>CAVLGL010000088.1:1317187-2559375 GCA_963668995.1 Parnassius mnemosyne | reverse complement strand
TATGGGTTTTAATTTTTATTGCTCGGAACCCTAATTCCTTTTCTAAAATAAAAGTAGCCTAAGTTACTCCTTATAACATTAGCTATCTGCTAGTGAAAGTCCCTTCACAGTCGGTCCAGCCATTTCGGAGATAAGCCGGAACAAACAGATAGATATATAGACAAACAAAAATTTTAAGAATTGTTTTTAGTTATAAGTACCGTACATACTTTCATATGCATTTAGTAGAAAGCTGTTATTTTGACATTACAAACAGACACTTCAATTTTATTGATTTGTATAGAGTAGTAGATAACAACAAGTATACCGTTTATTTTTCGTATTTTGTATTATTTTTCGACAATTCTAAGAATAAAATTTAGTAGCATAGTACACATAATAATATTAATCGTGCTATTGCCACAGAGTAAAGAGTAAGGTAAGTCGGTTTCTTTACTCATGTGCTATCGCTAAGGCGCTCATCGTACACATAGTACGCGAGCGCGCAGGTTCGATCTCCGCCGGCACCAATTTAATTTTAATTGCTATTTTGAATGTGTATAAAATATTATAATATATTGGAAATTGTGATTTTAAAAAAAACGTCCCGCTGGGTTTCTTGCTGGTTCTTATCAGCACAGATGTTTTTGCGAACCAGTGGTAAAAGTAAAAAAATGACTCAATAAGTATTACTGTAATCTATTCGTATATTGAATAAAAATTATTCTATTCTATTCTATTGCTAATTTACCAAGTGCTTTGCGGTGAAGGAATAGATTGTGAGGAAACCTGCAGGTCTGAGGAATGAAATATTTCATAGAATACCAGCGTAAATTGCTACTGTGTTTCGTATCGTGAGTGTACAGAACCGGAGACCCCTTTTACTGGAAACGAGGCAATCCATCTTAGCCCTCAGGGGTGACAACTGACAACGCGTCTGAATTTTTTTATCTTAATCGAGAATAGATGTAGATGTCTATGGACCGTAGCGTCCACTTACCATCAGGTGAACTGTGTGTTCGTTTCCTACCCTTATTCTATTTAAAAAAATTCAAAGGCATGCGAAGTCCGTCAACACACACTATCGCTACCCGGCCGAATTTTGTATTAAGAAATTGTATTGTTCATTTTCGTATGGCGTGTGACGTGAATCGGTGACCCTTTTCGCTTATAAACGCGAAATTTCATAATAAATATAAACCCCTTTCATATAAACCCTCAGGGGTGACAACGCATTTGCACTTTGTGTCCTTATTTGTTATCTAATTTTATTTATACTCTATAAACATTTATATACATTTTTTTATAGGATAGGGTGACAAACGAGCGCACAGTCCACCTGATGGTAAGTGGTTATTGTGACCCATAGACATCTACATCTATCATCAATAAAGACTCAAGATGCAAATGTGTTGTCACCCGTGAGGACTAAGATGGAATGCCTCTTTGCCAGTACAAAGGGTCTCCGGTTCTCTACACTTACCATACGAAACACAGCAGCATTAAGCTGTTTATTTTTTGCGCTGGTATTCTGTGAGAGCGTGGTCCATCCCCAGATAGAAACGGTTCTTTTATTGCGAATGCGATTCGAAATTGCAAATGAGTACACGATTCATTAGCTTTCTTTCAGTGAGCTCGTGTGGTATCCAGATATCGATCTTTTTTGTATAACCAGACTTTTTCAAATGGGGCAAAACTGTTTTGTGGTCAATCCTCAATTCCTCGGCTATATGTCGTAAATACTAACTTATTACTTATGCCGATCTTGCTACACTATTTTAAAAATGGCATCAATGGCAAAACTGTTTTGTGGTCAATCCTCAATTCCTCGGCTATATGTCGTAAATACTAACTTATTACTTATGCCGATCTTGCTACACTATTTTAAAAATGGCATCAATGGCAAAACTGTTTTGTGGTCAATCCTCAATCCCTCGGCTATATGTCGTAAATACTAACTTATTACTTATGCCGATCTTGCTATACTATTTTAAAAATGGCATCAATGGCAAAACTGTTTTGTGGTCAATCCTCAATTCCTCGGCTATATGTCGTAAATACTAACTTATTACTTATGCCGATCTTGCTACACTATTTTAAAAATGGCATCAACTTTTACCCGTATGAGGCCAACCGGAGCGAGCTGCATCTTTGACATCAAAACTTCCGGACTGAAAATGATTGAACCCACTTTGTGCTATTCTTACTGACACTGCATTAGGGCCATAAACGTCACAAATTTATTTCGCGGTTTGAGTCGCATTTTTTCCTTTTTTGTAATAAAACTTCAGAATGTATCGAATTTCTTCGTTAGATTCTCTCATTTTGGCAGACAGAAAACAATCGAAAAATGGCGGGAAAGTGTTTTTACTTTTTATTTTTCTTAATGTCTCATATTATGTATTAATATTAAAATCAGGCAGATACAAACAGTACAACCAAAGAGATTTACCTATTATTACTAGTTAACATATTTATCAAATTTATTAAAAAAAAAAACTTGTGTACATTCTGTAATATTATATCTAAACGTAATCACTGCCTCGCCTCATTAATGAATTCTTGATGCTTCCGAGATGATGTAGATACTTTACGAATATTTTTTTTTTACTCATGTCATTGTTTCCCAACAATTCCATCCATCCCGCGGGCGTAAGCAGATTCTTATAGACAATGCATTTTTTTTGAAACTATCTGGAACAATCAATGCAATAATCTATGCGGTTTTGTTTGAGGGGCACTCGAGATTAGGAAAAAATGAGGTCGTTACCGGTGCGAACACTTCACCGCTCTCGTGCCTCGATAAGACCGTCTTGAGAGTCTTTTGTCTGGAGAAAAATGTATAAAAATGTAATCGAAAATGTCCGTGTCAAAAGGAATGTAGGTAAAACTGGAGTATTCGACCTCCAATTCAATAGGCTCATTTTGTGTATGTGGGGCATTTTATAATTTTTTCCGCATTTTAACATAAAAAAAAATACGCCTGTCACTCAGAATGGTGTAAGCAGAGACTCTCTCGCCTCCTTTACATCCATATAACGCATTTTTATGAATATTATTTACTACAAGCGACCCGCGCCGACTTCGCCTGGGTAGGATCTATTAATGATGCGTTAATATTTTGATTGAAGATAATAGTCAAAGATTTTACCAATTTTTCATTATCTCAAAAAATATCTCCAAATATAGCCTATATCACTTTTGGCATTGCTTTCCATCTTTTCGTCAAGTTTCATTACAATCGGATCAACCGCTAAGGGGATTAGCCCAGACAGACAGAATTAAAAAAAATGGTTATCATGTATTAATGGTATGCAAATAACTGCCTCAGCTTAATGAAAGGAAATTTTTAAAAGTGAATCTCTTTGTTTAAGTTTCTATCTCTTAGGACCACGCTTTTACAGAATACCAGCGTGAAATAGCAGCTTATTACTGCTGTGTTTCGTATGATGAGTGTAGAGAACCGGAGACCGTTTACCGACCGACAACACATCTGCATTTTGATTCTTTATTGAGGATAAATGTAGATGTCTATGGGTCACAGCAACCACTTACCATCAGGTGGTCTGTGTGCTCGCTTGTCATTCAATACTATAAAAAAAGCTTGACCTGTATGAATGTAATGGATTTTTTCGGTTTTCACCAACTTTTTCACTTTTTGGCAAATATAATATTAAGAACCAATGACAATACAATATCTTTACCACTATGGCCTAGTATTCTCACTATAATCGTAGGAACAGAACATTTTTGGAGCCCATGATCAGTGCGTGTTGTTTTTGAGACGATGGTTTATACCTATGATACTATCCAATAGGTGGCGCTGTGGCCAAGTAATTGACAAATTCTATATTTGTGTACCGAAATGACTCATTATTCATAATATGTTGATATTTGGCTTAGTGCCAAAAAAAATCCAAACAATCGTTAAAAATACGTAAACTCCGTAATATTTTTAAAATGTAAATATAACTTTTTATAAGTCTTTAAATAACGTATCCACATTAAAGACAACGTGATGAACTCAAATTTTGTCATGACACAACTAATGATGTTGGTAAAGCGAAGTCCATGCAAGCAAAGCCGCGGGGAAAAGTTAGTATCTACTATAAGACAATACTAATATCGATCTTCTACTGGCGCTTACCGTTACCGTTATAACCTATCTACTGAACATAGACCTCCCCGTAGATTGCCTTACAAGGGGGAATATTTGCCATAACTGCCATGTTTTTTACTTGTTATTAGGAGGACGATGCTGTCCAGCTCATGGTTTGTTTCCTATTGTCGCCTCTTACGACACCCACGGGACGATATTAGTTAGTGGATATTCTTTCACCGCCGCTACATTTTGTAGCAATTATATATAAGCAACATCTTGTTAGATGTTGCTTGATGCGTACATTTCCTTACTAATTCCTTTATGTTTCCGTTCAGGGATCGCCCCACGGGTCGGTGATGTCTTGCCAGTCGCTGGCGGCGCGCGCCTTCGCCGAACCGGACAAGGACCCATCACAATGCGTCGCATTCCATAGGTAAGCAACCCTCATTCGTTTCATTTTTTTTTATATACAATAAGAGTGACTAACGAGCACACAGTCCACCTGATGGTAAGTGGTTACTGTGGCCTATAGACATCTACATCAATACTCGATCCAATAAAAAGTGTCTCCAGTTCTCTACAATCACCACACAACACAGCAGTAATAAGCTGCTATTTTACGCTGATATTCTGTGACAGCGTGGTCTTACCCCGGTAGAGCCGACCCATTCGTGCTACAACTTTAAATTTTTTCTAATAGTGAGGACCTTTAATTGACTTACCTCCCCCGTGCCGTGTCGTGTAGTGGCGGTTAAGAATATCCACTACCCCATATCTTCCCGTGGGTGTCGTAAAAGGCGACAAAGGGAAACAGGCAGGAGATGGGCAGCAGCATCTTCCTGATAACAGTAAAAATTAGAATAAAAAAAACTGCGGTTGCCAACCCGCTCGCCAAGCGTGGCAACTATGGCAATATACCCCCATGAGCAATGACTAATAAACGGCCCCCAGTCCCCGGCGGCCCCGCTATTCCTGGCTACGGTGGCGACCATGATAACGGCGGCATATTATAGGATTATCCGAAGTCCGAAGAGAGGGGGAGGACACGATAATCCTCGAATCCGGCAACTTGTTCTGTCACCGGGAGGGCGACCATCTGTCCCAAGGAGGTGTCGGATTTATCGTCCACAAGTCTCTCGTTAACAACGTTGTAAAGATTGAGAGTGTGTCGACGAGGGTTGCGTACCTTATACTCAGAATCACCAAACGGTATTCGCTGAAGGTCATACAGGTCTACGTACCAACCTCGGCACACCCCGATGAGGAGGTGGAGGAAATGTATGAGGATATCTCTAGAGCCATGCATTCCTCCAAAACACACTATACGGTGTTAATGGGAGACTTCAACGCAAAACTAGGCACAAGAGAGAACGGTGAGCTGAAAGTAGGGAAATTCGGAATAGGGCAACGGAACCCAAGGGGCCAGCAGCTGGCTGACTTCATGGAGAAAGAGGGACTCTTTATGATGAACTCTTTCTTCCAGAAGCGGCCCCACACGAAGTGGACCTGGTCGAGCCCCGACGGTTCCACAAAAAATGAGATTGACTTCATTATGACGACCAGACTACAACTGTTCAGTGATGTCTCCGTGATCGCGAGGGTGAAAACTGGTAGCGATCACCGAATGGTTAGAGGCACACTGAACCTAAACGTTAAGTTGGAGAGGTCTCGTCTAATGAAGTCAATGCTCCGTCCCCCTCGTGCTCTGTTCCAAAGTCCCGAAACCGCGACCCGCCGAAAATGCGGCGGGACTTACGCAACTTCTATACAGCTTGTATTGAAGAAGCGATCGAGCGGAACCAAGGCTCCAAATTCTGCCAGAGATCTTTCTGCCAGAAAGAGCCAACTGTCAAAGCTGAAGACCGAGTGTGGCATCATCGTTTCCGGTACACCTGAGATTTTGAGTGAGATTGAGAGGTTCTATGGGCAGCTGTTTACGTCATCGTTAGAGCCACACGCAAATGTGAGTAACGACCCAACAGAGAGTCTCATCTGACACTATTCCGAAGATATCGCGGACGTCAGTATGAGCGAGATTAGAATGGCTCTCCAGCACCTTAAAAACGGCGGGGCCCCAGGTGAAGATGGAATTACAGCGGAGCTTTTGAAAGCGGGTGGAAAACCGGTACTTGAAGTCCCGGTGCTGCAGTCCCTTCAGCGGTGCCAAGTTGACTGTCGGTATATCGAAGTGCTGGAATGTTTGTACAGTAGAGCTACGATGGCTATCCGAGTACAGAACCAGAGTACGAAACCTATCCAATTGCAGAGAAGTGTAAAACAGGGTGATGTTATATCCCCGAAACTCTTCACCGCTGCATTGGAAGACGTTTTCAAACTTCTGGACCGGAAAGGATACGGTATTAACATCGATGGCGAGTACATCACTCACCTTCGATTTGCCGACGATATAGTCCTTATGGCAGAATCGCTGGAGGACCTAAGCACCGTGCTCAATGACCTCAATAGTGTCTCCCAACGAATAGGTCTTAGGATGAACATGGACAAAACAAAGATCATGTTTAATGTCCATGTCACACCCATGCCGATAGTTGTTGGGAGCACTAAGCTCGAAGTTGTTGACGAGTATGTTTACCTGGGACAAATAGTCCGACTAGGTAAGTTCAACTTCGACCGAGAGGTCAATCCACGGATTCAACTCGGCTGGGCTGCGTTCGGGAAACTACGACACATCTTCTCGTCAGACATACCTCAAAACCTTAAAACGAAATCGTACAACCAGTTTGTGTTGCCAGTGATGACTTACGGATCTGAGACGTGATCCTTCACTGCTGGCTGTATGAGGAAGCTCAAGGTTGCTCAGCGAGCTATGGAGAGGGCTATGCTCGGGGTTTCTCTGCGTGATAAACTTAGGAATGAGTATATCCGCAGTAGAACCAGAGTAACCGACATAGCCCAACGGATTAGTAAGCTGAAGTGGCAGTGGGCCGGTCATGTAGCTCGAAGAACCGACAACCGATGGGGAAGAAAGGTTCTTGAGTGGCAGCCTCGTACCGGTAGACGAAGTGTAGGGCGACCCCCCACGAGATGGAGTGACGACCTGGCAAGACATGCAGGAAGTCGATGGATGCAGGTGGCTCAGGACCGTGCTTTGTGGCATTCCTTAGGGGAGGCCTATGTTCAGCAGTGGATTTATGAAAGGCTGTAATGATTTAATTGACTTACTGTAGTTATTAGTATTATCCTAATTATGATAGCTGTTGGTCTTCCAAATAAAATAAAAATAAAAAATAACTTTAATATAGCTGTAGTAAGGCTCTACCATGTAAAAATTACATTCATTCATTACCTGTCAAAAGTTCACCACTGATTATAAGCCATAGTTGCCACGCTTGGCATACGGGTTGGCAACATCTTTATATTATTTTGATAAGCATCGATAACTTTAATTAAAATAGTCTGCTATTAAGTAAGATCCTCTTTAAAGAACGGACTTTTCGTTGTTGTTAGGTAGATTGGTGACTACAAAACAAAAATTCCCCAAATATTGACACGACATTTTAACGGTCGAAACTAGTGTTTTAAATATAACCCATCGTTTTACATTAACAGCTGTCCAGTTTTATATACAAAAACGTTACTTGCTTAATAAACAATAACATGTTTTCCAGGACGGTTCGGTTCTGCTCGGAGTCGCGTAGCTCAACCAGGGTTCCTAATGATCCTGACTGCAAGCGAGAAACTCCTGGTGAGTACACTAACTTATTTTAGCCGACTTCAAAGAAAAGAAGGTTTTTAATTCTACTGTATGATTTTTTTTGTTTGTTTGTATGTTACGCTATACCTTCGTCAATTGTGAACCGATTTTAGTGATTCTTTTTTTATTAAATACTTCATACTTCTGGGATGGTCCTATATAAATTCGGGGACTATTCCACATCTAAGCGTGAAAAATGGGAAATCCAGCTACATTGCTACATTGTTCATCATGCGTACAGCAAAGGAGTGGAATAAGTTGCCAGTATCTGTGTTTCCATGCGAATATGATGTGGGTGTCTTCAAGGCAAGAGTGGATAGGCTTTTGTTAAGTCAGTGCGCTTCACCATCTTGGGCTACATCACCACTTACCATCAGGTGGGATTGTAGTTAAGCGCTGGCTTAGAATAATATAAAAAAATGTAACTTAATTGGACAATATTCTAATTGTTAGCTTAAGTTTATGATATGCTTTAGTCCACTTCTATTTATTAAATAAGACTTCAAGAGCTATTGTGTGGATATTACTTTATTATTTTTAGGTCTTCAATAATGTTTGCTGGTATTTTAGCTATAAGCTGAGGGTTTCAAAGTTTTCCATCTATTGAGTACTTAATCTTACAAAGTATTTAACGCTAAATAATAATTTTTTTATCGATCTGTAGTATAGATTTGTGTAAAACTTGTTTAGTATAGATTCTATACTACACTATACATTTTACACAAATTTATCAGAGCCAACTAGAAAGTGACACGTTGTGAAATAGTACGCTAAGATGGTATGGGTATATTTTGCAGAGGAAAGAAAATTATGAGACAAGATGAATGTTAGATATGAAGGTGGATGGATATAGGAGTAGAAGAAGGCATAAAAAAATAATGGAATGATGATATATGTAAGAAAGGAGTGAATAAGGAGATGACGACTGATAGAGGATGGAAGAGGAAGATATACTATGCCCACCTCTTTTTTATTTTTTATATAGGATATTTGAAAGGGACGAAGAGAGAACGAAGTGTGAAATATGGGTAAATCAGGAATGTCTAGAACAGGTAAATGAAATTGTATACTTGGGGAGTGCTTTTAGCCGGGATGGAAGATGTGATTTAGATGTGGACAGGCGTGTCGCTGCCGGGAACAAAGTCAATGGTGCCCTGACTGCGTTAGTCAAAAGGCAAGGCGTAGCGAAGAGTGCACGCCTTGCAATACATAACGCAGTGTTGGTACCGACTTTGTTATATGGCAGCGAAACCTGGGTATGCCAGAAGAAGCATAAAAGTAAGTTGAATGCAGTGGAGATGCGATCTCTTCGTAAAATGTGCGGCGTTACCATGGCCGACCGAAAGCGAAACGAAGAGATTCGCAATATGGCAGGTTTGAAAGTTGACCTTATCACAAAAATTGATAAGGGCGTGCTTCGGTGGTTTGGGCACGTTGAGCGAATGAGTGAAGACCGAATGGTGAAGAAAATATATAGCGCGAAAGTTAATATTAAAAGGTGTCGAGGTAAACCGAGACTAACTTTCGAAGACCATGTGAGCAAATTGCTCGAAGAGGGTAGGGTCAAGAGTACTCGGATACCTAGACGTGCATGCATGAAGAAGATAATGAATCTGAAAGAAGCGAAAGAGGTTTGTAAGGATCGTGACACTTGGCGATCTGTTCTCTCTGGCTACCCCGTTAGGGATTGTGCGTGAAGATAAGTAAGTAAGTAAGTATATAGGATAGGTTGGCAAACGAGCACACAGTCCACCAGATGATAAGTGACATCTACATCTATCCTAGTTTGCGAATCAAAATGCAGATGCGTTGTCACCCGTGAGGACTAAGCCTCTTTTCCAATAAAAATGGTCTCCGGTTCTCTACACTCACCATACGAAACACAGAATAGAATAGAATAATTTTTATTCAATATATATTACACTAGCTGTTCCCCGCGACTTCGTTCGCGTGTTAGGGTTTTTATGTTTTTGCGCGGAACCCTAATTCTTTTTCTAAAATAAAAGTAGCCTAAGTTACTCCTTATAAAATCAGCTATCTGCTAGTGAAAGTCCCGTCAAAATCGGTCCAGCCGTTTCGGAGATTACCCGGAACAAACAGACAGACAAAAATTTTAAAAATTGTATTTTAGTTATAGGTACGGTATATTTACTTTCATATGCATTTAGTAAAAAGCTGTAATTTTGACATTACAAACAGACACTTCAATTTTATTTATTTGTATAGATGTGTAATTCTTATTGTAAGTCATTTTTTACTTTACCACTGATTCGAAAAAAACCCTCTGTCCTGGGAAGAACCAGCAAGAAACCCAACGGGACTTTTTTTTAAAATAAATTTTACAATATAAATGATTACGAACTATTTACAAAATTTATTTTAGAAACTGCTTGGAAACGACCACCTCATTCCCAGGGGATTCCCACCTCAACCATGTATTCATTTATACTATAATAACCCTTTTTATACAGTTTCAGCTTAATAAAACATTTAAACTTGGTAATAGAGAGAACCTGTAGGGTAAGGTGGGGCACAGTGTTGCAAAAAAAATATACGGCAATGTAGTGATAAAAATATTAATTTAATCAACTTTTAACTGCCATGGATATTAACTTTAATAGTCTCTCCTTACTTATAATTATTTAAACTTAACTATTATTAGCAACGACCTACTTAAAATGGCACTTTAATGAGATCAGTCGATTGTAACAATGAGCCCCGCATCTGGGGTACTCTGTTACAGGGTGAGAGGCACATTGTTACAACATTAAAATAATAGAAAACAATCATCAATAAGAGAAAAATTAAGGTTTTTAACAAATATAAAATTGCTTTATATTATTTTTTGGGAAATTATAAAAGTCTGCCTGACGTTTGGTCTTTCTTTCAGCTACACCTAAGTGAGAAAGCACAATTTCAATATCCTCTGACGATACTGTCGCTGTATCGGGTTCAAGAGGGAAGTAAAAATTATTATCAACTTTTCCACTTCTACGTAAATAACTAATTTCATACTCATTATCCTCAATATTTGTCAGTAATTTGCCAACATAATGCTTGACTTGTTGTTTCCCAACAAATTTAACGACAACAAAGTCGTCCTTTAACTTGTTGTTTCCCAACAAATTTAACGACAACAAAGTCGTCCTTTTTCGGTTTCGTGAGATAATTCAATGGAAATTCGTCCTCGGATGTTAAATCGTCAGACGATGATATCGATATGTTTTCTAAATTACTATCGGAGTCATCAGTAAATAGAACTCTTTTGATTATTTCAGTTGTCTTTGGTCTCTTGCACGGAACTTCCATTTTTTGTGACACTTTCTTTTTCTTTCCTCTCCCTAATTTTTTATTTTCTCTTTGCAATGCTTCTTGTTCAATTTCCATCTTAATAGGTGTATCAGTTGGAATGCAGCTTTTTCCCCTCTTTCTCCCCCGGTTCGATGGTAGTCTCGGTTGTGCTTTTGGATAAGTCCGACATCCTATAGGATTAAGCAGAGTTTCATCTTGAGTAGTTTGAAAAGCTGCTAATGAACAGTTTTCTTCAGTTGTGTCCTTTCGCAGGTTGGGTATCCATCTGACTTTCGTTCGTAAGTATACTTGGGCATAGAGATGGAGAAAGCCTGTTTAACACTTGTTGATCTGGAGAAGCTGGTATCAGAACCATCGAATATGTGTTTCGCCCTGCATCGCTTACAGCAGCCTTTTGTGGTCCAGAGGAGGAACTTGATCTGGCAGCATCTTCAGAATGGACATTTTGAGAATCCTGTTTATTCCCAATGGGTTGACTTGATCCGGCGGCATCAGGAGAAAAAGCTTGTTGAGCTTCAAAGGGCGGACTTAATCCGGCGACTTTACAAGGGTCCCTGAGTGGCCGATTCGTCACTTCACTTGGCATTAAATGATCGTCTGTGAAAATGTGTCTGTCAAATGGAAATAATGTTTGCGGGTGTCATGGCTCGATCAAAAGCTAGTTCTAGCAATTCAGCAACATCCTAAATGGAAATTGTTTTTCCAGGATGACGCATTAGCCAAGAATCTGCAGCCGCATTGTGGTAAGTTTGCAGCGGACCAAAGACAGATACGTCTATTGGTTGTAGTCTGTGGCTAGAATGTGGTGGTATGGTCAGGAAGGTAACTCCGTTATCTTTTGCGATATTCAATACCGCAGGAACTAAGTGACTATCGTGACAATCAGTAATGCCGGGTTTTCTTTTGAAGAGGCTGTTACTTTTATGAAATGTTTCATGACTTCAGGAAACAATTCACCGTTCATCCATCCAGTGGGCTGAGCCAGCCCTAGAGTTCCTAATGGTGCGCCGTTAGTCATATATGACTTGAATTGTTTTCTGGGGAACACCGTTGCTGGATGTAGTGATGATCCCGTTGCAAATACTGCACAACACGTGGTAACCAGTGTTCCTCTTTCGGCGCTCGTTACTTTATTCAACTGTTTAGCTCCCTTTGTTGCAATAATTTTTTTAGGTTTTTGGACAGTAGATGTTCCAGTTTCATCCAAACAGTATCTAAACTCTGCTACCGTCTGCGAAACTAGGGCATCGCCGCATAACATCTTCCAAATTGTTGAAGAATATATTTATTTTATGGTGATTAAATGATGTTGCGCGCGTCAAGCTGCAAGGTTCCGGTTTTCTCAACGTTAAATCTGCATGCCGTTTTCTAAATGCGTATAACCAGGCAACTCCTGCCATCTTTTTATCTTCCCAGTTTTTTGGAATCTTCAAATTGTGGTAAACAGCCATCTCGTAATCGAGTTTTCTCCACTCAACCGTATCTAGACCATAGCACATCTTAGAACAGTTTATTAAATATTCCTTTAATGAGTTTACTTCATTAGCACTGAATACGGCTCTATTAGCATAATTTGGAGTAAGTGACAAATGTCCGGCTTCTTGTTCTGAACATTCTTTCTTTTTTTTTAATTATCTTTGCAGTGTCATGAAATTCACAAGTTTTTCATTTGCTGCCTTTCGAAGACTCATCCCACTCTCAACCATCAGAATCGCTTCTCTTATATCATTTTCAGTATGGAGTCCGTAATCTGTCTTCCTCTTACGATTTCGCACCATTTTATTATAGACCTACAAAAGAACAAGAATTAGCTCATTGGGGCTCATTGTTACAGTGTCACACAGTGCCCCGTAACATAGTGCCCCAGGCGAAGCAATCAGAAAAATAAATTCAAATGAGCCTTTTAGGTTATATTTACAAAAACCATAGGAACGATAATTTGACGCTAAATATATAATAAATAGAGGAAAATAACAATCACTTACCTAAATTCAAAACCTCAGAGAAAAAATAAAAACTTTAATGTTATTTTTTTTCAAGTTTTATCACCCAAATTCGATTTTTGTTCGATAACTCTCCAACGCTGTACAACCTGTGGCAATGACAACTGTATTAAAATGGCTGCTTATCGAAACTTGTCGAAACTGTATACCAACATTTAAAAAGTTAAAGATAGAGACGGAGATATATGCTTTGTAACATTATACCCCGTGTAACACTGTGCCCCACCTTACCCTACACTTTCCGGGACCTTGTTATAATAGCGTATACATTTCCCCAAGAATGAATTATTGACTCTGTGGAGTCGAGAAACTGGCGTCACTAGCTTGTGTTTGTTCCTAGTGTTTACAAAATGTATATCAGCTAATTTGACATAGTAACAGGCAAGACTCTATGTCAGAATGTATGTCACTGTTTTTACTAAAACTATCTTTGTTTTTGTGACATTAAATTTCCGTAAATATAATAATAATGTCCTCCAGACCGAATTTCGGTCACGGCGACCAGTTTCAACGGAGACTAGCCATCTGCGCAGGACAGGATTATAGTGCCCAAGTGTATGCGCAAGCACAGATGTGTACTCTCTATTCCCTCACTCTCATAGTCCGATGTGACGGTAAATCGACACGACCAACTTCCTGACTCCGGGCAGCTACTGAGAATTTCTTGATAGAAAAACTCAATAACTGATTTTTTTGGCCCGACCCGGGATTCGAACCCGGTACCTCATGATCAGCAGTCGCACTACTACAACCACTAGACCAACGAGGCAGTCAATATACTGAGAGGCCAAAGTTATTATATTTATTTCTTTAAATTTATCTCTAAGAGACTCTCGGTTTTAGATTGTAAACAGCGTTGTTAAGCTGCTATTGTATGCTAGTATTCATGACCTCAAACTACTTATTGTACCATGTGGCTGAAATAAATGAAATAAATAAACAGTAGTTTGTATGTTTACAGGTGGAATGTCTCTGTCGACGCTGGCGGTGACTCCGTTGCCGCCGGCAACCGCCATGAGCCAGTCCGCACCGCCCGCTTCCATCTCATTCGACCTCAACGATGAGGTAAGTTTCTTAATGTTATTTGTATATTATCTATACTAACTGTTTCAAACGATACAGTAATGAATGGCGATGAATACGATTTTACAATAAAGTCTCAGAAAATATGCAGGACCTATCTATCAAACAGTTGAATTTTTTTTAAGCAAATATTGTTTAATAAGGGTTATTATACTACTGAGGAGTATATGTTTGATAATAACCCCTGGGAAAATGAAGTGTTCGCTACCATACTGTTACTAAATATTTTGATACTTAATTTTATAAAAATATTGTACTGTATATTACTGTTTCAAAAAATGTCTCGCTGGGTTTCTAGCTGGTTCTTCCTAAGACTGAGGTATTTATAATTAATAGAATCAGGCGTTACTTTGCGGAAATCCATTATATAAAAGCTTTTACAAAAATTTACTTCGCAAATATCCGCGTTATAAAATAAAATGATGTGTCTTACCTAGTATGAAGAGCACCTCCCGCCCACCCTCAATTGCGTGCACTATCCTCGTCACCACTAATCCCAGCACCGTAGAGCCTATATCACCTGAGGATGCCTCGTGTAGAGGCGAAACACGTGTCGTATTATCGTCAGTGGTGTGTCTTGCCTAGTGTAGTGGTGTTGGGAGTAGCGGTGCTGGGATTAGTGGTGACGGGGATAGTGCACGTAATTGAGGGAGGGCGGGAGGTGCTTCTTCATACTAGGTAAGACACATCATTTTATTTTATAACGCGGATATTTGCGAAGTAAATTTTTGTAAAAGCTTTTATACTGAGGTATTTTTCAATAATTATTCTTTTAATATTCTTCTATATTGAATAAAAGAGAGTAGCGAAAAGAGACTTTAATGCAAAACTAGGCACAAGAGAGAACGGTGTGCTGAAAGTAGGGAAATTTGGAATAGGGCAACGGAACCCAAGGGGCCAGCAGCTGGCTGACTTCATGGAGAAAGATGGACTCTATGTGATGAACTCTTTTCCAGAAGCGGCCCCACAGGAAGTGGACTTGGTCGAGCCCCGACGGTTCGACATAAATGAGATTGACTTCATTATGACGACCAGACCACAATTGTTCAGTGATGTCTCCGTGATCGCGAGGGTGAAAACTGGTAGCGATCACCAAATCGTTAGAGGCGCACTGAACCTAAACGTTAAGTTGGAGAGGTCTCGTCTAATGAAATCAACGCACCGTCTCCCTCGTGCTGTAGTCCAAAGTCCCGAAACCTTTCAGCTCGAGTTACAAAACCGTTTTCAGTGCCTAGAAGACTGCAATGAAGTGGACGATATGAATGACAAGCTCGTGGAAACTGTCCATGCGGTCGGAGCTAAGTTCTGCAAGACCCGCCGCAGACGAACACAAAAACTCTCCGATCACACTCTCAATCTCATGGCTGTTAGACGGGAGATGAAGCTACATTCTTCAACAGATTTGACAGCATACAGGCAACTGAACAGACAGATCTCCAAATGCGTGCGGCGGGACTTACGCAACTTCAATACAGCTTGTATTGAAGAAGCGATCAATCGGAACCAAGGCTCCAAAGTCTTTGCCAGAGATCTGTCTGCCAGAAAGAGCCAACTGTCAAAGCTGAAGACCGAATGTGGCAGCATCGTTTCCGGGGCACCTGAGATTTTGAGTGAGATTGAGAGGTTCTATGGGCAGCTGTATACGTCATCGTTAGAGCCACACGCAAGTGTGAGTAACGATCCAAGAAAGAGTCTCATCCGACACTATTCCGAAGATATCGCGGACGTCAGTCTGAGCGAGATTAGAATGGCTCTCCAGCAACTTAAAAACGGCGGGGCCCCAGGTGAGGATGGAATTACAGCGGAGCTTTTGAAAGCGGGTGGAAAACCGGTATTTGTAGTCCTTCAGAAGCTTTTTAAATCCGTCCTCCATGATGGCACTACTCCGGAGGCGTGGAGCAGAAGTGCGGTGGTCTTGTTCTTCAAGAAAGGCGACAGCGCTCTCTTAAAGAACTACAGACCGATTTCCCTTCTGAGCCGCGTCTACGTGCTGTTTTCGAGAGTCATTACGAATCGTCTCGCACGCAGACTTGACGACTTCCAGGCTCCCGAACAAGTCAGTTTCCGAAAAGGCTTTAGTACCATAGGACCACATACACACCCTTCGGCAAATTGTATAGAAGACAGAGGAGTATAATCTGTCCCTTTGCTTTGCGTATGTCGACTATGAGAAAGCCTTTGATTCCGTCGAAATTTGGGCGGTGCTACAGTCCCTTCAGCGATGCCAAGTTGACTGTAGGTATATCGAAGTGCTGAAGTGTTTGTACAGTAGGGCTACGATGGCTATCCGAGTACAGAATCAGAGTACAAAACCTATCCAACTGCAGAGAGGTATAAGACAGGGTGACGTTATATCCCCGAAACTCTTCACCGCTGCATTGGAAGACGTTTTTAAGCTACTGTATTGGAAAGGATGCGGCATTAACATCAATGGCGAGTACACCACTCACCTTCGATTTGCCGACGATATAGTTCTTATTGCGGAATCCCTGGAGGACCTAAACAATATTTTCAATGACCTTAATAGTGTCTCCCAACGGATAGGTTTTAAGATGAACATGGACAACACAAACATCATGTTTAACATCCATGTCACACCTATGCCGGTAGTTGTTAGGAGCACTAAGCTCGAAGTTGTTGACGAGTGTGTTTACCTAGGACAAATAGTCCGACTAGGTAGGTCCAACTTCGACCGAGAGATCAATCGACGGATTCAATTCGGCTGGGCAGCGTTCGGGAAACTATGACACATCGTATCGTTTTAGACATACCTCAAAACCTGAAAACGAAATTGTTCAACTAGTGCGTGTTGACAGTGATGACTTACGGATCTGAGACGTGGTCCTTCACTGCTGGCCGTATGAGGAAGCTCAAGGTCGCTCAGCGAGCTATGGAGAGGGCTATGCTCGGGGTTTTTTTACGTGATAAACTTAGAAATGAGCCCAACGGATTAGTAAGCTGAAGTGGCAGTGGGCCGGCCATATAGCTCGAAGATTGGGGAAGGCCTATGTTCAGCAGTGGACTTTTGATACGCTGTAATGATAATGATGATGACATGATATATTTTTTTTATATGCATGCAGGTTTTATTTAATAAACTTCTATAAAAAAGCATAGAAAAGGATAAAACGAACATTAAATATTTATTATTGAATAGAATAGAATCATTTTTATTCAATCATCATCATCATTACTGCCTTTCATAAGTCCACTGTTGAACACAGGCCTTCCCCAAGGAATGCCACATAAAACGGTTCCGAGCTACCTGCATCCATCGACTTCTTGCATCTCTTACCAGATCGTCACTTCATCTAGTAGGGGGCCGCCTTTCACTGACTGGAACGAGGCTGCCAATCCAGAACCTTTCTACCCCATCGGTTATCGGTTCTTCGAGCTATATAGAAAACAAATATGATAGATATTATGTATTTCTTCCTTAGACGCCGCCGCCGCTGCCCTCGTGCAGGTTTCCCAAACTGGAGGAGTGCGCGCACTTCCACTACGAGCGGGTGTCGCTGGGTGGGCTCAGCGTCGAGACGGTGCCCTGCGAGGACCAGTGCGAGGAGAACGACCCTAGTGAGGGTGAGTTTGATGGTGCTGATGTCCTCCTGACCAAAATATACCATGGTCACAACTTCTTAACACTGTCGGATTGATATCAAAGGCACCATTATAAATTAGAACAATTTACCCTTATATAAATATATTTTTTTTATAGGATAAGGGTGACATACGAGCACACAGTCCACCTGATGTTAAGTGGTTCCTGTAGCCCATAGACATCTACTCTCACGCGGTAAAGGAAATAAAAATAAAGTATGTGACGTAAACGCGACGCGTAGGTAAAGGCGGAAACTCGTCATTTGAAGTAAATTTTCTTAATTTATAGAAGCGTAATTTAGTAACGAAACTAATTCTAATAAAATTTTAGATGAATAATTCTTATAAATAACATTTCAAAAAGAATTGTTCTCTGAGCACTCTTAACTATGATTCTGATTACACCTAGTGATTATATACTCCTTGGTTTTGAGGGGTCCTTTTCAAATATTACCATAGTCTTTGGAGCGTTCTACAAAAGTGACCTTGGATTATCTCATGTTAAGTCCAGAACTTGACAGATTAATGTATTTGTAACACATATTATATATACATTTTTTCCAGTATATAATATTTAATTATGCCAAATCTCACTCTTCCGTGTGCGCATATACTTAAAAAGGGGTACAAATTATTCTCTTCATGTATTAACATAGAGATTTATATACACAGGATGGATTTGCCTGCGAGTCCGTTCGCACGTAAGCGGTGGTTGCGATGAGTCTGCGGAGGCGCGCGCGCTGGCCGGCAGCTGGAGCGAGCCCAGCCACGTGCGCGAGTGGACGCTCTCGCGCAGCCGCGACCACTTCCTGCAGCTGGACGACATGCTGCACAGGTACACACGCACACATCACACACAAACACACGTAAACACGTAGAGCCCAGCCACGTGCGCGAGTGGACGCTCTCGCGCAGCCGCGACCACTTCCTGCAGCTGGACGACATGCTGCACAGGTACACACGCACACATCACACACAAACACACGTAAACACGTAGAGCCCAGCCACGTGCGCGAGTGGACGCTCTCGCGCAGCCGCGACCACTTCCTGCAGCTGGACGACATGCTGCACAGGTACACACGCACACATCACACACAAACACACGTAAACACGTAGAGCCCAGCCACGTGCGCGAGTGGACGCTCTCGCGCAGCCGCGACCACTTCCTGCAGCTGGACGACATGCTGCACAGGTACACACGCACACATCACACACAAACACACGTAAACACGTAGAGCCCAGCCACGTGCGCGAGTGGACGCTCTCGCGCAGCCGCGACCACTTCCTGCAGCTGGACGACATGCTGCACAGGTACACACGCACACATCACACACAAACACACGTAAACACGTAGAGCCCAGCCACGTGCGCGAGTGGACGCTCTCGCGCAGCCGCGACCACTTCCTGCAGCTGGACGACATGCTGCACAGGTACACACGCACACATCACACACAAACACACGTAAACACGTAGAGCCCAGCCACGTGCGCGAGTGGACGCTCTCGCGCAGCCGCGACCACTTCCTGCAGCTGGACGACATGCTGCACAGGTACACACGCACACATCACACACAAACACACGTAAACACGTAGAGCCCAGCCACGTGCGCGAGTGGACGCTCTCGCGCAGCCGTGACCACTTCCTGCAGCTGGACGACATGCTGCACAGGTACACACGCACACATCACACACAAACACACGTAAACACGTAGAGCCCAGCCACGTGCGCGAGTGGACGCTCTCGCGCAGCCGCGACCACTTCCTGCAGCTGGACGACATGCTGCACAGGTACACACGCACACATCACACACAAACACACGTAAACACGTAGAGCCCAGCCACGTGCGCGAGTGGACGCTCTCGCGCAGCCGCGACCACTTCCTGCAGCTGGACGACATGCTGCACAGGTACACACGCACACATCACACACAAACACACGTAAACACGTAGAGCCCAGCCACGTGCGCGAGTGGACGCTCTCGCGCAGCCGCGACCACTTCCTGCAGCTGGACGACATGCTGCACAGGTACACACGCACACATCACACACAAACACACGTAAACACGTAGAGCCCAGCCACGTGCGCGAGTGGACGCTCTCGCGCAGCCGCGACCACTTCCTGCAGCTGGACGACATGCTGCACAGGTACACACGCACACATCACACACAAACACACGTAAACACGTAGAGCCCAGCCACGTGCGCGAGTGGACGCTCTCGCGCAGCCGCGACCACTTCCTGCAGCTGGACGACATGCTGCACAGGTACACACGCACACATCACACACAAACACACGTAAACACGTAGAGCCCAGCCACGTGCGCGAGTGGACGCTCTCGCGCAGCCGCGACCACTTCCTGCAGCTGGACGACATGCTGCACAGGTACACACGCACACATCACACACAAACACACGTAAACACGTAGAGCCCAGCCACGTGCGCGAGTGGACGCTCTCGCGCAGCCGCGACCACTTCCTGCAGCTGGACGACATGCTGCACAGGTACACACGCACACATCACACACAAACACACGTAAACACGTAGAGCCCAGCCACGTGCGCGAGTGGACGCTCTCGCGCAGCCGCGACCACTTCCTGCAGCTGGACGACATGCTGCACAGGTACACACGCACACATCACACACAAACACACGTAAACACGTAGAGCCCAGCCACGTGCGCGAGTGGACGCTCTCGCGCAGCCGCGACCACTTCCTGCAGCTGGACGACATGCTGCACAGGTACACACGCACACATCACACACAAACACACGTAAACACGTAGAGCCCAGCCACGTGCGCGAGTGGACGCTCTCGCGCAGCCGCGACCACTTCCTGCAGCTGGACGACATGCTGCACAGGTACACACGCACACATGACACACAAACACACGTAAACACGTAGAGCCCAGCCACGTGCGCGAGTGGACGCTCTCGCGCAGCCGCGACCACTTCCTGCAGCTGGACGACATGCTGCACAGGTACACACGCACACATCACACACAAACACACGTAAACACGTAGAGCCCAGCCACGTGCGCGAGTGGACGCTCTCGCGCAGCCGCGACCACTTCCTGCAGCTGGACGACATGCTGCACAGGTACACACGCACACATCACACACAAACACACGTAAACACGTAGAGCCCAGCCACGTGCGCGAGTGGACGCTCTCGCGCAGCCGCGACCACTTCCTGCAGCTGGACGACATGCTGCACAGGTACACACGCACACATACACACACAAACACACGTAAACACGTAGAGCCCAGCCACGTGCGCGAGTGGACGCTCTCGCGCAGCCGCGACCACTTCCTGCAGCTGGACGACATGCTGCACAGGTACACACGCACACATCACACACAAACACACGTAAACACGTAGAGCCCAGCCACGTGCGCGAGTGGACGCTCTCGCGCAGCCGCGACCACTTCCTGCAGCTGGACGACATGCTGCACAGGTACACACGCACACATACACACACGCACACATACACACACAAACACACGTAAACACGTAGAGCCCAGCCACGTGCGCGAGTGGACGCTCTCGCGCAGCCGCGACCACTTCCTGCAGCTGGACGACATGCTGCACAGGTACACACGCACACATCACACACAAACACACGTAAACACGTAGAGCCCAGCCACGTGCGCGAGTGGACGCTCTCGCGCAGCCGCGACCACTTCCTGCAGCTGGACGACATGCTGCACAGGTACACACGCACACATCACACACAAACACACGTAAACACGTAGAGCCCAGCCACGTGCGCGAGTGGACGCTCTCGCGCAGCCGCGACCACTTCCTGCAGCTGGACGACATGCTGCACAGGTACACACGCACACATCACACACAAACACACGTAAACACGTAGAGCCCAGCCACGTGCGCGAGTGGACGCTCTCGCGCAGCCGCGACCACTTCCTGCAGCTGGACGACATGCTGCACAGGTACACACGCACACATCACACACAAACACACGTAAACACGTAGAGCCCAGCCACGTGCGCGAGTGGACGCTCTCGCGCAGCCGCGACCACTTCCTGCAGCTGGACGACATGCTGCACAGGTACACACGCACACATCACACACAAACACACGTAAACACGTAGAGCCCAGCCACGTGCGCGAGTGGACGCTCTCGCGCAGCCGCGACCACTTCCTGCAGCTGGACGACATGCTGCACAGGTACACACGCACACATCACACACAAACACACGTAAACACGTAGAGCCCAGCCACGTGCGCGAGTGGACGCTCTCGCGCAGCCGCGACCACTTCCTGCAGCTGGACGACATGCTGCACAGGTACACACGCACACATCACACACAAACACACGTAAACACGTAGAGCCCAGCCACGTGCGCGAGTGGACGCTCTCGCGCAGCCGCGACCACTTCCTGCAGCTGGACGACATGCTGCACAGGTACACACGCACACATCACACACAAACACACGTAAACACGTAGAGCCCAGCCACGTGCGCGAGTGGACGCTCTCGCGCAGCCGCGACCACTTCCTGCAGCTGGACGACATGCTGCACAGGTACACACGCACACATCACACACAAACACACGTAAACACGTAGAGCCCAGCCACGTGCGCGAGTGGACGCTCTCGCGCAGCCGCGACCACTTCCTGCAGCTGGACGACATGCTGCACAGGTACACACGCACACATCACACACAAACACACGTAAACACGTAGAGCCCAGCCACGTGCGCGAGTGGACGCTCTCGCGCAGCCGCGACCACTTCCTGCAGCTGGACGACATGCTGCACAGGTACACACGCACACATCACACACAAACACACGTAAACACGTAGAGCCCAGCCACGTGCGCGAGTGGACGCTCTCGCGCAGCCGCGACCACTTCCTGCAGCTGGACGACATGCTGCACAGGTACACACGCACACATCACACACAAACACACGTAAACACGTAGAGCCCAGCCACGTGCGCGAGTGGACGCTCTCGCGCAGCCGCGACCACTTCCTGCAGCTGGACGACATGCTGCACAGGTACACACGCACACATCACACACAAACACACGTAAACACGTAGAGCCCAGCCACGTGCGCGAGTGGACGCTCTCGCGCAGCCGCGACCACTTCCTGCAGCTGGACGACATGCTGCACAGGTACACACGCACACATCACACACAAACACACGTAAACACGTAGAGCCCAGCCACGTGCGCGAGTGGACGCTCTCGCGCAGCCGCGACCACTTCCTGCAGCTGGACGACATGCTGCACAGGTACACACGCACACATCACACACAAACACACGTAAACACGTAGAGCCCAGCCACGTGCGCGAGTGGACGCTCTCGCGCAGCCGCGACCACTTCCTGCAGCTGGACGACATGCTGCACAGGTACACACGCACACATCACACACAAACACACGTAAACACGTAGAGCCCAGCCACGTGCGCGAGTGGACGCTCTCGCGCAGCCGCGACCACTTCCTGCAGCTGGACGACATGCTGCACAGGTACACACGCACACATCACACACAAACACACGTAAACACGTAGAGCCCAGCCACGTGCGCGAGTGGACGCTCTCGCGCAGCCGCGACCACTTCCTGCAGCTGGACGACATGCTGCACAGGTACACACGCACACATCACACACAAACACACGTAAACACGTAGAGCCCAGCCACGTGCGCGAGTGGACGCTCTCGCGCAGCCGCGACCACTTCCTGCAGCTGGACGACATGCTGCACAGGTACACACGCACACATCACACACAAACACACGTAAACACGTAGAGCCCAGCCACGTGCGCGAGTGGACGCTCTCGCGCAGCCGCGACCACTTCCTGCAGCTGGACGACATGCTGCACAGGTACACACGCACACATCACACACAAACACACGTAAACACGTAGAGCCCAGCCACGTGCGCGAGTGGACGCTCTCGCGCAGCCGCGACCACTTCCTGCAGCTGGACGACATGCTGCACAGGTACACACGCACACATCACACACAAACACACGTAAACACGTAGAGCCCAGCCACGTGCGCGAGTGGACGCTCTCGCGCAGCCGCGACCACTTCCTGCAGCTGGACGACATGCTGCACAGGTACACACGCACACATCACACACAAACACACGTAAACACGTAGAGCCCAGCCACGTGCGCGAGTGGACGCTCTCGCGCAGCCGCGACCACTTCCTGCAGCTGGACGACATGCTGCACAGGTACACACGCACACATCACACACAAACACACGTAAACACGTAGAGCCCAGCCACGTGCGCGAGTGGACGCTCTCGCGCAGCCGCGACCACTTCCTGCAGCTGGACGACATGCTGCACAGGTACACACGCACACATCACACACAAACACACGTAAACACGTAGAGCCCAGCCACGTGCGCGAGTGGACGCTCTCGCGCAGCCGCGACCACTTCCTGCAGCTGGACGACATGCTGCACAGGTACACACGCACACATCACACACAAACACACGTAAACACGTAGAGCCCAGCCACGTGCGCGAGTGGACGCTCTCGCGCAGCCGCGACCACTTCCTGCAGCTGGACGACATGCTGCACAGGTACACACGCACACATCACACACAAACACACGTAAACACGTAGAGCCCAGCCACGTGCGCGAGTGGACGCTCTCGCGCAGCCGCGACCACTTCCTGCAGCTGGACGACATGCTGCACAGGTACACACGCACACATCACACACAAACACACGTAAACACGTAGAGCCCAGCCACGTGCGCGAGTGGACGCTCTCGCGCAGCCGCGACCACTTCCTGCAGCTGGACGACATGCTGCACAGGTACACACGCACACATCACACACAAACACACGTAAACACGTAGAGCCCAGCCACGTGCGCGAGTGGACGCTCTCGCGCAGCCGCGACCACTTCCTGCAGCTGGACGACATGCTGCACAGGTACACACGCACACATCACACACAAACACACGTAAACACGTAGAGCCCAGCCACGTGCGCGAGTGGACGCTCTCGCGCAGCCGCGACCACTTCCTGCAGCTGGACGACATGCTGCACAGGTACACACGCACACATCACACACAAACACACGTAAACACGTAGAGCCCAGCCACGTGCGCGAGTGGACGCTCTCGCGCAGCCGCGACCACTTCCTGCAGCTGGACGACATGCTGCACAGGTACACACGCACACATCACACACAAACACACGTAAACACGTAGAGCCCAGCCACGTGCGCGAGTGGACGCTCTCGCGCAGCCGCGACCACTTCCTGCAGCTGGACGACATGCTGCACAGGTACACACGCACACATCACACACAAACACACGTAAACACGTAGAGCCCAGCCACGTGCGCGAGTGGACGCTCTCGCGCAGCCGCGACCACTTCCTGCAGCTGGACGACATGCTGCACAGGTACACACGCACACATCACACACAAACACACGTAAACACGTAGAGCCCAGCCACGTGCGCGAGTGGACGCTCTCGCGCAGCCGCGACCACTTCCTGCAGCTGGACGACATGCTGCACAGGTACACACGCACACATCACACACAAACACACGTAAACACGTAGAGCCCAGCCACGTGCGCGAGTGGACGCTCTCGCGCAGCCGCGACCACTTCCTGCAGCTGGACGACATGCTGCACAGGTACACACGCACACATCACACACAAACACACGTAAACACGTAGAGCCCAGCCACGTGCGCGAGTGGACGCTCTCGCGCAGCCGCGACCACTTCCTGCAGCTGGACGACATGCTGCACAGGTACACACGCACACATCACACACAAACACACGTAAACACGTAGAGCCCAGCCACGTGCGCGAGTGGACGCTCTCGCGCAGCCGCGACCACTTCCTGCAGCTGGACGACATGCTGCACAGGTACACACGCACACATCACACACAAACACACGTAAACACGTAGAGCCCAGCCACGTGCGCGAGTGGACGCTCTCGCGCAGCCGCGACCACTTCCTGCAGCTGGACGACATGCTGCACAGGTACACACGCACACATCACACACAAACACACGTAAACACGTAGAGCCCAGCCACGTGCGCGAGTGGACGCTCTCGCGCAGCCGCGACCACTTCCTGCAGCTGGACGACATGCTGCACAGGTACACACGCACACATCACACACAAACACACGTAAACACGTAGAGCCCAGCCACGTGCGCGAGTGGACGCTCTCGCGCAGCCGCGACCACTTCCTGCAGCTGGACGACATGCTGCACAGGTACACACGCACACATCACACACAAACACACGTAAACACGTAGAGCCCAGCCACGTGCGCGAGTGGACGCTCTCGCGCAGCCGCGACCACTTCCTGCAGCTGGACGACATGCTGCACAGGTACACACGCACACATCACACACAAACACACGTAAACACGTAGAGCCCAGCCACGTGCGCGAGTGGACGCTCTCGCGCAGCCGCGACCACTTCCTGCAGCTGGACGACATGCTGCACAGGTACACACGCACACATCACACACAAACACACGTAAACACGTAGAGCCCAGCCACGTGCGCGAGTGGACGCTCTCGCGCAGCCGCGACCACTTCCTGCAGCTGGACGACATGCTGCACAGGTACACACGCACACATCACACACAAACACACGTAAACACGTAGAGCCCAGCCACGTGCGCGAGTGGACGCTCTCGCGCAGCCGCGACCACTTCCTGCAGCTGGACGACATGCTGCACAGGTACACACGCACACATCACACACAAACACACGTAAACACGTAGAGCCCAGCCACGTGCGCGAGTGGACGCTCTCGCGCAGCCGCGACCACTTCCTGCAGCTGGACGACATGCTGCACAGGTACACACGCACACATCACACACAAACACACGTAAACACGTAGAGCCCAGCCACGTGCGCGAGTGGACGCTCTCGCGCAGCCGCGACCACTTCCTGCAGCTGGACGACATGCTGCACAGGTACACACGCACACATCACACACAAACACACGTAAACACGTAGAGCCCAGCCACGTGCGCGAGTGGACGCTCTCGCGCAGCCGCGACCACTTCCTGCAGCTGGACGACATGCTGCACAGGTACACACGCACACATCACACACAAACACACGTAAACACGTAGAGCCCAGCCACGTGCGCGAGTGGACGCTCTCGCGCAGCCGCGACCACTTCCTGCAGCTGGACGACATGCTGCACAGGTACACACGCACACATCACACACAAACACACGTAAACACGTAGAGCCCAGCCACGTGCGCGAGTGGACGCTCTCGCGCAGCCGCGACCACTTCCTGCAGCTGGACGACATGCTGCACAGGTACACACGCACACATCACACACAAACACACGTAAACACGTAGAGCCCAGCCACGTGCGCGAGTGGACGCTCTCGCGCAGCCGCGACCACTTCCTGCAGCTGGACGACATGCTGCACAGGTACACACGCACACATCACACACAAACACACGTAAACACGTAGAGCCCAGCCACGTGCGCGAGTGGACGCTCTCGCGCAGCCGCGACCACTTCCTGCAGCTGGACGACATGCTGCACAGGTACACACGCACACATCACACACAAACACACGTAAACACGTAGAGCCCAGCCACGTGCGCGAGTGGACGCTCTCGCGCAGCCGCGACCACTTCCTGCAGCTGGACGACATGCTGCACAGGTACACACGCACACATCACACACAAACACACGTAAACACGTAGAGCCCAGCCACGTGCGCGAGTGGACGCTCTCGCGCAGCCGCGACCACTTCCTGCAGCTGGACGACATGCTGCACAGGTACACACGCACACATCACACACAAACACACGTAAACACGTAGAGCCCAGCCACGTGCGCGAGTGGACGCTCTCGCGCAGCCGCGACCACTTCCTGCAGCTGGACGACATGCTGCACAGGTACACACGCACACATCACACACAAACACACGTAAACACGTAGAGCCCAGCCACGTGCGCGAGTGGACGCTCTCGCGCAGCCGCGACCACTTCCTGCAGCTGGACGACATGCTGCACAGGTACACACGCACACATCACACACAAACACACGTAAACACGTAGAGCCCAGCCACGTGCGCGAGTGGACGCTCTCGCGCAGCCGCGACCACTTCCTGCAGCTGGACGACATGCTGCACAGGTACACACGCACACATCACACACAAACACACGTAAACACGTAGAGCCCAGCCACGTGCGCGAGTGGACGCTCTCGCGCAGCCGCGACCACTTCCTGCAGCTGGACGACATGCTGCACAGGTACACACGCACACATCACACACAAACACACGTAAACACGTAGAGCCCAGCCACGTGCGCGAGTGGACGCTCTCGCGCAGCCGCGACCACTTCCTGCAGCTGGACGACATGCTGCACAGGTACACACGCACACATCACACACAAACACACGTAAACACGTAGAGCCCAGCCACGTGCGCGAGTGGACGCTCTCGCGCAGCCGCGACCACTTCCTGCAGCTGGACGACATGCTGCACAGGTACACACGCACACATCACACACAAACACACGTAAACACGTAGAGCCCAGCCACGTGCGCGAGTGGACGCTCTCGCGCAGCCGCGACCACTTCCTGCAGCTGGACGACATGCTGCACAGGTACACACGCACACATCACACACAAACACACGTAAACACGTAGAGCCCAGCCACGTGCGCGAGTGGACGCTCTCGCGCAGCCGCGACCACTTCCTGCAGCTGGACGACATGCTGCACAGGTACACACGCACACATCACACACAAACACACGTAAACACGTAGAGCCCAGCCACGTGCGCGAGTGGACGCTCTCGCGCAGCCGCGACCACTTCCTGCAGCTGGACGACATGCTGCACAGGTACACACGCACACATCACACACAAACACACGTAAACACGTAGAGCCCAGCCACGTGCGCGAGTGGACGCTCTCGCGCAGCCGCGACCACTTCCTGCAGCTGGACGACATGCTGCACAGGTACACACGCACACATCACACACAAACACACGTAAACACGTAGAGCCCAGCCACGTGCGCGAGTGGACGCTCTCGCGCAGCCGCGACCACTTCCTGCAGCTGGACGACATGCTGCACAGGTACACACGCACACATCACACACAAACACACGTAAACACGTAGAGCCCAGCCACGTGCGCGAGTGGACGCTCTCGCGCAGCCGCGACCACTTCCTGCAGCTGGACGACATGCTGCACAGGTACACACGCACACATCACACACAAACACACGTAAACACGTAGAGCCCAGCCACGTGCGCGAGTGGACGCTCTCGCGCAGCCGCGACCACTTCCTGCAGCTGGACGACATGCTGCACAGGTACACACGCACACATCACACACAAACACACGTAAACACGTAGAGCCCAGCCACGTGCGCGAGTGGACGCTCTCGCGCAGCCGCGACCACTTCCTGCAGCTGGACGACATGCTGCACAGGTACACACGCACACATCACACACAAACACACGTAAACACGTAGAGCCCAGCCACGTGCGCGAGTGGACGCTCTCGCGCAGCCGCGACCACTTCCTGCAGCTGGACGACATGCTGCACAGGTACACACGCACACATCACACACAAACACACGTAAACACGTAGAGCCCAGCCACGTGCGCGAGTGGACGCTCTCGCGCAGCCGCGACCACTTCCTGCAGCTGGACGACATGCTGCACAGGTACACACGCACACATCACACACAAACACACGTAAACACGTAGAGCCCAGCCACGTGCGCGAGTGGACGCTCTCGCGCAGCCGCGACCACTTCCTGCAGCTGGACGACATGCTGCACAGGTACACACGCACACATCACACACAAACACACGTAAACACGTAGAGCCCAGCCACGTGCGCGAGTGGACGCTCTCGCGCAGCCGCGACCACTTCCTGCAGCTGGACGACATGCTGCACAGGTACACACGCACACATCACACACAAACACACGTAAACACGTAGAGCCCAGCCACGTGCGCGAGTGGACGCTCTCGCGCAGCCGCGACCACTTCCTGCAGCTGGACGACATGCTGCACAGGTACACACGCACACATCACACACAAACACACGTAAACACGTAGAGCCCAGCCACGTGCGCGAGTGGACGCTCTCGCGCAGCCGCGACCACTTCCTGCAGCTGGACGACATGCTGCACAGGTACACACGCACACATCACACACAAACACACGTAAACACGTAGAGCCCAGCCACGTGCGCGAGTGGACGCTCTCGCGCAGCCGCGACCACTTCCTGCAGCTGGACGACATGCTGCACAGGTACACACGCACACATCACACACAAACACACGTAAACACGTAGAGCCCAGCCACGTGCGCGAGTGGACGCTCTCGCGCAGCCGCGACCACTTCCTGCAGCTGGACGACATGCTGCACAGGTACACACGCACACATCACACACAAACACACGTAAACACGTAGAGCCCAGCCACGTGCGCGAGTGGACGCTCTCGCGCAGCCGCGACCACTTCCTGCAGCTGGACGACATGCTGCACAGGTACACACGCACACATCACACACAAACACACGTAAACACGTAGAGCCCAGCCACGTGCGCGAGTGGACGCTCTCGCGCAGCCGCGACCACTTCCTGCAGCTGGACGACATGCTGCACAGGTACACACGCACACATCACACACAAACACACGTAAACACGTAGAGCCCAGCCACGTGCGCGAGTGGACGCTCTCGCGCAGCCGCGACCACTTCCTGCAGCTGGACGACATGCTGCACAGGTACACACGCACACATCACACACAAACACACGTAAACACGTAGAGCCCAGCCACGTGCGCGAGTGGACGCTCTCGCGCAGCCGCGACCACTTCCTGCAGCTGGACGACATGCTGCACAGGTACACACGCACACATCACACACAAACACACGTAAACACGTAGAGCCCAGCCACGTGCGCGAGTGGACGCTCTCGCGCAGCCGCGACCACTTCCTGCAGCTGGACGACATGCTGCACAGGTACACACGCACACATCACACACAAACACACGTAAACACGTAGAGCCCAGCCACGTGCGCGAGTGGACGCTCTCGCGCAGCCGCGACCACTTCCTGCAGCTGGACGACATGCTGCACAGGTACACACGCACACATCACACACAAACACACGTAAACACGTAGAGCCCAGCCACGTGCGCGAGTGGACGCTCTCGCGCAGCCGCGACCACTTCCTGCAGCTGGACGACATGCTGCACAGGTACACACGCACACATCACACACAAACACACGTAAACACGTAGAGCCCAGCCACGTGCGCGAGTGGACGCTCTCGCGCAGCCGCGACCACTTCCTGCAGCTGGACGACATGCTGCACAGGTACACACGCACACATCACACACAAACACACGTAAACACGTAGAGCCCAGCCACGTGCGCGAGTGGACGCTCTCGCGCAGCCGCGACCACTTCCTGCAGCTGGACGACATGCTGCACAGGTACACACGCACACATCACACACAAACACACGTAAACACGTAGAGCCCAGCCACGTGCGCGAGTGGACGCTCTCGCGCAGCCGCGACCACTTCCTGCAGCTGGACGACATGCTGCACAGGTACACACGCACACATCACACACAAACACACGTAAACACGTAGAGCCCAGCCACGTGCGCGAGTGGACGCTCTCGCGCAGCCGCGACCACTTCCTGCAGCTGGACGACATGCTGCACAGGTACACACGCACACATCACACACAAACACACGTAAACACGTAGAGCCCAGCCACGTGCGCGAGTGGACGCTCTCGCGCAGCCGCGACCACTTCCTGCAGCTGGACGACATGCTGCACAGGTACACACGCACACATCACACACAAACACACGTAAACACGTAGAGCCCAGCCACGTGCGCGAGTGGACGCTCTCGCGCAGCCGCGACCACTTCCTGCAGCTGGACGACATGCTGCACAGGTACACACGCACACATCACACACAAACACACGTAAACACGTAGAGCCCAGCCACGTGCGCGAGTGGACGCTCTCGCGCAGCCGCGACCACTTCCTGCAGCTGGACGACATGCTGCACAGGTACACACGCACACATACACACACAAACACACGTAAACACGTAGAGCCCAGCCACGTGCGCGAGTGGACGCTCTCGCGCAGCCGCGACCACTTCCTGCAGCTGGACGACATGCTGCACAGGTACACACGCACACATCACACACAAACACACGTAAACACGTAGAGCCCAGCCACGTGCGCGAGTGGACGCTCTCGCGCAGCCGCGACCACTTCCTGCAGCTGGACGACATGCTGCACAGGTACACACGCACACATCACACACAAACACACGTAAACACGTAGAGCCCAGCCACGTGCGCGAGTGGACGCTCTCGCGCAGCCGCGACCACTTCCTGCAGCTGGACGACATGCTGCACAGGTACACACGCACACATCACACACAAACACACGTAAACACGTAGAGCCCAGCCACGTGCGCGAGTGGACGCTCTCGCGCAGCCGCGACCACTTCCTGCAGCTGGACGACATGCTGCACAGGTACACACGCACACATCACACACAAACACACGTAAACACGTAGAGCCCAGCCACGTGCGCGAGTGGACGCTCTCGCGCAGCCGCGACCACTTCCTGCAGCTGGACGACATGCTGCACAGGTACACACGCACACATCACACACAAACACACGTAAACACGTAGAGCCCAGCCACGTGCGCGAGTGGACGCTCTCGCGCAGCCGCGACCACTTCCTGCAGCTGGACGACATGCTGCACAGGTACACACGCACACATCACACACAAACACACGTAAACACGTAGAGCCCAGCCACGTGCGCGAGTGGACGCTCTCGCGCAGCCGCGACCACTTCCTGCAGCTGGACGACATGCTGCACAGGTACACACGCACACATCACACACAAACACACGTAAACACGTAGAGCCCAGCCACGTGCGCGAGTGGACGCTCTCGCGCAGCCGCGACCACTTCCTGCAGCTGGACGACATGCTGCACAGGTACACACGCACACATCACACACAAACACACGTAAACACGTAGAGCCCAGCCACGTGCGCGAGTGGACGCTCTCGCGCAGCCGCGACCACTTCCTGCAGCTGGACGACATGCTGCACAGGTACACACGCACACATCACACACAAACACACGTAAACACGTAGAGCCCAGCCACGTGCGCGAGTGGACGCTCTCGCGCAGCCGCGACCACTTCCTGCAGCTGGACGACATGCTGCACAGGTACACACGCACACATCACACACAAACACACGTAAACACGTAGAGCCCAGCCACGTGCGCGAGTGGACGCTCTCGCGCAGCCGCGACCACTTCCTGCAGCTGGACGACATGCTGCACAGGTACACACGCACACATCACACACAAACACACGTAAACACGTAGAGCCCAGCCACGTGCGCGAGTGGACGCTCTCGCGCAGCCGCGACCACTTCCTGCAGCTGGACGACATGCTGCACAGGTACACACGCACACATCACACACAAACACACGTAAACACGTAGAGCCCAGCCACGTGCGCGAGTGGACGCTCTCGCGCAGCCGCGACCACTTCCTGCAGCTGGACGACATGCTGCACAGGTACACACGCACACATCACACACAAACACACGTAAACACGTAGAGCCCAGCCACGTGCGCGAGTGGACGCTCTCGCGCAGCCGCGACCACTTCCTGCAGCTGGACGACATGCTGCACAGGTACACACGCACACATCACACACAAACACACGTAAACACGTAGAGCCCAGCCACGTGCGCGAGTGGACGCTCTCGCGCAGCCGCGACCACTTCCTGCAGCTGGACGACATGCTGCACAGGTACACACGCACACATCACACACAAACACACGTAAACACGTAGAGCCCAGCCACGTGCGCGAGTGGACGCTCTCGCGCAGCCGCGACCACTTCCTGCAGCTGGACGACATGCTGCACAGGTACACACGCACACATCACACACAAACACACGTAAACACGTAGAGCCCAGCCACGTGCGCGAGTGGACGCTCTCGCGCAGCCGCGACCACTTCCTGCAGCTGGACGACATGCTGCACAGGTACACACGCACACATCACACACAAACACACGTAAACACGTAGAGCCCAGCCACGTGCGCGAGTGGACGCTCTCGCGCAGCCGCGACCACTTCCTGCAGCTGGACGACATGCTGCACAGGTACACACGCACACATCACACACAAACACACGTAAACACGTAGAGCCCAGCCACGTGCGCGAGTGGACGCTCTCGCGCAGCCGCGACCACTTCCTGCAGCTGGACGACATGCTGCACAGGTACACACGCACACATCACACACAAACACACGTAAACACGTAGAGCCCAGCCACGTGCGCGAGTGGACGCTCTCGCGCAGCCGCGACCACTTCCTGCAGCTGGACGACATGCTGCACAGGTACACACGCACACATCACACACAAACACACGTAAACACGTAGAGCCCAGCCACGTGCGCGAGTGGACGCTCTCGCGCAGCCGCGACCACTTCCTGCAGCTGGACGACATGCTGCACAGGTACACACGCACACATCACACACAAACACACGTAAACACGTAGAGCCCAGCCACGTGCGCGAGTGGACGCTCTCGCGCAGCCGCGACCACTTCCTGCAGCTGGACGACATGCTGCACAGGTACACACGCACACATCACACACAAACACACGTAAACACGTAGAGCCCAGCCACGTGCGCGAGTGGACGCTCTCGCGCAGCCGCGACCACTTCCTGCAGCTGGACGACATGCTGCACAGGTACACACGCACACATCACACACAAACACACGTAAACACGTAGAGCCCAGCCACGTGCGCGAGTGGACGCTCTCGCGCAGCCGCGACCACTTCCTGCAGCTGGACGACATGCTGCACAGGTACACACGCACACATCACACACAAACACACGTAAACACGTAGAGCCCAGCCACGTGCGCGAGTGGACGCTCTCGCGCAGCCGCGACCACTTCCTGCAGCTGGACGACATGCTGCACAGGTACACACGCACACATCACACACAAACACACGTAAACACGTAGAGCCCAGCCACGTGCGCGAGTGGACGCTCTCGCGCAGCCGCGACCACTTCCTGCAGCTGGACGACATGCTGCACAGGTACACACGCACACATCACACACAAACACACGTAAACACGTAGAGCCCAGCCACGTGCGCGAGTGGACGCTCTCGCGCAGCCGCGACCACTTCCTGCAGCTGGACGACATGCTGCACAGGTACACACGCACACATCACACACAAACACACGTAAACACGTAGAGCCCAGCCACGTGCGCGAGTGGACGCTCTCGCGCAGCCGCGACCACTTCCTGCAGCTGGACGACATGCTGCACAGGTACACACGCACACATCACACACAAACACACGTAAACACGTAGAGCCCAGCCACGTGCGCGAGTGGACGCTCTCGCGCAGCCGCGACCACTTCCTGCAGCTGGACGACATGCTGCACAGGTACACACGCACACATCACACACAAACACACGTAAACACGTAGAGCCCAGCCACGTGCGCGAGTGGACGCTCTCGCGCAGCCGCGACCACTTCCTGCAGCTGGACGACATGCTGCACAGGTACACACGCACACATCACACACAAACACACGTAAACACGTAGAGCCCAGCCACGTGCGCGAGTGGACGCTCTCGCGCAGCCGCGACCACTTCCTGCAGCTGGACGACATGCTGCACAGGTACACACGCACACATCACACACAAACACACGTAAACACGTAGAGCCCAGCCACGTGCGCGAGTGGACGCTCTCGCGCAGCCGCGACCACTTCCTGCAGCTGGACGACATGCTGCACAGGTACACACGCACACATCACACACAAACACACGTAAACACGTAGAGCCCAGCCACGTGCGCGAGTGGACGCTCTCGCGCAGCCGCGACCACTTCCTGCAGCTGGACGACATGCTGCACAGGTACACACGCACACATCACACACAAACACACGTAAACACGTAGAGCCCAGCCACGTGCGCGAGTGGACGCTCTCGCGCAGCCGCGACCACTTCCTGCAGCTGGACGACATGCTGCACAGGTACACACGCACACATCACACACAAACACACGTAAACACGTAGAGCCCAGCCACGTGCGCGAGTGGACGCTCTCGCGCAGCCGCGACCACTTCCTGCAGCTGGACGACATGCTGCACAGGTACACACGCACACATCACACACAAACACACGTAAACACGTAGAGCCCAGCCACGTGCGCGAGTGGACGCTCTCGCGCAGCCGCGACCACTTCCTGCAGCTGGACGACATGCTGCACAGGTACACACGCACACATCACACACAAACACACGTAAACACGTAGAGCCCAGCCACGTGCGCGAGTGGACGCTCTCGCGCAGCCGCGACCACTTCCTGCAGCTGGACGACATGCTGCACAGGTACACACGCACACATCACACACAAACACACGTAAACACGTAGAGCCCAGCCACGTGCGCGAGTGGACGCTCTCGCGCAGCCGCGACCACTTCCTGCAGCTGGACGACATGCTGCACAGGTACACACGCACACATCACACACAAACACACGTAAACACGTAGAGCCCAGCCACGTGCGCGAGTGGACGCTCTCGCGCAGCCGCGACCACTTCCTGCAGCTGGACGACATGCTGCACAGGTACACACGCACACATCACACACAAACACACGTAAACACGTAGAGCCCAGCCACGTGCGCGAGTGGACGCTCTCGCGCAGCCGCGACCACTTCCTGCAGCTGGACGACATGCTGCACAGGTACACACGCACACATCACACACAAACACACGTAAACACGTAGAGCCCAGCCACGTGCGCGAGTGGACGCTCTCGCGCAGCCGCGACCACTTCCTGCAGCTGGACGACATGCTGCACAGGTACACACGCACACATCACACACAAACACACGTAAACACGTAGAGCCCAGCCACGTGCGCGAGTGGACGCTCTCGCGCAGCCGCGACCACTTCCTGCAGCTGGACGACATGCTGCACAGGTACACACGCACACATCACACACAAACACACGTAAACACGTAGAGCCCAGCCACGTGCGCGAGTGGACGCTCTCGCGCAGCCGCGACCACTTCCTGCAGCTGGACGACATGCTGCACAGGTACACACGCACACATCACACACAAACACACGTAAACACGTAGAGCCCAGCCACGTGCGCGAGTGGACGCTCTCGCGCAGCCGCGACCACTTCCTGCAGCTGGACGACATGCTGCACAGGTACACACGCACACATCACACACAAACACACGTAAACACGTAGAGCCCAGCCACGTGCGCGAGTGGACGCTCTCGCGCAGCCGCGACCACTTCCTGCAGCTGGACGACATGCTGCACAGGTACACACGCACACATCACACACAAACACACGTAAACACGTAGAGCCCAGCCACGTGCGCGAGTGGACGCTCTCGCGCAGCCGCGACCACTTCCTGCAGCTGGACGACATGCTGCACAGGTACACACGCACACATCACACACAAACACACGTAAACACGTAGAGCCCAGCCACGTGCGCGAGTGGACGCTCTCGCGCAGCCGCGACCACTTCCTGCAGCTGGACGACATGCTGCACAGGTACACACGCACACATCACACACAAACACACGTAAACACGTAGAGCCCAGCCACGTGCGCGAGTGGACGCTCTCGCGCAGCCGCGACCACTTCCTGCAGCTGGACGACATGCTGCACAGGTACACACGCACACATCACACACAAACACACGTAAACACGTAGAGCCCAGCCACGTGCGCGAGTGGACGCTCTCGCGCAGCCGCGACCACTTCCTGCAGCTGGACGACATGCTGCACAGGTACACACGCACACATCACACACAAACACACGTAAACACGTAGAGCCCAGCCACGTGCGCGAGTGGACGCTCTCGCGCAGCCGCGACCACTTCCTGCAGCTGGACGACATGCTGCACAGGTACACACGCACACATCACACACAAACACACGTAAACACGTAGAGCCCAGCCACGTGCGCGAGTGGACGCTCTCGCGCAGCCGCGACCACTTCCTGCAGCTGGACGACATGCTGCACAGGTACACACGCACACATCACACACAAACACACGTAAACACGTAGAGCCCAGCCACGTGCGCGAGTGGACGCTCTCGCGCAGCCGCGACCACTTCCTGCAGCTGGACGACATGCTGCACAGGTACACACGCACACATACACACACAAACACACGTAAACACGTAGAGCCCAGCCACGTGCGCGAGTGGACGCTCTCGCGCAGCCGCGACCACTTCCTGCAGCTGGACGACATGCTGCACAGGTACACACGCACACATCACACACAAACACACGTAAACACGTAGAGCCCAGCCACGTGCGCGAGTGGACGCTCTCGCGCAGCCGCGACCACTTCCTGCAGCTGGACGACATGCTGCACAGGTACACACGCACACATACACACACAAACACACGTAAACACGTAGAGCCCAGCCACGTGCGCGAGTGGACGCTCTCGCGCAGCCGCGACCACTTCCTGCAGCTGGACGACATGCTGCACAGGTACACACGCACACATCACACACAAACACACGTAAACACGTAGAGCCCAGCCACGTGCGCGAGTGGACGCTCTCGCGCAGCCGCGACCACTTCCTGCAGCTGGACGACATGCTGCACAGGTACACACGCACACATCACACACAAACACACGTAAACACGTAGAGCCCAGCCACGTGCGCGAGTGGACGCTCTCGCGCAGCCGCGACCACTTCCTGCAGCTGGACGACATGCTGCACAGGTACACACGCACACATACACACACAAACACACGTAAACACGTAGAGCCCAGCCACGTGCGCGAGTGGACGCTCTCGCGCAGCCGCGACCACTTCCTGCAGCTGGACGACATGCTGCACAGGTACACACGCACACATCACACACAAACACACGTAAACACGTAGAGCCCAGCCACGTGCGCGAGTGGACGCTCTCGCGCAGCCGCGACCACTTCCTGCAGCTGGACGACATGCTGCACAGGTACACACGCACACATCACACACAAACACACGTAAACACGTAGAGCCCAGCCACGTGCGCGAGTGGACGCTCTCGCGCAGCCGCGACCACTTCCTGCAGCTGGACGACATGCTGCACAGGTACACACGCACACATCACACACAAACACACGTAAACACGTAGAGCCCAGCCACGTGCGCGAGTGGACGCTCTCGCGCAGCCGCGACCACTTCCTGCAGCTGGACGACATGCTGCACAGGTACACACGCACACATCACACACAAACACACGTAAACACGTAGAGCCCAGCCACGTGCGCGAGTGGACGCTCTCGCGCAGCCGCGACCACTTCCTGCAGCTGGACGACATGCTGCACAGGTACACACGCACACATACACACACAAACACACGTAAACACGTAGAGCCCAGCCACGTGCGCGAGTGGACGCTCTCGCGCAGCCGCGACCACTTCCTGCAGCTGGACGACATGCTGCACAGGTACACACGCACACATACACACACAAACACACGTAAACACGTAGAGACCAGTCGTGTGTGTGTGTCATTCTAATCTATGTTAATGTTTTATTTTCAGATGCATCTACGACCGCAAAGTGTCAGGTCTGCCAAACTTGTCGGAGGAGTTACGGTCACCGTGTGATGACTTGCGCTACCAGCAGCTGATCGGCGACTATGTACACCATCTCTCTATCATCGCAGATGATTCCATAAACTGTGGACCTGTGCTTAACTGGTTGCAAATGGACAACAAGGGTAAACAAGATCTGACCTAGTTGTAAAAAGTTCTTATCGCGTGTGGTCGAAATTCGACCAAATCATTGATTAGTTTTGTAGGGAAGAATCATTTGCGTGCGTTACTTTATTTCACCTCCCAATTGCATACACGTTAAATTTTTTTTGTGTACATCTATAGTATCTTTTGAATGATATGAGTTTATGTAATTTTACAATTATATTTATTAAAATGAGCTTAACACAATTCAGGATATGTAATGTAATGTATTTAAGTGTTAGAGCTATGCTGCAGCTATATTAGTAGTATAGTTGTAACACGAATGGGTCGGTTCGACCGGGGAAGGACCACGCTCTCACAGAATACCAGCGTAAAATAGCAGCTTAACACTGCTGTGTTTCATATGGTGAGTGTAGAGAACCGGAGACCCTTTTTACTGGAAAAGAGGCATTCCATCTTAGTCCTAACGGGTGACAACGCATCTGCATTTTGATTCGTCATCGAGGGTAGATGTAGATGTCCACTTACCATCAGGTGGACTGTGTGCTCGTTTGTCACCCTATCCTATAAAAAAAAATTATGGTTGTAGCACGAATGGGTTTGCTCGACGGAGGAATGAAGCTGCTATTTTACGCTCGTATTCTGCGTGATACGAGCGTAAAATAGCAGCTTAATACTGCTGTATTTTGTATGTTGATTGTAGAGAACCGGAGACTTTTTTTACTAGATCTCTCCTAGTTCTCAGGGGTGACAAACGCATCTACATTTTGATTTTAATCAAGAATAGATGTGGATGTTTTAGGTCACAGTATTCACTTAGCAGCAGGTGAACTGTGTGTTCATTTGTCACCCTTATTCTATAGAAAATGTATTAAAAAATATTTAAATGTACTTTGTACGATGTGAATATCTTTTTTTCAAGCAAATGTTTTTTTTATCAGGTCACAAGTTACTAGTGGCTAATGAAGATTCAAGCTCGATCAACACGCCGGCCGTGGCCGCTGCTTATTCCGTTCGAAAATATGTTTCACAGGCAAGTTGAACTTTGATGAAAAAAACATTATTCACTAATCTGGCTCAAAAGACCAAATGAAACTCTTTCTATAGTCATTGTATAGACATTCCGTGCGGGATTCAAACTCGCTATCCTGCATTATTGCAGTTAGTCAATTATCCACTCCGCTACCGAGCCTTCAAATCTAAATGATGTTATAGTATCTTGTCATGAAATATGTATCATAATTGTATATACTTAGGTAATAAAATAAAATTAGAAGTATTATTGTAAACGAACCAAGTTTTGCGACACTACTAGAAGTAGTAAATGCAAATTAGACAACGTAGTTACTTATTAATTATGGTTTAACGCAGTTGCTATCTAACTAAATGTAAGAACAAGAGGAAATTATTAAAATATTATAATACTCAATCTCGACTTCTTCCATCCTTGACTATGCTGATATTTGCTATGTTGATATTACCGAAGAGCAGCTTAATATACTTGAGCGCATTCAGAATGTATTGTATTACATGTATATTTGAGCTCCGCTATTATGATCACGTCTCTGAATTTCGCAAATAGCTCAAATGGCTCCCGCTTCCCCTTCGCAGAAATACTTATATTCTGTATGTTTTGTATGGCGTGCTGTTTAATCCTTTCACCCCTCATTACTTAAAATATTGTTTCCAGTATCTTTTCCTTACTCATAATCGGTTTTTTTTCAGTCCTCAGTCTATCTTTCTCTCTCTACTTTTGTACACTCTTCCTTCTTTTTAAAGAAGCAAGAGTGTACAAAAGTAGAGAGAGAAAGATAGACAAATTCCTTTACTGTGAATTTTGTGCACTTGTTGAATTCCCTCTCCCCTCCACATCCGTCGTGATAAATCTCTTCATATTTTCAAGTCTTCATAAAGCGCACTGCATAGAACGCTAATATATAAATTACCTTTTCATAAACTTATCATTTTTATATTTGATTGGTACATTTATACTTATCATTTTAACAGTGGTAGAGCCACGCGGCAGCTTTTGCTGCCGCACGGATGGGTCGGCTCGAACCGGGGTGGTACCACGACCTCACAGAATACCAGCGTGAAGTAGAGGTTTACCTCTGCGTTTCGCTTGGTGAGTGCATGTGGCCGGAGGTCCTTTTTACTGGAAATGAGGCATTCCATCTTAGTCCTCACGGGTGACAACGCATCTGCATTTTGATTAGTAATAGAGGATAGATGTAGATGTCTATGGGCCGCAGCAACCACTTACCATCAGGTGGACTGTGTGCTAGTTTGTCACCCTTATCCTATAAAAAAAATCTATATTTATATGTATATTACATACATATTTATCTTTGATTTTTTTTTCGTATACCCCATTTTATTTTAATCATTGTTTGTATCAATCCTCAACGTAAAGGTTGTGTGGAAGAGATCACTTTCAGTGATAAGACTGTCTGTTGTAGATATAATTGAATTTGTACTTTATTCGTTTTCTGTATTTCGGTGTTCAATCCTACTAATATTATAAATGTGAAAGTTTGTGAGGATGTATGGATGTTTGTTACTCTTCTACGCAAAAAACTACTGAACGTTTTTAATGAAACTTTACAATACTATAGCTCATACATCAGAACAACACATAGTCTATAATTAATAAAGATATTGTGTAAATCGTATTTATGTGTAAGCCGTTATTACCAAAATAGAGAATACATACAATACAATACAATACATTAAATTTTGTTACTTTATTTTCAATGCATATTTTGCAGTAACAAATGGATTTTATCTAAATAAATATATTCTAAATAATTATCTAAATATATATATTCAAAGTAGATAAACTTTGTTGTATAAACTACGTAATTTGGTCAAATATTTTATAAGTAATGACGATATAAATTTGTGCGGTCCGGCACGCGCAGGCGGTCGGGCGTACTGCGGGCGAGGTGTGAGAAAACATCGTTCATCGCCGCGTGAGCAAATGTACCTCTTCACACTTAAACCGCTGAACCGATTTAGATGAAATTTGGTCCCGGAGAAGGAAATAGGATAGTTTTGACACGGAAACCCTCTTTAGAGGGTGATGGGATATACTATACTACTATGAAAGTGCGATTATTGATGGGATCACCTATGGTTTAAAGTATAATATCTACGCCTACGAAGTCACGGGCAAAATCTAGTTAAGAATAAATAAAAATGTGTCGGTAACAACATGTGTTTTTTTCACAGGCTCGTGACGAAATAAGCTTCGACGTAGGCGACATGATATCCATCATTGATATGCCCGGTAAGTTTATTCCGAGGTGTGTACGGAGCACAAATACAGTATACAAATGTCTGGTGGCAATGTTAAAGCAGTGTGTGTGGTGGCAGGGCCGCAGGAGTCGGTGTGGTGGCGCGGCAAGCGCGGGTTCCGCGTGGGCTTCTTCCCGCGCCACTGCGTCGCCGTCATCGGCGACAAGGTGCCGCGCCACATGACGCAGCCGCCGCCCATCGTCGGGTCAGTCCACACCACTTCCACACCACTTCCAACCAACCAGCTTCCGATCAATCATTCAACCAATATTTAGTTCTTAAATCAATATTTCATTCATAAATGAATGAATATTTCGTTCATATATTATAAATGATTGAATATTGTATTCATAAATTAATTAATATTGCGTACATAAATTTGTTAAAGTATGTTTCTTTCATAAATTAATGGATATTTAATTTATAAATGAGTTAATAAAGTTAGCAAGTTAAGCTAGCAATGAGTTGCAGCGCTCTGGGCCGCGTGTTTGAATCCTGTTGACGATGTTTTTTTCTTTTATTTCCTCAGGTCTGTGGCAGTAGCACCTATAAAACCTGTGCTTCGGAAGCACGGCAAGCTGATCTCCCTTTTTCGAAGCTTTATCCTGTCCCGACCATCGAGGAGGAGTCTCAAGCAGCAGGGCATTTTAAAGGAGAGAGTCTTTGGTTGTGATCTAGGGGAACATCTGCTTAACTGTGGTCATGATGGTAAGTAGTAGGTGGTAACGTTAAATATAACTTAGGAGGATATCTAGGCGGCGTTTAATCCATGCAAACATATTCCCTTGTTTTCTCCTTTGATAATGATACTAAAGCAAATGATTTTTTTAATACGTTCGGAGGTAGACTCCGCCATATTCCTATATTTTGTTTTTCCCATAAATCAATTATTTAAACTTTTTAAAACTAATAAAAACTGTCCAACTATATGGCCGTTATTAGACATCGAGTAAACGAATTCAACAAACAAAAAAAATTAAGAAAATTATGTAGACAACCACAGTGCTTTTAATATTGTTCTTGTAAAAACTTATAATCGGTGCAATATAAGAGTTGGAAGCAGGGGAATAAGAGATGAAGATTTCGTATTTTTTTATCAATAATCAAAACCAAAATGTCAATATTTACAACTACCTACCATAATTCACGTTGTTTGTGTGGTGTATGTGTAAAAACTATGTAATACATAATATTTGTGTTGTACACGCCCCTAGCTGCCCCTACAAAGGTCAAATATCCCGGGGCCCATCAGCGGAAGATTCGACGGACAACGTGGGTGGGGCCCAAAAGGCCTATGGACAATTGACCTATCATACTACACAATAGAGATAAGGCTAGGTAAATAAATAGTACGTACCTGAATCCGAAGCTCAGACCGCCCCAATGCTCGGTCAGGCCGTAGGTAGGTGTAGGTGCATGTAAAGTGGTGTGTAGTGGTGTTTATTTATGTGACCTGGCCCAGCTGAGGTGCCCGGGCAGCGGCCTGTTCCCATGCTGCCCCACAATGCTGCATCACTCCAGCAGCCGTCACCAAGTGACAACTTCTTTCTTCATGTCACTATTTCAGTCTATCAACTTTATTGTACATTTAACTAACTTCAACTCAACTAATTCAACGTTCATCGTAGAATCAAACACGTGATACCCGACACAAGTAACGAACAGTAGTTCAAAGTTCAACATTCAATGTTCCGGATTCATTTATCACCAAATTACAAATAGGGAACTAACGCGATCTCATCACGAGTCACAAAGTTCAGCGTTACAAACTACAACTAAATTCCTTCGTACGATATTAAATACCACGCCGCAATAAGAATTCAAAATCAACCTAGCTGACACGCAAACTAACTACAGAGTCAACATACAAAAGGCTCTAAACGCGACGGTACAATTAAACAATGATTTCCAAAAAACAATCAACCGGGCCACGCCCTCGATGTGTGCGAATGGAATGCGAGCTTCAAATTCCAGACCGTATCTCTACTCGGCGCGCGCGCAAGATTCCACGTCACACAAGCAAGTTAAATATTGCAAAATTCACTTCAACACGCAATCACTATATAATTGGCGCAATTACTTTCAAACGAAATTACTTTAATCAGTCAAATTCAATACAAGCCTCTTGTCACGAATGTACAACTTAGACAAACTAATCCAAGGCGGTCTTCACGAAACCACAAATTAAATAGCGAATTAGACGCGCACAAAGACTAAAATCTAGACCACAAAAACCAAAACTGGTCGCGCGAAAAACCGCTGCAGCGGTCACCACAAAATACGTTAATCGACCACGCCGCTGCACTCAAGCTACTGGCTTAGCCCACTGCCGTCCCCCCCCCCCCCCAGGCGGCGGTTAGCTCACCTCGACACCGTCGGGTGATACACTAAGTCGAACGCGATTGGATGGCGTATCAAATGCCTATATTTGGCCAAAACATGCGTATTATAAGGAATATGCAATCCATATGTACTTAATATAAATAGGCAGTAAAAATGGATATTGATTGATTGAGTAGATTTGTTTCATTAGTCCGATAAAGGGTGGTATATCTATCTCGTTTGCACAAGACGTACAAAATACTCAGAGCGGTATCGGACACCGTGAGAGGTACGTCTCGTGTTTGTTTATCCACCTGCCAATCATAACGATTAAAACAAATCCTCCTTAAAACGGGAGAGTTCCATGCACAAGTAGACATGTACGTGTTACGTGTGGTTGGCACAAGACGCAAAATACTCATACTGGTATCGGGCGGTGTGAGCGGTGCGAACATCTAGTGTTTGTTTATTCGCCTGCCTAGCGTGACGGTTAAAGCAAATTCTCCTTAAAACAGGAGAAATGTAGACGTGTGCTTGCTCGAGACCTCGAGAGCGGCGCCTGTGCATTTTAAACAAATCCTTCTTAAATTGGGAGTGTCTCATTTCAAGCGTATGCTGACGTGTACGTGCACGAGTGCGTATGCGTGTCATTAAGGCCAATCTATCTCAAATTAAGAGAATCTCATGTTGAGCACCGGGTATACCGGGTGTTAGTGAAACCTTTGATGATGGGTCAGAAAGAAAATCGATCCCGACGAAAATAAAAATGATCTTTTCACAACGTTTTATTAGCTTTATTCACGCTCCATCATGTTAGTACAGCTAAATGAAACGATAATTTCATAAAAAAATCAGGAAAATACTTAAACATAAAACTAGCAGTGGAATTACAATCAGCTGAAAAGGGGTCAATGTACGCGCGGACGCCGAATTCGCGCGGCCAGCAAACTACCGATGGTACCACAATACCTAATAATTTACAACACTTGTCTAAATACCTAACTTATCTTCTTAACCTACTATTTTGCCACTGTGCTTATCTCCATCTATCCACTTTAATTCGAATTCACAGGTTAAATAAATCAAATACCTGGTTCGATTCCACGCTAACGAAAAAATTACTTAAATGAAATGTTAACAAGGTTAGAGTATGTCTTTTTTATCCATCGTGTAGGTATGGTTATTATTCTGATGTATTCAGTTATGTACCTATTCAGATGAGTTCAATACTAAGTTATTTAAAAAAAATTAGGTATGAAACAGCTTACCGGGCAAGGCACATTAATATGTTGCCGTATTCACGAGCACTATAAACGTACCTCGTATCATCAAAGGTATCGTTAGTACTATCCTGTCTTCGTATTCGGTAGCGTTTCACTAACACCCGGTATGGGTGCGTGTGTACGTTTACATGTGTGCATGTACACTTGAACGTGCATGTGTGCGCTTATAAGTGAGTGTGTCGGTGTCCGTATCCTACGCGTGCGTGAGTATGAATGTACTTGAATACTTGTGTGCGTGTACGTGCACGTATACGTGAGTGTGCGTGTACGTAAGCGTGTCGGTGCGCGCTGCGCAGTGCCGCAGGTGCTGACGGAGTGCGCGGCGGCGATCGAGCGGCGCGGCGCGGTGGACGGCGTGTACCGGCTGTCGGGCGGCGCCGCGCTCACGCAGCGCCTGCGCGCCGCCTTCGACGCGCACCAGCGCCCCGACCTGCGCCCGCCGCTGCAGCGCGACCCGCACGCGCTCGCCAGCCTGCTCAAGATGTACTTCCGGTAGGTGCACCGCACGTACACACGCACACCCACACGCACACACACAGTATGTACATTACCTTCGACGCGCACCAGCGCCCCGACCTGCGCCCGCCGCTGCAGCGCGACCCGCACGCGCTCGCCAGCCTGCTCAAGATGTACTTCCGGTAGGTGCACCGCACGTACACACGCACACCCACACGCACACACACAGTATGTACATTACCTTCGACGCGCACCAGCGCCCCGACCTGCGCCCGCCGCTGCAGCGCGACCCGCACGCGCTCGCCAGCCTGCTCAAGATGTACTTCCGGTAGGTGCACCGCACGTACACACGCACACCCACACGCACACACACAGTATGTACATTACCTTCGACGCGCACCAGCGCCCCGACCTGCGCCCGCCGCTGCAGCGCGACCCGCACGCGCTCGCCAGCCTGCTCAAGATGTACTTCCGGTAGGTGCACCGCACGTACACACGCACACCCACACGCACACACACAGTATGTACATTACCTTCGACGCGCACCAGCGCCCCGACCTGCGCCCGCCGCTGCAGCGCGACCCGCACGCGCTCGCCAGCCTGCTCAAGATGTACTTCCGGTAGGTGCACCGCACGTACACACGCACACCCACACGCACATACACAGTATGTACATTACCTTCGACGCGCACCAGCGCCCCGACCTGCGCCCGCCGCTGCAGCGCGACCCGCACGCGCTCGCCAGCCTGCTCAAGATGTACTTCCGGTAGGTGCACCGCACGTACACACGCACACCCACACGCACACACACAGTATGTACATTACCTTCGACGCGCACCAGCGCCCCGACCTGCGCCCGCCGCTGCAGCGCGACCCGCACGCGCTCGCCAGCCTGCTCAAGATGTACTTCCGGTAGGTGCACCGCACGTACACACGCACACCCACACGCACACACACAGTATGTACATTACCTTCGACGCGCACCAGCGCCCCGACCTGCGCCCGCCGCTGCAGCGCGACCCGCACGCGCTCGCCAGCCTGCTCAAGATGTACTTCCGGTAGGTGCACCGCACGTACACACGCACACCCACACGCACACACACAGTATGTACATTACCTTCGACGCGCACCAGCGCCCCGACCTGCGCCCGCCGCTGCAGCGCGACCCGCACGCGCTCGCCAGCCTGCTCAAGATGTACTTCCGGTAGGTGCACCGCACGTACATACGCACACCCACACACATTATATATGACGGCACCTGCACCGTTGTAGGTGCGGTGTCGTCGGTCTAGCTAGACAGAATTCTTGTAAACGACACGTGTACCGCACACCTGCGCCATTGTACCTGCGTTGCCACCCGTCCTGCTTGTATAAAACGGACGGAGCGGCCGTCGTTAAGACAGTCTTGGCTCTGACGTGGAACAGTGCGCTTGTCGTATTCCGTTACTAGTTTATCCTCGACTCGTTGGATAATTAATTCGTATAAACGAATTAATTATTATTCCTAACTACAAAATCAGTCTCTGTACTATATTCAATTATACTTCCTACATCAGAAGTGGGATTAAGTCCCCATTTTTGCCCACATACAATCTTCGAATAGTATGAGGATTATTACATTTGTGAAAGACTATAATGCATTCTGCATTGATGATTCTATTTTTATGTTAAATACCGTAATGAAATTTGCTGTCCTACTTACGATATTTTCGTATCATTAAAGTGTAGAGAAAAGATAAAGTGAAATTATTTAAGTCAAAAGTTAAATGTACCCGCAAGTAATTTCATTATTTCTTAACGTACCCAAATATGATAAAAATGTCGCAAGAAATGTTGGAGATATTCTGAATGAGTTATAGTTTGCATTCAGTGGAAGTTTAACTTGCTCAAGTAATGTTATAATTTGATACACGAGGTGTGATTTACATGGCCTAATTTTAAAGTTCAAAATGTTTAAACGATGTACCGAAAAAAAGAACATGATTACTTTAACGTGCTATGACTTAAAACACTAAGTAGTATTTTTGTCATCTAATGTGATGATAAGTGTTACAGTTTACTCAGAGCATTACGTAGTCGACAAACTTGGAATGGTTTAGTGGAAAGCGTGGAGCTGTAGCGCTCGCTTTTGAGTATGCTGTCGGCTTATGACGTCGCGGACTTATTATTTGTCGCTGCTATTGATCACCATTAGATACATGAGGAAAGTAAATTTATCCTAAACATTGGCTCAGAAACTATTTTGTAAGAATGAGTGTTTACATTTTTAATTGGTTGCGAAAAATGCCGGAAAACCGAAGTATAACTGATGAAAGTGAAGTAGAGCCAATTGGTTCCGACATTGAAGAGAGTATTTAAGTTTACATGAGGATCGGACCATACCAGAGGTTGTCGTGTAGCCGCAGTTCAGTATTTGGTGCCCTAGAAAGGCGAATAGTGTACCAAGAGTAGTGCTGCATTTCTTGAAATCAAGTTCCGACTAAGTATTTTTAATGTTTTCTTTTATGTGTTACAGTAGCACGTGTGATGTGATTACAAGTGCGTGAGTGTGTGCCTTGCTGGTCGTAACAGACTGACAGGTCCAGCTGTAACATGGCCTGGTTTCGGCAGATGCGTATGCGCGTATACGCAGGCGCCATCCCGGAGCGCGCGTATGCTGTACATGGCGATGCCTCGGAAGTCGTGTACTCTGTATGCGTGGGAGTCACACTGTGTGCGCGGAAGTCGTATGCTGTGTGCACGGTAATGTTTTCTGAACATGTATTAGGCTCTGTCCTGGCAGGCGCTGTCCTGGTTCACGTTTTTAATGTGGTTCACGTAGTTAACGTGGGATCTCGCAAGTTCAAGTAAGAGTATGTGTCAGATACTTCGTATGAAGACCTATGTTTACTTGCGAAAGCGAAGTGCTTTATTATAGTCCAAGGTATGAGAACGTATTTCTGTTTTAGGGCCTCGTATGTGTGATAGGTGAGTGAACAGGCAACTGTGTATGTTGTCCTTATAGTTAACAATTTGTTTTTCACGCAGATCATGATGACTACAACCCCGACGATGCTTGTAAACCCTCAGGTGCTCCTGCTGCTCTCGTTTTGTTGTAATTTGATAGTTCACGCGAAACATGATTATCGTTTGCTATATTTTGAAGTTCAAAACTTTTAAGGGTTGTACTACAATTAAGGATTAACTTTAACACGCTATGAATTAAAAATAGTAAGTGACATTTTTGGAAGCGGACGAAAGGTTGTCGCACAACTTTAAGGAGAACTCCAAACTCTTCTGGAAAGAGGTTGGAAGGACCCGGAGTGGTGCGACGGCCTTAAGAATGAACAAAGTGCTTTCGAGAACTAATGACGTCCTCTCAGAAAAATCAGACGTCATGCAGCGATGGAGCGAATTTTATAGAGAAATGTATACGTGTGATGATCTTAGTGAGGGATCCGGGGATGACGCCGTGACTGGTACGCCAGACCCGGACCTCGATGACACTGAGATCATCAGTATGAAAGAGATTGAACGAGCGATTCGAAGTTTGAAATGTGGTAAGGCTGCGGGACTAGACAGAGTTACTGCTGAAATGGTCAAGTATGGTGGGCCTCGCGTCTGGGACAGCTTTCATCTGCTGTGCAATTTGTGCTGGCGGACGGGGGATGTCCCGGATGATTGGCGATCCGCAGTCATTGTGCCTTTATATAAAGGTAAAGGTTCACATTTTGACTGCGGGTGCTATCGGGCGATCAGCTTGACCAGTTTAGCAAGTAAAGTTTACTCGAAGGTTTTGACACGTAGGATGCAAGAGAAATCGGAAAGATTTCTATGGGAGGCACAATGCGGATTTAGACCTGGAAGAGGATGCACGGATCAAATGTTTTCTCTCCGCATGATCACGGAGAAGCTTCTGGCTGCTAACCAGAAGATTTTCTGTGCTTTTGTGGATCTTGAGAAAGCATTTGATAAGGTTGTAAGGAAGAAAATGTGGGAACTGTTGCCGGGGTATGGTGTGGATGGTCGATTGCTAAGGGCTGTGCAGTCTCTTTACTGTGACTGTAAAGCCTGTGTGCGGGTAGGGCATGACCTGTCACCCATGTTTAACGTCCAAACGGGCGTAAAGCAGGGTTGTGTCATGTCTTCCTGGCTGTTCATACTGTATCTCGACAGCTGTTTACAGAAGCTGAAAGATAGTTGTTTGGGTGTGAAATTGGGTGACATTAAAGTAAATTGTCTGCTGTATGCTGATGATGCAGTGCTTATTGCACCATCAGAGGCAGAACTGCAGGCATTAGTCACGTGTATGAAAGAGGAATGTGAAATTAAAGGTCTCCGTTTGAATGCTAATAAAACTAAGGTTCTGGTATTTGAAAGGGACGAAGAGAGAACGAAGTGTGAAATATGGGTAAATCAGGAATGTCTAGAACAGGTAAATGAAATTGTATACTTGGGGAGTGCTTTTAGCCGGGATGGAAGATGTGATTTAGATGTGGACAGGCGTGTCGCTGCCGGGAACAAAGTCAATGGTGCCCTGACTGCGTTAGTCAAAAGGCAAGGCGTAGCGAAGAGTGCACGCCTTGCAATACATAACGCAGTGTTGGTACCGACTTTGTTATATGGCAGCGAAACCTGGGTATGCCAGAAGAAGCATAAAAGTAAGTTGAATGCAGTGGAGATGCGATCTCTTCGTAAAATGTGCGGCGTTACCATGGCCGACCGAAAGCGAAACGAAGAGATTCGCAATATGGCAGGTTTGAAAGATGACCTTATCACAAAAATTGATAAGGGCGTGCTTCGGTGGTTTGGGCACGTTGAGCGAATGAGTGAAGACCGAATGGTGAAGAAAATATATAGCGCGAAAGTTAATATTAAAAGGTGTCGAGGTAGACCGAGACTAACTTTCGAAGACCATGTGAGCAAATTGCTCGAAGAGGGTAGGGTCAAAAGTACTCGGATACCTAGACGTGCATTCATGAAGAAGATAATGAATCTGAAAGAAGCGAAAGAGGTTTGTAAGGATCGTGACACTTGGCGATCTGTTCTCTCTGGCTACCCCGTCAGGGATTGTGCGTGAAGATAAGCAACATTTTTGTGTTCTAATGTGTTGATCAGTGTTGCAGTTTGCTCCGAATATTGTGTCGTTGACAAGATTGGGGTTTGATTTCGAGCGATTCGTAGAAGTCTCTACAACAATGATCAATGAGGAAGACGTTGTGATGGCTAATCGAACATGGTCAGATACGGCCGAGCGCTGGTAAGATTAAGCCTACACCGCTACAGTCGGTTACTTATCGGCTGATCTTACGGCAGGGAAATTCAAGCGGCCGCCGAACAAATGGTGCTCTGGCGCTGTAAATGGACGGCTTTCGTAGATTTTGCGCAGTTTCCTCCTTCGCTTCGAAATATGTTGTGGTATCTGTCTCTACACATAGTTTCCATTTTTTTGCAGTGTTTTCAAATGTCGTGCAGTTGCCGTTTCTTAAGAGAATATGAATTTCGGAAGCTCGGAATTCCATGGTTCGCAATACATTTATCTCGATTTCTTTAAATTTTGCAAAGCAGTGCGACGATTCGCTAACGCTAGTACGGCGCGACGGCTTGCTGCCGCGAATGTGGCACGATCGCAGAAGAACGAAAACCTGTAGTGCGTTTGCCTGGAGGTAGCCATATCCGCGCGTTCCAGACTTAAATGAAGTCTGGGATGGTCGACCGTTGTCATATTTAACAAGAGTTTATATCTGTTAGCAAGTGGTGATAACTGATAGACCGTATGCTGTTCACTGTCAACCACACGAGGACGTGCGACAGTCAGAGGTAGCCGTGTCTGTGCATCTAGAAAATACTAGAGACGTTGCAACACTCTAGCGAAGTAATTATTCCAGTGCAGGAAAGGAACATGAAGTTGCAGGGAGGCTGGTCTGTGCTGCACTGGGATATGTATCGAGTTGCTGTTGGTTTACATACTTAGGTGTTATCGTGTGTCACTACGTCCCTCACGATACACTTTTGTGTGATTGTGATGGGGACATGTTTGCGGTATGGTTGGTCTGTAACTGTTCTATACTGAATTGAAAAAAAAGAGAGTAAGAAAAAAAAATGTGGTTCTTACTATCATTGCAGGGCGTTTGCCGGTCCAATGATATAGCTAAAGGGAATAGTGATTCCGGACTAGCATAAATAGTACTTGAAAAAAAAAGCGGAAGAAAAAAAAATAGTTCTTACTATCATTGCAGGGCTTTGTGCCGGTCCAATGATATGGCTATAGGGAATAGTTGTTATTCCGGACTAGCGAAAACAGTACTTGAAAAAAAAAAAGAGAAAATAGAAAAAGCTACAGACTAATCATTCCGATCTAACATAAAGATGATAAAAGTTTTGTAGGGCTTACTGCCGGAACAAAACTGACTGTCACCCGAGTCTGAAGGGTCAATATAGACTGGACCAGACGCTGTTATGTCAGGATAGTCGAACGATGTTTTTTTTTGTCTACAGATAACTAAAATTGTGATGGAGCGCGTGCGAGGACGCACGCATGTCAGTATGGCCGTGACGGCACCTGCACCGTTGTAGGTGCGGTGTCGTCGGTCTAGCTAGACAGAATTCTTGTAAACGACACGTGTACCGCACACCTGCGCCATTGTACCTGCGTTGCCACCCGTCCTGCTTGTATAAAACGGACGGAGCGGCCGTCGTTAAGACAGTCTTGGCTCTGACGTGGAACAGTGCGCTTGTCGTATTCCGTTACTAGTTTATCCTCGACTCGTTGGATAATTAATTCGTATAAACGAATTAATTATTATTCCTAACTACAAAATCAGTCTCTGTACTATACCCACTATACTTCCTACATATACAAAAATAAAACGTACACTCGAAGTCAAATATTCCTCTTTTGTTTTGAAACCACCTAAAAAATTAAAAGCCCCGACTTCAGAATGTCACATTTTATTATTTTTATGCTTTGAACACTATTCCCATTTAGCTACTCTTGGAGCTGAAATTATTTTCTCCATAATCATATAGAATGACCATTGAGATACATGCTATTTAATTTAAATAAAAAATCATAAAAATCGGTTAGTTTTAAAGTTATTACACATGCTTAAACGTTAGTTGAGGTTTTCAGCATGACGTAATAGTCCATCACAGATCGCCTTTATCCACAATAACTCACTAAACCACCACTACGAAACTACACAATCCTCCTGTCATTTTTATGCTGGAGCATATTGCTTTCTATCTTTCTAGGTGACTTAGGTTTTCACGCCATTTGATTTAATTTTTAAATAAAACAAATAAGTATTTATGTTTGTTAATTGAGAATGTTTTCTTTATCCGTAGCGAGCTTCCGAACCCGTTGTGTACGTACCAACTATACGACAGCTTTGTCAGCGCGGTGCAAATACCTGACGAAACGGCGAGGCTAAAAGCCATGAGGGAGACTGTCGTGAAATTGCCACCGCCGCACTACAGGTAATGGGTCCTTCGAACCCGATTTATATCTTTCAATTACGAAAATATTAATTTAACAAAAATACACAAGCATTATGGGAAAAACAAAAGGCAGTCTTATTGTCACTATGCAGTATCAACTAGTCAACTCAGAAAAACAATTTAATAAAAATATTTGAAGAATAAATGTATTTAATTGAACTTCGTTATTGAAATTGTAAAAAATAGTAATTAATATGTGTGAAAGTTTCATTAAATCCGCTGGTTTATATATGCGGGGACTGTTTGTACTGATTTATTTTTAGTAGGTATCTAGTGTTCTCTTAAAATTGTTAAATATATAAATAAGTTTGTTTTTATTTAAAAATTAAATTCGTGAGCATATCAAAAAAATCGTTGCAAAGTTCAACTAACACAGCTCTTACATTTACATTCTTATATTTTATATTAATTCGAACATTGTTAATAATGATATTGTGTAATTAATTTTATTTTTATCTTATGGAAAACCAACAGCTTACAAATCTTAAGTAAATAACATGTTAAATTTACAAAAAGCCAATAACAGGTTCTCACTAATAGAAATACAATGACATAATCTATTTCTTTATTTAAAGGACATAGCACAAATACGAGCAACAAAAATGGAGTCTAAATGTACAACATGCATAAATTTAATAAGTGAAACAAACAATAATAATATCCAGAAAAGAAAAAAAAGGCACAATATAATTTTTCTTAAAACAAATTAAATTATGACATAAATAAACACTCGACTTAATGCCCGCCTTGCCGATATATAGCTAGTATTAAACTAATTAAAATCATGCTTTTTGCATAAATTATTAAAATTACTAATAGACCGATAAATGAAAGTATTTCTTCCATAATTAGTTGATGAAAGTGGTAAGTATACCCTACTTACCAGCATATGCATTCGGATATTCTTCCGGATGTAACTAAACACAAATGCATTTTATTCGCTGATGACATATCTGTAATAGTTAAAACAGATCGTAAACAATCTCTAAAAGACAATAATAGAATGGCTTAAAAATAATAATCTAGTTATAAATCTTGACAAAACTTATTTTATAAATTTCAATGACATATTATATCAGACAATAAACATTAACTTTGAAGGACAAAACCTAAAAAGTACAAATATGACAAAATTCCTAGGTATATGGGTAGATCAAAAACTTAATTGGAAAAGTCAAATGTTTGTAAAAAAATAAATAGATTTTCGTACGCACTTTACAAACTACGCAAAGTAGCCACAAAAAATACGGCACTTACTGCGTACTTTGCCTATGTGGAATCCGTTTTGCGATACGGACTCATTATATGGGGTAATAGCACAGATGTAAAAAAGGCTTTCATTGCTCAAAAAAAATGTATTAGAGCAATATGTGGCACTGCACCCGATGAGCCTTGCAGGCCGTTATTTATATCTCTGAAAATACTACCCCTCCCATGCCTGTACATCTTTGAAATTGCAAAGTTTGTAAAACAAAACATGTATTATTTCAGACAAGCGAAAGAGATTTACACACGAAATACCAGAAATGGCAATAGACTTGTTGCTGAAATTATACCCAAGAGTGCTCGATTTAAAAATAACTGCTACTGGATGTGTATTCTGATATTTAATAAAATACCCCAAAATATAAAAGACTTACCCCTTAGTAGATTTAAAGGCGCTTTTTACAGGTGGCTAAATGAACATTGTTTTTATAATGTGAATGACTATCTAAATTTGACATGATGTGACACAACAGTAGTTATATATTTTTAATTAAATTTTAATCTTAATTATATTTAAATTTTGTATGTATTGGTATTGCTCATCTGTAAACATTGACATGACGATAAATATTTTAATTGAATTTTATATTGTAAATTTAATTTAATTTAATATGATAAATTTAACTATAAAAAATATATTTGCATGCTATTATAGATGGCTGAAAAAGCTGATCTACACTATATAATAACCACCTAAATGTACCCCTTTTTCAAAGCAAATAAATCTTCATTTCATTTCATTTCATTTCGAAGTTTCACTGTAGGCGTTCTCAGTGATATTTGTTATAGCAAATCAGAACAGTCAACATTGCCAAAACAGATTTTCAACAAAAATACAATGTCAACAATCTCCCGACGCTTTATCAGAGGTAGCAGATGATGGTGTTTACATAAGAATAAGTAGTCTTCTGATCGGTAGTTTCTATAGGTACGATAGCAAAGATATCGTATAAATTTACGTTGGATATTTTCAATTCGTGAAATGTATGTATCGGGTCCCAAATCTGTGAAGCATATTCAGACGTACTGCGAACTTAAGTAGAGTATAAGATTTTAATTATTTTAATATTATTAATCTCCTTTGCAGTACGCATGACAAAACCTAACGCCTTAGATGCCCTAGTTATGACATTGTCAACATGGGTGTTGAATAATTACTTAGAGTCGTGGAAAATCCCTAGATCACGTACAGCAGTTTCTTTTTGTAACGTCTGGCCTTTAAGGTGCTAGCCGAAATTAATTAAGTTTCGCTTGCTTGAATATGTAATAATGATGGGTTTAGATCAAGCTTATTGATATTACAGTATTCCTCCAATCTTAGTAGTTCTTCCTGCAGCAATTCAGCAATCAGCTTAAGATGAAATTGTGGAAAATATTTTCATATCATCAGCAAAACACAGTAGGTGTGAAAACAGGTTTCAATATCTTTGACAAATATAAGAAATAGCAACGGCCACATTAAGGATCCCTGTGGCACCCCATTCGGTATTGTCACCCAACCTGATATGTAATTGTTAACAACTACAGCCTGCGAGCGATTGTCGATATAAGAGGAGAACCACCGCAGTAGGTCTCCACAGATACCAACATACTGAAGCTTTTTTAAAAGCAAATTATGTTCAATCCGGTCGAAAGCTTTACTATAATCTGTATAAATAACGTCAACTTGATGACATCACCCATGGCTTTAGTCAAGAATGATTTAAGGAGCACCAAGTTATTATGTAATATTATACAAATATATATATATATATATATATATATATATATATATATATATATATATATATATATACATATAATCATTCATCACCTTTTAACCTTAATTCTTTTTTAAAAATAAATGTAGCTATTTCTTATAACATCAGCTGTCTGCCAGTGAAAATCACGTCAAAATCAGTACAACCATTTAAGAGATTAGTCGGAACAAACAGATAGACGGTCAATGTATAGGGTAATTAAATAAAAATAATTTTAAAATTTTTGTCTGTCTGTTCTGTCCAGCTAAATTTATAAAGAGTAACTTAGAATACTTTTATTTTAGAAAATTATTAGGGTTCTGTGCAAAGAAATTAAAAGCTATGAAATGTGAACAAAATACGATTCGAATAGGGAAGTAAAATAATAAATGACAAAAAATGATTCTATGCGAACAAAGTCGCGGGCACAGCTAGTAAATTAATAAGGAATATATTTGCGCAGAACGCTCGCGTACCTAATGCGGCACTTGCGGCGAGTGTCGCTGCTGAGCGAGGCGACGGGCATGACGGCGCGCAACATGGCCATCGTGTGGGCGCCCAACCTGCTGCGCTCGCCCGCGCCGCAGCACGCGCTGCAGGGCGTCGCCGTGCAGGTACGTGTCCGCAGCACATAGTGTCGCAGCATGGTGTAGTGTGGCTGCACAACTTGTGCAACATGGCCATCGTGTGGGCGCCCAACCTGCTGCGCTCGCCCGCGCCGCAGCACGCGCTGCAGGGCGTCGCCGTGCAGGTACGTGTCCGCAGCACATAGTGTCGCAGCATGGTGTAGTGTGGCTGCACAACTTGTGCAACATGGCCATCGTGTGGGCGCCCAACCTGCTGCGCTCGCCCGCGCCGCAGCACGCGCTGCAGGGCGTCGCCGTGCAGGTACGTGTCCGCAGCACATAGTGTCGCAGCATGGTGTAGTGTGGCTGCACAACTTGTGCAACATGGCCATCGTGTGGGCGCCCAACCTGCTGCGCTCGCCCGCGCCGCAGCACGCGCTGCAGGGCGTCGCCGTGCAGGTACGTGTCCGCAGCACATAGTGTCGCAGCATGGTGTAGTGTGGCTGCACAACTTGTGCAACATGGCCATCGTGTGGGCGCCCAACCTGCTGCGCTCGCCCGCGCCGCAGCACGCGCTGCAGGGCGTCGCCGTGCAGGTACGCGTCCGCAGCACATAGTGTCGCAGCATGGTGTAGTGTGGCTGCACAACTTGTGCAACATGGCCATCGTGTGGGCGCCCAACCTGCTGCGCTCGCCCGCGCCGCAGCACGCGCTGCAGGGCGTCGCCGTGCAGGTACGTGTCCGCAGCACATAGTGTCGCAGCATGGTGTAGTGTGGCTGCACAACTTGTGCAACATGGCCATCGTGTGGGCGCCCAACCTGCTGCGCTCGCCCGCGCCGCAGCACGCGCTGCAGGGCGTCGCCGTGCAGGTACGTGTCCGCAGCACATAGTGTCGCAGCATGGTGTAGTGTGGCTGCACAACTTGTGCAACATGGCCATCGTGTGGGCGCCCAACCTGCTGCGCTCGCCCGCGCCGCAGCACGCGCTGCAGGGCGTCGCCGTGCAGGTACGTGTCCGCAGCACATAGTGTCGCAGCATGGTGTAGTGTGGCTGCACAACTTGTGCAACATGGCCATCGTGTGGGCGCCCAACCTGCTGCGCTCGCCCGCGCCGCAGCACGCGCTGCAGGGCGTCGCCGTGCAGGTACGCGTCCGCAGCACATAGTGTCGCAGCATGGTGTAGTGTGGCTGCACAACTTGTGCAACATGGCCATCGTGTGGGCGCCCAACCTGCTGCGCTCGCCCGCGCCGCAGCACGCGCTGCAGGGCGTCGCCGTGCAGGTACGTGTCCGCAGCACATAGTGTCGCAGCATGGTGTAGTGTGGCTGCACAACTTGTGCAACATGGCCATCGTGTGGGCGCCCAACCTGCTGCGCTCGCCCGCGCCGCAGCACGCGCTGCAGGGCGTCGCCGTGCAGGTACGTGTCCGCAGCACATAGTGTCGCAGCATGGTGTAGTGTGGCTGCACAACTTGTGCAACATGGCCATCGTGTGGGCGCCCAACCTGCTGCGCTCGCCCGCGCCGCAGCACGCGCTGCAGGGCGTCGCCGTGCAGGTACGTGTCCGCAGCACATAGTGTCGCAGCATGGTGTAGTGTGGCTGCACAACTTGTGCAACATGGCCATCGTGTGGGCGCCCAACCTGCTGCGCTCGCCCGCGCCGCAGCGATGTGTAATGTGCGCATCGATTAATTGGCATAAAATAATCGATTACATCGATTATTTTATGCCAATTAATCGATGTTTCCCGATATTAGATTGAATTGATGACAACAATCTGGTTTTGCTTGTACGTGGTTTTAGTTTGGATATTTTCTTTGTTGCAAAGGGAGCGACACATCATTGATTAAAAAGCGATGATTAAATTAATCTATGTTAACGAAAAGCCTAGAACTTTTCTTCGATTAATCGATATAATGATTGCGTTTAATAGATTGATTGATTTCGGCACAATTAAATTAAACGATTATTTCGCAGTATCTCTAGCGACAAACGAACATAAAGTGGACGCTGTGGCTATGGATTTCTATGGAATGGATCTACATTTGTCCCCAATTAAAAATCAAAATTCAGATGCATTGTCACCCCTGAGGACTAAAATGGAATGCCTAGTTTCCAGTATAAAGATTATTCGTTTCTCTACACTTGCCATACGAAACACAGCAGCATTAAACTGCGATTTAACGCGATTATTCTGTGAGAGCGTGGCCCTTCCATAGTCGAGCCGACACATATATGCCGCAGTCATAATATAGCTGCAGCACGACTGTTTCCCACTATTTCAATTTTTTCAATTATAGGTAAATAAACGTTTGTAAATGTTTAATGATCGACTATAACGGTTGGATTACGTTGGAATTTAAAAATCTGGTAATTTTTACAGGCAGTGGTGACGGAGTTTCTGATCTGCTACGCCGAGGAGCTGTTCGCACAGGAACAGGGTGCTGACTCTGGACCAGATTCTTTGGAGCAGGTAGTTATTTCTTTTAATTATTTGAAAAAATCTATCGCGTTGTTGTGACTCGTAAGTAAATTTAATAAAAAATTGATCTTCGTTCGATATTAAACACCACGCCGTAAGAATTCAAAATGAACCTAGCTGATACGTAAACTAGCTACCGAGTCAACACACAACTCTTAACGCGACTGTATAATTAAACGATGATTTCCAAACAATCAACCGGGAGACGCCCTCGAAAAGGAATGCGCGGTTCGAATTCTAGACCGTATATCTACTCGGCGCGCGCGCGAAATTCCACGTCACCCGAGCAAGTTAAATATTGCAAAATGCACTTCAACACGCAATCACTATATCATTTGCACAATTACTTTCAAAGAAGTTACTTTAATCAGTCAAACACAATACAAGCCTCTTGTCACGAACTTAAAACCTAGACAACCTAAACTGAGGCGGTTTTCACGAAACCACAATTACGTAGCGAACTAACACGCACTAATTCTAAAAATCTAGACCATAAACCGGTCGTGCGAAACTTCTGCAGCGGTAACCGAGATACGCGGATTAACCGCACCGCTGCTCTGAATCTACTGTTCGACTCGACCTAGCCGCCGGTAGCAACCAACTGCCTGCCATCCCCGGACGCGGCCCGCTGGCAACAAAACTCCCGTTAACCGCCCACACGTCTAACCGCTTATGAACGCGCCGTATCGAGCCGAGCGCCCTCTGGCGTCAAATCTTGAAACCAGCGTTTGGGCGCGAACAGAAGTATAGTTTAAATATTCGGAAGTATAAGGATCACACTATGCTAATAAATGCTGACATTATTTTCGTGCCTGAAGTTCGTAGTTTTCAATTAAGTCTACATAGACCTCGCCTAAGGAATAACACAGAATACGATCCTGAATCACTAGCATCCATTGGCTTCGTTTTGTGACGTTACTTAAGGGAGGTCTATATTCACCAATAATAAATAAATAATGATGAATTTAGTCAATGGAGTTAGGAAACTAACTATTTATTTAACTTAATTTCAGGATCGTGAGAACCAGGTGGAGTTGCGCGGTAACGAGTCGTGTAGGAGGCCGAAGAGTTTGCCTTTGAATCCGCCAACTAAGCTGCTAAGGTAATGTAACATTAACGTAAACGTAACTTTTTTTTAATAAACTTGAAGCGACAAAGGATTTAACAGTGCACTAGATGGTAAGTGGATACTGCATTCCATAGACTCCTGCAGCCATCTCCAAATAAAGAAGGTTGCACATGCGATGTTACCTTTGAGGACTAAGATGGAATGTTTGTAATTTAATAGAATTCCTAATACATTAGCATCTCTATATCCTTGCGACTGGAACACAGTAATGCATCCATTGCTGCTTGTGAAACTCTTGCTCAAGTATGTGTTTAAGTAACAGGTGTATTCTCTTTCTCTTATTCTCATAGGCCGATAGAACGGCGAACCGACGTGACCAAATCAAGATTAGGCGCAGGAATGCATAGTCATCCTCATCATCATCGTCATTATCATCATTACAGCCCTTCACAAGTCCACTGGTGAATATAGGGCTACCCCAATGATTCCCATAAAGCACGGTCCTAAGTCACCTGCATCCATCGACTCCCTGCATGGCTTACCAGGTCGTCGCTCCATCTAGTGTAAGGTCCTTCGAGGTCCAGTCGAGAACCTTTTTTCCCCATCAGTTGTCGGTTCTTCGAGCTATATGGCCGTCCCATTGCCACTTCAGCTTACTAATCCGTAGCAAAGTAGCGTCGGTTATTTATCCCGACTTATGTTGTGAGTGGTGACTTCACATGCCGTTGTTGTTTGTTTATGTATTTTCTAACTATATGTATATGCGTTTTATATGTGTTTTATGTGAAATCTATCTAAATCTAGGAATACAACATACCACCACGTACAACATGTACGTGGTAGAGTGTAGAGAACCGGAGACCCTTTTTACTGGAAAAAAGGCATTCCCTCTTAGTCCTCACGAGTGACGATGCATATGCATTTTAAGATAAAGATAAAGATATATTTATTTGCAAAAACATGTGTAGATAATAATACATTTGTTGTTTATTATTGGTCTTAAAGTTATAACTTTGAATCAACATGTTTGACCATAGTTACCATAGAAAATAAAAATAGCTGTAACAGATAATTAATGAGTTATGACAAAAGGTATAATATCTACTAAATAATGTATCAGAACATGAAGTAATTGAATCATCAATCATCACCATCATCATCAAGTAAAAAAATCATCAAAAATAATTATACAATGGCATTATTAACAATACAATGATATTAACAATGTATATAATAAAGTAGTAAATAGTAGTAATGAAATAGGTTTTTTACATTTATAAAGATTTGTCATTAAGGAAGTCATTAACATTATAATATAATACATAAAAAATAATAATAATTTTGATTCGCAAATGTGGATAGAAGTAGATGTCTATGGGCCACAGCAACCACTTACCATCAGGTGGACTGTGTGCTCGTTTGTCAGCCTATCCTATAAAAAAAATACAATATAATAAATATTTCTAGATTGGAATTGCCGTTTTGCAAAACTAGCCATTTCAAATAAAATAGTTTTTAGTTGGCTAAGAATTCTAATTTCAAATTAATTTTATTTTAAAAACATGGAATTCTTTTATCAAAATTAGTAATTAGTTTATTGATTAGCGTTATGTTTTCATTGCATTTGACCGTTTACGGGGCGAATACTACAAACGAACCACCTGTTATTAGTTTGCCCGCTTCCGTTCTGAAAATTTCGACCTAAAAAATAAACCCCGTGGTCGTCTAAAACCTGGTCAACAACGAAGAATTAAAGGCGATTGTGGAAGCTGATGATACTCAAGCTACGGCTGAACTAGCAGCAGCTTTCGACGTAAGCATCAAAACAATATTAGTCCATTTGTGTCAAGTTTTCCAAGGTAAAAAAAGCTTGCCAAATGGGTGCCCCAAATGATCGCCAGCGTGAAGTACGTGTCGAGACGTGCTTTGCACACATTTTAACCGCATTTTTACATGCTACGACAAATGGATTCTGTTTGATAATCGTAAGCACTCAGAAAGTTGGTTGGATCCTGGTTAAGCACCTAAACAAAGCCCTAGAAAAGTGATGGTCACTGTTGGGTGGTCGAGGGCCGGTGTGATTCATCACAGTTTCTTATCAAACGGACTCGGCATTACTGCAGATGTGTACTGTGAAGAACTGGTCACAACGATGAAGAAGCTCGCACGTCTTCAATCAGCTTTGGTCAATCGCTCTTTGGTCACCGCTGTTCGTGCATGACAACGCGCGACCTTATACTGCACAACATAAGATCACCAATTTACAAGATCTGGGGTTGGAAGCCCTCCGACATCCGCCGTACTCATCAGAGAAACAGGCATACAGTTTGGCAAAGTTTGAAATGTAAATAATGTAACACTCTTTCTATGAATAAATAAAAAAAAAACCTTGCACCTACAGACTTTTACTTTTTTCAGAATTTGGATAAATTTTCGTCGGAAAAAAATTCAATACTCGACAGGCAGTACAAAATGCCTTTCAAAAATTTCTTGCATCTTGTCCAACTGATTTCTTCAAGAAAAGCATCAATAACCAGCTACTGCGTTGGCTAAAATGCATCGATTGCATGAGTGATGTGTCCCTTGGGATGATGAATCGGATTGATGATTACTTTGAGTAACAGAAATAATAATTTAAAATTAAAAATTTTGTACAGCCGACTTCAATATAAGTTATTTAAGAATAACTTAAAAACTATTGGTCTGACCTTGATCAAATTTATATGGGACCACACGAGAAGTACCAGCTTTCAAATAAAAAAAGAATCATCGAAATCGGTTCACCCAGAAAAAAGTTCTGAGGTAACACACATAAAAAAAAAAAAAAAAAACGAAAAAAAAAAAAAACATACAGTCGAATTGAGTACCGGCTCCTTTTTGGAAGTCGGCAGAAAAATATAGAAAAAAAGTGTGTGTGTTAGCTTCAACACACGACTGGAGTTTACTCCTTACGAACGATTATATATGATATTTAATAAGGGTGGATTGAAAAGTACTCGGCCTAACCAAGAAAATAAACAAATACTAAATCGGTTATATTTTTATTTTTCTACATAATCACCATCAAGTTCAATACACTTTTGCCACCTCCCCTTCCAAGCATTTAGACCGTTGGAAAAAAATGATTCTTCCTTAGAGTCAAAATATGCGTCTACAGCTGCTTTGACCTCGTCGTTTGTCGAAAATCTTTGACCTCCCAAGTGCTTTTTTAGGTTAGGGAACAGAAAAAAGTCTGATGGTGCCAGATCAGGTGAATACGGCGGATGCGGTAACAGTTCAAAGCCACAGTTGTGAATTTCAGCCATTGACTGTACTGACGTGTGAACACGGGCGTTATCTTGATGAAACAGGACTTTTCTTCTGAGCATTCCTCGACGTTTTTCTTTTATTTCCTCTGGTAAACGACGTAGTAAGGTGCAGTAGTAATCAGAGTTTATATTCTGACCCCTTTCAAGATAATCAATCATAATCACACCTTTCGAGTCCCAGAATACTGAAGCCATCACCTTATTTGCCGACAAAATCGACTTAGCCTTTTTAGGGGGTGGTGAACCAGGTCTTCTCCACTGTTTTGATTATTGTTTTGTTTCCGGTGTACAGTAATGAACCCATGTTTCGTCCATAGTAACAAAACGATTCAAAAAATCATCTGCATCGGCTTCAAATAACTCCAAACAGCCGCGTGAAATAGTCAATCGCGTCCTTTTTTGTTCAACTGAAAGCAGTCGCGGAACCCACCTCGCAGACCCCTTGTGGAAACCCAACTCGTTGACAATGATGTTTGAGTTCGTTCATAAGAGATGCCTATAATCTCGGCTATCTCTCTAATTTTTAATCTGCGGTCTCCCATTATTAAATCAAGTACTTTTTTAATATTTTCGTCAGTAGTTGACGTCGAAGGCCTTCTAGAGCGGGGTTCATCTTTCACACTCTCTCTACCACGCTTAAATTCTGCTATCCATTTTTTGACGGATGAATATGACAGAGCACAATCGCCTAATGTACTGACCATGTCATCATGGATGGCTTTTGATGATAGCCCCTTCTTATGGAGGTACTTAATGACGGCACGCTGCTCGATTTGCTCCATTCGCGGAAATTATGTCCGATTACTTTGTTAATAAATTTATAAAATCACAACTAATTATCGCACACGTTTCGAACTTCACACAATGAACTAGTCGGAACTGAACTAAATAATGTGGGTAGATTTGATTTTTAGAATTGCATGGATCTGTGTTAGGACGAGTACTTTTCAATCCACCCTCGTATCAAAACTCCGGAAGTTGATAGTTGGTTTACAATTGTTATTTGTTTATTTGAAGTAATACAGCCCAAACATAGTGATTATATTCTCTTTGGTACAGCCGACAGTACTCTGTCCTGGGGTCTGCGCAAGATAAGTTGCGCATGACATTACGAAGTCATGAAAACATGAATACATAACGTAACGCATGATGTAACGTTTGATTTTACTCTTCATAAATTTTCATATCCAGGGCTTAAATGTGAAAATCGATTCTTAAGGAGTAAACTCCAAACAAAACTTCGTTAACTTATTTAATAAAATACGGCAATTCCATAGGTAAAGGCCTATGAAATTGCCGTATTTTTATTATTACATTTAGGTATTTAAACCTGTAGCACCAAGGATTGAGTGATGGAGAACGTCACATGGCATTTAGTTCGTCCCTTGTATCCTTGGTTATAAGGAGTGATGTAAGCTAAGTAGTGAAGTAAGGAGTCGTAGCTGACGTATGTGTTGCGTGTGTGTGTAGTCTGGAGGAGGCTCGGCGTCGCGGGCGACGTTCGTGCGCGCCGCCCGCCTCGGGCGCCATCGCCGCCGCCGCCGCCGCCCCCGCGCACCCCGCGCCCCCCGCCTCGCCCGCCTCGCCCGCGCACCGCGAGCTGCGCCCCAAGGGACACCTGCAGCCCAAGTACATCGAGGTACGTAGCACCGCCCCGCGCACCCCGCGCCCCCCGCATCGCCCGCCTCGCCCGCGCACCGCGAGCTGCGCCCCAAGGGACACCTGCAGCCCAAGTACATCGAGGTACGTAGCACCGCCCCGCGCACCCCGCGCCCCCCGCATCGCCCGCCTCGCCCGCGCACCGCGAGCTGCGCCCCAAGGGACACCTGCAGCCCAAGTACATCGAGGTACGTAGCACCGCCCCGCGCACCCCGCGCCCCCCGCATCGCCCGCGCACCGCGAGCTGCGCCCCAAGGGACACCTGCAGCCCAAGTACATCGAGGTACGTAGCACCGCCCCGCGCACCCCGCGCCCCCCGCATCGCCCGCCTCGCCCGCGCACCGCGAGCTGCGCCCCAAGGGACACCTGCAGCCCAAGTACATCGAGGTACGTAGCACCGCCCCGCGCACCCCGCGCCCCCCGCATCGCCCGCCTCGCCCGCGCACCGCGAGCTGCGCCCCAAGGGACACCTGCAGCCCAAGTACATCGAGGTACGTAGCACCGCCCCGCGCACCCCGCGCCCCCCGCATCGCCCGCCTCGCCCGCGCACCGCGAGCTGCGCCCCAAGGGACACCTGCAGCCCAAGTACATCGAGGTACGTAGCACCGCCCCGCGCACCCCGCGCCCCCCGCATCGCCCGCCTCACCCGCGCACCGCGAGCTGCGCCCCAAGGGACACCTGCAGCCCAAGTACATCGAGGTACGTAGCACCGCCCCGCGCACCCCGCGCCCCCCGCATCGCCCGCGCACCGCGAGCTGCGCCCCAAGGGACACCTGCAGCCCAAGTACATCGAGGTACGTAGCACCGCCCCGCGCACCCCGCGCCCCCCGCATCGCCCGCCTCGCCCGCGCACCGCGAGCTGCGCCCCAAGGGACACCTGCAGCCCAAGTACATCGAGGTACGTAGCACCGCCCCGCGCACCCCGCGCCCCCCGCATCGCCCGCGCACCGCGAGCTGCGCCCCAAGGGACACCTGCAGCCCAAGTACATCGAGGTACGTAGCACCGCCCCGCGCACCCCGCGCCCCCCGCATCGCCCGCCTCGCCCGCGCACCGCGAGCTGCGCCCCAAGGGACACCTGCAGCCCAAGTACATCGAGGTACGTAGCACCGCCCCGCGCACCCCGCGCCCCCCGCATCGCCCGCCTCACCCGCGCACCGCGAGCTGCGCCCCAAGGGACACCTGCAGCCCAAGTACATCGAGGTTTTCCGGACCGATACGACTTAGGGACCTTCAAGAAAAGAGCCTACTCCTTTTTAAAAGGCCGGCAACGCATCTGCAATTCCCCTGGTGTTGCGGTTGTTCATGGGCGGCGGTAGTCACTTACCATCAGGTGAGCCGCATGCTCGTTTGCCCCCTCTCCTATAAAAAAAAAAAGGTACCTAGCGCAACCCACTTGTGGGGATTCCTGAGAATCCCCACAAGTGAGTTAAATAATCAGAATAAACTGAAAACCGTTCCATTTACTCGAACAAATCTTGTTGATTATGTCCATGTCGTGACGAACGTTTCCGAAGAGAACACACTATTCCCAACACCATTCAAATCTAATTCAAATTATCATCTATACACCCTATTAAAGTCTATTTGTTCATATGTTCCACGCTTGACAAACGCAGTTGCTTTATTATTTTGAATTGTTATTAAAAAATGCTGCCGGCCATAACCTATTTCACTTTCCCTATCTTGTCTCTTACGGCATCCATGAGATAAAATGGAGTAATTAATTCTTTTACGCCGCCAATACATGTCGTTATTTTAAGCCCTCTTCCATTGTAAAGACGCTTCGCTTTAATCGTCACATTTCGCAGATTGACGATCACAGTGTACGCACTTTGACAATGCTGCCTGTTCTGACGCAAGTCATAAATCGCTTCACTCGATACTATTTATTCTCTTTTCTTTTACAGCCCCCTTTCAAAAATAACACAAAAAGCGAATCCAGAGTGTCTAGGCAGGAAAATTTGCAATAAAAACGCAGGATTTAACGCGCGCTTTTGGCCTCGATATCAAGGGCACCTTCCCTCTCCCCCGCCCCCCCGGCCGCCGCAACGAGTCGGTGTGGCTCTTCTCGCGAGGTAGTAGGATTTTTCTTGCGAACTATACGGACGTATTTTTTCGCGCCTAAACTTGCTAAAGAAACAATCCGCGTAAATCGTTGCAATAACGGTATCGTTATTAGAACGTACTAACTCGGTGAAATTCGCGCGCAACTATCAAAGTGATTTACATCTGAAGGACTACCAGAGTAGCCGTCCCATTTGGTGACAACCCCTTACGAGTGCCTCCAGAAGGGTGAAGTTCCGGGGATACCAGCGCGTGCCTTCTCCCGGACGTCGTCGAGTCATCCAGATCGGTTCCCGTCAACATACCAGCTCACACAATTACACCTACACTCACAACACCGCATACACCAAGCACAACTTCCATCAGCCGGGCCGGTCTAGGAGAACCGTCTGCGCTCCTGAGGCAGGTAAGTGCATTTCTTCTAGTGACCTTTCCCCTCGCGTGTTCATTAGAAACCTTTGACCCTCGGCGTAGGAACGCCCGACCTGCATCTGCCCGTGGCTCCTTCGTCTATGGGCCGCGAAGGATCCAACTCCTGTTTAGGCAGGGCAGCTGTTGGCCGTAACATTTGGTAGCAGAACGCGGTGCTGGGATCGATTCCCGGTCGATCCACCGACCATAGTATTGGATAAAAATTAAATAATTTGGTGGCAGGAGCGTTGGGTGGATTTGTGGCTACAATCACGCCCGTCCGTAATACGTAAAATACCTTTTTATTATTATACGTAATAATAAAATTCCTTCCTTTGTTAGCTTGCTTTACTGTTAGCGGGTAAAATTGAAAGGTCACACCCGGTTCGCGCGCAAGCGGGAGATTGCGTCATGTAGGTAGATGGTTATTTTTACGTAATCGGTTAATTGTCGTTGTCGGATGGTAGTGTGTTACTTATCGAAGGGTTGATTTCCGAGCAAGGCATTTTTGTTGATGTGTATCTTCGTTACATATCTTTCGTATTGTAAATTGTATTTGAACTAAAGAGTGGTAATTTGTATTTACGTAATTTAAATGAACTTGATTTGATCGTACTAGTATTTGTTATTGTTGATTTGATTTACCTTTTCCTTTGTACTAACTTGTGTTTGATTTAATAATAGCTGTTCTTATTTGTGTACATTCTATCCAACTCGATTTGATAGGAACTGCATTAGTTAGCTGTTAATTTTTTTGTATTTTTTTATTTGTTATTGTTGTAATTGTGCTCGAGCCGCGTCGTAATTTGAATTTAGTAGTGATGTCCTCGCCCAAGATGCTAATCCGTTGCCTGCGGACTGAGCTGCGCTGGGCTACCAGCGCACACGCGTTGATAGGCCGACCGGACAGGGTCTACAATCTGAGGAAGAGGCTTGAGCAGGTCGATGCTCGAAGGGCGGCCGTGGAGGAGGCTTACTCTGAGCTCGAGGACTTGGAGGTGGAAAAGGGAGTCCTGGAATCTTGCCGCGCGGACTACGAGCAGTTCCTCGCGCTGACGGACGACCTGATCGAGGCGGGGGCCAAGGATGCGGAGAGGGAGCGCGAAGCTCGGCTGAGTAGCCTTCTCGAGTCCCCGCGGAAGCCGTCGGCTCAGCCAGAGCTGCTAGGACGACTTCCGACGCTGGACCTGCCAAGGTTCTCCGGGGTCCTCTCGGAGTGGATGACCTTCGTCGGCCTGTTTGACAGCCTGGTGGACGCCCGGAGGGACCTGACCCCCTGCCAAAAAATGGGGTACCTCCTGGCTTCACTAGAGGGGGAGGCCCTGAGCGTCGTCGGCCACCTTAAGTTGTCGGACGACGCCTACCAAAACGCCAGGGACCTCCTCGCTGGAAGGTACGCCAACGTCCGGCGGATTGCGGACGATCATGTTCGGAGGCTGCTGAACCTCCCGCTGCTGAAGGACCGGACTAGACTACGTGAAGACATAGTGAATCCAGTCGTCGTAGCGTGCAACTCGTTGCGGCGGCTGGATTTACCTGTGGACGAGTGGTCTTTTCTGCTCCTTCATATAGTGCTGTCCCGCCTGCCCCTCGACCTTCGGCTCCATTTTGAGGAGAGGTTCGGAGGGGATGGCGCCTCTTATATGCCCCCCTTTAGGGACCTGCTGCGGTTCCTGGAAGAGCAGTGCAGGCTGCTGGAGAACGCAGCAGGCGCCGTCGAGGGCCCCCCGGCCTCCTCCCGAGCGGTGCCCAGGGAAAGGCGGAGTCAGCCGGCCAAGGCGGCGCCCACCCCCCTGAGGCCGAGTGTAGCCCCCGCGGGAGGGCGCCCCCCCGTACCCTCCTATAGTGGCCTAGCGGCCCGGGAGGCGCCTCCCTGCTCCTATTGTCGAGCATCCGACCACCGGACGGCGTCGTGCCCGAAGTTGTTGCGCAAGCCGGCTAAGGCGAGGCGAACCATCGCCAGGGAGCGCCGCTGGTGCTTCTCGTGCCTGGAGAGGCATTTACAACGAGACTGCCCGCACCAGCGGCCCTGCACGCACTGCCAGGGCAACCACAACGTCCTCTTGTGCCTGGGTGCGCGCGGCTCGTCCTCGCAGGGCCCTGCCAGCCCCCCGACTCCCACGGGCGGGGGCGCCCAGCCACGCCCACTGTCGGGCGACGCTCGGCGCTCACCGGCGGACCGCAGCGCCCCTCCTTCTGAAGGGAGCCCCTCCCCCGATCGGTCGGGGAGTCGTTCCCCCAGGGGCGGGGGGGTCTTCACCCCCCCTTCCCGCGTTGATAGTGGATTCGCGGCCACTCAGCGGTCAGCTAGACCTTTCTCACCCCCGTTGGCTGAGTGGCCGCGACTGGAACGCCGCCCGCCCCCCTTTGGCCGGTGCCGGTACTACCGGGTTCCGGAGACTGCGTATCGGCCCCGAGCCTTGGAGCCGAGGATCCCCGAGTTTCCCTCGGTCGGCCCGTTCGGGGAATTCCAGTCGGGGGTCATCGAGACGCCGTCGGAGTGCCGCGCTCGGGCCCCCCGGTTCGGGTGCCGGCCTAACAGAGGCAGCTCCAGATAGGAGGCTGCCGCCCTAGCTCCCGCCATGGCCGCCTCCACTGAGCCTATAAGTCGTCAGCAGTCCACCTGTCAAACTGTTCTATTGCCGACAGCCTCAGTGAAGGTTTACAACCCGAGCGGCGACCACTTAACGGTTCGAGCTCTATTGGACTCGGGTTCCCAGCGTAGTGTGGCCTCTACTCGGTTGGTGGGAAGACTGGGGCTCCCCTGGAGCTCTGAATCACGTCCGATGGTAGGTATCGGAGGTGCCGAGCCTCCTGCTCCTAGGGGACAATCGGAGTTGGTGTTCAGCCCTGACAGCGAACACCTTCGTATTTTAGTCAAGGTAAATGTCCTCGACGACATTGTAGGGTTCCTCCCTAACGTTCGTATAAATGACAGCGCTGTGCGCTGTGCGTCGGCTTTGAGACCGGCAGACCCTCGGTGGGCCCAACCGGGGCCGATAGATTTGTTACTGGGGGCCGACACGCTGGGTGCCCTCTTGTTAGGTGAGATACGAGCTCTGCAGCCCAATGGCCTGGCAGCCATTTCCACGATATTTGGGCACAGCTTTTTTGGACCGGTTATGTGGTCTCCTCCCTCTCCGACGGCCGACCCTCTCTCCGTCGTGGGCGTGTCCCTATCGGACGCTGTCCAGCGATTCTGGGACATTGAGGAACCACCCCATGCAGCTCGAGTCGACCCTCTGGACCGTGAGTGTGAGTTGTTCTACCAGAACAATACCGGCCGGCGGGTCGACGGTCGGTTCGTCACTCGCTTACCCTTTCTGGACTCCCGCCCCTCTTTGGGTCAATCCCGTGCTCTGGCCGAGAAGAGGTTGCTTTCCATGGAGCGCCGCATGCGGCGTGACCCAGCCTTTCGCGACAAATATGTCAAGTTCATGCGCGAGTATCAGGAGCTGGGTCACATGTCACCGTCCAACTTCGAATGGCGTTCACATGAGCACTACTTCCTCCCTCACCATGCGGTCTTGAGGACCCCTGAGAGTAAGATTCGGGTAGTCTTTGACGGTTCCGCCCCCACATCAAACGGTGTGTCCCTGAATCAGTGTCTTCACTCGGGTCCTAAACTGATCAAGGACATATCCGACATCCTGACCCAATTCCGTCGACACCAAGTGGTTTTTGTCGCGGACATTCGGATGATGTTTCGCCAATCGGTGGTACATCGTGATGACCGCCGATATCAGCTGATATTGTGGCGCGAGAAGCCCAGCGATCCCATACAGGTATTTGAGTTGAACACCACCACTTATGGACTCCGGTCCAGCCCGTATATCGCCATGCGAACCCTCCTTGAACTCGCTGAGAGAGAGCGCCTGAGATACGCTCGGGGAGCTTCTATCTTAGAGACTTCGGTCTACATGGACGACATTTGTACGGGCGCTTCCACCGTCGAGGAGGCTCTGGTCTTGCGAGACGAATTAATTGCCATCCTGAAGTCTGGAGGCTATGAGTTGCGCAAGTGGCTGTCGAACTCCCCACACATTTTGAGGGACCTCCCAGGAGAGGATCAACAAGATCCTCATCTGTTCGAGCACCCTGAGAATCCTAATTTGCTGACTGTGCTGGGCATTCAATATCAGCCTGTTCAGGACACCTTCACGTATAGAGTAAAACTTGACCCACCTCCCAAAGCATGGACCAAGCGCTCCGTGCTGTCTACAGTAGCTCGCACCTTCGACCCAAATGGATGGATCACCCCGGTCATCTTTTTGGCTAAGTGCTTTCTTCAAAAGCTCTGGATGTCGGGGTTGGGTTGGGACGAGCCTATTAGCGGGGTCCTCTTGCGAGAGTGGCTCTCCATGCTCTCCTCCCTTCCGGACATCAACCGGGTTTCCATGCCAAGGTGCTTCCTACCTCCAGGGAAATGCAGGGCTACCCTACATGGGTTTTGCGACGCCTCTGAGAAGGGCTATGCTGCTGTCGTATATTTGCGGACTGTGAGTTCCTCTGGGCATACTGCAGTTCATCTCGTACTCGCCAAAAGCAAGGTTGCTCCCATTAGATCCCGTTTAACTATCCCTAAATTGGAACTGTCCGGAGCCGCTCTTCTCACGCGGCTCCTCAACCACGTTCACTCGTCCTTGAAGCCTGTAATCGACATTACGGACGTCTACGCATGGTCGGACAGTGAGATAGTACTTTGTTGGCTCCGAGCCGCACCTCACAATCTTGAGGTCTTTGTGGCGAACCGCGTGTCTCAAATCCAGAGTTCTGAGACTTCTCTCCACTGGAGACATGTCCCCGGGGAGTTGAATCCCGCCGACTGCGCTTCCCGCGGCTGTGAGGCCCCCGCGCTGGTTGCCCACTCATTGTGGTGGGGTCCCAGTTGGTTATCTGATCCTCAATCCTTCTGGCCCCAGGGTAATCACTCCGAACCTACTGAGTTGCCGGGCCTACGGGCCCGAGTAGGAGTGGGCAAGGATAAGCCCACTCGGGATCTCTCCCTTCTGGAACGGTACAGCTCTCTCGATAAGCTCTTAGGAGTGACTGCTTGGCTGCGCCGCTTTGTCCACAATTCGAGAGATCCGTCCAACCGACTCTCTGATTGCGTTTTGTCCCCTAGCGAGCGTCGGGAAGCCCTGATGCATTGGATCCGTATGGTCCAGACGGAGCATTTTGAGCCCGTTATCGAACACTTGAAGCGTGGCTCCGTTATCAAGGGCGCTCTGGCCCGCCTGAACCTCTTTCTGGACGACGCTGGGATGCTGCGCGTGGGCGGACGTTTGAAAAACTCTCAACTGCCGTGCGGGGCTCGACACCCGTTGCTGCTCCCTAAGGACGGCGCCCTTGTCCGGTTGCTGGTAACCCACCACCATGTTAGGAATGCCCACGCTGGGTGTAACGCCCTGTCGGCTATTTTGCAGCGGGAGTTTTGGATTTTGTCTGGTCGTCGCACCATTCGGAGCGTCATCTTTAAGTGCATCCCCTGTTATAAACTGAAGGCCCCCATATCGCAGCCTCTTATGGGTGACTTGCCGCCCGACCGCGTCAGGGCCATCCGACCATTCGCTGGGGTCGGAACAGACTTCGCTGGCCCCTTCCTCGTCAAGTCCTCTAACCTTCGTAACGCGCGTTCATGTAAGGCCTATCTTTGCGTCTTCGTGTGCCTCTCCACTAAAGCCGTTCACTTGGAACTGGTGAGCGCCCTCAGCACGGAAGCCTTCTTGGCCACGCTTGGCCGTTTCGTGTCGCGGCGCGGCTTGCCGGACTTGATCCGGTCTGACTGCGGGACGAATTATAAGGGCACGGATAGGTATCTCAAGGAGGTTGTCGAATTTCTGTCCAGCCACCGGACTTATTTAGGAAATGCTATGTCGAAAAGGGGCATCCAGTGGAAATTCGACCCTCCGGCGTGTCCCCACTGGGGCGGTATTTTCGAGGCGGTGGTTAAGGTTGCCAAAACGCATCTCCGTCGCGTTATTGGTGAAGCCATTTTGACGTTTGAGGAGCTCGCCACTGTATTCTGTAAAATTGAGGCGGTACTCAACTCTCGGCCCCTCTGTCCCCTCTCCTCTGACCCGAATGATTTGGAGGTTCTAACCCCGGGACACTTCCTGATTGGCCAGCCTCTTAACGCTCTGCCCGAGTATCCCTTCAGGGAAACGAGTGCTTCACGGCTTAGCAGGTTTGCCCTGCTGCAACAGATGACTCAACGCTTTTGGCACCGATGGTCTCTGGAGTACCTACATCTTTTGCAGCAGCGCATTAAGTGGTCTGACAAGACGGAGCCTCCTCGGGTGGGAGACCTCGTGTTGATTAAAGAACCAAACGCGCTACCTTTGTATTGGCGCCGTGGGCGCATTGTTAAATTGTCGTATGGAACGGATGGGGTGCCTAGAGTGGCCGAGGTTTTGGTCGGAGATTCGGTCTTGCAACGGGCCGTCGCGACCTTGTCCCGTTTGCCAATCTACTCGCGGACTTAATGCCTTATGTCCGGGGCGGGGGGTTGTCTAGGCAGGAAAATTTGCAATAAAAACGCAGGATTTAACGCGCGCTTTTGGCCTCGATATCAAGGGCACCTTCCCTCTCCCCCGCCCCCCCGGCCGCCGCAACGAGTCGGTGTGGCTCTTCTCGCGAGGTAGTAGGATTTTTCTTGCGAACTATACGGACGTATTTTTTCGCGCCTAAACTTGCTAAAGAAACAATCCGCGTAAATCGTTGCAATAACGGTATCGTTATTAGAACGTACTAACTCGGTGAAATTCGCGCGCAACTATCAAAGTGATTTACATCTGAAGGACTACCAGAGTAGCCGTCCCATTTGGTGACAACCCCTTACGAGTGCCTCCAGAAGGGTGAAGTTCCGGGGATACCAGCGCGTGCCTTCTCCCGGACGTCGTCGAGTCATCCAGATCGGTTCCCGTCAACATACCAGCTCACACAATTACACCTACACTCACAACACCGCATACACCAAGCACAACTTCCATCAGCCGGGCCGGTCTAGGAGAACCGTCTGCGCTCCTGAGGCAGGTAAGTGCATTTCTTCTAGTGACCTTTCCCCTCGCGTGTTCATTAGAAACCTTTGACCCTCGGCGTAGGAACGCCCGACCTGCATCTGCCCGTGGCTCCTTCGTCTATGGGCCGCGAAGGATCCAACTCCTGTTTAGGCAGGGCAGCTGTTGGCCGTAACACAGAGTAAACAAAAAATTATGTCTAAAAATTATGATATAATATGTTGAAAAGTTATATATAAAAACATTTAAAAACAGCATTGTAGCGATCACCTCATTCCCAAGAGTTATTATAAATTATGTACCCTTTAGTAGTCTAATCATCATCATCATCATTACAGCCCTTCACAAGTCCACTGCTGAACATAGGCCTCCCCCAAAGAATGCCATAAAGCACGGTCCTGAGCCACCTGCATCCATCGACTTCCTGCATATCTTACCAGGTCGTCACTCCATCTAGTGGGGGGCCGCCCTACACTTCGCCTGCCGGTACGAGGCTGCCACTCGAGAACCTTTCTTCCCCATCGGTTGTCGGTTCTTCGAGCTATATGGCCGGCCCATTGCCACTTCAGCTTACTAATCCGTTGGGCTATGTCGGTCACTCTAGTTCTACTGCGGATATCCTCATTTCTGAGTTTATCACGCAGAGAAACTCCGAGCATAGCCCTCTCCATAGCTCGCTGAGCGACCTTGAGCTTCCTCATCCGGCCAGCAGTGAAGGACCACGTCTCAGTTCCGTATGTCATCACTGGCAACACGCACTGGGTGTACAGTCTCGTTTTCAAGTTTTGAGGTATACCTGACGAGAAGATGTGCCGTAATTTCCCGAACGCTGCCCAACCGAGTTGAATCCGTCGATTGACCTCTCGGTCGAAGTTGGACTTACCTAGTCGGACTATTTGTCCCAGGTAAACATACTCGTCAACAACTTCGAGCTTAGTGTTCCCAACAACTACCGGCATAGGTATGACATGGACATTAAACATGATCTTTGTTTTGTCCATGTTCATCTTAAGACCTATCCGTTGGGAAACACTATTGAGGTCATTGAGCATAGTGCTTAGGTCCTCCAGCGATTCTGCCATAAGGACTATATCTTCGGCAAATCGAAGGTGAGTGATGTACTCGCCATTGATGTTGATACCGTATCCTTTCCAGACCAGAAGCTTGAAAACATCTTCCAACGCAGCGGTAAAGAGTTTCGGGGATATGACGTCACCCTGTCTTACACCTCTCTGCAATTGGATAGGTTTCGTACTCTGGTTCTGTACTCGGATAGCCATCGTAGCCCTACTGTACAAGCACTTCAACACTTCGATATACCGACAGTCAACTTGGCATCGCTGAAGGGACTGCAGCACCGCCCAAATTTCGACGGAATCTAAGGCTTTCTCATAGTCCACATACGCCAGACATAGTGGCAAATTGTACTCCTCGGACTTCTGTACAATTTGCCGAAGGGTATGTATGTGGTCTATGGTGCTAAAGCCTTTTCGGAAACCGGCTTGTTCGGGAGGCTGGAAGTCGTCAAGTCTGCGCGCGAGACGATTCGTAATGACTCTCGAAAACAGCACGTAGACGCGGCTCAGAAGGGAAATCGGTCTGTAGTTATTCAAGAGAGCGTTGTCGCCTTTCTTGAAGAACAAGACCACCGCACTTCTGCTCCACGCCTCCGGTGTAATGCCACCATGGAGGACGGAATTAAAGAGCTTCTGAAGGACTTCAAGTACCGGTTTTCCACCCGCTTTCAGAAGCTCCGCTGTAATTCCATCCTCGCCTGGGGCCTTGCCGTTTTTAAGGTGCTGGAGAGCCATTCTAATCTCGCTCAGACTGACGTCCGGGATATCATCGGAATAATGTCGGATAAGACTCGCTCTTGGATCGTTACTCACACTTGCGTGCGGCTCCAACGATGACGTGTACAGCTGCCCATAGAACCTCTCAATCTCACTCAAAATCTCAGGTGCCCCGGAAATGATGCTGCCACATTCTGTCTTCAGCTTTGACAGTTGGCGCTTTCTGGCAGACAGATCTCTGGCAAAGACTTTGGAGCCTTGGTTCCGCTCGATCGCTTCTTCAATACGAGCTGTATTGAATTTGCGTAAGTCTCGCCGCGTGCATTTGGAGATCTGTCTGTTCAGTTGCCTGTATGCTGTCAAATCTGTTGAAGAATCTAGCTTCATCTCCCGTCTAACAGCCATGAGATTAAGAGTGTGATCGGAGAGTTTTTGTGTTCTTCTGCGGCGGGTCTTGCAGAACTTAGCTCCGACCGCATGGACAGTTTCCACGAGCTTGTCATTCAAATCGTCCACTTCATTGCAGTCTTCTAGGCACTGAAAACGGTTTTGTAACTCGAGCTGAAAGGTTTCGGGAGTTTGGATTAGAGCACGAGGGGGACGGAGCGTTGACTTCATTAGACGAGACCTCTCCAACTTAACGTTTAGGTTCAGTGTGCCTCTAACCATTCGGTGATCGCTGCCGGTTTTCACCCTCGCGATCACTGAGACATCACTGAACAGTTGTCGTCTGGTCGTCATAATGAAGTCAATCTCATTTTTTGTCGAACCGTCGGGGCTCGACCAGGTCCACTTCCTGTGGGGCCGCTTCTGGAAGAAAGAGTTCATCATAAAGAGTCCCTCTTTCTCCATGAAGTCAGCCAAATGCTGGCCCCTTGGGTTCCGTTGCCCTATTCCAAATTTCCTTACTTTCAGCTCACCGTTCTCTCTTGTGCCTAGTTTTGCATTGAAGTCTCCCATTAACACCGTATATTGGGTTTTGGAGGAATGCATGGCTCTAGAGATATCCTCATACATTTCCTCCACCTCCTGATCGGGGTGTGCCGAGGTTGGTGCGTAAACCTGTATGACCTTCAGCGAATACCGTTTGGTGATTCTGAGTATAAGGTACGCAACCCTCCTCGACACACTCTCAATCTTTACAACGTTGTTAACGAGAGACTTGTGGACGATAAATCCGACACCTCCTTGGGACAGATGGTCGCCCTCCCGGTAATGGAGCAAGTTGCCGGATTCGAGGATTACCGTGTCCTCCCCCTCTCTTCGGACTTCGGATAATCCTATAATATGCCAGCGTAACTTGTCTATCTCTTCTTCCAGCTCCACAATCTTCTCGTCAGTCCTCAGGGTGCGTGCGTTGTAAGTTGCCAGGTCGAGTCGTCGTAGGTGGCAACCGAACCTCCACCGGAGATTCTTAGCACCCCCTGCCCCGCCGTTACCATGGTCGCCACCGTAGCCAGGAATAGCGGGGCCGCCGGGGACTGGGGGCCGTTTATTATTGTCATTGCTCATGGGGGGTATATTGCCATAGTTGCCACGCTTGGCGAGCGGGTTGGCAACCGCAGTTTTTTTATTGTTATTTTGGCTATTATCAGGAAGATGCTGCTGCCCATCTCCTGCCTGTTTCCCTTTGTCGCCTTTTACGACACCCACGGGAAGATATGGGGTAGTGGATATTCTTAACCGCCACTACACGGCATAGTAGTCTAATAACATTTATTAATTAATTTTTGCTTAATTAAAATTTTAAACTTATTGTTCGACAATTTCTGCATATTTTCTGGGACTTAGCAAAAGCGTATCACGTGAAGGAGTTATTCACTCTTTATTTCTTTTCAGGTTGGTTCCGGACCAAACAATCTGCCTCAATATCACACTGTGTTGGACTTTCCATTGGCAGGTATACATTTTTATTTTTACACGTTATTTGAATAATAAACATCCCCTTAATTTTATGATTATATTTAATTCAATAATGTTTACAAATCTTTTTCTATATTGATATAAAATAATAAAATGGTATAACTTATTATATAATTTGTCATTTCAAATCATGATTACTACATTTGTTCTGAGCTGCGATTCACGATTACATAGATAATTGCAGTAGTATAATTACTCGAATAAAATACTAGAGGACGAAACTTCATTATATATTTACAGTTTTAAGATATTAGAATATAAAGTTTCTTGAAAAGACGAAGATTTTGTTGTAATTTCTACTATTCTATGAAAGAATAGATCCTAACGGTTATTTTTGAATACATAAACATTTTTGACTCGACTGTGGATCTTTGCGTAACTACGTACGTAGGCTGTAAATAAATAAATCCTGGTATATTTGACAACGAGGTTCACTTGTCTGCAGGAGGTAAACGTGGTCTGAAGCGGTCGCCGTCGGGCTGGCGCGGACTGTTCTGGCGCAGCAAGCTGCAACGGGCGCGCCCGCCCGCGCCCCACGCACATCTCTCCACGCCCCTCGCCGCGCCCCTCGCGCCCCTGGCGCCACAAACGCAACAGGTCGCGCCTCACTACCCTCGCCTTATTGGCATACTAAGCCCGCACCAAGCGCACACCGCACGTTGCAATTTCAACCTTACTACCTACACTTTAATTGCTGTTGTAGTACTCACTAAACAAGATTGCACACCACACATGCGCCAAATTAAACCTTATTTATTACATATATTACAAGAAACCTTACTGCCTACACCTTAAGAGCTTATTACTGAAATCAATGCACGCATCTCACACCACATGATCCGACCCCGCATCACACACATAATATAAACACTACTAGACTCTACTACTATCAGCCCATCACAAGTCCACTGTTGAACATAGGCCTCGCCCATAGATTGCAACAAAGTATGGCCCTGAGCCACCTGCATCCATCGACTGCCTTTTACACACACACACACACATACACACACGCACGCACGCACACACGCACACACACACACACACACAACAAATCTTACTATGATCGCCTTAAGTTCCACTGTTAAACTCATTTGATCACGCTTGGCTGCAAACACTACTGTAGCGCGCGTTTCCCACACCATGCGCGCTTCACCGGACCGCACAAGCTAAATTAAACTTTACTGTTAACGCCTTAACTTCTATTGTTCACTTCTTACTCAGTATAGCGCCCCAGGCAACCATTACGACTGAGGCGTGCTTCTCACCGTATTCCCCACCTTACTGTCTACGCCTTAAGAACTATGAATATGCTGACAGTATAACTGAGGCGCTTACCACGTCGTATGCATCTTTGCACCACACGCACTAAACTCGACCTTACAACATACGTCTTTAGTGCTATTGTTGAGCTGAGAAGAGCTCACCGCACCGCACGCTTATTTCGTACACCAATCATCATTGTTATTACAGCCCAACACAAATACACTGCCGAACATTGGCCTTCCACAAAGTATTTCATAATACACGATCCTACCTGATCGTCACTCCATCTAGTGGAGCAACCTTTAAAATTAGTTTCGCTTGCCAGTTCCAGGCTGCCACTTTAGAACCTTTCTTCACTATCGGTTATCCATTTTTCGAAGCATATGGCCGGCCTATTCCGCTTCAGTTTACTGATCCATTAGGTTATACGAGTTACTCTGATTCTACTGCAAAGACCTTCATCGCAAAGTCCATCACGCAGAAAAACTTCGAGCACGACCCTCTCCATAGCTTTGTTTTACACACTCGATTAATTATATACAATTTAGCTTGACTTACACAAGTAGGAAATAATAATTAAGTAAATAAGAGTTCTCTCGATAGAAATAATCAGGAATGAAATTTCAATTTGTGTCACAGGACGTGATAATGTGTGGAGCTCTACGTCCGGTGAAGTCCTGTGAATCTTTGGCCTCTGATACCGACACACTGGCTCCCTTAGCAGAGAAAGCCAGCGCGCCTCTAAAGCACCACACCAGGTATTAATTTTTACCTTCTCTTCTTTTTAAGTTCTCGTTGAGTTTTGAACGCTGGATTTGAAGAGCACATTCCAATTTAATTTGTGAATATATTTATATATCATATTATGATAATATATTGGTGGTACCGTTAGTTGAGAAATAAGTGTTCGCATCAAATTTTACATTACTCGACGGAGAAGGAAAACATCACGACAGACCTGCTTATCTGAGAAATAAAATATTTAGACGGATTAATTATCCCCTGTTATAGCGCAATTAATCCGTCAAAGAAATGTAAAATTCTCCTTTTAGAAATGATTTTAAGAGGAGTTTTACACAGCATTTAATATTTAATTCCCCACCTGGAGCAACGAGAAATTAACGTTAAGCCGCACTACAGCCAACAGTACATTACGTTGATTTATTATAGTTTTCCATTCGCTTTAAGGATTGTAGAAAGTCAACTTTGCTTTCTACAATAGCCGCCTTATTCCAAAACGCGGACTTAATATAGTACTGGAGTTAGTAATATATTTAAACCATAAACTAAGAAAAACGTTATTACAAAACGAAGATTATCTCTGGTTCAAGGATTATCTATGGTATTAAAGTTAATCTTTCGAGACCCCTAGTTTAGCTATGGTACTAACCTTTCTATATAGTTTGTGGTACTCTATACTAACCTCAATTTCGGTACTTCTTAATTTGAGGTGAGCGTTGTTTTCATTTGGTGTTATTAAAATCGTTAAAAATGGATATTAACATGATTGACTTGATGGATTTAGAAGATTTGGACATGCTAGACACCACTCGGCGACCTGATAGACATCGACATCGTGTGAATCCGTTTGAATTGAGTGACGAAGATTTAAGGTATAAGTATAGGTTCTCAAAACGTTTCGGAGAAAAAATAGTGGGTATCTTACGTGAGGATTTAGTGCACGACCCTCGAGGATGCCCATTGAGTCCTGAAATTCAAGTGGTTTGTGCATTACGCAACTGGGCTCGCCATGAAGTAAGTGCTGTTTATAATCTTGGTGGGGTCAATGTACCTAACATTACGCTAGATAAAAAGCCAAATAATACATATTATTGTTTTATTCGTAGATTCAAGACGATACAGCTGATTTACATGGTGTGTCTCAACCAGTAGTAAGTAGGACATGTAAAAAAGTAGCGGAAATTTTGTCACGGAAGTCCCGAGAATTTATTAAAATGCCTATTACTTTAAATGAACAGCAGGAAACCATTAGGAAATTTCGCAGTATTGCTAATTTTCCTACAGTAATTGGCGCAATTGACTGTACTCACATACGAGTAAAGAAAGTGAATGCTGATGGGGGTCAGTTATATATTAATAGAAAAGGATTTTCTTCAATTAATGTACAGGTAATATACAAATATTTTAAATAGCTGTGATTGTCTCTTAATAACTTTACTTTATCATAATAGAAAATAATTTGTTTGACTATCTTATGGTAATAAATATATATTAAAATAAACCAGAAAAACATAAAGTACTAATGAGCTCTTATTTTACAGGTGGTTTGTGATGCTGACCTGAAAATCATGGACATTGTTACCAGGTGGCGTGGTAGTGTACATGACTCCAGAATATTCCGAGAATGTAGACTAAAACAGAGGTTTGAGGCTGGTGCATTCTCTGGAATATTACTTGGTGACAGTGGCTATCCTTGTACCCCTTACCTATTTACACCGCTGCTGAACCTCACAACACCACAAGAAGAAAGATATAATAGGAGCCATATCCGTACCAGGAACACAGTGGAAAGATGTTTTGGTTTGTGGAAGCAACGGTTTCGTTGCCTATTAAAAGGTATGTTTGGAGATATTGAAACAGCAAAAAAAACAATTGTTGCATGTGCTGTACTACACAATATGGCCATCGACATGAGAGAAGATGTGTTTTCTGGTGAGAGAGATAGCATTGAACAATATTCATCTGAACCTATAGTACAAAGATATATTGCACCATCAATAAGGGGAAATATTAGAAGAAGACAGTTTATTGAAACTCATTTTCAGTAGGTAAACATTTTTTTTTACATATTTATATAGCTATTTATAATTAAAATTAATAATTATATTTATAAAATTGTCAATTTTTTTTCAATTGTCTAAAGCTATGTATATATAATTTATTTTATTTTGTTATTCAGAGGCCAATTTTGGCTATAAAATTACATTAAGGATCAATAAATGTATAAGACAATTATAATAATATTTCTTTTTGATTTCAGAGATAATACCCATTTATAAAGGAAAATATTTCTGCAGAGCCGTTGTCAGTTGTCAAAGAATAACGACTACATATTCACCAATATGAAATAAATTCAGGGGAGTATTGTGATAATATTTCATTTATTGAGCAAAATGCTTTTATTTAGGCTATAAATGATTGTGTTTCAGGGAAAGATGCGGGGTACAGCACATTCCACATCAATATGAAGCTATATTATATAAAGATTTAAGTGCTTTAGAGATATGTTTAGATTTTTTAATAAATATCGTCCCTCCTCTACATTCACAGCCGGATTTCCTTTCCAGAGGTGCACGGGTCCACGGGGAGTAGGACTGTATGATGACTAAGTAATTAGGTTTAGTTTTTTTTATTATAGTTTTTTACTATTGTATATTATATTTCATTGTTATGTCAATAAAATGCATATTAATTATAATTATTTATTTTAATTATTAATAAAAGATGTACAAATATTTGCAGCAATTTAGTACCTGAAAATAATTGTTTCATATATGAGGATATTTACAAACATGTATCTGATATAGTCTCAAATATTTAGTTTTTTTTTATAGGATAATGGTGATAAACACAGTCTACCACACACACACATACACACACAGTCCATCTGATGTTAAGTAACTGCTGTGGTGCATAGACGTCCACATCTATCCTCGACTACAAATCAAAATGCAGATGCGTTGTCACCCGTGTGGAGTAAGATGGAATGCCTCGTTTCCTGTAAAAGAGGTCTCTCTCATACAAAATTTGTACAAAAATTTATCCAAAATTTGTCAATAAACAAGTTTAAATGTTTTATTAAAGAAAAATTTTATAAAAAGGTTATTATAATATCAAAGAATACATAAATGAGAATATTGGAAATACTGGAATTGAGGTGATCGCCACCATGGTGGTTCTATTAAAATTCATTTAAAAATTGTACAAATAAAATTATTGTTAAGAGAAATATGTTTATAAAAAAGTCCCGCTGGGTTTCCTACTAGTTCTTCCCAGGACTGAGGTATTTTCCGAACCAGTGGTAAATAAAAAATGTCTTTCAATAAGTATTCTGTAATAATCTATATTTAATAAAAATCATTCTATTCTATTCTCATTCTATAAACTCACCATAATAAACACAGCAGCATTAAGCTGCTATTTAACTTGTGTTTTTCTGACTTTCTAATAAAAATATTTGTAACTCTAATTTTCTAATTTTTAGGTTAGCTATTTTAATATTGTATTTATGTTCCTCTTCCATCATTTCCAGTTGTCTTTTTTTAAAATCTGTGTTACTTTTTACAATTGTTTGGTGTACATCTTCTCTTCTGTAAAATGAAATGGAATACTTAATGTAAGTTTTGTAGTTATTTTAGAAATTTACAAAGTATTCTAGAGTAATAAAAGTGCACTTAACCTTGTATACCAATTAAAGAAATATTTTTTAATTATTTTTAAATCAATTCATATTAAACTTTGCTTTTAATATTTGAAAACATGAAACAATTTTCAGTGTTTAAATACTAATTTTCACATTTTAAGAAGTATGTAATGTATCAGACTATGTAATTTTTTCAACATACCTATTTTGCAAGCAATTTTTCCTGTTTTTAATTTTTGTTATACCCCTAGTAATAATATCTTTATTGTTGGTTATTTTCACCATTTTGGCACTTTCTTCTGTATCTGTAGTTGGATCTATCTCTAAAAATTAATATAAATATAACAGTTTTAGAAAATTAACATTTATAATATTTACAAACTTGTATGCATATGATTGTAACTATAATAATAATATATTTTGCTTTTTAATAAATAATCAGTATTATTTACCTTGCACATATACAACATTGGGTTCTGGATTTTCTACATTTTTAACTATAGCTGTGTCTGTTTTTTTCAAAATTAAGGCGAGGCTTAGGGTCAGCAACTTCTTTTGATGTTGTAGCCACAGTCACTGGATCCTAAAATAAATCATTAAAACATTTATTAACATGTTTTCCTGTCACCTGTCATCTCTATTTTGCCCTTTATTGAATCAGGTATTTTCTATGTTGTAGAAATATTATTATGATCCAAGACAAAAGGTAATTTAATAAATTATTAATTATAATACCTAATAGACAAAAATAGAAAATTATAATCGGACTGTGTAGATAATCTAGTAAAATGTGTGTTATGATATTATATAGACCACTATATATGAATATGTGACATTTCAATTTTGAATATAATTAATTATAAAGAAATTTATGTTAAATTGTTACTAAGTATATTAAATTTTGAATATTCGGAAAATAATTTTGGATTGTAAATTGTATGCTTTAAGAGTAGATTTCAGAGCACTACCTAGGTACTAAAGTAATGGAAAATAAAGTTCTTTAATTTTAATTAAATTTGTAAGACATGTAAGTAATTTTATTTACCACTGCATCACTATCATAATTATTAACTTCAACGATAAAGTCGTGAGGGGCAATGGACATTATTTCCAAGTCCTCAAGAGAAGGTGATGGAGGTTTTCCGCCACCCCCGGTCTTTGATTGTTCCCTCCTATATGTGTATAAGTTTGATTTAGCACACAACTTCATTCTTTTCCAAGATAATTTCAATTCACCATCTGATCGGCGTTTACCTGTTATCTCATTAAATCTAAAAAAAAAATACGAAATCACGTAAACAATACCGTACCTATTTGTACACATAACAAATGCGATAAGTACTTACTTATTAGTTATATTCTTCCACTCTTTTATTTTTTGAATATTTACTGACTGTATTGTGTGCTGACAAATAAATTTCGATATTTCACTAACTTTTTCTTCAGAACTCCAATTTTCACCCCGTTTTTTCTTTTGTTCCATTATTATATAAATATAATTGTAATAGCAAGTACTTAATTAATTATTAATAATTTAATTTACTTATTATAAGGCTGCAATATAAACTATTTTGAACGTCTCGAATCCCGCGCTCGCGTTACCTCTGTAATTCACTACATTTCACGCTAGAGTTGTTAAACTGAAAACAACTTGATATAATCAAAAGCGCGTCAAAAGTATATGTCGTGCTTGTTCAATAGATTTTAACGTAAACAAATAACAATGTATGATATGTTTTTGTATTGATGGATAATTATTTAAGCATAATTAAATGTGAAAATAATATTAATATTTTATGAAACCGAACGTTGCATTGAATGAAACCTGTATGAACGAATGATAGAGTGTCATTTTTTGTTTTTTATCTGTGAATGATATTTAATATAATACTAACGTTGGTATTAACTGGTCCTCGGGTAGTCTGCGTTTTGTAATAAGCACACGTTTTAGTGCTGGTATTAACTAGAATATTGTAACAAACCTGGACTTCTTACTCCTAAACTTAACCCAGTACTAAAACATTTTTTTGGAATAAGACTGTAGGTGTTTATCATCATTACAGCCCTTCACAAGTCCACTACTTAACATAGGCCTCCCCCAAGGAATGCCACAAAGCACCACCTGCATCCGTCGACTTCCTGCATGTCTTACTAGGTCGTCACTCCATCTAGTGGGGATTGCCCTACACTTCGCCTACCGGTACGAGGCTGCCACTCGAGAACCGTTTCTCCCCAGCTATATGGCTGGCCCATTGCCACTTCAGCTTACTAATCCGTTGGGCTATGTCGGTCAGGATATAGGATCAGGATCTACTGCGAGTATCCTTATTTCTAAGTTTATCACGCAGAGAAACCTCAAGCATAGCACTCTCCATAAGTCATCACTGGCAACACGCACTGGTTGCCAGTGATGACTTATGGAGATCTCCTTTTCAAGTTTTGAGGTATACCTGACGAGAAGATATGTCGTAATTTCCCGAACCCTGCCCAGCCGAGTTGAATCCGTCGATTGACTCGGTCGCAGTTGGACTTACCTAGTCGTACTATTTGTCCCAGGTAAACATACTCTTCACCAACTTCTAGCTTAGTGCTCCCAACGACTACTGGCATAGGTGTGACATGGACGTTACACCATGATCTTAGTTTTCTCCATGTTCATCTTAAGACCTATCCGTTGGGAGGCACTATTGAGGTCATTGAGCATAGTGCTTAGTTCCTCCAGCGATTCTGCCATAAGGACTATATCGTCGGAAAATCGAAGGTGTGTAATGTACTCGCCATTGATGTTAATACCGTATACTTTCCAGTCCAGAAGCTTGAAAACGTCTTCCAACGCAGCGGTTAGAGTTTCGGGGATATAACGTCACCCTGTTTTACCTCTCTGCATTTGGATAGGTTTCGTAATCTGGTTATATACTCGGATAGAGATCGTAGCCCTACTGTAGAAACACTTCAGCACTTCGATATACCGACAGTCAACTTGGTACCGTTGAAGGAACTGCAGCACCGCCCAAATTTCGACGGAATCTAAGGCTTTCTCATAGTCCACATACGCCAGACATAGTGGCAAATTGTACTCCTCGGACTTCTGTACAATTTGCCGAAGGGTATGTATGTGGTCTATGGTGCTAAAGCCTTTTCGGAAACCGGCTTGTTCGGGAGGCTGGAAGTCGTCAAGTCTGCGCGCGAGACGATTCGTAATGACTCGAAAACAGTACGTAGACGCGGCTCAGAAGGGATATCGGTCTGCAGTTCTTCAACAGAGCGTTGTCGCTTTTCTTGAAGAACAAGACCACCATACTAAACCGTCCGAGTTAACTCCGAATATCGACAATTTGCTACAGTGTGCAGTGTACAGGTATACAATACTGTCGCGACGGAGTTAACGTGGGGATGTGAGCGGGTGAGTGGGAGCGGCAATGCATTTCAACGAGGTTAACTCGATCGCATGTTTGTTCAGAAACATAAATTCTTTATTTTAGGTATATTTGTCTCTTTGTAAGATAAGGTAACCTAGGTAAGGTTTATAATACACGTGAGGCATAATGACTAACGTGAAATCAGTTTTGTATTGAATTTATGGTATTTAAAGTTTTTATGAATGTCAGAATCTACACTCTGTTTGCAAAACAGACTCAAATATAGTCTGTTTGTGGTAGGCCTTTTTTTGCGAACTTTAAATAAAGCCTAAATTGAATAAAAAGATTTTATATTGAGTAGACCAAGATTACCTATGAGTCTCGGTAGCTTTCGATGGTGTTGGGAAATTGTTAACGTGGCAATCAGTGGGGATGATGGTATGCGTTGTTGTCGGCAGGTCGTCGTCGTGCGACTCGTACTTCGAGCCGTGGCAGGCCGAGCTGGCGCACATGCGGCTGCGGCTGTCCCCGCAGGAGCGCGACCGCCACATGTTCAGCGAGGAGGACGCACAGGTACACGACCATTCCCCTATACATATTAAATAATACGTCAAGAGAACATTTTGTGTATCTTTTTAAGCGTATTGCGTGCACGGAGGTATGTGAGATTCAAGATAGCTAAAGTTTATATCAAGAAGGAGTGCATGAAACTAAAATTTTATATATGTTTATTTTTCGATTTGCTCCGGCTTCGCACGAATGATATCTAGATCCCAACATTAGCGCCTCCTACCAGGTCCAATTGTGAATCTAAACGATTCAGGGACCCATTAAAACAAATATACGGAAGAATTATATCAGATATGTGTTACGAATACATTGAATTCAATAATTTTTTTTTAATAAAATAAATTAAAACAATTACTTACTGTGGTCAAATAGTCGCACCAGGTAAAGATTTTTGTCTAAGAATTTTTAAATGTTGCCAAAAAATAATTACTGCTTAATTTTGTGTGATTTTAAACGTTCTTTTTTTCAATGAATGGCGTGTAAGTCTGGCAAAAAAGAGTTTATTTTACACGTGGTAGAGATACCGCAGCTATATAATTTGGTTATAATACGAATGAGTTGGCTCGATCGGGGAAGATCACGCTCTAACAGAATACAACGTAAAATAGCAGCTTAATGCTGCTGTGTTTCGTATGGTGAGTAGAAAACTGGAAAACCTTTTTACTGGAAAAAAGGTATTCAATCTTAGTCCTCAAGGATGGTAACGAATCTGTATTTTGATTCTTAATACATAGATAGATGTAGATGTTCACGGAACACAGTATCCATTTAGAATCAGGTAGATTATGTGCTCGTTTATCACCTATATTTTACAAAAAACCATCACAAAGCATACTCATTACTACGGGAAAATAAGTTACCACGGGAGAACGAACATGAAAACTTTAATTCACGCGGATGAACCCACGGGCAATAACTAATACTATATAACGACTAACAGTCTAACTGCCCATAACCGGTCTATGGGCCACAGAATCTACTTACCATCAGTTAATCTGTGTGCTCGTTTGTCACCCTTACGTCCATTAAACATATTGTAATTCCTCCAAATGTAACACGCATAAATACACAAAGATTTGTTAAGTAGCATAATGTATTTGGTTGCGTGCAGGAATCTCAGTGGTCGTCGCCGGTGCAGTCGGGCCCGTGCAGCGCCAGCGCCAGCCCGCGCCGCCTGCGCGTCGACGTGCACGCGCCCGCCGACCTGGCGGACAGGTACCTTACTACCGCACCTTGTTTCCTTTCCTACTAATTCATCTGTATATTATTTACAATCAAACCATGGTTTAAGGTAAATACGTATACGTAGTTAATATAAACTGAATAGGTAAAAAAATAGAGAAGGTAATAAACCGAGGCCAATCCTCTGTTTTTTCGTAAAGGAATAGAAAAAGAGAGATATAATGAGAAATTAGACGAATCTTAAAAAGATATATGTCACTGAAGACAATCCAAGGAAAGTTCTTGCTAAAAGGAAAACTTTACATGTGAAGCTGGTAGAAAAAAGGAAGCAGGAAAAATTTGCATTTTTGAAGTATGTCAAGCTGAAGGGAAAGAAACAAAAAGAAAACGGGAAACTTCTTTTTCACCGTATTCTTCCGACATTCAACCTAAAAACCAGCAAACCTTCATATCCTTTTAAGCCAATAGAACCAGCGCATTTGATGTGATGAGAAACAGACCCAACTCACTAACGTCCCTACAACTTACAAACAAACACCAATAGCAATTTACTCTCGGCACTTAGCAACATTATTTTCATAATGTAAATAATTTATTTCATATAATTTAAATTTAAAAAATTTATACAGCCGACTTCAATATAAGATATTAAGAATAACTCAAAAACTATTGGTCTGACCTTGATCAAATTCATATGGGACTACACGAGAAGTACCAGCTTTCAAATAAAAAAAAAGAATTGTCGAAATCGGTTCAACCAGTAAAAAGTTATGAGGTAACACACATAAAAAAAAAACATACAGTCGCATTGAGTCCGTTCCTTTTTGGAAGTTGGCAGAAAAATCAATTCGATTTCACAAGGAGTCGCTCGACAACTGATGCTGGTTTTGAGCTGATGAAATATATCTTCAATGCATGGGAGAATTCACAGGATGCTTGGGGTATATTCTGTGTCTTATCCAAAGCTTTCGATTGTGTTCACCATGAAACATTAAGCAGGAAACTTCAACACTTCGGTATAAGAAGTGACGCTCTTAAATATATTATTTCTTAATTAACACAGAACGTAAGCAATTGTCATTAATGACTATTAATAGTATGAGTTCTTACGGTCGATAGTACAAATGGGCGTGCCTCAGGGCTCAATTCTCGGCCCCTTTATGTTTCTTGTATATTAATGACTTACCTTATATACTAATGACACTTCATTAAATTTTCAAATTAAAACGACAATTACTAAAATATGACGCAGTAAATAATATTATATTATCTAAATTAGTAAATTGATTTAATGTTAATAATAAATATTAATGTAATTTTAAATGGAGGAGTTGCGCTTTGTCGATACCACCATTTTTCTTGGAATTACACAAAAAACGATTTTGTAATTTCAGTCGTAATTTTCCGGGGCTTTAGATTAGAGCATTAGGGGGAGGAGCGTTGACTTAATTTGAAGTGACCTCTCCAACTTATCGTTCAGGTTCAGTGTGCCTCTCAGCATTCACTGATCGCCGCCAGATTTTACTCTCGTGATCACTGAGACATCACTGGAACAATTGCCGTTTAGTGGTCATAATGAAGTTAATTGACGGCTCCGTGGTGCAGTGGCTTAGCAATGAGTTGCTGCGCTGGGGGCCGTGGGTTCGAATCCCGCACGGAACAAGTATTTGTGTGACCTACAAATAATTGTTCCGGGTCTGGATGTTTGTCCTTGCGCAATTTGTGTTTGTAAACTGCCTTCGCGACACGGGAGAAAATCCTAGTGTGGGGGTAACGTTTTTTAAAAAAAAGAAACAAAGGAATCTCATTTTTTGTTGCCATAGCCGTATACCAAGGCGTTACCCGATATTTCTTAGAGATTGTCGCTATATCGGTTACCATCAGATGGACGTTGTAGTAAGGTTACCAATGCAGCTTATTACTAGTTCACTGTTGAACATAGGCCTCCTCCAAAGATTGAGCGATATCTGCTATAAATGCCACGCTTGGCAGGCGGGTTGGCAACCGTTCTTTTTTATTTTTTATTGTTATTAGGAAGACGCTGTTACCCGTCTCCTGGTTTGTTTCCCTCTGTTGCCTCTTACGACATCCAAAGGTAGTGGATATTGTTAGACCGGTCAAGAACGTAGTAGGTACGTAATGTGTTGTATGTATATGTTCGCAGGCGGCGTGCAGCCATGGAGGAGCAAGTGGCGCAGATGGGGTACATCGACGGCGAGTCGCCGCGCGCCAAGCCCGCGCCCGAGAAGCGCCACGGCGCGCCGCCGCCGCCCGACCCCGACCCCGCCAAGAGGTACGTGCTGCGTCACTGTACGTACCGCCCGACCCCGACCCCGCCAAGAGGTACGTGCCGCGTCACTGTACGTACCGCCCGACCCCGACCCCGCCAAGAGGTACGTGCCGCGTCACTGTACGTACCGCCCGACCCCGACCCCGCCAAGAGGTACGTGCCGCGTCACTGTACGTACCGCCCGACCCCGACCCCGCCAAGAGGTACGTGCCGCGTCACTGTACGTACCGCCCGACCCCGACCCGCCAAGAGGTACTTGCTGCGTCACTGTACGTACCGCCCGACCCCGACCCCGCCAAGAGGTACTTGCTGCGTCACTGTACGTACCGCCCGACCCCGACCCCGCCAAGAGGTACGTGCCGCGTCACTGTACGTACCGCCCGACCCCGACCCGCCAAGAGGTACTTGCTGCGTCACTGTACGTACCGCCCGACCCCGACCCCGCCAAGAGGTACTTGCTGCGTCACTGTACGTACCGCCCGACCCCGACCCCGCCAAGAGGTACGTGCCGCGTCACTGTACGTACCTCCCGACCCCGACCCCGCCAAGAGGTACGTGCCGCGTCACTGTACGTACCGCCCGACCCCGACCCCGCCAAGAGGTACTTGCTGCGTCACTGTACGTACCGCCCGACCCCGACCCCGCCAAGAGGTACGTGCCGCGTCACTGTACGTACCGCCCGACCCCGACCCGCCAAGAGGTACTTGCTGCGTCACTGTACGTACCGCCCGACCCCGACCCCGCCAAGAGGTACTTGCTGCGTCACTGTACGTACCGCCCGACCCCGACCCCGCCAAGAGGTACGTGCTGCGTCACTGTACGTACCGCCCGACCCCGACCCCGCCAAGAGGTACGTGCCGCGTCACTGTACGTACCGCCCGACCCCGACCCCGCCAAGAGGTACGTGCCGCGTCACTGTACGTACCGCCCGACCCCGACCCCGCCAAGAGGTACGTGCCGCGTCACTGTACGTACCGCCCGACCCCGACCCCGCCAAGAGGTACGTGCCGCGTCACTGTACGTACCGCCCGACCCCGACCCCGCCAAGAGGTACGTGCCGCGTCACTGTACGTACCGCCCGACCCCGACCCGCCAAGAGGTACTTGCTGCGTCACTGTACGTACCGCCCGACCCCGACCCCGCCAAGAGGTACTTGCTGCGTCACTGTACGTACCGCCCGACCCCGACCCCGCCAAGAGGTACGTGCCGCGTCACTGTACGTACCGCCCGACCCCGACCCGCCAAGAGGTACTTGCTGCGTCACTGTACGTACCGCCCGACCCCGACCCCGCCAAGAGGTACTTGCTGCGTCACTGTACGTACCGCCCGACCCCGACCCCGCCAAGAGGTACGTGCCGCGTCACTGTACGTACCTCCCGACCCCGACCCCGCCAAGAGGTACGTGCCGCGTCACTGTACGTACCGCCCGACCCCGACCCCGCCAAGAGGTACTTGCTGCGTCACTGTACGTACCGCCCGACCCCGACCCCGCCAAGAGGTACGTGCCGCGTCACTGTACGTACCGCCCGACCCCGACCCGCCAAGAGGTACTTGCTGCGTCACTGTACGTACCGCCCGACCCCGACCCCGCCAAGAGGTACTTGCTGCGTCACTGTACGTACCGCCCGACCCCGACCCCGCCAAGAGGTACGTGCTGCGTCACTGTACGTACCGCCCGACCCCGACCCCGCCAAGAGGTACGTGCCGCGTCACTGTACGTACCGCCCGACCCCGACCCCGCCAAGAGGTACGTGCCGCGTCACTGTACGTACCGCCCGACCCCGACCCCGCCAAGAGGTACGTGCCGCGTCACTGTACGTACCGCCCGACCCCGACCCCGCCAAGAGGTACGTGCCGCGTCACTGTACGTACCGCCCGACCCCGACCCGCCAAGAGGTACTTGCTGCGTCACTGTACGTACCGCCCGACCCCGACCCCGCCAAGAGGTACGTGCTGCGTCACTGTACGTACCGCCCGACCCCGACCCCGCCAAGAGGTACGTGCCGCGTCACTGTACGTACCGCCCGACCCCGACCCCGCCAAGAGGTACGTGCCGCGTCACTGTACGTACCGCCCGACCCCGACCCCGCCAAGAGGTACGTGCCGCGTCACTGTACGTACCGCCCGACCCCGACCCCGCCAAGAGGTACGTGCCGCGTCACTGTACGTACCGCCCGACCCCGACCCGCCAAGAGGTACTTGCTGCGTCACTGTACGTACCGCCCGACCCCGACCCCGCCAAGAGGTACTTGCTGCGTCACTGTACGTACCGCCCGACCCCGACCCCGCCAAGAGGTACGTGCCGCGTCACTGTACGTACCGCCCGACCCCGACCCGCCAAGAGGTACTTGCTGCGTCACTGTACGTACCGCCCGACCCCGACCCCGCCAAGAGGTACTTGCTGCGTCACTGTACGTACCGCCCGACCCCGACCCCGCCAAGAGGTACGTGCCGCGTCACTGTACGTACCTCCCGACCCCGACCCCGCCAAGAGGTACGTGCCGCGTCACTGTACGTACCGCCCGACCCCGACCCCGCCAAGAGGTACTTGCTGCGTCACTGTACGTACCGCCCGACCCCGACCCCGCCAAGAGGTACGTGCCGCGTCACTGTACGTACCGCCCGACCCCGACCCGCCAAGAGGTACTTGCTGCGTCACTGTACGTACCGCCCGACCCCGACCCCGCCAAGAGGTACTTGCTGCGTCACTGTACGTACCGCCCGACCCCGACCCCGCCAAGAGGTACGTGCTGCGTCACTGTACGTACCGCCCGACCCCGACCCCGCCAAGAGGTACGTGCCGCGTCACTGTACGTACCGCCCGACCCCGACCCCGCCAAGAGGTACGTGCCGCGTCACTGTACGTACCGCCCGACCCCGACCCCGCCAAGAGGTACGTGCCGCGTCACTGTACGTACCGCCCGACCCCGACCCCGCCAAGAGGTACGTGCCGCGTCACTGTACGTACCGCCCGACCCCGACCCGCCAAGAGGTACTTGCTGCGTCACTGTACGTACCGCCCGACCCCGACCCCGCCAAGAGGTACTTGCTGCGTCACTGTACGTACCGCCCGACCCCGACCCCGCCAAGAGGTACGTGCCGCGTCACTGTACGTACCGCCCGACCCCGACCCGCCAAGAGGTACTTGCTGCGTCACTGTACGTACCGCCCGACCCCGACCCCGCCAAGAGGTACTTGCTGCGTCACTGTACGTACCGCCCGACCCCGACCCCGCCAAGAGGTACGTGCCGCGTCACTGTACGTACCGCCCGACCCCGACCCCGCCAAGAGGTACGTGCCGCGTCACTGTACGTACCGCCCGACCCCGACCCCGCCAAGAGGTACTTGCTGCGTCACTGTACGTACCGCCCGACCCCGACCCCGCCAAGAGGTACGTGCCGCGTCACTGTACGTACCGCCCGACCCCGACCCGCCAAGAGGTACTTGCTGCGTCACTGTACGTACCGCCCGACCCCGACCCCGCCAAGAGGTACTTGCTGCGTCACTGTACGTACCGCCCGACCCCGACCCCGCCAAGAGGTACGTGCCGCGTCACTGTACGTACCGCCCGACCCCGACCCCGCCAAGAGGTACGTGCCGCGTCACTGTACGTACCGCCCGACCCCGACCCCGCCAAGAGGTACGTGCCGCGTCACTGTACGTACCGCCCGACCCCGACCCCGCCAAGAGGTACTTGCTGCGTCACTGTACGTACCGCCCGACCCCGACCCCGCCAAGAGGTACTTGCTGCGTCACTGTACGTACCGCCCGACCCCGACCCCGCCAAGAGGTACGTGCCGCGTCACTGTACGTACCGCCCGACCCCGACCCCGCCAAGAGGTACGTGCCGCGTCACTGTACGTACCGCCCGACCCCGACCCCGCCAAGAGGTACTTGCTGCGTCACTGTACGTACCGCCCGACCCCGACCCCGCCAAGAGGTACGTGCCGCGTCACTGTACGTACCGCCCGACCCCGACCCCGCCAAGAGGTACGTGCCGCGTCACTGTACGTACCGCCCGACCCCGACCCCGCCAAGAGGTACTTGCTGCGTCACTGTACGTACCGCCCGACCCCGACCCCGCCAAGAGGTACTTGCTGCGTCACTGTACGTACCGCCCGACCCCGACCCCGCCAAGAGGTACGTGCCGCGTCACTGTACGTACCGCCCGACCCCGACCCCGCCAAGAGGTACTTGCTGCGTCACTGTACGTACCGCCCGACCCCGACCCCGCCAAGAGGTACGTGCCGCGTCACTGTACGTACCGCCCGACCCCGACCCCGCCAAGAGGTACGTGCCGCGTCACTGTACGTACCGCCCGACCCCGACCCCGCCAAGAGGTACTTGCTGCGTCACTGTACGTACCGCCCGACCCCGACCCCGCCAAGAGGTACTTGCTGCGTCACTGTACGTACCGCCCGACCCCGACCCCGCCAAGAGGTACGTGCCGCGTCACTGTACGTACCGCCCGACCCCGACCCCGCCAAGAGGTACGTGCCGCGTCACTGTACGTACCGCCCGACCCCGACCCCGCCAAGAGGTACTTGCTGCGTCACTGTACGTACCGCCCGACCCCGACCCCGCCAAGAGGTACTTGCTGCGTCACTGTACGTACCGCCCGACCCCGACCCCGCCAAGAGGTACGTGCTGCGTCACTGTACGTACCGCCCGACCCCGACCCCGCCAAGAGGTACGTGCTGCGTCACTGTACGTACCGCCCGACCCCGACCCCGCCAAGAGGTACGTGCTGCGTCACTGTACGTACCGCCCGACCCCGACCCCGCCAAGAGGTACGTGCTGCGTCACTGTACGTACCGCCCGACCCCGACCCCGCCAAGAGGTACGTGCTGCGTCACTGTACGTACCGCCCGACCCCGACCCCGCCAACAGGTACGTACTGCGTCACTGTACGTACCGCCCGACCCCGACCCCGCCAAGTGGTACGTGCCGCGTCACTGTACGTACCGCCCGACCCCGACCCCGCCAAGAGGTACGTGCCGCGTCACTGTACGTACCGCCCGACCCCGACCCCGACCCCGCCAAGAGGTACTTGCTGCGTCACTGTACGTACCGCCCGACCCCGACCCCGCCAAGAGGTACGTGCCGCGTCACTGTACGTACCGCCCGACCCCGACCCCGACCCCGCCAAGAGGTACTTGCTGCGTCACTGTACGTACCGCCCGACCCCGACCCCGCCAAGAGGTACGTGCTGCGTCACTGTACGTACCGCCCGACCCCGACCCCGCCAACAGGTACGTACTGCGTCACTGTACGTACCGCCCGACCCCGACCCCGCCAAGTGGTACGTGCTGCGTCACTGTACGTACCGCCCGACCCCGACCCCGCCAAGAGGTACGTGCTGCGTCACTGTACGTACCGCCCGACCCCGACCCCGCCAACAGGTACGTACTGCGTCACTGTACGTACCGCCCGGCCCCTGCTATACTACAGCTATAACTGCAGCGTGGCTCTACCACATTTTTATTATTATTCGCCGGCGGCGTGACGCGAAAATTTTCCACTAATACCTTTTTCTACACCCAGTGCCCGAATCGTTGGGAATAAAAAAAAGTTTAAATTAACCGCGATAGAATCATTATAAGTAAGATCAAGTCAAATTCGAAAACTGATGCTCTACAAAATCAGTTGGTATACATAAACGTAATTAGATATACACCTAAACAATAACAAGCTTATAATAAATAAATTTAAATTTTTACTCTTTGTTTGCAATATTTTAAAGATTCACAATTTTTCTTAAATGCACAAAGATCATTGTACGATATTGTTCGTGTTGGGCAGCCGAACTTAAGTACTTAGGTGGCGGTGTAAGAGAATCAATCACATTATGTTGCGTATAACGTCGTAAGAGGCGACTTTGGAAAATGCTAGAGAAGTCTTTTGGCTACCGATGATAATGGTATACCATCTCTTTATACCAGACTTACAACATCCAGACCGGCCACGGACAGCAAATTCAGTTTGCCATATTTTGATATTATCCTTATCTAACATGTGACTCACTAATATATGTGAGGTTGTAGAAAATAAATAAAACTCTTCCGTGTGTTTATGTACTCCTTTTAATTACTTTTCTACAAATAAATTATTACGTCTTACAAAACCTCTGTCTATCCTCTCCCAAACCGAACAGATCGTCTTCCTTTCCCCGTCCTTTCACTCCATCGTCTCTCCTCACACCTCTCACACACTGATAGCTCATTTATAATATATTATCTGCTCCAATCTATCGTCGTGTCTTATCCTAACACTAAATAAAATTGTTTTTTAATATTTAACATTCACATTGATCTCAATCATACATGCTATATATTACTAGTGGTAGGACTCCTTTTGTGATGAAGTTGCACGGCTGAAATAGTTCTCGTTACAGATTGTGCAAGGACCGGGATAGTCCGCAGTCGTCTCTCTCAGACTTCCACAACTCTCCTGGGAACGTGAAACTTAGGTATCTTATTCATACGATCTTATGTTTATGTGTATTAATTTACCGCACTTTTGTTTGATAACTTCGTGTTGTATTTACTGTTTTTACCTTACACCAAACAACATCTGATATGAAATGTTTCTTTGAGTATAATAATTATTAAATTAAAAGATTTTATTATAAAAAAGATAAAGTTACAATTGAACTTATTACACATATAACATATAGGATTGCATTCAGAAATGATTTAAGTTTTTAAAATTAGTAAATTATCTTTTTTTTAAATAAATTAAGATAACGCGCACAAATTGCGAAACAAAACTAATATAATGCGTATTAAGATCCAATACCAATAAAGACTACAGAATTATAATCACTTTCCTAATATTTATCATGCTTAAATTAAAAAAATATATTACAGAATATTAAATATTGTGGTTTAACCGTAACCATTTCTATCAATTCTTATCACCTTTGATTTATTGATTTTTGTGGTTTAGGTTTTTAGTTTAGTTAGGTGTTAGGTTTTTTGATTGATTTATTAAAAGATTAATACTAATAGTTGTCCAATGGCATGTCTGTGTGGATCATATTTCTAAATGTTTATTTTGTATGCATTTCTGTCGATACAAATCCTGCACTCACAAATCTAACATACGCTTGCAGAGAACGCAACTCACCGCGGAAAGTTAAAAACGCTTCGCGCTACAGCGGCCTCCATCACCCGGTCGTTTCCGACCCGGATAAAAACACCCGGCTGACGTGGCACGGTAAAGATGGTCACTCCACCTTGATTAAAATAGACTGGCCCATCGAGAATTCGTCAGTCAGTAACTTGACAACTAGCACCATAAATTCTAGTCCACTCACTCCCGTCACGCCTGTATACGACCCACTCGAAAGTGACTCTGAAGTCAGCGAGAACAAACACACGATCAAAATAAAAACCACCGGTTGCGATAACTGCGACGAAGAGAAATGTCTGAAGTGCGAACTGAAAGCGACAGACTATGAAAACATGAAAGTGAGCCACGATTTCTCAGAAAGCAACTTGCACGATAGCTTAGAAGCTAGTCCTGCACACTCGATTGACATCAGCTATCAGAATCTTAACAGGTTGTCAGCCGTTTCGACGTCTTCCAACTCCGATCAGAATTCGGAGAAAAAGAAAGAAAATGAATTGATTAAAGTGATGACGTCATCTCACGAAAGTTCATCAAGTTACTCCAATGTGAGTTTAACGAAACAAGGGGACGAACTCTATGAATTTTTCAATTTCACAAGGCCTAACTATATAAATCTGCAGTCTTCGAGCACGTCCAAAAGTTCCCCCGGATCGCCATTAAGAAGTCCGTTAAAATCCACTATAAGCATCACATTTCGTTCACCTACTAAATCAAAAACTTTAGACTACGAACCTATAGACAATATTGATACACCTACAAATGAAAGGGATTCGGTTTATGAGGATATTGATTTGGAAAAGAACTTGTCTATAGTAGAAGAGGCGTCAGTACCTGAAACGGATGCCAGTTTGCCCACGCAACAAGCTTGTCAGCCTAAAGACTTCAGTGAAGACTTAATAATACTCGAAACCCCCACTGAAACAACTGAAGTCGATGATAATGTGGATGTCTACAGTCAAGTTAAGTTCTTTAAGAAGAGCATAGAAGAAGTCAATGCTATGATACTAGAGTCACCTGAAAAAGAAAGACATTATGAAAACGTATCATTCAAGGATACGAATGATAAGGAATATGAAAACATTAACGTTGATACTCTCAAAATCTGTGATAAAGTAGATATAAGTGATGTAGATGCAGATAAAAATGATCAAGGAGAGGAATCTGAAACAGTTGAACGCGATAATGGTAACGTAATAAATCCCGAAATTGTGTCAAAGAATCCCAATGTCAGAGAACTGGCCATACGCTTCGAAAGTCCTACCGAGCAGAAAGGTCCTTTCACGTTTGAGAAATTTAAAACTGAAAATAAATATCCAACATTAGAAAGAAAAGAAGGAGACAAAAAAATTGAATCCAGAAAAAAGGACGTCACTGTAAAATTACCTCCACCAGTATCCCCACAAACGTACAAACTTTCGAAAAATTCAGCGCGATCGTTAGACGAAAATGCGTTCATTAAGGAATTTGGTAACGAAACTAATGATAGGCGTAAAAGTTTAGAAGTTAAAGATGCAAATAAGCAGACAAAAAACCTCCCTGATCTGAATCTTAACACGGAAGAACAAGACACAAAGGTCGATAGTATAACACCAACGACAGAAAACAAAATATCACTGGTGCAAAGGTTCGAAATCAAGAAACCAGATTTGAAAAATCTTATAGGTATAGAGACCGAGAAAAAATTAAGTCGCGAAAGGATAGAGAAATATAAAGAGGAACGCAGAAACTTTTTGCGTGAAAAGTACAGTTCTCAGTCCTTCAGAAGTAGCCCGGAGCAGTTGACACGGATAAAAATTAAGAAAGATTCAGAAGATAGAACGGAAATTTGCGACAGACTGCAAGAAGATTTACCGAAATTCGAGCGCCGAAACACAGTGGACTTGGGCCAAAGGATGAGATTTTCGCTAGCGAGAAGCGCCAACAACTTGGATACAATTCCGTCACCTACTAGTCCCGTTCAAGACCTGGATTGTTCCTCAAATGTAGAATTTATCAGAAGAAGCGAAGACAGTAAAAGGGACAGCATACGTCGAGATGAAAGGTACGTATATGCATTTTGATATAGATTTATGTGTAATTTACCGCGCGTGTGATAGTTTGTTTTATATTTTCAACCATTTCAAATTGTGATAAATGTTGTGTTAATAACCAAAGACATCTATATGTATTACCAGACGGGCACTACGGTACTAAAGCATTGCGCACTAAGTTGAGCTCAATTCGCCGTAACTTCTTTAGTCAATTGCGAGCGGGCGAGAAGACTAGTTCTTGGTTTTGTAAACCGCGAACGTTATTTTAGAAAATCTAACACTGATTTTGTTAAATGTGACAAGGAAACGCTGTCATTATTTATGCGTAAACTTTGTCAACGTAATTTGAAGTTTTTAATTCACATAAATATGTAACTTTATTTCGTATTTGCCTTCAATCAGTAACTGTCGTAAATTAAAATACAACTGCTTAGCATATTTACCGTGCCAGCTAACCGGATGGCCGGCGTCCGCGCTATGCACTTCTGTGACAGTTTTTGTTATGAATTGTCGGCCTAGTAGTATACAATAGAAGTCTTTGTTAATAACCATTTAATTATAGGAAGGTGTAATTTGACGCAAACTGTTTCATTTCCAGTAACAATTAATCCACCATAATCAAGCATCCTGCTCTCACTTTCTGTTTATAAAATTTAACCAAATTTTCTTCATGATTTTTATAAAAGTAAATATATTGTGTTTGTAAGTAAATTAATTTAAAAGCTGACTTGTTAAAATAAAAGTAATATTGATAGAATTTATATTTCTACTTCATTAAAGTCTTAATATATTAAATAAAAAGTCGATTAAAATGTTAACATTACATTTAATTAATATTAAATTATATTTAAAATTAAAAACACAATAAACTTTTCTTTAGAATTAGTATGAATATAGTGCAATTGAGTAATAGTTTTATAATAAAATGACCTTCTTATTGACCGTGTTGCGTCGAGAGGCAGTGTTAACCCGTGGGTGTCGAAGAGGCGACAGAGGGAAAGAAAGCAGCGCCTTCCTAATAACAACTAGGAAATTAAAAAAATGCAGTTGCCAACCAGTCTGCCTATCGTGGCAACTATGCGAAATCTCCCCTATGAGGCAATCTATGGGGGAGGCTTATATTTAGCAGTGGACTTGGATAGGCTGTTATTTATGAATTAATTAAAAAATAATGGTAACAAGTTGAAATTATAACCTAATTATTTATTAACAGTGGTGTCAATTGTAAATAATTATGTAATTTACAGGAAGGAAAAAGTTTCACCTTCGTACAACATACGCGACATGGCCGCCATGTTCGAGCAGAAGTCACAGAACAGCAACGGTTGACGCCCAGCACGCACGTCAAGGTTGTACTAGATAGGACATTTTCAGAGACAGAGGAAGGAGACGTAGCTAGAAAACCCCTAAATATGGATCTGATAGAACATGGTTTAGATCACGTCCGAGGTGCGGAACGCGTACAGTTAGTGGATAATGAGGAAAACCTAGTCTTTAAACCAAGAGACGGCTTTGTCGTACTTTCGAGTTTATTATGTGGGGACCACGCTGCGGCTTTATGGTTTCAATGTAGCTCGAATAACATTTATTTATTCAAATGTTCTTTAAAATAAATAATAGTAAGAAAGAATAGTGATAGTTCCCAGGGGACACGCGCTAACCGCGCAAAAACTTTATCTAACTTTAAATACTATTTATAATTATACAATTCTCTAGCTACGTCTTCGTAAAGTTCAAAAGTGATAATATTTGTGCTTGCGAAAACATGTAAACGCTTATAAAACATACCCGAGCTCTCATATTTATATATTATTATATTATTCTACAACAGTCTGCTTTAATTTGTAAAGAAATTGGTACTCGGTCAATGTTGTTTCAAATTTCAACTTTATTTGATATAATTTACGGTACAAAATTATTTTAATGTTATAAATGTTTGTCCAAGTGTATTTTTTGAGATTACCAAGCATATTAATGCAATGGACAAGTTACGTACCGTTAACATTTCAAAATATTTTTAATTGTTGAAAATGAAATTTTTTGTCTTCCCGACGACTAGTAAATATATGATAACAATATACACTTTAGGAAGGAAATATACATGAATAATATTTTAAGCTTATTTCCATTTCGCTTTTTCGAAATTTGTCTATAAATAGAAAATTTAATAACAACTTTTGTCAATTTTATCACATATAATTTTATTTAAAATTAAAATTTAGTTCATATTAAAAAAGTTTAAAAATGTAAATTTAGAATGCGCCAGTAAGGAACATATTTCGATGACACCAAAGTAATTACGTTATATGCAGACTAATACTATAGTTGTTTTCTATTGTCATATAAAACTTTTAGAGGCAATCAGAGTCACACTGGCCTAATACTTTTTAAATACTGAGAAGCTTCTAGAACAGGGAGTGAAGTGGATTGATTTTGTTGTTTGTTGTAAAATAAGTAGTACGATTAAGCATTGCGGTATTTCTAGTTTTTGATTTAATTATAAAGTTACAATGTAAATAGAAAATTTATGCGTATTGCACCTAGTATGTATTGAATGAATAGCGCGTTCACAATTTGTAAATAATTTGTTTTCTACCGAAATGGGCGCTTGTCGACTGGTTTACAATTTTTTTTTCGAGATTTTTGTTCTCGGAACAGGTTTGAAGAATAGGTAGTAATTAAAAACTACGCCATTGTAAACTACAGTCTAGTAAATATAATCAGACTTGATAATCCAAAATAACATTATTTATTTACAATAATTTTACTTCGATTATGTTCGAGGATTAGGACCACAATCCGATAATTGAATTTCTAATAAATTTCTGTAAATTTAGTTACATATGACATTTAATTAATTTGTTGACACGTTGGATGACAGCTGTCAAAATTACAATATTTTATAATTCATTGATACGCAGCGTTATGTCGACAAGCGCACGACGTTGGTTGTCAAATATAAGTTGTTACAATTATTTATTTATTATTGTAGTCTCAAAATCTAATAATCTCTCATCACACTGACACACTTAGTATTATTATTTTTATTATATTGATTATGCACGTTTTCTTTTGTTGACGATACTTTTTTGTTAATTTCTTATGACCTACGTAATGTGAAAGGCTAAGCTATATCAGTTTATTATGTTTAAGTAAACATTAATAATTATGCGTTAAATAGAATTGGTAATAACATTCGCGTCATTGTGGTAAATGCTACTTAGTTACTGGCAATATAATTTAAAAAGGTTATGACGAAGGGATATATAAACTTTTTGAAAGAATTTAGAACACGTAAAAAATCTCAAACGTGAACAAAAAACATTTTTTTTTTCACTAAATCGCGTTCGAATAGCAAGTATGTCCAAGCAAGTAGTATGTTTTTGCAGGACTTAAAATTTCGACAATTTTGTTTTTCTGTTTATTACATGCTCACATTAAAACATTCAAAACACAAATCCTTGACAGCTTGAAGCATCGCTATAGGAATCTTACATTTGTTGACATGTGTAAAAGAGCAATAACAGGAATGCATTTATTACTATATTTTTGTATGCGATATTTAAATGTGCTCTCTAGAGTTAGACATTCTAATGACTTGTTGGGTTTTGAATGATACCTATATAATTTAAAACTATCAGTTTGCATTTAGCTAACATCAGGTTTGTCTGATATCGCATTTTATTTCTATAGACATTAAAATAAAAATCATTCAACCCAATGACGATGTAACGAACGAATTCTGTAAAAATATGTCTAACAAGTGAAAATGCATTTAAAGTAAACGAACACAAGTGGACAATAATAATTGAATTGAATTTGTAAAATATTCAATATTCAAAACTGAAGCATATTTGGATTCTGCTAAAAAGTGTTCGAAAACAAAATATTGTGACGTCGACGCCGTATTGAAGTGATGAGGCGCTCTGCCAAGGTGAAATTGGCGGTCATTGATTGGAAAAACTTGGCTTGACATGGCTGTACTACCAAATGAATTACTTTGTTGTGATATGTAGGAAAAAAAGTTTCACATGTGCCCGTCTAGAACTATATATAGAAGAAGTATTTGTTAAAAACAAATAGTGTTCAGACAATTGCCTCAACTTCTTTCACGGAAATACGTCATCCATGTACTTTATTGTATTCGAAGGATTTGTAACAAAGAATTTGAAAACAAGTACTTCCAAAATATTTGTGCATTTTTCTATAACACATTATATGAGATAAGGTAAGCGAAAAAATAGATAATATTGAGAAATTTTAACAATATTGAAATTGAATATAAAGGAAAATAAAAATATTTTCTCGATTTCCTCATCTCTAGAAATAACAGACTGTGACTCTGCCAAATAAATACTATGTAGCCAATTTCCCCCATTTTGTAAATCCCTTTTAAAACGTAATATTTATAATAAGTACCAATTCTGTAACATACTTAACTCATTGTATGCGATTTTCAAAATAAATATGTATTTGTAACTGTAAGTACCTTTGTAAAATAATATATAACTTGCACAGAAGCGGGACCGTGTTGGGATCAACTTTAAGATACGCATAAAAATAAATATTGAGATTTTAAAAAATGCCACGTTTTTTTATATTCTTACATTGTCATCCGATTTTGAGGTATATTCAAATTTTCAAGTCTCTAGCTTATCGGGGAGTTAATTTAACATCACTTCATAAATTCGACCCGAACAGACACATACACGAAAGCGAGTTAATAAAAACTTGGTAAAACAAGACGATTGAATAATCAGTTAATGTGTGATCAATCTGTGTTTAAAATTCGAAACTGTTTATCGATCTACAAGCATCAGTTATTGCACTGTCGATCGTTTTTATACAGTTGAAAAGTTATGTCTAATACCTGAAGACAATAGTTGTCTTCAGGTATTTTAAGCTATGTTACATTTAAGTAGCCTATTTTTTCATGAAACTATAATTTTCTCAAAAGTTGCGGTTCTAAATACGGTCCCGTGTTAAAATTGTAAAAATGAGCTTTAAGCGAGTGTGGACGAAGTGTCGCCACAGCCCGGCTTGTGACGTAGTGTAGCTGCGGAATAAGTGATTATACACAATAAAAAGTATTATCAAATCTGAGTGATGTTTATTTCTGCGCCATATGCCCTTTTGCGAAAGTAGATAACACATGCTGCCTTATTCAAAAGCAAGATTCTCTTCAGAATCCACGTCCCTAATCCCGTTGGTGTCGTAAGCGGTTGTCGACCCGCCTGCCACGAGGTAATTTTGTGGGATCCCTTATGCGGCAATGTATGGGGGAGACCTATATTCATCAGTGGCTTCGGCTTACTACCAGCTTGTGGCTATTGTGAAATAAGGCAATATATCTGGTTGCAGATACCCATAGGCTGCATTAGCCACCAGATGAGGGTAGATTTATAAAAGAAATATATTCTAAGAATGATGGCGATGACTCACTTCGTGGCTCATACGAATCGGTGTACAGATGAGTATCTAACCGCCGTCCGAAGAGTGTACAAAGTACAGAGTAGAGATTACAGGCTGTAGAGTTACAAAAAAACATTAAAACTTACATTTTCCCTATGAGATGTCATATATTTCACCTCGTTCTGAAATGGCGCCTCCCTGGTGGGCAGAAAAAGTGGTGGATGCCCTCATTAACTCGTTACGGGGTTCACAGATATAGGACGCAACGTTTAGGATCGGAACATAGTTGTCTGCGTTTACCACTAGAGGGCGCTTACTAAGTAGCGTTGAGACATCCATTGCCATTACAGCCTATCAAACCTATCTACTACTGAACATATTATTTCTTCGCCATGTATTGCCATAGATGCCACGCTTGGCAAACGGGTTGACAATCGCAGGGTTTTAATTTTTCCATCGCCTCTACACGGTTTTGCGGTGGCATTGTGATCTGGACATCACAGCGGTACAGAATTGTATTGTGTGATTTTTCGAGCACACTTAAATATGCAATGATACATATTCATATTTGTGGATAGAAGGAAACTTCAAGCAAAAACGTTATTTAAAAAGAAAAGTTTTTATTTACACGGTTAAACATTTATTGTCTAATCTATGAACGTCATAACAATTACATTTAGATACAACTTATTCTAGTGACACATTATCCAATTTTTTTCGCTGAAATTAAAAGTATACATTTTTTTATAATGAGACCAATTGGCAACACAAGACTCAAGTAATATAGTCTATTGTCACTCGACATTTGTGTCGAGTAATTCCAAAATACTCAAACGCTACTTAATTTTAAGATTGCGTTAAGTCTCGTGCTGTCTCTATCACTTTAAGTGTAAGTGACTGTGACACCACGAGACTTAACGACATCTTAAAATTGAATAGCATTTGAATATATAGTCATGCGAGTGAAGCCGCACGGGCATTGCCGGTACATTGCATCCTACACGGTCACACGGGTATAGCAACGCATAACCGTAAACTGCTAAGTCGACGACTCAGACCAATAAAGAACTAAATACATTCGGCGTAAACAATTGCGACAAAATAAGTGAAGACCAGTGTCTGCTTTGTGTGCGTGACTCGGTGTTAGACACGATAAGATTTGCGCATGTGTGCTAGAGAAAAATGCAGCGCATGTAATATAATTTGGTGAAAAGTTGGCGTTGGGGACAGTGCCCTATACACCTTGTGATAGGAAGGACTTTCTGCCCTGATGAGCATAAATTAAACTTGGACTGTACTGAATTGGTTTAAAAAGTGCTACAGAGTTAACCGATGTAACCGTGCAATAGATAACGTGAGCGAAGTCGTTCTGTCCGACCAGCGAACAGCTACCACATTTTGTCGTCCTACTCCCCCCCCCCCCCCCACCTCCCCGCTGCTAACACTACGCGACGCATGTTCCTGCAGTGATGTCGCGCGCAACCTTGTCTTCACCAGTTGGATTATTAGGTAGAATGGTGTTCTATTTATGTTTTGGATGTTAGAATTGAAATATAATTTAGTTGAACAAGTGTTATTTATTATTTTTAATATTTAAATTCACTCCCTTTATGTTGTGTAATTTTTTATATTTCTCGTATTATGAATGGCTGTGGCTAATGCTTAGCGTATCCAAGTGACCTGACCACTGCAGAAAAACTAGACCAGCTCCAGTTTCGCCGAAGAATTGCCCGTTTCTATTTGAGGTCCGTAGGCACTGAAAGGTCGTAAATTTTCTTCAGTGGTGCTTAGTATAAGTCTTGATGACGTTGGACATTTCCCCCAGAAACTACCAAGCCAAATAATTATCTAATGAGTAGTTATGTATAAATTTTACTTTCAATGTATCTTTTAATATTTTGTAATTAATAAGTAACTGAATTAGCCACAGACTTAAATTTGATATTTGTATGCCTCTATGTAAGCGGTGAAACATGTTTGGCCTCAAGTATATGTAATTAACACCTGTATTTACCATGTTTGATGCAAATAAAAGTTTTGAATCTTGAATCTTGAAGCTAGCTAATATGCATGTAATGTCACATGTAATCATATTGGCTATGTAGGAAATAAAGCAAAACATTGTGGAGCAAAAAAGGATGTTTTGAAAAACACGACACATAACCCATTGGCCCCATTCGAGAACGGCGTTTTTTTTTATTCATAAGAAAGTTTTTATTTTTTGTAATAAAATACCTAACTAGCCTCGAATAGTTACGTCAATAAAGTTTTTTTCAAAATTTTGTTAAATTCACTCCCATTGTTGTGTAATTTTTTATATTTCTCGTATTATGAATGACTTACGTAATGTTTCTTGTTTGGCAACAAGGCAGTATCTTACATTTATGTAATTATTAATAACAGTCTCGATTAAACTAAATAATCCCGTCACTCGCAGTCTTTACTCCTTTATTGATCTGTGGTCAACGACGTCAAAGTCGTAACGCTGTTGACAAACGTTAGCGCACCTAACCAACATTGTACTGCCGTGCCGGTTTGGCTTCGCACCGAATCATCCCTTCCCGCTTCATCTCTCTGGTCCCTTTATCCATGTGAAAAGTCACTGTGATTTATATATCATGTAGAACGATGTAACGTCAACGCTCAGGTTTCGCAACGGACCACCACACATCATGAAATCTCACTCTATGTGTCAATAAATATACAATTGTTTAGTTGCTGAGCACGAAACTCTCCCTAACTATACTATAGCCAAAAAAGTGATTAGCATTTAAATATGTGTTCCTCAACATAAATGTAATACTCTTCTGAAACACTCATTGATATTATTCAATCAAATTAATTGTAACACGTTTCCTTATATTAATTATAATAACAATAAAGTTTATTTCCTATATTACAAATCAATTCTTTGGTGTTTAAAACTTCAATAACTAGTTTTATATAATTCAATCTGAAGCAGATATCACATAGATCACAGTTGTAAACTGTATAAAAAAACATATCAATATCTTAGTGAAAACAAAGAAACTTTTAATGTCAGGAATTATTTTAACAAATTCAAAACAAATATTTCTCCAATTTTAGCAAACTTCAGGAAAGGGGTTCCCAACTTGACTGGTTTTTTTGTACATACGTTTTGCGATGCCTTTGTTAATAAGTCAAAGGATTTCAATTATTCTTTTTTTTAATAGACTTTTAATACCCCATCTAAAAAAGGGGTCCCCATATAAATTTGAAGAAAAAATTTGGTGGAAAAATAGGGTATGAAAAGTTTTATTTTAATTTAGAGGACATTTGGATCGCTTAGTCTACTCGAAAGGGTCAAATTAATCAATCTTATAAAGAAAGTAAAAACTGACTTCAATAAACTAAAAAGAATAAATTATGTGAAAACTATTGTATTTTTTTGTTTTGAATTTAAAAAAGTATTTCAATCAAAAATATCAATCCAAACCGTAAACATTATAGAGTATAGGATTATGAAAACCTGAGGATAGACTTACACTAATATATAAATCAAATTTTAAACTAATGTGATAGAGCCATGCTGCATGTACATTATGGTTTTAGAACGAATGGTTCGGCTCGACCGAGGAGGGACCTCGCTTTCACAGAATAACAGCGAAAAATCTTAGACCTCAGGGGTGACAAAGCATTTCGTTCTTTCGAATGTTTTATCGAAATGTTTTTCTGAAGGTTTCTTCAGAAAATCATTTCGATTGAGTTGCAGGTGTATTGTCAGCCTTTTAAAAACTTAAAAGTAAATATAAAAAATTAAGCAATGTCTACATTTTTATATAATTAAGTATTTAGTATTTTTACCAATAAATTGTCAAAGTATCATAGTCATTAAAATATAACATCTGTGCGACCAAGCTTTGCTCGGTATTAGTAAAAATTGTTATTTTCTAAAAAAACGACCACCTATCTAGATAAACTTCGATATTTTATCCAAATCCTTACTTTCCGAAAAATTTATTACATAACATAATATATATATATAATTACATAATATTCAAACGAGCAATTCTTGTATATTCATTTATGCGGAATTTCTAATTTATAAAGGATTAAATAATAGTAAAAGCAACAGTAGCCTATTGGGTACGGACTGCCAACTATATAAATTCGTAGGCACCGCCACTCAACTTCTGAATAGTTGCTAGTACAAACAATCTTTAAAACTAATATATATTAATATATAACATATTTTTAACTATAATGTTTTTGCTTTTTTTTACGTTTTCAAACTATTTTGTTACTATTTTAAGTTTCTTAATATTTTATTTTACTATTGTTAGCTTATCTTATAATTTTGAGAGCTCAGTCGGCTTTCGCAGATCAGTCACGGCTATAGTTCTTGTAAAATATAACATGTAATATAAATTAATAATATACGATTTATGGTAACAATAAACGTCAAAGTAATAAATATTGTTTAGCTTATGATAAAGTTTATATTTATTAAAATTTTTCGTTTATAGCAGATTAATATATATTTACAAAGTTAGAATAATTAAAATTATATCATTAGGTCCTTCATTTTTGATCATCACAATATAGTACCAAGTGAATACAGATATTTGAAAGTAAAAAAAAATTATACAATATTTAAATAAAAAACAAAAGGCAAATAAAACTTTTGATTTTGGAATTCCTGTAATCAAATAAAAGCAATGAAAATTACAGATATCACTTCTTAAAGTTACTTTATCACAATGCTAGCGTGAACATACGCTTCAAGTGTTATAAAATATGTTACTCTAATAGCATCGTAGTGTTTATAAAAATACTCAAATTTCGGAACCTTACTTAAAGCATGAAGCAAATACAAAGAGGAGACGTTGTAATTGAATTTCACTATGTAACAACGCATGACAATTTGCGGGGTGAGGGGATGCAAAGCCCCGCCCACTTTACACTATTCTACATCTACCGATAAATAGTAAAACTACTCGAATCTTTCCATATCGATGTTGCAATGTAGCTTAGCTATCTTGACGGTAGATGGCGGCATGTCCACAAAATGTTATAAACTATAAAAATAATATATTGGCGATTAAAATTTCTTTATGTCTGAATGCAAAACAAATTTCAGCACCTTCGTATGATTATTTTATCATTACTGAGCTCTACGTACCTTTATATTTTTAGTTCACAGGACACAAAGTGTCGCCATCTAGTGTGGAATATATTTAATTATATTTGAAAGCCGACGCTTTTTCGGCGGCTTTGACGGCGTTTTTTCTAGAACTATTTTAATCAATTAGGTGTAAAATTACTTACAAATGAAATATGATGCCATCCATAGCATCGGAGCGTCTATCTCATGGAGCAAATACATTCAGACAAAGAAATTTTAATCGCCAACATAATATTTTTATAGTTTTCATAATAATTTTGGGAACAGGCCGCCATCTACCGTCAAGTAAACCTCATAAAAAATAACAAAAAGACAGGTCCGCAATTAGAATTCAATTATTTTACTCAGTAACCCAACATTCAATATTAAAATGAAGGAAATTGTACATGGCTGATTTTTACGAAATGTTTAAGTTTTATTTAAGTGATATTCGTAAGTAGGATATTTAATTTGGCACTAAATATCCTACTTATTTCACTAATATTATAAAGGCGAAATTTTGTGTGTTCTTTCTGTCTCCTTGAGCTTATTCCACACTAAGTATGTGTAATTTTTTCACGCAGAAACGGCTGGACTATTATTTATGTGTGGGTTATACTACTTAATATCTCTGAGGGAGAACAAATAATAGACAAATTATTATAATTAATATAATTTTATTTACAAATCGATTAAAATATAAATATTTTATTCCAAATTAGGCATCCGAATGCACTTTTTGAATGCCAATCTAAGAACATTAAATTGTATTTAAGTGATTATTTGCATATAGAAAGTCACTTAAATATAACCTAAACGTTTCGTAAAAATCAGCCTAAGTACAATTTCCTGCATTTAATATTAAAAGTTGGATTACTGGGAAAAATAATTGAATTCTAATTTGGGCCCTGTCTTTTTGTCATTTTTATGAGGTTTACTTGACGAGAATACACAAATATACAAAAATACACCGATTTACGATTTTTTCAACACATAAGCGCATAGGACGAATGCTGACAGTATACTAACTAAAGCCACGCCCACTATGATGACGTCAGGACCTACTTAGAATCACAGTGCACAGTTGCTTATGCCGTCTCCCCTTTGTATTAGCTTCATGACTTAAAGTGAAACTTTTTTTATTAGTCTATAAAGAAAGTATTTGAGTTACCTATATTAATTATTTCTATATTAATAATTATAAAGTTTTTACGTAAGGGGGCAAAAAGTTTCACTTTATAGCATACATTAAAAACCATCAACAAACATCTTGAAAATAAAACTAGATCAATTCATACATACAAAGGAACATATTTATAAGAGTTATAACCCACAGTTCTTTTTAATTAGTGGCGGTTGCATCTCTTCTGCGCAAAGGTCGTTGTAACGATTCTCCAATTAAGACAGGCAAAAGTCTTATACCATACAGCCTTATCTGATGTATATTTTATTCACTAAATTGTTTACAATATGCTGATGCATCACATTAAAAAAAATTGGGAGGTTTTGACGAAAGCTTGATCTAGAGGACAGATGATAACGATAGTGTCTCAAGCCGCCCCAGCGGATAAAAACTTGAATTTTATATTACCATCAGAGCATTTATTTCATCGTTTCCACTGATAGTGCAAATGCGTAGACATTTAATAAACAAAATTGCGCACCATTTTATATCTAAATCTACTTCAAACTATTCTCTGAACATTAATACAGAAGCTACGACTAGGGTTCCTGAACTTTTTATATATTTTACATTTACTGTAGCAATGGCTACAAGTACTTCAGCCAAAAAAAAAAACATCAAATGCTATAATAACATATTTTACAGGATATGAACATGTTTACAAATTTCTTAACATTACGATGTTTTTGGGACATTTTGATGGCAGCTTAAGCCAGCAGACATTCGATGATGACGGTATCTTAAACTCTCAAGGCACCAAAGCGGACAAAAAAATAGCTTGAGGTTTTATACAACTTCGGAACCCTAGTTAGATCGTATCGATCGTATTCACATGCGCAGCACATTTAATATACAAAATCACATCACTTTTATGTATCAGTCCTATTTTAACCATTATTTAAATAAAAAGAAAGAAGCAACAATCCGCTATCGGTCAAGATCCCGCCAAAATCCCTTTAAGGAATAATATTAAGGGATTGTGATCAAATATTTAAGTTGAAAACAATTTCATATTTTGATAAATATAAATTATTGGAGTTTTAGCGAAGTAGTGCTGAGAAAACATACATTTTGGTAATCCTCTCTAAGAAATTGACCTTGTCTAGAGCGCAATCCTCAGGCCACAAGGACTAGAAGACCATGATTTCCGTGCGCGGCACGTTCGCCAGGTTGTCGTCGATGGTGAGGTACATGTTGAAGGAGAAGAACATGGCGGTGGCGGAGAGGAAGTGCCAGACGTCGTGCGAGTCGTACAGCTGCAGCAGCGAGCACTCGCGGTTGCTCTGCCGGGACTGCGCCGGCGTCAGCTGCGACCAACCAACTCTCATTGTACACATGTAAGGGCAACCACTTCTATGTATACTACAAGACGGCCACTACAAAACTAATACATTGCGCACTAGTTATTTTTTTAAATAGAATAAGGGTGACAAACGAGCACATCCTTTTTACTGGAAATGAGGCATTCCATCTTATTCCTCACTGGTGACAACGCATCTGCATTTTGATTTGTAATAGAGAATAGATGTAGATGTCTATGGGCCACAGCAACCACTCACCATCAAGTGGACTGTGTGCTCGTCTGTCACCCTTATCCTATAAAAAATGTACTTAATCTAGTGCTTTAATCTTAAACCACATTTACACAATCGCGCGAGTGACGAGGCGAGTGACGAGGCGAGGCACGAGCACGAATATATAAACAGTGGTTCGTCATTCACCTCGTGTTTCGCGTCGCCGCTCGTGATGCTCGCGTCGGGAGCGGTTTATTGGACACGACTCAAAGGGAAAAAAGCGACGAGACGAACTAGTGTTTACACATTAGCTTTCTAGTTCATTTCAAGCAACATAAAATGAAATGGACCAACAATAAATTTATGTATTTGGAGCTTTACCAAAGTCAGCAAATCATTTGGAATCCAAAGCTTGCTCATCAACACATAATAGGGATAAGCAGAAAGTATATAATACTTGGACTAGTACATAAGAAATAATGGAGGTGCCAATGAACGATTTAAAATTAGCTACTTTTTGTACACATCGACGCAGGCTGGCATCAATAACATTCGGTGCAGGAAAGGACGATATGGTTTAATAATTATATACTGACTTTGTAACAATGACAAAACAATGCAAATGCCGCATGAATAACGACGTCGTCCATTTCGTCAAGCTGAAGTTAGAGATGAATAGACGCGAATGCATAAACGATCACTCGTGTAACCTAAAGCCACACGAATATCTCGCCAAACAATTCGTCGAATGGCGAGGCGAATCACGAGCACGCATGTGTAAATACGGCATTACAAGCGTTTTCTGTGGATACTTCTGTTAGCTTTTAAGATATTTGTGAATAAAAAAATAAAATACCATAACACTCACCGCCCAGTTGGTGCTGAGGTCCAGGTAGAAGTAGCTGGAGCCGAACCACACCGAGTACGTCAGAGCTATGTACACCCAGCTGCAACACCAAACAACAAAAACACTTTTGTAAAAGTCATACATTTAGAAACTTCATATTGAATGAATTTAGTTTTCACGGATATTGTTGCGTTTATTAACTTCTTTCTATTCCCGACGTTTCAAGTACTTTACAGCACCCATGGTCACGGAGGAACTAAGGTGTTCCACGTCCCAATTTCATAGTTAACCTCGGCTACCTTCAGTTTAAAATCATTATTTTTTGGTCCCATCTACTCAGAAAGAACTTATATCATATTTAAATCTTGCAGTGGTATGCTTGGGTTGGAATTTAATTTTATTAATTATCTCAAGCAGATGGTAAAAACTGACCCTTATGAAGTTTCAGACACAACTTATTACCATCTAAAATCAATCTCAAGTTTAAACACAAACAAAGAAGCGTAAACTAGATGAACGTGGCATATATACCTGTACCAGCGGATAGACTCCCTGTGCAGTAGCTTCATGGCAATGTAGAATAGCGTGTAGAGGAACAGGTTGCTCATCAACACCAGCAGCAGGTGAGACGCAAAGTCACGACCGTGTTGCGCCACACTACGAGCATGGAAGTGAAGGTTATTGCTAGGTTGGACAAAATATTGTATTTTAGACACGATTTACTGGAAAAGAGGCATTCAATCTTAGTCCTCAAGACTGTCTACCTGACCCATAGATGGGCGGAGGCAGTAGAGTCCAAGGGGGAGACGATGGCCGTTAGTCTGGACATTGCGAAGGCCTTCGATCGGGTTTGGCACAAAGCGCTTCTTTCGAAGCTCCCTTCCTATGGGCTTCCCGAGAAATTGTGCAATTGGATCACCAGCTTCCTTGCAGATCGGAGCATCAAGGTCGTTGTAGACGGTGCATGCTCTGACTACAAGCCTATTAACGCTGGTGTTCCACAAGGCTGTGTGCTATCACCAACACTGTTTCTTCTGCATATCAATGATATGTTGCTAACTGGTAACATTCATTGCTATGCGGATGACAGCACTGGTGATGCTCTATACACCGGCCGTGCCAATATTTCTCGGGAAAACGTCGCTGAGTACCGGAACAAACTTGTGTCTGAAGTCGAGTCTTTGCTGAGCAAAGTCTCGGATTGGGGGCGACTAAATCTAGTCCAGTTTAATCCTCAGAAGACACAAGTTTGCGCGTTTACCGCTAAAAAGAACCCCTTTGTCGTATGTCCTCAGTTTCAAGGCACTCCCCTTCTTGCCTCAGCAAGTATCGGTATCCTCGGAGTCGACATATCGAGTGACGTGCAGTTTCGTGGTCACTTGGAAGGGAAGGCCAAATTGGCCTCTAAAATGCTTGGCGTGCTCAGCAGAGCGGGACAGTATTTCATGCCAGCACACCGCCTGCAACTTTACAAGGCGCAAGTTCGGCCTCACATGGAATACTGTTCCCATCTCTGGGCAGGGGCTCCCCAGTGCCAGCTCCTTCCACTTGACCGCATCCAACGCAGAGCTGCTCGAATCGTCGACGACCGAGCCCTTTCCGATCGGCTCGATTCATTGGCACTGCGTAAAACTCTCCTACATAAAAAAAATGTCAATGCAACTGCATTTTGATTCGTAGACGAAGATAGATGTAAATGTATATGAGCCTCAGCAACGACTTACCATCAGGTGGACTGTGTGCTCGTTGTCATCCTATTTCTATTAAAAAAAAACTATTTTGGCGCTCGGGAATTGATACTTTTTGTAATATTTTATGCTCGGAAAAAATATGCGCATACATTAAATACGCAAAAACATTTTATAAAAATAAAAAAAAAATATTGCCGGGAAAAACCTTAATGTTGAACGAAAGAGTTCTGGTTTTTTTAAGCAATAACCATATATTATCTGTACGCTTAGATATTTTAAACCACATGTGATTCATCAATAGGCCGGCGTCACGTCACGTCACGTCACGTCACGTCACGTGCGCAGTGCGAGGTGGGTACGCACCCTAGTGCGGCGACGGCCCAGTTGGCGAGGTTGGCCAGCAGCAGCAGCACGCCGCGCCCGCAGCGCGCCGGCGTCACGTCACGTCACGTCACGTCACGTCACGTGCGCAGTGCGAGGTGGGTACGCACCCTAGTGCGGCGACGGCCCAGTTGGCGAGGTTGGCCAGCAGCAGCAGCACGCCGCGCCCGCAGCGCGCCGGCGTCACGTCACGTCACGTCACGTCACGTCACGTGCGCAGTGCGAGGTGGGTACGCACCCTAGTGCGGCGACGGCCCAGTTGGCGAGGTTGGCCAGCAGCAGCAGCACGCCGCGCCGCAGCGCGCCGGCGTCACGTCACGTCACGTCACGTCACGTCACGTGCGCAGTGCGAGGTGGGTACGCACCCTAGTGCGGCGACGGCCCAGTTGGCGAGGTTGGCCAGCAGCAGCAGCACGCCGCGCCGCAGCACGCCGCGCCGCAGCGCGCCGGCGTCACGTCACGTCACGTCACGTGCGCAGTGCGAGGTGGGTACGCACCCTAGTGCGGCGACGGCCCAGTTGGCGAGGTTGGCCAGCAGCAGCAGCACGCCGCGCCCGCAGCGCGCCGGCGTCACGTCACGTCACGTCACGTCACGTGCGCAGTGCGAGGTGGGTACGCACCCTAGTGCGGCGACGGCCCAGTTGGCGAGGTTGGCCAGCAGCAGCAGCACGCCGCGCCCGCAGCGCGCCGGCGTCACGTCACGTCACGTCACGTCACGTGCGCAGTGCGAGGTGGGTACGCACCCTAGTGCGGCGACGGCCCAGTTGGCGAGGTTGGCCAGCAGCAGCAGCACGCCGCGCCGCAGCACGCCGCGCCGCAGCGCGCCGGCGTCACGTCACGTCACGTCACGTGCGCAGTGCGAGGTGGGTACGCACCCTAGTGCGGCGACGGCCCAGTTGGCGAGGTTGGCCAGCAGCAGCAGCACGCCGCGCCCGCAGCGCGCCGGCGTCACGTCACGTCACGTCACGTCACGTGCGCAGTGCGAGGTGGGTACGCACCCTAGTGCGGCGACGGCCCAGTTGGCGAGGTTGGCCAGCAGCAGCAGCACGCCGCGCCGCAGCACGCCGCGCCGCAGCGCGCCGGCGTCACGTCGCGTCACGTCACGTCACGTCACGTGCGCAGTGCGAGGTGGGTACGCACCCTAGTGCGGCGACGGCCCAGTTGGCGAGGTTGGCCAGCAGCAGCAGCACGCCGCGCCCGCAGCGCGCCGGCGTCACGTCACGTCACGTCACGTCACGTCACGTGCGCAGTGCGAGGTGGGTACGCACCCTAGTGCGGCGACGGCCCAGTTGGCGAGGTTGGCCAGCAGCAGCAGCACGCCGCGCCGCAGCACGCCGCGCCGCAGCGCGCCGGCGTCACGTCACGTCACGTCACGTGCGCAGTGCGAGGTGGGTACGCACCCTAGTGCGGCGACGGCCCAGTTGGCGAGGTTGGCCAGCAGCAGCAGCACGCCGCGCCGCAGCACGCCGCGCCGCAGCGCGCCGGCGTCACGTCACGTCACGTCACGTGCGCAGTGCGAGGTGGGTACGCACCCTAGTGCGGCGACGGCCCAGTTGGCGAGGTTGGCCAGCAGCAGCAGCACGCCGCGCCCGCAGCGCGCCGGCGTCACGTCACGTCACGTCACGTCACGTCACGTCACGTCACGTGCGCAGTGCGAGGTGGGTACGCACCCTAGTGCGGCGACGGCCCAGTTGGCGAGGTTGGCCAGCAGCAGCAGCACGCCGCGCCCGCAGCGCGCCGGCGTCACGTCACGTCACGTCACGTCACGTCACGTGCGCAGTGCGAGGTGGGTACGCACCCTAGTGCGGCGACGGCCCAGTTGGCGAGGTTGGCCAGCAGCAGCAGCACGCCGCGCCCGCAGCGCGCCGGCGTCACGTCACGTCACGTCACGTCACGTCACGTGCGCAGTGCGAGGTGGGTACGCACCCTAGTGCGGCGACGGCCCAGTTGGCGAGGTTGGCCAGCAGCAGCAGCACGCCGCGCCGCAGCACGCCGCGCCGCAGCGCGCCGGCGTCACGTCACGTCACGTCACGTGCGCAGTGCGAGGTGGGTACGCACCCTAGTGCGGCGACGGCCCAGTTGGCGAGGTTGGCCAGCAGCAGCAGCACGCCGCGCCCGCAGCGCGCCGGCGTCACGTCACGTCACGTCACGTCACGTGCGCAGTGCGAGGTGGGTACGCACCCTAGTGCGGCGACGGCCCAGTTGGCGAGGTTGGCCAGCAGCAGCAGCACGCCGCGCCGCAGCACGCCGCGCCGCAGCGCGCCGGCGTCACGTCACGTCACGTCACGTGCGCAGTGCGAGGTGGGTACGCACCCTAGTGCGGCGACGGCCCAGTTGGCGAGGTTGGCCAGCAGCAGCAGCACGCCGCGCCCGCAGCGCGCCGGCGTCACGTCACGTCACGTCACGTCACGTCACGTGCGCAGTGCGAGGTGGGTACGCACCCTAGTGCGGCGACGGCCCAGTTGGCGAGGTTGGCCAGCAGCAGCAGCACGCCGCGCCCGCAGCGCGCCGGCGTCACGTCACGTCACGTCACGTCACGTCACGTGCGCAGTGCGAGGTGGGTACGCACCCTAGTGCGGCGACGGCCCAGTTGGCGAGGTTGGCCAGCAGCAGCAGCACGCCGCGCCCGCAGCGCGCCGGCGTCACGTCACGTCACGTCACGTCACGTGCGCAGTGCGAGGTGGGTACGCACCCTAGTGCGGCGACGGCCCAGTTGGCGAGGTTGGCCAGCAGCAGCAGCACGCCGCGCCCGCAGCGCGCCGGCGTCACGTCACGTCACGTCACGTCACGTCACGTGCGCAGTGCGAGGTGGGTACGCACCCTAGTGCGGCGACGGCCCAGTTGGCGAGGTTCGCCAGCAGCAGCAGCACGCCGCGCCGCAGCGCGCCGGCGTCACGTCACGTCACGTCACGTCACGTCACGTCACGTGCGCAGTGCGAGGTGGGTACGCACCCTAGTGCGGCGACGGCCCAGTTGGCGAGGTTGGCCAGCAGCAGCAGCACGCCGCGCCCGCAGCGCGCCGGCGTCACGTCACGTCACGTCACGTCACGTCACGTCACGTCACGTGCGCAGTGCGAGGTGGGTACGCACCCTAGTGCGGCGACGGCCCAGTTGGCGAGGTTGGCCAGCAGCAGCAGCACGCCGCGCCCGCAGCGCGCCGGCGTCACGTCACGTCACGTCACGTCACGTCACGTCACGTCACGTGCGCAGTGCGAGGTGGGTACGCACCCTAGTGCGGCGACGGCCCAGTTGGCGAGGTTGGCCAGCAGCAGCAGCACGCCGCGCCCGCAGCGCGCCGGCGTCACGTCACGTCACGTCACGTCACGTCACGTCACGTCACGTGCGCAGTGCGAGGTGGGTACGCACCCTAGTGCGGCGACGGCCCAGTTGGCGAGGTTGGCCAGCAGCAGCAGCACGCCGCGCCCGCAGCGCGCCGGCGTCACGGCTGCACACGGCGCCGCCGCCAGCGCCCGGGCCGCTCGACACACCATGCCACCACCTGTCAATCAAAATAACATGTTTTTTTTAATAGAATAAGTGTGACCACACGAACACACATTCCACCTAATGGGAAGTGAATCCTCGATTAGGAGTTAAAATGCATTTTTAATACAGTTGCTCAAAAAGTTGCGTATTGCAGGGACGTATAGCGTTCGGGATGTGGGCTATTACTCGTGCTTTTTCTTTACCTTTTCCGAACTCGTGCGTTCTCTTTCCCAACTGTCAAAATAATGTCTATTAAAAAGAAAAAACCAACCACGAAGTTTTTACTAAAAAAAAAAATTTATAGAAGTTTTTATGATTCATGAAAATATTTCTAAAAAGAAGCTACTAATTTGTTTCAATATCAGATTTAATGATTTGAATCAATGAGTTAGGTTAGGTTTCATTTCATTTCATCTCATTAAATTTAATTTTCATTTCATATCAATAAAAAAATTCTACTGAAGACTTGGCTGTATGGGCATAGTTCCCTTTGCCTACCCAGAATGGGTGAAGAAAACAAAAAAAATCTCTGCTTATATTCTTTTACGGTTGGCGCCATTTTCCAAAAATGTTCTTTATTAAATTGCTTCATTTTTTCGCAACTGTATTAAAAATAGTTGTTCAGTACACGTGCGGAACGGTCATTGCAACTTGTTCCGACTGTCAACCCTCACCTTCGGCTGCGCCTTGTTTCGGGTAGACATTTGTCGGAACTCTTTGCAATGACAGGCTTTCCGCACTTGTAATGAAATATACTATTTCACCCCTGAGAACTAAGATGGAATACCCCTTTCCAGAAAAAGGTCTACGGTTCTCGCCATTCAAAACACAGCAGCACTAAGGTGCTATTTAACGTTGGTTTTCTGTGTGAACGCGGTCCCACCCCGGTAGAGGAGACCGGATGAATTTGTGCTACAACCATTTTATACCTGCAGCATGGCCCTACCACGTGTGAAACATCTATTTGCACGCCTTTATATTAAAACCGAGTCATATATCGTGACGGCAAACGGCATGACACTCTTATGTCATCATGCCCCCTCTACGCCACAACTCTTTATTCACATTTATAGTGCTTGAGAGAATTCACAGAATGCTATAGGTGTGTTTTGGGATTTATCCAAACCAAACCAAACTATAACCAAACCATTTCTAACAGTGGTAGAGCCACGCGGCAGCTTTTGCTGTCGCACGGATGGGCCGGCTCGAACCGGGGTGCTACCACGACCTCACAGAAAACCAGCGTGAAGTAGAGGTTTACCTCTGCGTTTCGCTTGGTGAGTGCAGGTGGCCGGAGGCCCTTTTTACTGGAAATGAGGCATTCCATCTTAGTCCTCACGGGTGACAACGCATCTACATTTTGATTTGTAACAGAGGATAGATGTAGATGTCTATGGGCCGCAGCAACCACTTACCATCAGGTGGACTGTGTGCTCGTTTGTCATCCTTATCCTATAAAAAAAGAACCATTGGTTTCCTCAAATTACTCAACACTACTTTATCAATTAGAATATTATGGCATTAATTAACGGGCTCTTCGTTTGTTGAAGTTTTACCTTAGTAATAGGATTCAGCAGGTCCAGAATAATGGTGTAAGTTCTGTAAAAATGGGTTTGCCACAGGGGTCTATTCTTGACCCGTTTTTGTTTCTTGACTACATTAATTATTTACCATTCTTAGTTCAAAAACCCACTAACGTACGTGCGTGCGTGTGTACGTGCGTGCGTGTGTGGAAACGGCATGACGATCTGTTATGTCGTCATGCCCCCTCTAGGCCACCGCTCTCGACTCCCCTGTATATGTACGTGGTAGAGCCATGCTGCAGCTATTTATGGTTGTAGTACGAATGGGTCGGCTCGACCGGGGAAGGACCACGCTCTCACAGAATACCAGCGTAAAATAGCAGCATTACGTTGCTGTGTTTCGTATGGTGAGTGTAGAGATCCGGAGACCCTTTTTACTAGAAACGAGGCATTCCATCTTAGTCCTCACGGGTGACAACGCATTTGCATTTTGATTCGTAATCGAAGATAGATGTAGATGTCTATGGGCCACAGAAACCACTTACCATCAGGTGGACTGTGTGCTCGTTTGTCACCCTTATCCTATAAAAAAAAAAAAACCTATAAAAAATATGTGTGCGCGAATACTGCACACTTCAAACGAAGCAATCGTTTTTATTTATTTTAGTCCATATTGCTTTATTGCTTTTCATTAATTATAAAACAACTGCTGCGCGTCTCGTGACGCCAATTTTTTTGTTTGATCATCATCGTCATCACAGGTCATCAAAAATCCACTACTGAACAAAGGCCTCGGCCAATTTGTTACAAAGAACTTTCCCGAGCCACAGAAAATATTGTGCTATATAATTTCAGTCTTCCGAAAACTTCGATAGCGTGATTTAAGCTTCGGTGTCTGTTCAGATCATTTTACTTGAGAGGAATATAACAGACAATGTACAGCCTCCGGCTGTTTTTAGATGACATTTTGTTGATAATTGCAGAAAATAGTTAAACAATTAAAAAGGTTGAGTTTTATTTTACTTTATTTAATAATAACTACAAAACTGCGTTCTTTTGTGTTTTTTTTTTCTATTTATTCAAACAACTTATCACAAGAACGAGTGATTTTACTACATAACCTACAAATAATAAAACGTAAAATAAAAACAAAACGCCAGGTCCTGCAAAAATATGATTTTCGGTATAAGTAGCAAACGTTTAAATCTTCAAACTTCAAATATTTTAAGTTTGTTCACGCCGGGCCCAAGCTTGTATGGAATCAAGTTCATCTCCTTTATTGCGCTTGATAGAATTCACAGAATGCGAAAAGTGTATTTTGTGATTAATCTTTTGATTGCGTAAATCACTCAACACTACTTTATAAATTAAAGTATTATGGCCGTAATAAGCAGGCTCTTCGTGTGTAGGATTCTTACCTTAACAATAAATTCAGAAAGTTTTAAACATGTACAATATTTCAAAGGAGTAGCATCGATGTCTTACCAAGTCGGAATCGGCCTAAATAGTAGATCTGGAATGTCATCACTAGGCACGTGACCAGGTGCAGCACGGTGAACGCCACCCAGAAGTAAAAGTTAGCGTTCAGAACACCTACCAAACCTGTAAATAAAATGTTTTCAAATATGGTTTAACTGTCTGTTGCTTATATCATTTATTAAAGCTAATACTCATTTGTCTATTATAATACATACAATGTTAATAAAATTTAATATTTAATTTAGTTGCTAATAGCAACTAGCGATCCGCCTCGATTTCGCACGGGTCATTTCTGGATCTCGACAACAGTGCCATCTACCGGGTCTAATTGTGAATCATCTAAATCATCCAGGCACCCACTCAAACAGACAAAAAAACTCATCAAAATCGGTCCAGCCATTTTCGAGTTTTTGTGTGACGAACTGACAGCAATTGATTTTTATATATGTATAAATATCAAATATATTTTCGCCGATATATATATATATATATATATATATATATATATATATATATATATATATATATATATATAGGTTTATATATATGTAGGTTTTTCTGCCGACTTCCAAAAAGGACTGTACTCAAATCGACTGTATGTTTTCATAACTTTTTTACTGGGTGAACCGATTTCGATGATTCTTTTATTTTATTTAAAAGCTGGTGCTTCACATGTGGTCCCATATACATTTGATCAAGGACTGACCAATAGTTTTTGAGTTATTATTAATAATTTATATTGAAGTCGGTTGTAGAATTTTTTTAATTTTAAATTATATTTTTAGTTGTAGCAGTATAAGAAAGACGCCGCTGTCCATCTGACTTATTTCGCTCTGTTGCCTCTTACGACACCCACGGTATGATATAGCGCAATGAATAATCTTACATCGCCACCACACGGTCTCTACAGACTAGTGGATGCTTTAATAAGATAGGGAACTAAATTAAAATTAAAAATCAATCAACACCCGAGACTGTTTAAACTACGAAATGAGAATAAGTAATGATTTCTTATACCAGGTGGCCCATAAGTCGTTAGAAATGTAAATTTCGAATAAAATACAAAAGGCGCGCATGAGTGGCGCGCGCGGTGCGGGGGGAGTACCGACGGTTTCTGGGAATTCAGTCGCCATGGAGCGTTTCACCGGTGCGGACCGTGCATTTTGTGTGCGCGAGTTTTATCGAAACAATGATTCGGCTACCATTGCGCGGCGTAAATTTCGAGAATATCAGAATTTACGCAACTTTAAAGACATTCCAAGTGTTCAAACGATTAAGAACTGGGTTATTAAGTTCGAAGAGAGTGGTTCGACGTTGGATAAACAACGGTCAGGTCGACCAAGGACATCACGGACGGAAGAAAACATCGATGTAGTGAAACACTCAATTCGTGAAAATCCTACCCAGTCTACTCGTAAGCGTTCCAGTGCATTAAACTTACCCAGAACATCGTTACAGCGAATTTTAAAGAAAGATTTACATCTTCACCCGTACAAGATTCAGTTAGTACAGGAATTAAAAGATACTGACACCATCCACAGACTAAATTTCGCAAATGAAATGTTGAACCGCTTTACTTCGTTTAATAACGTGTTATTCTCTGATGAGGCTCACTTTCACATCAACGGCCATGTCAATAAGCAAAATTGTCGCTACTGGAGTTGCGAAAATCCAAATCGCAAACATCAAAAGCCCTTACATAGCCCTAAAGTGACAGTTTGGGCGGCTATGTCAGCGCATGGCATTATAGGCCCTTACTTTTTTGAGGACGGCAGAGGCCGCGCGCTTACTGTTACTTCACAACGGTATGTAGCTATGATCCAGGACTTTTTTACACCAGAGTTGCAGAATTTTCCAGGCTTCAATACGCGGACCTGGTTTCAACAAGATGGAGCAACTGCCCATACCTCTAACGTCGCTATGCCGGTCGTCCGTCAACTTTTCCCTAATAAAGTGATCTCTCGAAGAGGAGATATTCCTTGGCCACCACGTAGTCCAGATCTGACCCCAATGGACTTTTTCTTATGGGGTTATCTTAAGACTAAAGTGTACGAAACCAACCCGCGGACAATTGACGTCCTGAAAGAAAATATCCAAAGAGAAATGGCAAACATTACAGAGCTTACTTGCCACGCAGTGATGGATTATTTTAAACGTCGCTTACAGGAGTGCCGCGATCGTAACGGATTACATTTAGATGATGTAATTTTCAAAAAATAATTCCCATTTTATAAGGATTATGACAAAATAAAAACCTTTTTCATTATGTCATTAGTTTTTTTTTAATTATTTTTTTACATTTCAAGGGACTTATGGGCCATCCTGTATTTACGAGAAGACTACGCATTAAATGAAACTCATTTTTAAGGATTTTATCGCCTTTAATTTAACTTTTTAATTTCCGACGTTTCGGGTGCTTTACAGCACTCATAGTCACGGGAGGGGGGGGGGGGGCTAAGGCGTTTGACGTCCCGATGTCATAGTTAGCCCGACTACCTTCAATTTTTAAATATTATTCTTTTTTTAATAGTTTTTTTTTTTAATTTTTGGTTCTGCGTTGATCGGACCAAAAATTAATACTCAAAAACTGCTGCAATATTCAAAAAGTGCTGTAAAGCACACGAAACGTCAAGAATTAAAAATCCGTAAAAAGTAGTTTCATTTAATCAGAATAAGTAGTTAAGAAAGGCCAAAACCAAATCTTCCCCATCAGACTATCATAATCATCATCATCATTACAGCCCTTCACTAGTCCACTGCTGAACATGGGCCTCCCTCAAGGCATGACACAAAGCACGGTCCTGAGCCACCTGCATCCATTCCTTCCTTGCATGTCTTACCAGGTCGTACTATATACCATCAGACTATACTATATACTAAAATAAAATGGTATAGTTTTCAGAAGGTGTGCGAACAAAAGAAAGCATACCTAAGAAGATGATCAGCGCCAGCACGCCAAACGTGGCATGTGCCCTAGCGTTGATATCCGGATGTCTCGACTGGTAGATTTTCACCATACATAGCACGGCCGTTACGTACATGAACGATGTATCTGGTTGAAAACAATCAAAGATACTTAATGAAATGTATAAAAAAATATTAATATCTATTAATGTGACATCATCATTGAGGTTTAAGATATCATCGAAGACCATTTGTTATATGTTTTTTTCGATTTTACAAAAATAATCTTCAAGTTCTTTTTTACATTAAAAATATACCCTGGATCACTCCTGACATTGCTTTCTATCTTGTCGTGAAGTCTCACTACAGTTCGTACGGATTAACAATGGGTTCAAAAATGGCGGCTCATCGAGCCCGTACCGTCAACATGCACAGTACCGCAGAAATAGCAAAACCCGCAAATAACGGTATACTATTATAACGTTATATTATTAGGCTTAATTGAAATTTTCCATTAACGGAAAAATGTTTGAAAATAATTGTATACTCAAGTAGGTACAAAACATATATAAATAGCGACCCACTCTGGCTTTTCCTGCCGGGCTAGCATGGGCAGGAGACAATTTTATCCCCGGGGAAAGGAGAAAATGTTTATCCCCTCGCTTAGTTTTATCCACCCTTGGAGCATGGGCATACCGGTGGATATAATATCCACAGTAGATAAAATGGGAGATAGACTTAAACAAATTTTTGTATGAATATAAACTTAAACCCACGTCCAATGAACTAGGCTAAAATTGTCCCTTTCCAATGTCAAAAAAGTATAATTTTTAGGGTTCCGTACTTCAAAAGGAAAAAACGGAACCCTTATAGGATCACTTTGTTGTCCGTCTGTCTGTCTGTCTGTCTGTCAAGACCCTTTTACTCAGGAACGCGTGGAGGCATCAAGCTGAAATTCATATCAAATATATATCTACTGTCCCTTAGAGCTATGAAAAAATCAAACTTCTAAGCCAACGCAATCACAGGATACAGCCGTTTATGCCGTAAATTTTCGACATTCGCAAGGTAATCACACACAATCACAGGGTACTTCCCGTGAACTCAGAATCTTGAAATTTGGTACGAAGCAACGTTTTATAGCACAGATAAAGGAAAAATTGTGAAATGCATAAATTTTTAGTTACATCATATAATAAAAATATTTTTAATAATTTTAAAGTTATATACCTACGGATTTGTTCGGAACCCTCGGTGCGCGAGTCCGACTCGCACTTTGCCGGTTTTTTATCTTTCATTTGGCTCCATGCTACGGACGGGAGATATATGTACTCGTTATGTCAAACGGGGATATACTTCTCCCCGTTGCCGTGCTTTGGCATAAGGACAAGATAATTTTATCTCTAGTCAGTGGATATAATCGGGGGATAATTTTTTTGTCCCCAGCTCGTGCTAGCCGTATTGGGTGGAATCTATTAATGTGACGTTATATAGACTTAAGATAATCATTAAATACCATTTATTTTATCTTATCGATATTTCTATTTCAATAAAATCTCTAAATTTTTCAGATAAAATTTATACTAGGCCATTTCTGGTACTACTCTCTGTTTGTTCGTGAAGTTTTATTACAATCGGTTCAGCCATTCCGAAGATTACCTCGGACTGATTTTAAACATGGTTACTTATATCTAAATGGCACGTAAATAAATAATAAAATACAAAAATATTTTCAAACAAAATGATCACAAATTAACTGAATAGACTGAATTTATGTTGCAATTAATTACATTTTGTTATTATTGATTCCAATAACAAGTTGGACTGAAGTTACAGAACGTACGAAAAACGTATATCGCAAGGTATTTTTTTGCAGTCTTTACCGACGGGTGTGAGTATAGATTGCGACAGTGTGCGAGCGAAAGGTCCATAGAGGCGACGCCAGCCATTTTCAGTCCCATTCTTTAACCTCATGGGTGGTACACTTGGTTAAGCCATCCCGAAGATTAGCCCTGACAGACAGACAGACACGAAAATTAGTCTCATGTCTTAATGGCATGCAAACCTTCCCCTGATATTACAGACGGATATTTCAATTTTATTTATATGTAGGGACGATTTACCATAATCGCACGTTGAGCATGCGGATTGGTGTGTAAATAATAATAAAATAAATTATTGCATATTATGTAAGTACAGATGACAAAAAAAAATAACCTTCTGTTTCATAAACTTCTTCCTATCATCAATTTCAGAGGTTTAGAAGCAGTGGTCAAAGTAAAAAAAAATATTCTATATATTTTGTACACGTACCAAACTGGAAGTTCATACTGTTGGGACAAACGTGGTAGGCTGCGGAGAGCAGACCCTCGCTGACCAGCGCCACTCCCATTGCGTACAGAAGACCGAAATGCTGTGGGATTCCCATTTCCTTCTAGAAAAACAAAGCACTTATGATGATGTGTGTTCTGATGCTTGTGGAGCTTCATTTATACATATTTTTATTGCACCTTTGCTACTTATGTTCTGCTATATTCGTCAATTCAAATTAATGCAACATTAAAAAAATAAAACTTGTAAGTTATTTTATTGCACATTTTTACTACTGAGAATTTGTTGACAGAAAACCCAGTAACTAATTTTGGTCCGACCTGGGATTCTAACCCATTAACACATGATCAGCGGTTGTACTTACGACCAATACACCAATAGACCAATAAGACAGCGAGGTAATAGTTTGCCATAGTGCCACTTACAACATCCAGGGTATGAAATGCCGTGACAGACCGTGACGTCGTATAAACTTCTCCCTGCTCCATAAACTGTATCCAGCAGTGAGGCCTTCAAGAAAAGAGCCTGCTTTTTTTTAAAAGGCCGGCAACGTATCTGCATTTCTCCTGGAGTTCCAGTTGTTCATGGACGACGATCAACATTTACCATCAGATGAGCCGCATGTTCGTTAGTCCACTCTTATATAAGATATAGTGTTACTACAGTACCTCAATGGCAGTCTTGCTGCGGTGCCACTGGTGCCTCCGCCACACTTGCAGCAGAAACAACGTGCCCAACAACACATAGCCCAGGTTCGAGTACACGTGGTTGAAGTCCGACAGCATCATCAACGGGTGCGCGCACAAGAAGTTGAAGTAGCACAGGTCCTGGTTGCCGGACTGGTTCAAAAGCTGAATAAACAACAAAACACTGGATAAAAAACAAAACGGTAGCACCAAAAGTCACAATTTTCATTGTCTATAAAAGCATAATCAAAATTTAGTAACAAATATCCCTTAATCAAGAAAAACTAAGTTATAATTGAAAAAACCGTGTAGTGTCGATGAAAAAATGTCTACAGCCCCACATCGTCCAGTGACTGGTTGATAAATCAGCCGTAAGTTGTGGTAATGGTGGTAGTGGTAGTGGTCGTATCGTACCCGTGGGTGCCGTAAGGGACGACAAAAGGAAACAGAAATGGCAAATAGGCAGCTGCATCTTCTTGATAAGAACTCCAAAACAATAAAAAACTGCTGTTGCAAACTCATTGGCAAAATTTTCCCTATCTATGGAGGAGACCAATGTTCAGCAGTGGACTTTTACAGACTGTAATGGTTAGAATAGATGGATGAAGTCTTAGTATTACAAATCTAAAATGTTAACAATATGAGAATTAATAAAAGATGTTTTAAGATCACGATGAGAACTTTAGTTTGTCTATATTTTTATTGTTGTATTTTGTAATAAAATACAATACATGTTTAGTTAATAAATCACCTTTTTTAAATAACAATGTAAATCCATGTTAAAGCGGCAGTGACGATGATAATGATAATGATGATGGCTACTCTCACAATGAAGCAGAAGAGCTAGATTCAAATGACAACTTTCTCGTTCGAGATAACTAACTCATGGTTGTTTAGTAAATATTTGTCAACAAACGGTAAAATTAAAAATTGTGTACAACCAACTTCAATATAAATAAAATGATAACACTACCCATGTAGTCGAAGTCAATTAAATAAGCATTATTAAAGATGACTCAAAAATTACTAGTCAGATCTTGATCGAATTTATATGTGACCACATGAGAAGCTTTCAAATAATAAAATAATTATCAAAGTCATTTCACCTAGAAAAAAGTTTTAAGGTAACACAAATTAAAAAAAAGAAAATACAGTCGAATTGAGTTCCTCCTCCTTTTTTGAAGTCGGTTAAAATATCTGTTTTGCTCACCCTATCTAACCAACTAAGGGCGGATTCGACCAAACTTAGTATAAGTCTTATCCTGAGAATAAAATCACTAATTACTCTCGAGTTAGAGAACTTTCTTTTTACCAAATCTTAACCCAGGTATAAGCGTCTATCCGAGAGTAAATTGTTATACCGCTAAAATTTATGGAGTAAACAAGTTATCCCAGAGTATTTTAATGGCGGCCGCTACATTTTAATAGCTGTTTTCGTATGCTTTGTTGAAAAAGTAGGATATTTTATCGTTGTGTATTTATAATTTCTGGTATTTTTGTAATAATTGTAGGGATTATTTTTTTAACATTTACGAAATATACAAGATAAGAATAAGATTTGAAGAATATCAACTAACAACTCGACTCGTGTTAATATTCTAGTGTTCAGTGACAGTTGACACTAATATAATCCGGCAAAACTAAGTGGACCGAAAATCTTGCATTGCGTTATATAAACAATTGTATTTCGATTTTAGTTGGCTTACATGTTCATTCATTTTTCATTCACCAACTCTAGAGTAACAATCATGAAGCAAATACAAAGAGGAGACGTTGTAATTAAATTTCACTATGTAACAACGCGTGACAATTTGCGGGGTGAGGAGATGCAAAGCCCCGCCCACTACACTATCTACATCTACCGATAAATAGTAAAACTAATCGAATCTTCCCATATCGATGTTGCAATGTAGCTTAGCTACCTTGACGGTAGATGGCGGCATGTCCAAAAAATGTTATAAACTATAAAAATAATATATTGGCGATTAAAATTTCTTTATGTCTGAATGCAAAACAAATTTCAGCACCTTCGTATGATTATTTTATCATTACTGAGCTCTACGTTATTTATACTTTTAGTTCACAGGACACAAAGTGTCGCCATCTAGTGTGGAATATATTTAATTATATTTGAAAGCCGACGCAAAGAGATTATTCTAGAACTATTTTAATAAATTAGGTGTAAAATTACTTACAAATGAAATGTAATGCCATCCATAGCATCGGAGCATCTATCTCTTGAAGCAAATACATTCAGACAAAGAAATTTTAATCGCCAATATATTTTTATAGTTTTCATAATAATTTTAGGAACAGGCCACCATCTATCGTCAAGTAAACCTCATAAAAAATAACAAAAAGACAGGGCTGCAATTAGAATTTAATTATTTTACCCAGTAACCCAACATTCAATATTAAAATGAAGGAAATTGTACTTGGATGATTTTTACGAAATATTTAAGTTTTATTTAAGTGACATTCTGTATGCAAAGAATCACTTAAATACAATTTAAATATGTTTATCATTTCGTGAAAGTCAACCTTCAAGAAATATTTATTTTATCCATAAAATAAAGTCTCTTTGAAACTAAATATTGTATCTTCAATATTAAGTAGGATATTTAATTTAGAACTAAATATCCTACTTATCTCACTAATATTATAAAGGCGAAATTTTGTGTGTTCTTTCTGTCTCCTTGAGCTTATTCCACACTAAGTATGTGTAATTTTTTCACGCAGAAACGGCTGGACTATTATTTATGTGTGGGTTATACTACTTAATATCTCTGAGGGAAAACAAATAATAGAGAAATTATTATAATTAATATAATTTTATTTACAAATCAATTAAAATATAAATATTTTATTCCAAATTAGGCATCCGAATGCACTTTTTGAATGCCAATATAAGTATATTAAATTGTATTTAAGTGATTCTTTGCATATAGAATGTCACTTAAATATAACTTAAACATTTCGTAAAAATCAGCATAAGTACAATTTCCTGCATTTAATATTAAAAGTTGAATTACTGGGAAAAATAATTGAATTCTAATTAGGGCCCTGTCTTTTTGTCATTTTTATGAGGTTTACTTGACGAGAATACGGCCTGTTCTCAAAATGATTATAAACTATAAAAATAATATTTTGCGATTAAAATATCTTTATGTCTGAATGCAAAACAAATTTCAGCACCTTCGTATGATTATTTTACCAATACTGAGCTCTACGGACCTTTATATTTTTAGTTCACATGACACAAAATGTCGCCATCTAGTGTCGAATATATTTAATTATATTTGAAAGCCGACGCAAAGAGATTTTTCTAGAACTATTTTAATAAATTAGGTGTAAAATGATTTACAAATGAAATGTGATGCCATCCATAACATCAGAGCGTCTATCTGAGTAGTTTTTACACAATAAAACACAACACTTCATCCTTTTCTTCTTAAGACTACACCGATTTGCGATTTTTTCAACACATAAGCGCACAGGATGAATGCTAACAGTATACTAATTAAAGCCACGCCTACTATGATGACGTCAGGACCTACTTAGAATCACAGTGCACAGTTGCTTATGCCGTCTCCCCTTTGTATTAGCTTCATGGTAACAATACCCAGTATTAGCTACTCTACGTTTGTGTTGTAAAAACGCAAACGAAGTTATCTGAGAGTAAGACCAAAGAATAAAGTTATTTGAGGGTTAGTTACTCTAGAATAACACGGTATTTGGTCGAATCCGCCCTAAGAAGTCGAAATATGGCGCTTACTATGATCGCATTGGCGTGAATTCTACAATAACAAGGGGTTTTTTGATATTAACCACACTTGGAAAACCGGTATTTTTCATAATTCAGATTAGATATTGGAGGAATATGTACTCCTTGCAATTGCCAAAGAGGAGAAGTTAACAAAATAGTATAAATCATAATGATTACTTACTCGCTGGTAGGTGACTACAAGTTGTATAACTGGCAGCGTGTAGAACACGGCTACAGTCAACACATTCCACAGATACATCTTGGAGCGCGCTGACAGCACTCGTGGGCGACATCTAATGATGAAAAATAAACAAAGTAATGGAGTTGTAAGAATGTACACCACCCCAATGCGTCCTTTGTGTGTCGTAAGAGGCAAGGGGAAAATCAGGAGGTCGGGTGTCTTCCTAATTACAACTTAACAATATTTATAAACTGCAGTTGGCAATACGCCCACCCAACGTGGCAACTGTTGCAACTATGGCAAATATTCCCTGTATGAGGCCAGTCTATGACGGAGGCCTATGTTCAACAGTGAACCTTCAATAGACTGTAATGATAATGATGATATTACATGATCACCGCTTGGTAAATATGGTCATGAAAACAGCCCCGGCAAAACATATAAAAATACTGTTTAGTTTCATTTACAAAGTATTCTTTGCAATCGTATAATTGTAGTAGTATTTCGGAACTTTATTAGGTTAAAATGTTTATATAATTACCAGCAACTTTGACACCATTATTGATTTTATATATAATATATAGTACCAGAGTAACCGATATGACCAACGGATTAGTAAGCTGAAGTGGCAATGGGCCGGCCGTATAGCTCGAAGAACCGACAACCGATGGGGAAAAAAGGTTCTCGAGTGGTAGCCTCGTACCGGCGGACGAAGTGTAGGGCGTCACCCACTAGATGGAGTGACGACCTGGTAAGACATGCAGGTAGTCGATGGATGTAGGTGGCCAGGTGGCTCAGGACTGTGCTTTGTGGCATTTCTTGGGGGAGGCCTATGTTCAGCAGTGGACTTATGAAAGGCTGTAATGATGAATGATGATGATGAATGATGATGATGAATGATAATGATGATCAACTCAACGTCTGGCAAAGATTGTCATGAAAACAGCCCCGGCAAAGTGTATAAAAAATACTGTTCAATTTCATTTACAAAGTATTCTTTGCAATAGTATAATTGTAGTAGTATTTCGAAACTTATATTAGGTTAAAAACATACAATTAAAATGTTTATATAATTACCAGCAACTTTGACACCATTATTGTTTTTATATATAATATATAGAACCAGAGTGACCGACATAGACCAACGGATTAGTAAACTGAAGTGGCAATGGGCCGGCCGTATAGCTCGAAGAACCGACAACCGATGGGAAAAAAGGATCTCGAGTGGCGGTCTCGTACCGGCGGATGAAGTGTAAAGCGTCACCCACTAGATGGAGTGACGACCTGGTAAGACATCCAGGAAGTTGATGGATGCAGGTGGCTCAGGACTGTGCTTTGTGGCATTCCTTGGGGGAGGCCTATGTTCAGTAATGCACTTGTGAAGCTTGTGCTAATAAAACATTAGCATTACGGAAGTTCATAAGTTGTGATTTACTACTAATCTACTAAGCAAACTTACCTCGACAAGTTAGCCACGCAAAGTTTACCACCTTGCATATAGTCGTCTTTTTCCACTGTAGCATCGTCCTCAAAGTCGTCGGATTCCGTGTCCGACATTGAACTTCGATCTGTGATAATATTTTTTTAGAGATTATTTCATTTCTAAATATATTTCTGTAAATATTTGTATAGTTTAGGCAATTTATTAAATATTGATATTTGATAATTATTTATTAGTATATGAACAAAGTCTGAATTTTGTCCTCCAAACTGTATTTCAGACTGTGAGGTTAAGGAAATGGAGAGTGCTTTTGATCCTGTCCTACACTAATCTAATCTCCGTTGAGACTGGTCGTCGTGACCGAAATTCAGTCTAGAGGACATTATTATTTCTATAATTATTATTTAATAGACAAAACGTCTAAAGAGTTATTCTTACCTGATTGAATAAGTTGTTCTTCACCCGCTAAGCACTGTCTAGAACTTCCACTGGCATCTAACGTGTTTATGGTACGGCGTCGCCGTGGCAAAGTATCGGTTTTACCACGTGTATCAACAGCCACTGTCACTCGACCTTCTGAGATCATACTCAAAAAGTTGCTCAATCGAGACAATCAAAACTGTTTTTTTTTTTTAATTAGAATTACATAGAAAATTTGTATATAGTTTTAGGCGGCATTGACCGGCGTGAAACACCAGAATAATGCTACTGTGTTTCGTATATGTAATACTGTCCTTACAATATGCTTTACTTTTTTTCTTTTTTTTTTAAACGTAACCTCCACGCTAGGATTTTCTCCTGTATCGTGGGGCAGTTTACAAACATAAATTGCACAAGGACAAACATCCAGACCCGGAACAATTATTTGTAGGTCATACAAATACCTGTTCCGTGCGGGATTCGAACCCGCGGCCCTTAGCGCTGCAACTCAATTGCTAAGCCACTGCGCCACGGAGCCGTATATATGTTATTACATACAATATAGTTTCACATAGATAATAGAAATATTATTATGTACTAAGTATGCTTCATATAGAAATACTAGTATTTCACCGTTGGTAAGTACGTGGTAGAGTATGCTACAGCTATCCTAGTTATATATAGCTACAGCATGAAAAACGCCCGGGGTAGGACCACGCTCTCACAGAATGCCAGCGTAAAACAGCGGAATAATGCTGTTGTGTTTCGTATGGTGAATGTAGCGAAACAGAGACCCTTTTCATTTGTGACAGGGCAATTCCATCTTAGTCCTCAGGGGTGACAACGCACTTAAACTTTTAATTCGCAAACGAAGATAGATGTAGATGTCGATGGGCCACAGCATTCACTTACCATCAGGTGGACTGTATGCTCGTTTGTTGCTCTTATTCTATATTTAAAAAAAGAAGCCAAAACTCAAAACTTTGTAAAATCGTTCATATCTATACGATACAAACTATTTACCATGTTATCACTAAGAGAAAAGGAAAGCATTACGTAAAAAATATGAGAAAATTATTGAGCCACGTACGGTATTGTCTTTTTAATTTAGCCTAAAAATACATTTCTAATCTTACCTTCAGTTTGACTGCTTTCCATAGAGGAGTCGCTTCGCTTCTTCCTTTGGCACAGAACAGCGATTATGAAGGCTACGTAGAATGAGAGAAAAAAAGCCAATGCAGCGCCAGCCGCAATCATGTACTCCTGGTAGGATATCGTTTGGATAATCTTGAATCTGCAATAAAGCAGTGAAAGGTTAGGTTGACTCATCAGATTTGTTATATTACCTTGGGTTTTTTTATGAATAAAAAGCAAACGGTTCATCTTATAGTAAAGGACCATCGTCGCCTATGAACATCCGCAACACCAGAGGAATTGCAGATACGTTGCTGGACTTTAAGAACGGAGTAGGCTTTTTTCTTGAAGGTCCCTAACACGTATCAGTCCGAAAAAACCACTGGCAACAGTAAACTCCACAGATTCGTAGTGGATAAGAAAAGATAGTCGAAAATACCTGACATAATAATTAAATCATTTAATATCTAAATACGAGAATCTTTCTTTCCCATTGGTTGTCGGTTCTTCGAGCTAAGAAAGGTTCTCGAGTGGCAACCTCGTACCGGTAAGCGAAGCGTATAGCGGCTCCCCACTAAATGGAGTGATGACCTAATATTTTCAAAAAAAGTTTCATTACATCCAATACAAGTCCACTGCTGAAAATAGGCCGCCGTCACTGATTACCTCATGGCAAAATTTTGCCATAAACGCCACGCTTGACAGGCGGATTGGCAACCGCATTTTTAAGCACTTTGATTTGCTATCAGGAAGATGCTGCCCAAATCCTATTTCAGTTACCCTCTGACGCCTCTTACGACACCCACGGAACGATATGGAGTAGTGGATATTCTTACGTCGGCACTACACAGTTATAAAAAAGTTTATTTTTATATTTTTTATATTAGATATCTGTGTTACGAAGGGAGGTCAAAAAGTTCGCGGAATGGCGGGGTTGGTGAGGGTGAGTTTACTCATCCAGGTAGGCGCTAGTTGGGTGACTTATTGTTAGTATATGTACCAAATTTCAGCCTAATCGGGTCATTAGCTATTGAGTTATCAATGAGTAAATATGTGAATCGGGAAGAAACTAGCCACTATGGAGAAAACAGAATATCGCGCCGTCATTAAGTTTATCTCCAAACAAATAAAGACATTTTCAAGAGATTTCAGCTGTTTATGGGGACTCCGCTCCTGGGAAAACCATGATTATAAATGGCACGCCTTTTTCAAACAAGGGAGAGACTCTATTGAAGAGGACCCCCGACCTGGACGGCCGATTGAGGATACCACGCCAGAAATAATCGAAAAAGTTAAAAAACTTGTATTGGAAGATGCCCGGCTAAAGAAAAATTAGCTTGCAACATTAGTTGGAGTATCAGAAACAACCATTTTAAACATCCTACATCAACTCCTTGGCATGACTAGTCTGTGCAAGATGGGTTCCGAGAATTCTGCGCATCAAAAACACGAGCGCGTCGAAAGTTGTCGTGAGTTTTTCGACCGCTGTGGAGACCAAAGGGAGGAAGTTATGGCCCGAATTGTAACTGGGAATAAAACTTGGGTTCACCATTATGAACCTGAGTCAAAGCAAGAGTCGATGCAGTGGCATAAAAAAGGCACACCCCCTCCTAAGAAGTATAAGGTGTCTCAATCGGCTGGAAGGATCATGGCGACGATCTTTTGGGATACATAAGGTATCCTTGTTCCGACGGCTGCCATTCACCGGTGCGGTTTTGAACAACTGCGCCACCCACCCTACAGCCTAGACCTGGCCCTAAGCGAGTATTATTTGTTGCCCAAGACAATTTTTTTAGAGAATACATTGAAAAGGAAAAATAGTTTAGTGTTTCATTTCATTATCCTTCCCTGTCATTTCGCGAACTTTTAGACCTCCTCTCGTACATCAGTTGAAGGAGTTTTGGCGGGAACTTGAATGGCAGCGGATTGCTGTTCTTGTATTGTTTTAAATGGATTTTGATGTGTAAAGGTAGTGGGATTTTATGAATTAAATGTCTGCGCATGTGAACTATTAGGGTAAACGGTAAAATAAGTGCTCCGATGGTGATGTGAATCTCAAGATAAGGTGTTTAATTACTTAGGCGCCTTGAGATACAATCGATTACTGTCTGCTGGCTCAAGTTGTCAAAATCTCCTCAAGGGCCAGGACAATATGACGCATCAACATATTGTGAAGCAATGCACTATTAAGGATTATTATCACTTGATCTGTGCTAAGTGAAGTCATGGCTTAAAGGACAAGCATCTAATCCAAAAATACAAATTTAAAAAAATGTACAGTTGAAATTGAAATGCAGCTTGCTTGCTAACTAGTATATATACCTAGACAGTCCATCTTCAGAAAGGCTAAGCTACGCTTTACTCACCTGAATTGTTTAAGCCTCCCATCAGGCGCCGCCACATCTACACGGGTTTCGTCCCAGCCCAATATCCGCGCCATGCGGGGCAACGTGGAGTTCCCACTCGCAGCCGTACAGTCTTCATCCGAAGTTTTCACAATGAAGACAATGTAGAAGCCCAGGGGGAATGTGTCTTGCTGAACCAAACCAAAGAAATTAACTGTTATATGTCGATGATGTAAATCATCAGATAATCTATAGAAATAGAAACTTTTTTATCCAATATGGATTATAAATAATACTTATTGAAAGTCACTCTTATGTTCCCTTTTTAAGGTAGCGGCAACTATGTTGCCACCATGTATTTAATCAGTTTTCTGACAACATTTTAAATTTTAGTCGATTTTTTTTATCTGTATAGAACACTGTTAAATATATTTCAATGTCAAACTTGTTTTTACATTGTCAAACGTCATAACTGTCATTTGAAGTTGACGCGAGTTTGAAAGTTGCCGATTTCTCAGTTTTTTTCAAATCTAGTTCAATCTTGAAATTGTGTCGCTGTTTCGGTAAGTTTTATTTATTTTTGCAACGCATTGGGGTAATAACGATAACATAAAGCTATATTTTTCAAGTTTGGGTTGACTGCTTGTAGAAAAATGGAATTTGTTTAGGTGGCAATATAATTGCCTCTGCCTTATGGTGTGTGGTGCATGGCTTGGTGTTCAAGTTGTTGTTTTTATCGTTTGTAGGTAAAAATGCCGTGACTTCTGAACGATGACGCTATCGAGGACGAATTGCAGAGTTTATTTGGTCTTCCTGACGATCCAGAGGTTTCCAAAGACGAATGTGAACCTGAGCCAGAATCTTTTACTGACTTAGATGTCAGTAATATACTGAGTGGTTCTGATATGGATACTGTCCTTTCTTGTACCGGAATTGAGGAGGTGCCGCATCAGGACCTTGTAGAGTAAGCTTCATCAAATAGCTTACATACTGAAGAGCCTTCAACAAGCTCTGCTGAAGTTCAACCATCAACATCCGATCTTCATTTGGATAGGCGCCGTTTTCGTATCAGCGAATCTTCTTCTCCAGAAGTTCCTCCCCTTTGTCGTCCCAGTGTCGTAGCTTCATCACCAATACCTTCAGTACCAAGTACAGCCATAATGTCTGATACAGATGAGTCAGATACTGAAGAAGATGAATGGAAAAAGGTTATTTACTCACAGCATCCCGATATAGAATACTTTGATAGCATACACTTAGAAAGCAAACAATTTATGCCAAGTACCAGATCTGCAGTTTATTTTCGCATTTTTTTTACCACAAACTTATAGATAATATAGCATTTGTAATGTGGCAAAAATAATGTAGTATTTGTAATGTGGCGAGACACAAAACTTGTTACACTTCTGACCACTGCCTTTCATCCAAAAATAAATAAAACATTCTGTGATCGAACTCAGAAAGATGGTTCTAAAAAGGCTATTCAATGTCCACTAACCATACTACATTATACAGAGCGCATGGATGGAGTAGACCGATTTGATCAGAAGCGGAGCACTTACGAAGTTGGCAGGAGGAGCAAGAGGTGGTGACTACAAATTTTCTATTTTTGTGTAGACTTGGCCATCACAAATTCATTTTTGCTCTACTCTACAAACAAGAGGGTTCACAATCCACTTTCACAACTGCATTTTAGGTTGTGTCTGGCCCGTGGTTTCATCAACAATTATTCGTCTAGGAAGAGAAGCCTGGAGAGCCAGCCCCAATACTCCATGAAACGGCCAAAAATCTCCACCAATCGACAAAAACTGTGGACATGGTGGATGAGATACGCTTGACAAACGTGGGTAGTCATCGCCATGAGCAATTGAGCTCATGGCGCCGTTGTCGTGTGTGTAGCACAAAAACACGGAATAAGAGATCGAAAATACAATGCTCTACATGTAAAGTGCCACTTTGTGTGGTTCTTTGTTTTGATATATTTCATAGTCAGCAGAACTGAAAATATACCAAAACGGCGAACTACCAGATGGTTCTGCATTTACTTTGCTATCTTTTTTGCGTAATAAAGAGTATACTTAATTGAAAAATACGTTTTATTGGCAGGCTGTGGCAACTATATTGCCACCACATTTTCCAAAAATTTCCCTAAGATTTTCCAAAAAAATCAAAACATTATTTTCGTCATAAAAGTATTATTTTTCACTTTTTGTTTGTTATACATTGCTTTCATCTCTAGTTTGCTCTGCCTTATAAAGGGTTAATAAAGAAGTTAAGGAAGAATAATTCAAAGTATATTTAAATATTTTTTTATTAACAATTCCATTTTTTAAATAATTATTAATAAAAAATAGTTAAATTTTTGAATGAAAAGAAAGCGACTTGTAATTGGTTGTGACGTCATTATAGCCGTTGAGGCTGTGCGCCAATCGCAATCATGTTATACTTTTGTATTTTCTATATACAAATCACCATGTGTCAACAAAACATAACTTGTATTATGCAATGACATTTCTTTTTAATTTTGACAACGTAAACATGAGTGTTTTATCATGTCACCATGCGGTGGCGTTACTAAAGCGATATAATAACGTCACTTTCATTTGAATTTACATTTTAGAAAAAACATTTTTATTTGTAAAATTACATAAAAAATCAATTGTTAAAAAAATATTTGTCTTAATAATTTTTAGTAAACTTTCAAAAAATAAATGAAAAATCACGCAACTTCTCTATTTACCACTGGTTCGAAAAATATCTCTGTCCTGGGAAGAACCAGTATGAAACTCACCGGTACTTCTTTTTTGAAAAAAAAAACAGACACTACAATTACGTGTTACACAATTAACCACACAAAAAACAATAAAAGAAAAGCTTTGTAGCGATCACCTTATTCCCGGGATTTATTATCATCTATAAGTTCCTTGTTATAATATTTTTTTTATACAAACTTATTTAATAAAGTTTTTGATCTTTGCGTTCAAGTTTTGTGTATTTTCTGAGACTTCGTTGCAAAAATAGCTTTCATAAGAATTGCCAATGAAACTACTAAATTTAATAACAATTATAATATTATGTTCGCTACAACAAATTTCAATACAGTCTTAACGGAGACTAGCCATCTGTGCAGAACTGGATAATAATGCACGAGTGTGCATGCAGAAACATCGCCAGCTAACTCCGGCCTGCTTACTGAGCAATTCTCGACAGAAAATCCCATAAATAGCTCGCTGGACTTTATAACTGTATAAGTGACATTACAAGTAAATAAACAATTTTCCTTGGCTTAATTACGTCGACTATACATAATTAATTAAATTTTGATCACAAAATTCCTTTAAATAGTAAAGTGTAAGTGCTCAAAGGGTAATACATGGTAGAGTCATGCTGCAGTTATATTATGGTTTTAGTACGAATGAGTCGGCTCGACTAAGGTAGGACCACGCCCTCGCAGAATACCAATAATAATAGTAGCTTAATTACTGTTTCATATAGTGATTGTTGAGAGCCGGCAACCTTTTTTACTTGAAACGAGGTATTCTTAGTCCTCGGGGATGACAACGCATCTGCATTTTGATACTTGATCGAGGATAGATGTGGATGTCTATGGGCCATAGCATCCACTTATCATAGGTGGACTGTGTGCTCGTTTCTCAACCATCTTCTATAAAAAAAATTAGTAAAATATCTTACCGTTAACGTTATACCACCCCGCCTCGTCATTGTCAAATAGTAACCATCGTAAAGTATGTCTCTTTCATTGTCAAAAACTGGACACTAAAACAATAAATGTTATTTTGTAATAATGACTTATGATATAAAAATTAATATTGTTTACTGATGATATTCTGATAACGTGTTTCAGGTAAAAAAATAAAGAAACCTGTGGTTAAATCATTACACCTTTATTTATTTAAATATAATCAAAAACAGAACTCGGGTTCCATTATATCAGTGGTTCTTATCCGGTGGCACAGCCTAAGAAGAACATACAGTCAGTCATCGCGTTTGATGTCGTCGGAAACGCCGACATAAACAATAAATTGCTAGGGCTGTCAGAACGGGAAGTAATAAAAAAAAATTAAAAAACTGATTTTATTTTATTTCAAGTTTAAACAAATTAATGTCTATGTGGAGACTGATGAAATTAATTCCTTATCTTTAAATAAGGACGAGCCACAGTTTTTACCGCACATGTAGTGTGAACCATTTTAATTTATTTGCGTGACAGGACAACCCTAGCGGACAGTTCCCGAGCGGCTAACGAGATCTCCGACCGCGTCTCGCTCCGCACCGCACCGCAAGATTGCCCTGTCTAGACGCCTTTGATGACCGACTGTTAGTAGTAGTTAGACTGTGTCGGTAGTCCTTGGACTACTGGTAGTCCCTAAAGGTGCCCGAAGTGGTCCGCAAAAGCATCTTCTATTCTCTTCCATATAAAAAGGTTGACAGTTTTTAAAAAGGTTGGTCGGTGTGCTCGGCTTCTTGAATTGCAAAAACTATATACTATATGGCATTGACATTGGCATTGCCAGTAAGTAAGCATGAAATATATATATGTTCTTTGGAGGATTATGTTACGAAAGAGACAGGTTCTCCAATGGAAACCTCGTACCGGTAAACGAAGTGTGGAACGGCCCCCGACTAGATGGAGTGACGATCTGGTAAGAGATGCAGGAAGTCGATGGTTGGGCATGGCTCAGGACTATACTTTGTGACATTCCATGGGGGAGGCCTATGTTCAGCAGTGGACTTGTAAAATGCTGTAATGGTGATGATGTTTATTAAATAAACGCAGAAATAACTCACCGAGAAGTTCTGGATAGAGATGACTGCACAAATATCGTCATCTGATTCTATCATAACGATGACACTCTTCGGCCTGGAGAACCATCCGTAGCTTCTTTCCATGTTACTCTGAACGAAGTACCTGTCCAGCGTTCTCTGTTCTGAATCGTCGAGCCTCTTATTACAGATATACTTTCGTTTAATACTTATCGCGTTCAAATCGACCATTTTATTTGGCTCTTGGTTGAATGGGTAGAAATAATACTTGGGCTGGCTCGGTGTGGTTGTGAGGTTAGTCTCAGTGTTCAGCTTTATGAAGAAATCTTGGACAGTCTCGACTGTAATTGTGACCATTATGGGCTCTGGAGACGACGATGTCAAGTGGACTATAGGTGTGTTTAATGTTGACACGTCTGCAAACAAATATAACACGTCAAATTATAAGTGACTTAAGTCAAATTATGCTATTTCTTTACAGTTTAGTGTACTTTTGTCCATCTATAGCTTGTAGTCGAACTCCTAGGAAAATATGGTTTGAAACTTAGCTAAAAATAAAAATAAAAAAGAAGGCAGACTTAAATTTAGAGAATATTGCTATGAATAGAATACAATAGAATAGAATCATTTTATTCAATATAGATTATAGTACATAATACTTATTGAAAGTCATTTTTTACTTTTACTACTAGTTCGTAATAAAAAAACCTCTGTCCTGGGAAGAACCAGCAAGAAACTCAGCGGGACTTTTTCTTTAAAGCACAATTTACATCTATATGACAGTGACCAGTTTTTCAAAATATATACATATATTATACATACTTAAATATCTCGCTAAATATACAACGTGTCCCAAACCTTAACATTAAGCGGGCACCTGGGAGTGGATACTTGGCACACAGGCTACCCAGGGAAAAAAGCAGACTCTTTTTTGAAGTTACAAGAACTTTTTCTAAATACTTTAAAATTTAACACACAATACAATATTTTTAGATATTTTTTTTTTTTGTATTTGAAATGCAATTTAGAAAATTTTAACTTTAAAGAGGATTGTAAAGTGCCGATACGCGGCGGGAGAAGGTATTTTCAAAAATGCTATCTGTTTCTTACCGCTCGCTTTGCCTCCCGTATCGTGCGATAGAGAGAGTAGCAAGTCTTGGAAGCAATTGCCTACATTTCCTTATTGAAATATTGTTTCGGGCAATAATGTTTTCACCCCCACTAAACCTTTACGAAATGAGATAATTTTGGTTTCATTAGATTTAGTACACCTTAATGTAGGTGGTCTGTACATTTCTTTTTTAGTAAATCAGTTTAATTTATTTAAAAAATATAAAAACACTCGAGGAAGTTTTAAGTAAAAAAAAAAAACAGATATTTAGATGCTAATAACTTACATCGCACGCAATATTTCTTGAAAATAAAACCATACAGACCTAGTTTATCATTATATCTATAACATTGCCAAAAATTATGAAAATCATACTGTGTTTACTGGGAGAAAAACGTTATCGCCTTTTGTATGAAAATTTACAGCTTCACAATCTTCTTAATCAAATTTCTCTCTTCACGTATAAAAAAATGTATCAACACTACTATGACAAGTTATTATAAAACTTTGCACAACTAATCAAGATTCTAAAATGGTATAAAATACTCAAGTGATACTAAGCACAAAAAAATATTCATATTTTTTCTGAACAGAAACAAAACATAAATTTTAATTATTATCCTTGAATACGTTATTGTGTGTTCCAAAAACCAAAGGTTTTGGGTTACAGATTCAAGTAGACAAGCGTCGTCAATAGATTTTTGAAGTGCGATTGAGAGATAGATAGTAACATCATTTTTACACTCCCTAGTGCCCGGCCGCTTAATATTGAATTTTGGGACAAGCTGTATAATAATAATTCATTAAAATTAATTATATTATTAATTTATATTCATTTGAATGATTGTAATGTTACGGTATAATCCTTGTTAGTGGAAATACTTATTGTTAATAAAAATAATTTAATATATTTATATAATTTAAACCTATATTATTAATAATTTTAACCTATTAAGAAATATAAATAAATACTTCGAGTGAAACCTATACAGAAACGCGTGGAAACATAATAGAAGGAGTATTTACGTATCAAGGGGCCACAGTAGAACCTTATCCGGTCTCCACTCACTACGTAGGCGTGAACAGAAAGAAACAATATGGTTTACAACTCGAAAACTAACTGACGTGAAACTAATTGAGGTCAACTTTAGCTTAATTTAGCCCGAGGGTAAATCAGGCCCTGCTTACATTTTCAACAGACTTTTGACGGGAGAAGGTCTGTGCGCAGCTGAGGGAGGTAAGTATAAACTGTAACTTTGCCTTATATATTACAAGTGTGTATTTGTAAGGAACAGTATTTTTAATCTCACCGCATGTGTCCTCATCCTCAGAATATATATTATTGTGTGGACAAAGCGTGCGGGAGATGTTGGTGAACTGCTCCAGGCTGTCGGGAGTTTGCACCAGCATCGGCAGCTGCCACGAGAACACACCTAAAAGTTAAATAATCTAATAAATAAAATAATTAGGAACATACCAACAAACTTATTTATTTAGTCAGCCAAACGTGTCAGTTAACATTACAGGCTCTTATGACCAAATGCGATAGTGTAATCATTTTACTATATCATCTTAATTATTATATTATAAATAATGCCTTTGTTAATTCACTATGAGAACATATGAATTACGTATAGTTGTACTTCCTTATGTATTAGATTAAGTAGTCTAGTTAATGAATATATAATATTATACGTGGTATAGCAATGTTGCAGCTATATTATGTTTGTAACACGAATGGTCGGCTCGATCGGGAAGGACCACGCTCTCACAGAATACCAGCATAAAATAGTGCGTTTCGAATGGTGGTGTAGAGAACCGAAGACCCATTTTGACTGGAAACGAGGCATTCCATCTTAGCACGCAGTCCACCTGATGGTAAGTGGATGGTGTGGCCCATAGACATCTACACATTTATGCTCAATTATGAATCAAAATGCATATGCGTTGTCTCCCGAGAACTAAGATGGAATGCCTCGTATTCTGTAAGAGCGTGGTCCTCTTCCCCGGTTGAGCCGACCCATTCGTGCTACAACAATACTACTAATATAGCTGCAGCATGGCTCTGCTACGTAATATAAATATATATATGCAGTAAATTTACCTTAATTTTTTGGCCGTTGAAGGAAAAGGGAAGATCTCCCACCGGGCAAGCTTTCTGCCCCGGGGAGCGACCAACACTCTATGTGTTATTTCGGAGCTGTTCTATATATGACGCGTTAACTTCAGAACTTTGATAGCGCGATTTAGGTTTCGGTGCGTTTTGCTTACGGCTCGTCGACAGCACCGCCACACTTTTACTTTACAACAGGAGATGTTCATCATTTTCATTTCTCAGGCCTCCTCTAAGCCTACCTTATAAAGAGGATATATGCCATGGTTGCCACGCTTGGCGGGTCGGGTATTTTCTAGTTGTTACTAGGACGACGCTGCATCTCCTGGTTTGTTTCCCTCTGTCGCCTCTTACGACACCCACGGGACAATATGTGGTAGTGCAGATTCTTACTAGGGATGCATCCCATACCGATACCGCTACTGAGGGTCTACTACCCACCCCAGGTGTCATTGATACAGGCTTGCGAAATTACCTTTCTCCGTAAAATTTGAGAATACTTTTCTTAAAATCTTATGTTTATTTTAATCACTAACACTATTAACCTTAACAATTAATTTTCATACTAATAATTAAATTATAAGTTTGTAATTTTTATATTAATCTATAAAGTTAATCCATATAAATAAAATGATATAAGTTTGCAGTTATGCGCGCATATCACTGAGAAACTGCTGGATGGATTTCAATTAGGTTTTCTAAGTTTTATTTCTTAGGGTGCATACAGATTAAGTAACATGTTGTGTAACTTTTGTTTTATAACACGTCCACATTGTTTATCAACATTGCATCATATAACAATACTGTACACATTAGAATAACAATGCAATATAACAATGTTATATGACATTGTCGTTTGTCGTTCTGCAGTGCTTTTCACAATGTCGACACGAACAGATGTTTTGCTAGCTGTTTAGCTAGCAGCAACACTTGTACTTTTAAATGACAAAAGAAAAAAAACATAGATACTGGGTACGTCCCAAACAAACATAGTTTATTGACTAGAGAAAAATACTCTCGAGTTATATAACATTTGTGTCACGTTATAACGCATTTTATTACATTTAGTCTCCACATTACTGAAACACGTTATATAACAATGAAAACTGTACTGAAACCATATTGCGAGCATATATGAAAGATTTAAAACTTAATAATATTCCAGTCACTTTATTGCAGAACCCGAACCCATTTTTACTGGAAACGAGGCTTTCCATCTTAGTCCTCTGGGGTGACAACGCATCTGCATTTCGATTCTTAATCCAGAATAGATGAAGATGTATATAGGCCGCAGCGGCCACTTACCATCGGGTGGACTGTGTGCTCGTATGTCACCCTTATTCTATAAAAAAAAAACTCGTGACAATATGGAGCAGTGGGCAATGAATATTCCTACACCGTCACTATACGTTTAATACACTGGGAATGTTGCAGTGCTGATTTTAGGAGGACCATATTGTTTGAGAGCCGTGGTAGCGCTCAGGGGCTAAACGCCCGCTGTAAATTTCACAGTACGCGAGCAAGCCGGGTTCTATCCCCGCCGGCACCAATGAAATTGTTAATTGCAATATTTAGTGCTAAGTGTGAAGGCAATCATGAGGAAACCTGCATGTATGAGAAATAAAAAAAATATTTCGAAAACATGTGAAGTTCGCCAACACGCATTGGGGCAGCGTGGCATACAGAGGAGCAGTCGGACGTATATAGGCTGTAACTTTACATTGTGTACAGATAGATTTACTTGCCTTGCACATATAACTTATCCCTTAATTTAAGTATTAACTGTCTATATACCTGTCTGTTTCTACTGTTATTTTATGAAAAGAGAGAGAGAGAGAGCAACCTTAAATATTTATTTATTGACCTTAAATATTTCATACGTATTATTTTACGTCGATTTTATGAGTATAGTATCGGGTATATATAATAATATAGATTTGCATGTTCAATAACATAAAATTGGCATACCTTTCTGTTGCCTAGCAGTTATAAAAAGCGGGTAGGTGCGATTGGCAAAGTCACTTGCTACTGTTACGCGAGCTGGAGTGTCGTATTCGTCTAGGTCCTAAAAATTATTCACAGATGTATTAAAACTTAAAACCTTCATTCATTCATTCATTCATTATAGCCTATCACACGCCCATTGCTATTCATAGGGCTCCCTATAAATTGCCTCATAGGGGGTTCATTTGGTCAGTTATCATAGTGGCGCTTGGCAGGCATATATTTATATACTTGTATTTATATATATGGTCCGAGAGCTCATGACGCATTTTTCATGAAGTGTTTGATGCATCATGAAACTTTGTTTAAAGGTATCAGTCGACTCAATAAGCAGGTATATGACTGTCTGCCTGGCCTACCTGGGTACACCTGGTACTGCGCATACAGGTAGGTCTCAAAAAAATTTGCCCAAAAAAAGTGTTTGATTCAAATAATAATAATAACTATCCATCAGCTAAGTTTATAAAGAATTAAGAAAAAAAATGGCAGACACTTCTGAAGGGGTTTACATAGGGGCGGACGACCCCAAAGTTGTATTTTCAAAAATTCCAAAAATAGTGTTTGATTCAGTTTGCCATTTTTACAGCGTGTTTATTATATATAATAAAAAATTCTCACAAAAGGGCAGACAGTTTCTCCGGGGGCTACTAATTTAAAAATCTATACAAATAAATAAAATTTAAGTGTCTGTTTTTAATGTCAAAATAACATTTTTCTTTACTCAACGCATATGATATTATACCTAGTCAGGTCATAAATTCTGTCACATGTTTAATATAAAATAATTGAAACAAGTTTATTCATTATGTAACCATTTATATACCAAAATGAACTTAACAAAACATAGATTCTTATGACACTAAAGTTTATTCCAAATGACCTCCGTGATTTTGAATACAGGCCTTCAATCTGCGCGGCCAGTCGTCTATCGCAGCACGAACGAGCTCCATGTCAATATCGGCGGCTGCCTTAATCAAGGATGTCTTGAGTGAGCATGCCTTTTCCTCCAAGTGTTGCCATATCTTGTAATCTAACGGATTCAAATCTGGACTGGAGGAGGGCCAGTCTTCGTGCCGGATGAAGTCGATTTCACGCGCCGCCAGCCAGTCTTGTGTGCTCTTCGCTCTATGAGCTGGCGCCGAATCTTGTTGGAATACCCAGTGCCTGTTATTGAACATGGTATGAGAAACAGATTCCACAAGGTTCTTCAGGACTGTATTTTGATACACAACTACATTCGTTTTTACACCTTTCTCACAAAAATGTACCTCTGTTAAGCCCCAATAAGAAACTCCCAACCATACCATGAGCGAGGTTGGAAAATGACCTCGTTGGACACGCGGAATACGATTGCTCGCTTCTTCACTACTGTGTGCGTACATCTTATCATTTTGTTTGTTGTAGCTCTCTTCTACGGTAAAAATTTTTTCATCCGAAAAAAGAATTAGAATGAGATATTTTTTTCCCGCGTACCGCTTCAACAAAGCGCGGCATCTCTTCAGTCTCAGGTCCATTAGACGAGCATTCAAACGATGTCCTGTTTTTCTTCGATATGCCCGAAGCCCTAAGTCTTCATTTAACACCCTTTTCACCGTGGTTCTGCTTAACCCCATCTGAAGGGCCAACAGTTTCTGCTTACGTTTGGGATTTATTTGAATTCGCGCCTTCACAGCTTTTATCACTGCTGGAGTCCTAACAGACCGAGGGCGACCACTTCTTGACCTGTCATCTACACTAGAGTCTTCATTGTATCGTTTGATGGTACGATAAACGAATCTTTTGGTTTTATTCACATTTTTCAGTATGTCAAAAATTTGAATTGGCGCGTAACCGCAACGATGCAACGCAATAACTGCAACACGGTCTTCTTTAAGCGTCCACTCCATATTTAAAAATGAGTAAAATTCTAAAAAGTATACAGTTTTATTTTCATGAACAATTCGAAATTCGAATTCAATAAACTTTTTTGTGGCCAGCATTCTAAAAGAAAAGTTTTACTGTGTGACAATACTTATGACCTGGCTAGGTATAAGATATTTATAACAAAAACACAATTTTTAAAATTTTTGTCTCTCTGTCTGTTTGTTCCAGCTAATCTCCGAAATGGCTGGACCGATTTTGACGGGACTTTCACTGGCAGATAGTTGATGTTGTAACGTGTATTTTAGGCTACTTTTATTCTAGAAAAATTATTAGGGTTTTGCGCAAAAAAAAAACCCTAAATTACACGCGGGCGAAGTCGCGGGGAACACCTAAAGTTTAAATAAATCTTGCGTGGAGAGGAGACAAATATGTTACGGGTTGTAATGATTGCGACAGAGAGCGACGGTCGTCGATATGTCTTTAGTCATTCTTCGCGCTCCCATTGCGGATCACGTGATCTTGTACAGGTGTTACAACTAAAATGTAATATATGCATTAGCATGATATTACGCATAACATGACTATAATATAATTTTTTATTCTTACTTAAAAATATTTATATATTTTATTAGATGAATATTTCAAGAAGTAGATAAAAGTGAAGTTTACTCAAATGTACAACAATAATTACAGCTAATGGAGATTTTTTATTAGTTAGTTACAATGAAAAAAATTCTGACAAAATGAAAGAAAAAATATATCTATAGGAAATATATACATAAATACATATATTTTGTTAGTTTTCGCTTTAACTGTCACTGAAATCTGACTCTTTAGCATCGGTTGATTCGTATTCATCATTTGTAAAACAATCAATAAAATAAAATAAATTAATTTCAAAATACTGAACAGTTCTGTTGGAAGTGTTATTTTCCGAAGTTTTGATAGCATCTAATACGGTTTCAGGTACGCAATCACCTTCAAACCACTTAAATTCATACGTTTCATTTTTTAATATCCATCCATTACCAGCTGGTACCAAATTAGTTGGATTAACCAAGTAAGCATTGCGCCAATCACTGGTCATGTATTGCGTACGCAAAAAATGCTGGTGTAATTCTGACTTAGACGGCGATAAATTTTAGGCATCATATCTTTGAATAGATTTTTGGAATGGTTCATTCGTATTTTTCAATTTATAAGTAGAGCAAAACTTTTGAAATCGAGCAATATTAACATTCGTACAGTTTTTCCATTTCGGAGATTAGCCGGAACAATTTTTTTTGCGCGGAACCCTAATAATTTTTCTAAAATAAAAGTAGCCTAAAATACTCGTTATAATATCAACTATCTGCCAGTGAAAGTCCTGTCAAAATCGGTCCAGCCATTTCGGAGATTAGCCGGAACAAACAGACAGACAGACAAAAATTTTAAAAATTGTGTTTTTGTAATAAATATCGTATCATATGCAAAATTATTTAGTAAAAAAAAAATGTTATTATGACATTAAAAACAGACACTTAAATTTTATTTATTTGTATAGATTTCTAAATTAGTAGCCCCCGGAGAAACTGTCTGCCCTTTTGTGAGAATTTTTTATTATATATAATAAACACGCTGTAAAAATAACAGACTGAATCAAACACTTTTTTTGGAATTTTTGAAAATACAACTTTGGGGTCGTCTGCCCCTATGTAAACCCCTTCAGAAGTGTCTGCCATTTTTTTTCTTAATTCTTTATAAACTTAGCTGATGGATAGTCATTATTATTATTTGAATCAAACACTTTTTTTGGGCAAATTTTTTTGCGACCTACCTGTATGCGCACGCGCAGTACCAGGTGTACCCAGGTAGGCCAGGCAGACAGTCATATACCTGCTTATTGAGTCGACTGATACCTTTAAACAAAGTTTCATGATGCATCAAACACTTCATGAAAAATGCGTCATGAGCTCTCGAACCAATACAAATACGTTACTAGCACGCCAAAACTGAAGCATCGGAAAGAGTTCAATGAATCCACGACTTATTCTGTCACCAGGGCGGCGCCACTAGAAAGATATTTGACAGATATCATAGCGGGGAAGTTAATTTATTCGGAAAATATAAAAGTTATTGTTTCTTTCTGCACTATTAGCTATATATCATATTATTAACATTAAAAATAAACAAATCCACAAATATTCATAAAAGTAGAAAAATTAAAAAAACAGTTAAAAAAGTGCAAAAAATTAAAGAGCAAACCACTGGCGCATTGTTTTGTGTATTAATACATATAATACTCTAGAAACTGATAAACTTTTATTAAAAAACAACTTCACAATTAAATTACATTGTGTAAAAAAAAACTTTAGCTCAGTGTCAACTAGCGACATCTGGTGAGCAGAAAATTATTAGCCCTCATTACCCACCCCGGCAATTAGCTAAAAAATACGACGCTATGATTACGGTTGCTTAAAAACACAAAGTGTTGTCCTTTGTGTTTTAAGCTACAGTATGCCGTAATCAACAGACGTTCAAGAACTGTTGCTTGAAAATGAAAACATAAAGAAAAAGGAAAAAGGTTTATACTGATAAAAAAAAAACTTACTGCTGATGGAATTTTTTTTATAGAATAATGATGACAAACGGTAAGAGGATGCTGCAGCCCATAGACATTTACATTCATACTCAATTAATAGTCAAAATGCAGATGCGTTGACACTCCTGAGGACTGAGATGGAATGGCTCGTTTCCAGTAAAAAGTATCTCCGGTTCTCTACAATCACCATACGAAACACAGCAGCATTAAGTTGCTACTTTACGCTGGTATTCTTGAGAGCGTGGTCCAACCCCGGTCTAGCCGACACAATCGTGCTGTAACCAAAATATAGCTGCAGTATGGCTCTACCTCGTAAGAAAAAGTAAATTATCTAATAATTATATAATAAAATGTATAATATATGAGGATTTTAGGACATAAAAGTGTAAGAAAAAAATCTCACGCCGGCAAATTCCATTATGTATTCGGTGTTCTTACTGACATACACCACATACGGCACATTGTACATGTACCTAGAACAAAAAACATATAATTAAATATCAGAAATTACATTGCTGAAAACATAGATCATCTGTTAGTGATTGTGGAACTTATGCTAACTACTTTTTTATTTAGAATAAAGCTGGAGTGACGACCTGGTAAGACATGCAGGAAGTCGATGGATGCAGGTGGCTCAGGACCGTGCTTTGTGGCGTTCCTTGGGGGGAGGCCTAAGTTTAGCAGTGGACTTGTGAAGGGATGTAATGATGATGATGATGATGATGATGATAGCAAATATATAGATAAATACATATATTTTGTTAGTTTTCGCTTTAACCGTCACTGTAATCTGACTCTTTAGCATCGGTTGATTCGTATTCATCATTTGTAAAAAAAATCATTAGTAAATGACAATCAATAAAATAAAATAAATTAATTTCAAAATACTGACCAGTTCTGTTGGAAGTGTTATTTTCCGAAGTATACGAATACGATATGATCCTTGTTGGTCGAAATATACTTAGTCGGGTCATAAACTTATATGAAATCATTGAGTTATATGTACTACGTACTAGAGAAGCCATTTCGAACATTGACTATGTTCAACTGAACTGTAGTGCAATCCATACAAACTAAATATTGCGTAAATTGAAGATTTGTGAATTCCATTAAATAATTATTATTACATTTTATTTAGAAATATAACATGTTTGTTTAGATGAAATTAAGATATTTTATATTAAATTCTTATATTTATTTTATATTAATATCTTATATCAAATTAAAGTCGTCGAGCATGCGCGACTACTACTCCCGCGCATGCGCGAAGACATAGAGTAGGACACAGTTTTTGTTTGAAATGGCTTCTCTAGTACGTAGTACATATAACTCAATGTATGAAACTAGCTGGCCAGGCAGACGTTGTTCTGCCCTCTCCGACGACCCTGTGTCCTATAAAAATTCTTAAATTCGTAATAAAAATACTGAGGGTCACTTATAGGGATAAAAACTATCCTATCTCTCAAGTTGGACCAAACGGCACTCGTGTCATAAGTTCTGTCTAAACCTTCTTATTTAAAATTTTTGAATACTTCCTAGATGAACTTCACGAAATTTAAAAATATAACGTTTGCGCTTGCCGAAAATAAAAAGACATTAATTTTCATTCATTTTCAAATATGGAGTGGTCGAAGAAAGAAGACTGAGTAACGGTTATCGCGTTGCACCGCTGTGGTTACGCGCCATAACAAATTTTCAATATTCTACAAAAATTGAAAATAACCCTACGATTTGTTTATCGCACTATCAAACGATTCACTGAAGATTCAAGCTTCGAAGATCGTAAGAGGACCGGCCGACCTCGTACAGTTAGGACATCCGCGATCATCAAAGCAGTAAAGGCGCGAATCCAATGAAATCCTGTTCGTAAACAATAAATCTTAGCTCTTCTCTGCTCTTAGGCCCACGGTCAAAAGAGTGATTAATGAAGACCTAGGACTACGAGCTTATCGTAAGACGACCGGGAATTTTTTTTGAACGAGCGTTTGAATAAAATTAGGCTGGATAGATCCCGCGCTTTGTTACGGCGGTACGCGCGAAAAAATGCCGCGAAATTTTATTTTCGGATGAAAAATTTTTAACAAGCATATCCAGACAAATTAAAGGTTGCTACTTTGGTAAAATTCAACCCCAAATTCCTCCAAAACCTTTGTTATTTAAATTTAGCTTTTTGAACAAACAAATCACATCTACAATCTGCCGTTAAAGGCTTGGGCATGCCTGCACTCCTGTATTTCTAGCTAAAATTAGAATCAAAGATCATTCCCTCTGTGAATGTGGTCTAGATGAAGATACCCCAGACCACATTTTCTTTAATTGCCAAAATCACCCAATTTATTTATATGACATTCTTCCCAAAACAATCCCTCGACAAGTGAATATCAATTCCCTCTTAACTATCCCCGATTCCATATATGTCAATATGATCTCAAAATATATTCAAATGTATAATATTAAATTCTAATTATTGTGTACTAAATTTAGCTTAACCTAATTCTCTATTGCCGGCCCAGGCTAATTCCCTCCTATAACTAGATGTTTGCTCTATATTGTGTGGTCCATAGAAGTATTAGGGTGTGGTCCATAATTCATGTATTTAGTTGCTTTGTTTTTATCCACATTTTCACCTAATAACCGCTAACTCCTTTTCCACCGAAAAGCCTTAAGACAAGGTGTGACAGACCAAAGACCGGACATTGGCAGAATTATTGTGACATAACCACAATATCAAGGGCCATATAGACAAAAAAAAACATCGAATAAAGTTATAATAAACAAAATGATAAAGTATGTGTTCACAGCAATGAAAAGCCAGCACGCGTATTCCGTGGGTTCAACGAGGACATTATTCTTCGTCATTCACGGTTTGGCTTGGAGTCTCATATTCAGGCTTAACTGAGGTGTTTCTTTTGTGGAAATGGTGTAAAAACCAGTGCCGACGTGTACCAAAATACCGCCAGAACAAGCATAGTCTTTCTCAAACAATGTTCAAAAACAGACATTGGATATTCCAACACGACTCTGCACCAGCTCATATTTGACTTTATCGGACATGAAGACTGGCCCTCTTCTAGTCCAGATTTAAACCCACTGGATTACAAGATATGGCAACATTTGGAAGAGAAAGTCTGCGCTAAACCTCTTCAGAACTTGGAATCTCTTCCAGCATCTTTGTCTAAAGCAGCGGTAGAAATAGATATGAATGTAATTAATAGAATCAGGCGTTACTTTGCGGAAATGCATTATATAAAAGCTTTTAGAAAAATTTTACTTCGCAAATATCCGCGTTATACTTAGTAGGTAGAGAGCGGTTGCATCATCGGTCTGTATAAAAGGCACTTGTTTTGGCTCGCCGCTCACTTAGCGGTTAGCCACCGTAGAGTCTATATCACCTGAGGATGCCTCGTGTAGAGGCGAAACACGTGTCGTATTATCGTCAGTGGTGTGTCTTGCCTAGTGTAGTGGTGTTGGGAGTAGCGGTGCTGAGATTAGTGGTGATGGGGATAGTGCACGCAATTGAGGGAGGGCGGGAGGTGCTCTTCATACTAGGTAAGACACATTATTTTATAACGCGGATATTTGCGAAGTAAAATTTTTCTAAAAGCTTTTAGATATGAATGTGGTGCGTGCTGCGATTGATGATTGGCCGCGTCGATTAAGGGCATGTATTCGAAATAGGGGAGGACATTTTGAATAATGTAAATATATAAATACAAATTATGTGTCACATTGTTTGTCCGCGATGAACTCCTAAACTATTTTGCACACTGAGGTCTAAGATAAAATGCTTTGTTACCAGTAAAAAGAGTCTCAGATTCTCTACACTCACTATATGAAACAAAGCATTATTCTGCTGTTTCACGTTGGTATTCTGTGAGTGCAAGATCTTATCTTACACTACAGCCGAACCTTCTGTAGCCATTATATAGTAACTTCAATAATTTTGCTTAAATATTCATACCGAGTCATTACTAATCAAACATTGAATATTAAAATACACAGTAAAGAGTAAGAAAAACAATGCAATTAATAATGTGATATCTATTACTATTTTGTAGAGATATGAAAGGAGCACTGCCCTATACGTTTTAGATTTATATTTATATTTTTATTTTACTCTGTTGTAATAATCACATATCATAAAGGCAAAGGTCATAAAATATTGAGTATGGATAGAAAGCGAAATATTTATGTGCTAATAAATACATTAAGGTTAATCATCAAAGACTTTAATGTTACCTTTTTCGATTCCTCAATAAAACTCCCAAGTTTTTGGGATAAAATATAGCCTAGATCACTCCTGACATCGCTTTTTAAATGTTTGTGAAGTTTCATGATAATCGGTTAAGACATTATTAACCAGAAATAGGAGTCTCAATCTAATGAAAATTATGAATGTGAGGTATATATATATTTTATAGGATAAGGGTAGTGGTGCAATCGATGCATCTCAGCCAACGCAGTAGCAGTTTATTGATGCTTTTCTTGAAGAAATCAGCTGGACAAGATGCAAGAAATTTTTTAAAGGCATTTTGTACTGCCTGTCGAGTATTGAATTTTTTTCCGACGAAATATTTTTTTTTTATAGGATAAGGGTGACAAACGAGCCACAGTCCACCTGATGGTAAGTGGTTGCTGCGGCCCATAGACATCTACATCTATCCTCTGTTACAAATCAAAATGTAGATGCGTTGTCACCCGTGAGGACTAAGATGGAATGCCTCATTTCCAGTAAAAAAGGCTTCCGGCCGCCTGCACTCACCGAGCGAAACGCAGAGGTAAACCTCTACTTCACGCAGGTTTTCTGTGAGGTCGCGGTACTACCCCGGTTCGAGCCGGCCCATCCGTGCGACAGCAAAAGCTGCCGCGTGGCTCTACCACTGTTGAAACAATTTTATTTTTATATATATATATATATATATATATATATATATATAAAATTGAAGTGTTTGTGTGTAATATCGCAATAACTGCCTCTTATTAACCCTTTCACCGCCATAGCCGTAATATTACGAATCTTAAGGTGAATACCGTCAGCGCCCTCACGTAATATTCCGAAATGCTCATGTTACTAGTTACTAGTTACTAGTTACTAGAAAAACTGCAAGGTTTATTCGATTTTGCTATTAAATTTAATACATTTAATTAATTGTGGACAGTTGTAGACACCAATGTCAAAAAATTTATAGAAATATATAGTGTTACTAAGTGCAAGATGAAATTAAACACCTTGCTGCCTCACCATCCCCGTGATATTTCTGAGACCAGTGCTGCGCCACTGTAAAAGATTTATCCAAAAATTTATATTTGTATTGTTTCAAAATTAAAATGATAGTCAAGTCATCATAATGTAATAATTTAATGAACTGAACTAAACATTAAAAATTTAATTTCATATATTATTTAAATGATTTTTGCGGCAAGAAATAAGAATATTAATTCATAAACCAAACAACCCAAATGTAAAATTGAATTATCCCCGTACGTCACTAGAGCATTCGAGTTGAGAACGATACCACCATGAAGCATATAGCCAGCATTTCAATAAATTGTCAACTGTGGCGCCGTCACCGTGATAACACGCGTGTACTATACTTATTTGCATTTTTAGTGCTGGAAATTATCGATAATGCTAGATGAAGAAGAACTGTTAAATATTTTAGAATCGCATAATGATATTCACAGTTTCATCTACAGACAGTGATATTGAATCGGTAAGTAAATATTCATGTAAAATAAATAGTCAGGTATTTGAGAAACTTACACTACATTTATATTTGCTTAATTTATACATTTTTACAGGAACATAAAGAATCTTCTAGTATAGGAGTAGAATCATCATGTCAAAAAGTGATGAATCACCGCCGTTATCGCCATCTATTCGACCGAAAAAGAGAATAAAAAGAAAAATTTCCAAAAATGGTAGATCAACGCAGACCGAAAATCATTACATATGCTATGTGAAATCGGAAAAAGATAACTACACAGCTTATATAAGTTTGCCCGCTTCAAGATTCTTTAATTAAAGACCAGAAGATCCTCGAAATGAGCATTTTGGTACATTACTTGCATTTGAAATGGAGTCAGTCCTATACGAGATTCGATCGCAAGTGTATATGGACATAATAAATTTGATATATAACGCTCGGAAGGAGCTACATATATTAGATCAAGGTCCATGTCCATCTCCCGAATATTGATTAGTTTTATGAGGAGAATTAACGCTGATTAAGTGCAATGTGATTAATGAAAATTAAGACTGATTAAAGCTAGTGATGTGTCCAATAAGAAGAATGTTATGTTAATTAAAATAAATAATAATCTATAATTTTTAAAACTTTGTTTCATTTATCGATAAATGGTTGTTGCAACACTATGCAAAATATTAAATAAAAGTTCCTGGCGCTGGAGGCACTCCACGTCAACTAAAGCGCGGCAGTGAAAATGCCATTAAAACATAACAATTTTCAAAATTTTTGTCTGTCTGTCTATCCGGGCTAATCTTGATAATAGATGAATCGATTGTAATGAAACCTCACAAACAGATAGAGAGCAATGCCAGGTGTGAGTGACCTAGGCTATATTTGATCAGAAAAACAAGATTTTTATTGATAAAATGGTCCTTAACCGGTTCAGTGCGGGTGACACGCCAGGCGTGCCATGGATTACTTTTGTGTGTGGCGTATGACACGCGAGTCGTGTCTTTTTATAAATCGTTATAACTCGCTCAAATTGCTTTTTTTGGAAAATTTATCCAGAACAAAATATTCATTATTTTGCGAGTAGTTCATGCCTGCAGCGTCGTTTCTGGATATTTTGAAAATTTGAAATTTTTAGGGGTTGACAATCTTTTTTTAACGTGTACATGGTACTATTTTTACTTTGTGGGTGTTAAATCATGTTATGGAAAAATTGTCTAATAAGTAACAAATAATAGCACTCACAAACTCAAGTTGTAAATAAATTTCTGGAAAACAAGTCTCCTGTTAAAAAAACAATGCGTTTGTCTCATTGTTTAATTTTGCTTAAAATGGTTGAACTGCCGTCTTATTACTATCGTATGGCCGAATAGACCTACGAAGTACCATGTGCTCTTGTGATATGGTATAAAGTTTATTTTTGCTTGAAACAGTTCGAAACCGTTCATGCATAAAAAAAGTTCCCTAATAAATAGTCTTTTGTCAATCCGCCGCCGCATAGCGCCGGCGCTTTTTTCCTTTTGAAAACACTTGTTTTGCTATTCTTACTAATTAGACGTTTTCAGATCGACTTTACTTTTACATTTGTATAACATTAAATAATATTTAATATTTGTAAATATCAATGAATGATATACCTTTTTTTTTTTCAAATTAAGGTTCTTCATTGTTTGATATTTACAAATGTTATTATTAGGTGAAAATTTAATTTAATAAAAACCAAGGTTTCCAGGGGGATTTAGCTGTACCTACTTATATAAATGATTTTTTTATAACAACAAAAAATAGTACAAATTAAGGTTTGTAATCTCTTCATAAAAAAAGTCACTTTCTCTCAATTTCAAAGAAAACGCGTAAAAAAACACGTAGTTACCCACTAAAAACAAGTATCCTTCCATTTGTAACTTATGTTTGATGTCAAATAAACTTAATTAGGTCTAAACAAGTAAAAAAAGAATAAAAAAGAACATTACTATTACACATGGCGGATGGCACTGTGGCGCTGGACACGCCCGGCGTGTCATGAAATATTTGTTCGCCGCCACAGCTAAAAGTTGTCGAAAATTGGTGCCGCAAAGAATTGTTTAATTATCCTAAATCTAAATAACGCCACATTTATAGACAGCCAAATACTAGATTAACAGAATGAACTGAACCACAATATAAGGCTGGACACTAATCCGGAATGCCTCTCTGAATTCATATTATTAATTAAGAAAGCCCAGAATTGCATACAATTTAACTATTATCCACACACATTCTGATTTTCTCAGATCTATCTGTAAGAATGACACTGACTAGCGTTCTGAATTACGGATCAGAATATTTAAGATTATGATTTCATAACATGCATTTTTCTATACTTTTGGACACGCAGACCCACACATACCGGAATCAGATTATAAATTGTTTCAGTTGACACTGCAAGAGGTAACGGCTAGATGAGATGCGACTTGTGGGCGAATTTCTAAAAAAAAATTGATTTTACTAAGTTTATGAGACTGACAGACCTCATCGCTATGTCTTTGTTGATTTTCCAAAGTTTATGAGACTATTGTAGTAGAATAATAAGAATAACATAAAACAACAAAAGATTTTACCTTATTTTAAGCCAGTTTTATTTCATTTTCTGCCTATTACATTAATTTATACACGTTGAGTTAAATGAATGATTTTTTTAATCAAAATCAAGCGATTTAAATCATGATTTAAATCAGTCTGATTTAAATCAGCCAACCCTGTTTTGATTATTTTCTGCCGACTTCCAAAAAGGAGACGGTACTCAATTAGACTGTAATTTTTTTGTTTTTTTTTTATGTGTGTTACCTCATAACTTTTTACTGGGTGAACCGATTTCGATTATTCTTTTTTTTATATGAAAGCTGATACTTCTTGTGTGGTACTGAATGAAATTGATCAAGGTCAAACCAATAGTTTTTGAGTTATTCTTAATAACTTAAATTGAAGTTGGCTGTACAAAATCTTAAATTATATGTTAATTAACTACATGTAAGGAATATATAGGGCTCTTCCAATATGGAGAAAATCCTTAATCAACATGCTTAGCAGGTGTAATCCCAAAAGCAGTGCCATATGTATTGCATCTTTGAGACAGCTCTTTATCCCTGATCAAAGTATATCATATGGGGAGACCACCTCTCCACAAATAGTTGGTGAGCACCATCTATTGGAAAATGTAAGATATTCATAATATATTCTATAGTTGTCTATAATATTCTATAGAGTCTCTCACACAGCACCAAAAAGACCTTGGACAATTATTTGTAGACAATACAATGTGATCCAACCGTCGGAACACATGTTTGATGTGATCCAACCGTCGGAACACATGTTTGATCTAAACTGAGGATGTCATCTTTGTGTTATTTGCAAAAGCACCAAATATTTAGCAGATAAAAGGAGTATAAATATTTTTATTTACTTATATAAGCAATTGCTTACAAAAAGGTGGACTTAATGCCCCAGAACATCTCAACGAGTCTACATCCATGTTGAGCAGAAAAGATATTAAGAGTGAAAAGTACAAACCCTGGTGTGTGAGTTTCAATGCTATTTTTCTATATGGTAGAGCCATACTGCAGCTATATCTGTAGTTGTAGGACGAATGGGTTGACTCGACCGGGGAAGGACCATACTCTCACAGAATACCAGTGTAAAATAGCAGCTTAATGTTTGTGTTTCGCATGGTGAGTGAAGAGAACTGGAGACCCCTTTTACTGAGAAACAAGGCATTCTATCTCAGTCTTCATGGGTGACAACGCATCTGCATTTAGATTTGTATTTGAGGATGGATGTAGATGTATATGTGGCATAGCAACTAGTCTACTGTGTGCTTGTTTGCCAACCCTATCCTATAAAAAAATGTATTCAATCCCAAAATTGTTTACAACAATTGGATCAGAAACTTGAATATTTTTATCTGCAAACAATAAATCAGGAAAACTCCTAAAAAGCTACAAAATCTATAATAAAATAGTTCATAGTTTGTGTTGTTGTTTTAATTGCTACACCACTTTATAATTTGTGTCTCTACGGTTTAACTACAGAACCTTTGATTATATAGACAGGTATATAATCAAAGCACAGAACACTACAGACTTTTTGTATGTATTATAGATCATCATTATCATCATTACAGCCCTTCACAAGTCATCCTAGTTCACAGTCATAGGCCTCCCCCAAGGAAAGCCAGAAAGGGCCACCTGGACCTGTATTATATTAAAAGCCATTAATTTATTTGAATAAAAAAATAGTTAAAGTAATCTTTGATATTATAGTACTCTTTGAAGTTATATTAACTTCTAAGAAATAATTAATATTCTCATGCAAATTACATTATTAAATTATCATTGTTGGCCAATACTTGAACAATAACTCACAGAGTACTTTTTATATAGGAAGCAATAACTATTAGCAGATGGAACTTTCTTTCAAAAACTTTATTAAACAAAAATTGGCGAATACTTACGTATTGTTGTAATGAAAAATAATCCCATTGTTCTTAGTTTGTTGGCAAAAGGAAAAGGGAATGCAAAAAACTAAACAAAGTAATAACATCATTGTTAGCTCCATGTTGCACTTCATTATGCCCATTGTAATTGTATTTGTACACACATTATATGAAAAGTTTGTGGTTAAAACAAATGATTAATTTTTTTAATTTTTTTTTTTATGTAACAAGATAATAAAAACACCAACACAAATAAAGTGTATCTATAATACAGATATAGGTAGCTGACGTTTACTTTACGTTACTGTTTTGACTTTTGATTATTTTTGATTTGACTTTTTTAATCTTTACGTTACGTTCAGATTCTATGATTCTCATTTATAAATATATAGATAGAGGTCCCTGGTATAGGCTACGTTCAGATGACAAGCGCTCAACGCGCGTTTTGATAACGCGCGCTTACAACTACATCATGGCTCCAGTACACGTTGGCCGAGCGCGCTTGGCGAGCGCACTCGGCAGATTTTCGTGGTGCCGTTCACACGTTGGCGTGTTTCATTCTGCGTTGGTAGCTAGATGATGATGGACGTTAGGGTAATTGCGGCCGCTGTCATATACTACTTATACAGCGCTTCACTCTTCTCATGCTGGGGCCACAGTAACGATAAACGTCAATGCCCAAAAACGCAACAATTATTGCCTTAATTTTAACGCGATAAACTGAGTGGCCACACTTGGGTCGGTCAACGTCATTTCAATTTTAATGCCGTTGAACGGCGTTAAAGTAAACTGACCATTTATTTATTAACTCAAAACGGGACATGGGTTTATTTATACTCCCCAGTTAGCAGGTTAACAGTAAAAAAAATATTATGTTATTTATTTAAAAACTGTAACTTTATACAATTAGTGTTCACTATAATTATAATCACATTAATTATAATTATTTTTATTTTAACAAATTGTAAAAAATAAAAATTAATCACCAGTTCACCAGCTTCATTAACGCAAAGTTCCTCAGACAGTAATTATTAAATGCAACATATTTTTTAATTATATTTATATTTGTCAGTGGAACAAATTTGCTTTAATAAAGTTGGTGATGATTTTAAATAAGGGCAAGTTTTTTTTACATTGATTTTTGTTATCAACGTCGCCTTTAGAACTGGAAACTGTAAGTGATTTTTTTTCAGACGTCCACAATTTATTCATAATAGAAAAATACTTTTTCTACTGGAGCATTTGTACCAGGTATACATAAAATATATTCGATTAAAATGCAAGAGAATGCATGTTGAGTATGTTGGTGAGAAATGTTTGAATCACTCAACGAATTTCTGCGAAAACTTTGAAATTATCCCATTCGGTAATTTTTTGGTCGGTCCCGCTCTCGCCCGTTCGTGTCTGACGAACTTCATAGTTTTAAATTTTCTCGCCGTTTAGTACAACGGGACTATTTTGGGTCCCGGATCTTTGTTTGGGACAACGGGACAGGTGACCGAGAAAAGGGACAGTCCCGTTCAAAACGGGACGTATGGTCACTTTACGTTAATATTCCTTGAATTTCAAGCAAGATGAACGTTGACGCTGCTACACTATGTTTGATGAGTGTAAATTTTTATAATATGAATATATTTTATCATTGTCTAAGCATGGCTCTGTTTGCAGAATCTCAGGAAACGTAATAACTTTTTCATTATTCCACTCTATCGTAGCCATACGTGCGACTCCGTTGCGTTCACCGTGCACAATGAGACAAACGTAGTGTGGCCGCTTCAACGCGTTAATTCCTGCGTTAATCTCTTTGATGTACCGACACTCGAGTTATCGTTCAACGGAAAACGGCATTGTTCTTGCCGTTGTAGAATTATCGCGTTAAGTAGTGGCCACACCTACATTCAACGCCCATCAACGCGATAATTAACGGCATTTCTCGTTAGTGTAGCCCGGGCATAAGAGTGAACGAAAAAAAAACTACACATACAACAATAATCCCAGTTTGTCCTTTTTAGGGTTCCGACCTCAAAAGGAAAAAGAAACCTTTATAGGATCTACTAGCTGACCCGTGCCCGCTTCGCTGGGGGTTTTTTCAAAATAAATGATAGCCCAAAAGAAGCCCCTAAGCTACATTATCCCTGAGCAACATAAACGCAGAGATAATTTATAATAATATTTATCATTAGGTAGGTACTCTGAAATCGCAACTAAACATGTATTATTTAATGCAGTTAGGCAAGTTAGTTACTCTGGTTTTATTTTTATGTTGCTCATGTTTGGGGTTCCATATAACTGATTCATTGTGAGAATCAATCAATGATCAATGTTTGCGGCTTGCGCCAAATTCCTTTGATTTGTGCACGGAAAACCGACACTATACGGCTCGTCGGCGAGCGTTGGCCGCAAACGCCAAATATATACAAAACGGCCCAGTAGCCCAGTACACGTTGGCCGAGTGCACTCGGCGAGCGCGCTCGGCCAACGTGTACTGGAGCCATTAGACATCAGTTTTATTCAGGCCGTACACATGCTAACGGGCGCTTTAATAAAGCGCGCGTCAACGCGCGCTTTGAGATCATTGGTTTCTACATGTTACCGTTCAGTTGAGCGCGCACTTTTGATACGGATAGACGTATTTTAAGGTTCGCTCAGTTCATCCAGAAATCGCTCGAAATGGAAACGGAAGCTTTTAATACCGAATTATTTATAGATGAAATAGAAAAACGTCCTGCGATAAGGGACATGACAAGTAGCGTTTATTCAGATAAGAACTTAAGGAGATGGGCTTGGGAAGAAAAGAATGTTCTTATTTCCTTTCTTTTTTTTTCTTTTGTTCCTAAACAAGTATTGATTTATAAATTTGTGTCTTGATTAATAACAACTTTGATTAATAAAAACTTACCTCAATGTAATTATGAGTTTTTCTTCTGGTGAAATACTATATCGCACAGCGTTTTTATTTGCTACGAGTTCATCGTTTATGAGAGTCAGTAAGTTATCAAATGACTTGAAGGACATTTTGAAGTAGTTAAAAAATTTGGGTTTGAATTGCCTTAACTTAAGATACAAAATTATGTACTGGCTTTCAGTCAGTCTGTATGAAAAAATTGGGTGGATCCAATATCTCCGTCTTCTGTCGCGTCGTTTCTGTCGTCGGTAAAAAAACACCGCTAAAACTGTTTCTACGTCCAACTTCGACAAATATAAAACTCAAATTAGCCAGGTCAAGGCGGCCGCGGCAACGCGCGTGCAACGCCTGACAAGCGCGCACCATGTGAACACTACACACAACTTTTACGCGCGTTCAACGCGCGTTGAGCGCTTGTCTGAACGTACACATATAGTACATAGTGTATTATCTATGGATAGAGGATGGAAAACAGGGTGACCATCTTTAAAATACAGATCCTGCCTTACTTTGGTTAAAAACCTGCCAAATCCTGCCAAAGTCTGAATTGAAAAATGCCTAAATACTGCTAACTTTATTTACCATTGTATTAAACTAAAAAAAGAAAAATACACATAGAGATGCTATATTTTTTAATTAAAATTAAACATATCTTTCGTTGGTTTGAATGCAATGCAATCGCCATGTTCAGCGATGCCTTGTTTAACACTTTCACTGTCCGATTTCCAGACACAATAGTAAGACAATAGCAGGGCCCTATATGTAGTGCACGGGACAGCGAAAGGGTTAACGTACAAGGTAGTCAGTAAATGTTTGTTTATAAATCTGTTTCGTGTTTTGGTCTTAAAATTTATTTGAGAAAATATTCTTTCGCATGTTGAATCCACTCATATTGTTTGATGTTTAAAGCGGACAGCCGGGGTGCCCAACTTGCAGTTACACAGTCTGGATCATCTTTAACTTTGGAGATCCATGATGAAAGTAAAAGATCTTGCTCCCACTTCGCTCTATACGCCCTTTTATATTTTTGCTTCATCACAGCCTCCTATAATTACTATCTTCCACGAAATATTATTAACAAGATTAACTTCTTGTTAATAACATTTCGTGGATCATTAAATCTAAGGCGATATTTAACTCGTGTAAATTCGTTTTAAGATTATCAACTTTATACACAAAAAATTTATAATACAAGAAATCGAGAAATACAGGGAAATCCCCAACATGCTGACCAAGTATCTAGTGCTGCCATTTAATAAGAGGCCAATCCTGCCAAAATGGCAGAAACCTGCTACACATGGTCACACTGATTGAAAAACAATTGCTTTTGAGATATAAATAGGCGGTAGTATGGAGTGTAGAGTAGAAGGAGGACCATCTCTGTATATGAAAAGTGTCCCTAAAAACGCGTCCAATAAGGGTGACGCTGCAGTAGCATAGGATAAATTAAAAAAAAAGCGCCAAAATTTATTAGAATAAGATGGAGAAATAAACAAGGACCGATCAATCCGCTTGGTTTTGTACTACGTAAATAGTTGAGGTTTTGTATACTGGCATTTTACTAACTACTGTAGTCATGAAATTTTTTAAATATTTTAATTCAGCTGACTTCACTCCGTCTACAACAGCTATATTCATATCGTAGTTTTTCAGACGCCAGCGCTATTGTGGTAGGTTTTGGAACCTCTATTTTCAGTATATATTGGGACACTTTTTCAACTTTCGCACCTTATAAGATGGTTCTCCTTCTACTCTACACTCCATAGGCGGTAGGTACTTTCCCTGGGTTACCAGATATTGTTCCATTTCCGCCGTTATGGGATTATTTATATTCACAGCACTTAAATTCAAATACAATATAGTTCTTTTATGATGTTCTTTTATAGTTCAGATGACTAATTCATTTCTCTCGAAAATACATACTGTGACTAAAAACTACGGGCGGAAACGGCGTAAAAACAGAATCATCATTCCGTATTCAACGGCGCATCGGCGATTTTACTGGACATTTATTGAACTCTTTGAATTTCGACGGCACTAAGTGAAGACGCTACTAGCACAAAGTGTGATATCGCTAATAAGTAGCAATATGTTAAGTATGTACTTAAATATTAATTAAGAATAAAAATATTAATTAATAGTCAAAAATTTCCTCGTGTCGAGTTTTATGTTGTTTTTACAAAAAAAATCAATAAATTTTTAACATTCCAGTCCATCACAAGTTCAGTGCTGAACACGGACCTCCGAAATGAAAAGGTTTCCACTTAGGTTTTGTAGTACAAAACACGGTTCTGAGCTAACTCCCGCGATTTCCTGCATTTCTTACTAAATTAATGGTTTGTGTGCGGCAAGTTGTGGCGTACAAGAGAATTAGTGACGATACGGGATGATACCACCCCGCGTCGTAATCGTAAGCAATAATACAAGAAGAGGATGGGGCAGCAGCACTTTCCTGATGAAAACTTAAAATAATAAAAAACTGCCAACCAGTATAACGCATATTTCCACACAGGCGTGGCAACTATGGGTATCCTATGAGGATATCTAGGGAAGGCCTTTTTAGGTAACTTACTTATGGTTGGGTGACTTAATCATGTTATCTAATGGTTAAGGTGGTAAAATGTTTTAGTTAATATACGTTGTAAAGCATCAACAAATGGTTTGTTTTTGTAATATGTTGGTATATAAAATAAAAACGAATATTTTATAATATTCTATTTTAATTTACCGCGCAGTGTAAGAATATCTGCTACCTCATATCATTCCATGAGTGATGTATGACGCGACATAGGGAAACAACAAAGAAGATAAACAGCAGCATTTTCCTAACAGCTAAATAAATAAAAAAGTGGTTGCCAACCCGCTTGCCAAGCGTTGCAACTATGGCAAATAACTATGTTCATGTTTATGAACATAGTTATTTGCCAGTGGACTTTCGATAGACTGCAAAGATATATATTCTATTTCAATGAAAATATATTGAAATTTAAAAAGGAAAAAGAACTAAATTTTGTGTACTTACCTTGCTACATATATATTTATCTATGGTACTTACACAACATATAGAAATACGAGTATTGACAATGTTACAGTAAGTAAAACAAATGAAAACACAATTATATATTAAATATAATGCAATAAAATTAAAATAAACAAACGATTATTTATTAATTTTTCATCACATTAATAAACAATAAAATTTTTGTCTTCTTTCTAGAGCATTGGTTGTAATTCTCGGTTTGAGTAGCTTTAGAATTTCTCAAAAATATGCATTTATAAACTTGATTTATACTTTTGCATGGCAGAAATTCTTGGGTGCTGGTTGTTAGAATCGCATTAGGAGGGCGTATATATATTATATGCCTTATTGTTTATGCCAAATCTTAACATTTTAAAAACTTGCATTCAAGACGCGCGTCGCGGCGTGTTCACCCGATGGAATTTAAGGTCACCGCCGACCCTCTCTCCCGCGCGCGTCTCTCCGCTGACCGCTCGGTCACGAGATGTGTGGGCAATCAATTGTTCGAGGTCGCCGTGTCGGTTAGAGGTCTGAAAGTTACTATCGAATCGTTAGGTGGCGTTAAGACCGCCTCTGATTGCGTTGTCTTATTTCGTGCGTTTTACGTGACAACTAGGCTTTCCTTGAGTTTTGAGTGATTAACTTAACTTCGATTGCCGTTAATTTGCGTCGACGAGTTGCTTGTGTGGCATTTTAATATCGTACGAAGGAATTTTTGCTTTGTCGGGTGGAACGCTAAAAATTTGTGACCCGAGAGGAGATCGCGTTCGTATTCAATTATAACTATGTGCTAAGTCAACATGGGACATTGAACATTGACAGACAGTTCTTAAGTTGTGCAGTGTGTCACTTGGTTTTAAGTTCGATTAACGTTGATTTAGTTAAATTTGAAGTTAATTATTAAATGTATAATAAAGTTGATAAATTAATATAGTGAAATAAAAGCAGAAAGTCTCAATTGGTGAACGCCCACTGGATGGATCGCACATTGTGGAGAAAAGCAGCGCCTGTGGGTCTGCTGTCCGATTACATCGGTGACGTCAGGTTACATTTACACACAATTTCTCACACCACTTACACACTCATATATTTACCACCTGACTGCGCCTTGTGGTCGACCCTACCTCCGGAACTCGGTAAGTTTGTGTTTGCTTACCAGCCATTACATAATGATTGTCCATAGTCCATTTGGGCCCGAACCCTCTGGTTGCCCGTCGAGTGGATCACTCATGGGCCCTGGTCCAGTCGACTTCTGTCGGGGCAACTGAGGGCCGTAACACTTATATGTAATATATTTTAATGGTATAAATAATAAGGTACAACTATACTACAACAATAAATGTAATAATTATGATAATTTCTATTTAATTGACATAAATAATGTAATAAAGATGTTTTTGACAAGAGACAGGTATTATACGTTAGCTATGACTTTAAGCTTTTGAATGACCGTTGAAATTAAGGAGCATTATCATGAAGAATTTACAATTTGGCGGTCCAAATATTTGACAAAATACATTACAAAAGATATTAAAAACATGAAATGTTACATTTTATATTCAAAACAATAGATATTAATCAATACAAGTAGCAAATCTAAGCACAAAAGAAACTTTCCGATGAAAGGTAATATTATCAATTTTTCGTTAATTGATGCTGTTGCATCCTAAAATGCTAACACTTACCATCTTTTTCACCTTCCCTAACAAAAACATGTATGTATATTATGTTTGTATATTATTTATACACATAATATGTATGTATATTATGTATACAAAGTAAGAACCTGTTAATGGCATTAAGGATTATTTTAGAACTTTTGTTTTTATTTATAACATGCTGTTGGTTCCATGATCAATAAAGGGAAATAATAGAAAAGAGAAAAAAAAATTGTAATATAAAAATAATATATGTACCAATAAAAATAAAATGTTTAAATATGAACGCATCTTTCAGCCTACCAATGAGAAACAATGAAGCTACTACGTTATTTAAAAAAAATAACTGCAGCCAATAGAATTTAAGTATTCATCTCACCGGTCAAAAACCTTTGCATGATTGGTCGAGCAATTAAACAGGTGCTATGCGTCATCCGCCATAACGTTGGAATTTGTGAAAGTGAGCTTTGTTTGCTTTATCGAAATTTACAAAATTTCGTTTTATTTCATTGTGGAAGTGTGTTAAATGTGTTTTAAATAATGAGTGAGTGGTACAGAATGAAGAATGGTTTTAATAACAAGCATAATTCATCGGAATTATCAGTGGAAACTTCTTGTGAGATGTCAGAGTCATTCAACATATTTTCGGACAATTTGAGCCCCATACCGGGTTCAATAGTGCCTAGAAAGTTGGATTTCAGTAGCATGGATGATGATGATGGTATACGGGATGCATCTCCAGCACCCGTGTCTCACAGTCCCCCATATAAAAGAGTTAGGGCTTTGAGGTAAGTCCTGTTACTATGTCATTAGTCTTACATAAAACACCACGATTTGCATGATTACGGCTGGTATGCAATTTATTGTTGATGATATGCATAATTAAAGTGGTACTTTATTTGTTACTGTTTTGGTTGTTTAGATAACAATTTGGTTTTGGTTATGACTCAATTTGCTAGTTAATTATTATTGCAATGTTTCAAAATCATTGGTGCTATTATTTCTGGATATCTTGTATCTTCGTAATTTGATTACATTTTGCGATAATTCTTATTATTTATTTGGAACAATCTAGAAATATATGGAACTTTTCATTATGTGATATGGTGCTGTGTCATGCTTCATTTATTCATTTTATTGCTTTGAAAATGAAGATTAATGATTACACTGGTAGTAAGTCTGCCCTGTATCAGCTATTTGATGAAATTTGGGTTCTATATTCTTTTTGTGTTTGTTTGATAAAATTTGAATATGACATGATAAATTAAAACTGTTGAGTTTCATAATGACTATTAGTAGTATAAGCAGTAAATAAGAGTATATCACACCTTTAGAATTGAAGTGGCTTGATCCAAAATTCTTGTTTTTTGGTAGATGCCAAAAATGTAATTGAAGAATTGGCCATTTTTTAGTTTTTCGATTATAAAGCCTGCTTTTCACTATGGGATATAATATAATATATATTACATCTCGAGATATAAATTAATATCGCTCACCATACTTTTGAAAGGAACCGTTTACACTGAGCTATAATATATATTACATCTCAAACTATAAATATTTTTTTAATCGACCTAGCGATATTTTCATATTATATTTCGCCCCATGTACGCCACACACTGTTTCGCACCACCGCAGAACTGTGTGCGGGGTACAGGGGGTAATCCAATGACGAACGCACATTGGTTAAAAGATATATCTCATAGTGTGAGAGCCAATTGTGGGATATAATTTATGTTTCGGGATATAATATATATTATATCCCATAGTGAAAAGCCAGCCTAATACTTTAGGCTAAGCATTTGATGTCACAATTTTTGTTATTAAGGATTTGGGTAGGAATTGTTTTAATGATTAGATACTAAATCTGTAAGTATAACTAGTTATAACCTTTGTTATTTAATCATTAAAGAAACAGATATCACATATTTTCCGAAAACAATTTAATATTACTGGCTTATTTGACTTTATGTCTATTTTTTACTTAAGAATACAAATAAAATTTTATCTTTTTAAAAAAAAGAGGCGATTAATTTCTGATGTTATATTTTTGATTGATGACTAATTTTAGAATATGCTAGTTTAATTATTGATGACCTGCTAAATTAAGGGAAAGTGAAAAACAGAGTATGCTTTCATAATCATGTAATTTGAAATTTCGCCTCACTAATCATCATTAAACACTAATCACAATCTTAAATAAAACACATATGTACTGCTACCAATATATATATTGGTCTTACTTATTAATTAGAAAATAATCAGACTAGAGAAAATGCCTTAATAAATGCTTTAAATATTTAGTATTGAGATCAGTCAGCTGTCACATAGAATATACCCAATTGGGTATAATTTACTATTACTTTTCTAATTGAAATTATAAAATATTTGATTCCTAACATATGGTTTAATGTAATAATTGCTATACAATTAAAGTGAGTTTATAAAAATCAATAGTTTTTTAATAATCACTGAATACTAAACCTTTGATAAAAGAATATAAATCCATAAAAACACTTCTTACCAGTACAGTAGAAAATAACAATAAACCAAAAGTTAGTTAGTTTGAATAACTAGCCATAAAATGTTTATAAAAATATCTTAGAAATAATTAACAAAGTAAAAAAAAAACACCTTTATAAAATGAAATCAGTAAAAAATTACATAAATGGATCCAACATTAAATGAGATCAAAATAGATGATTAAGTAGTCATTAATTATAAAACCGACTCATAAAACCAGGCATATGTACTACAAATTGCTTTAGTTCTTATAAGATAACTCAAATTTTTCTTTTTATTTCCTGCAAGCTTTATTTTGTTACTAATTGCTTTCAATAGTGGAATTTCACACGCTTCTTTCATTTTTTTTTATTACACATATTTACTTTCTTAAAATCTTTATCGGCTTATGTATTTTTATAGTAAAATACTGTTCTCTGACCCACTTAAAAGTCGCCCACTTGAGTCTATATAAAAATTGTAATCTATCTCTTTAACTCTAAATGGGGTGCCTGATTTTCTAGCACCTCTTAGTAAAAGGCACATCCCACCAAAAACATTCTGTAAAAAACTAGCCAAGTCTCGATGGAGCTGCTTGTTTATCTCTAAAAAGTAATGAAATCTAGACAAAATCGTGCCAAGTCTAAGGTTCCTTACTGCGATTTCTTTATTATTATAGTTAATGTTGTGTGACCTGGCCGTTGAAGGGTACACAAGGGTACAAAATCAGGTGCTACATGACACCATTGCACCAATCTGTCACCAGAACCGCTACCCATTGACGATGGAAAATTGCCACTTGGAAAACGTTGATTGAATAACCAGTCAATTGTAAGCTTGATAAAGTTGCGTTTACACGTAATGTTGCACGTAATTGTATTTACACGTAATGTTATATCTGTTGCAACTACCTATGTTTGTTAAGCGAGATAATAGCCCATAGTGGTATTGGTAATTGGACGCTAGTGTCTCATTTTAAGCGGTTGTTGATTGTGCAACACATGCATTCAGCATTGACAATGCTGACTTCTGCTCTCTTCTTTTTGGAGCGTCAAATCGACCACCGATCTAACATAAAAATAGACGTGCAGACGGACATCTATCAATGATTAGAAGTCCGCCTATACTGGAAATATTTTTTTATACTGTTTGTTTCAGGTTCGCCTATACAAAAGTATTATTGAAATACGCAGCTTTATCAAGCCTACAATTGTCTGGTTATTCAATCAACGTTTTCCAAGTGGCAATTTTCCATCATCAATGGGTAGCGATTCTGGCGACAGATTGGTGTAATGATGTGTATGCAATGTAGCATCTGGTTTTGTACCCTTGTGTACCCTTCAACGGCCAAGTCACACAACATTAACTATAATAATAAAGAAATCGCATTAAGGAACCTTAGACTTGGCACGACTTTGTCTAGATTTCATTACTTTTTAGAGATAAACAAGCAGCTCCATCGAGACTTGGCTAGTTTTTTACAGAATGTTTTTGGTGGGATTTCACTGCTTTTTGTAGAAACGTGGGCATATTCATTTATTTTATTAGATTTTCTTATTTGACACATTTTTTTTCTTTTTTTCCGGTTCTGATTCTTATACAGTAGCAACAGTTTTTCGTATTGCCCATTCGCGTTCATTATTTAGCCTTTTAGACGGTTTAATTTCTGAAAGACCTGCGCGGTATTTACGTCTAAGTCGGTTGTATTCGGTGATCGCTGAAGCTTGAGCTTTTATACTCTTGAAGTCAACATTTATGAGGTACACCCCATGAAGATTGGTTACTCGTGAAAGCGCCACGTAGGCTTGGCCACAAGAGAATATGGAGGTGCCAATATCCATGAGGGCATTTTTTAGACTTAGACCTTGGCTCTTGTGAATTGTTAGGGCATACGCCACACAGATTGGGATTTGTTCTCTGTACACGTATTTTTTTTTATGTACCAATAGTAGAAGGGGGCATTACCATATCTCTAATACATCTGAGACCAGCTGAGGGTTCTTCATCAGATACTTCAGACCTTCGATTTTTAACATCAAATGAAGCCGCCCACCAAGTTGAATATTTTTGTAAAGGCGGTATGTCGATCTCTTCTAATAGTTTGGTTGGGCTCTTGTGTTTTCTAATCAGGGTCACCAGGTACTCCAGATCTTCGATTATCCTTGTTTTTATAGTTTTCCCTTTATGTGGCCATTAAACCCTAACTCTGTACCAAATTTCAGCTCTCTGAGTTTATGGGAAGCACTAGTTCTATTCTGATGATCATGAGTGAGTGAGTGTCATAAATGCGAAAGTTTGCTTTCGCTTAACTTCGGAACTAAATGACCTACAGACTTGAAATTTTGGATTTTAAGTATGTGATTATAGCTTACTGGGTGACGAAAATTTCTGCGTTCTGATCTTATCCGGAGGTTCTCAAATAGGGGCCTGAAAATGCGGCGAAATGGTTCCAGTAAAGGATGGTACGGCAGTGTTCGCTTCGCGCTCGACTTGGCGGGGGCACTGCCGTGCCCCCCGATATTGTTGAGGTATATAAATAGGACCAGATCTTAGGTTTCTTTTTTTCTATTAAACTATATGAATTGTCCCCCTTGTTCTGTGTATGTCACATAACCAAATATTTATAAGTTATTGATTGAATGTTGTTAAAATGGGCCCCTGCATACGAGTATAAACTGGCAATATATTTATTTTTGTTTTCACCATTACAATTATCTGAATAAAATATTACATTTAAAGTTTTGTCTGAATTATTTTCACTAATATACTTTAAATAATCAAAAACTGAGGAACCTATTTTATTTGTCCCTTTATCACCCTGTTTTTTGTTCCAAAAGTAGCAATATACTTCTTTATATACACCTAATTTACTATCACTTTACTGTTTATTGGTATCTTTTAATTTATTTGCTAATTCAATTATGGTAAAATGATAACAATTAGGTTCTTGATCTACTATAAAAAGATGAAACATCTCGTTTTGTACTAATCATTGGAGCTTTTAGATTGTAAACAGCACAAATGTTGGCTTCGTTCTCACTTCTTTTTTCCTCTATACACAATTTTTTTTTAATATGCTTCTCTTATTTTTCTTGAATACCTAACTTTTCATCTGCTGATGCTAATTCATATCTTGTACATTTGGTCACACAAATCTTTTTTGGGCTTGAAAAAGCTAATATTAAATTCAGTTGTAAACATTAAGTAAAAACCCCAGTACGGTCTGTCAGGTTTGTTTTATTTGGTTTGATTAGTATTAAAGTCCCTACATAGTTCTTTTATACTCTTGCTGCCATCAATATATTCTCTTGTAGTAGAAGTTCTTAGATAATGGGACTCTATCCACAGTATACTATTAATATGATGAGGTATTAAATACCTTGTACAAGACTTGGGTCAATTGGCTCGGCTTCTGGATCTTCCTATAAGATCTTCTTCTACATAGCCATTGGAATTCATTTTTAGTTTCACAGTTCTTTTTTTTTCTTTTGGTTAAATCTAGTGTGTTGATAAAAAAAAGTTTTACATATGCAAATTCTTTGGCTATCAACAGTAAAATTAAAGGCTGTGTTTGGCTTACGAGGATCGGCAGCATTTGTGTGCTTATATTGCGTTTCACCTCCATCATGCATGCCTTGATAAAAGATTGCTTCAAGTCCAAATTACTTAGCTGCCAATAACAGTCAAATATTTTGCATCTCTTCAATCAAAACAAATGTCATCTTTGACAACATTATTAATTTTTGAAAATGATTTCAAAATTGTTTTCATGCTATTATTAAAAGATTAAACTTGGTACAATTCTTTCATTTTATCAAAAAAAAAAAAAACATCAGATCCATATCCCTTTTTTGAATATTTGTGATTTATTTATATTTTATTACTTAACTGCTTATATTATAATATGATGAAATTTGGTATAAAATGCCTAGTAATCTTCCGAATATAATTGAATTGTTAAAAGTAGTAAATATTCCAAGTTTCAATTTCTATCTGTAGTTATTTGAATAAAACCATTGTAAAATGTTTGTCAAATTTGTATCTTATTATGACATAATATGCTTCAGTTTCGGATAACATTTGTAAAGTGGTGGGCCTACTTATATACCCTTTTGAAATACCACAATATTGTTCTTCATAATCATCATCATCATATTTACAGCTTATCAAAGTCAAAAGAACATAAGCATACCTCATAGGCAGGCTGGTTGTAACTAGTTAAGTTGCTGCTGCCCATCTCCTGTTTCACTTTCCCTCTTTCTCTTTTTACCATGTGATGATATGGCCCAGTGGATACTCTTACCCCATCACTACACAGCAACCACAATATTATTAAATAAAAAAAAAATTGTTACCTTTGAGTATTTCTATTTTTAATGAAGCATTTTCATGGGATGACAGCACAATGAAGGCTATTTTATGAAATGAGTCATAAGTTTTACATACATTCCTTTCAAGGACTTGCCATAAAAATTAATGTTACAAGTTACAACTTGTTCCAAATTTGTAGACATGTATCAACATGTCACAGCAGACATTTCTCATGTGTTGTTTAAACTTGTCTTACAAAATTTGTGCAATCATTGTGAGTTATCTGACTGGTATGTTTTTATGTGTTTTGTAAGTAATTTGTCTGTAATATTATGTTTTTTAAACAAACTAAACTGTGTTTACAATAGGTTTTTAAAGTACCTATATAAAGTCTACTTAGACCAGCCAGTGCAGGACTCTATCCCTCAGGGATTCTCTCTATTCATCTGTACTCGGATGTGTCCTCTTCCTTATTTACATCAATGACCTCCCCAAGATTATTGATGAGCTTTGTGTGATGTTTGCCGACGATTTTTCCGTTGTGTTCCCTTATATCAATGGTACCAAACTTAATGAAAGAATCGACATAATTATAAACAAAGTAAAACAATGGCTATGCGATCATAATTTAGAAGTCAATTTCAAAAAAAACTAAATTACTTAATACAATTCAGACCACGACAAAACATGAACTAGACATAAATTATACATATAATCAAACAAAATTAGAATGTGTTCAAAATTTTTCTTTGCTGGGTATAAATAAAGATTCAAATGTTAATTTTAAATCACATATTCAAAGAAATAAGTTAAAATTATCACAATTTATATATGCTTTAAGAAAATTTAAAAAATCTACAAATTTAAAAACGGCAGTGGCAACCTATCACGCCTACTCTCAAGCATGGCTAAAGTACGGCGTCATACTGTGGGGTAACAGTGTAGAATCACACAAACTTTTTATTTTACAAAAAAAAATGTATACACGTACTTGCAAATATCAAACAAAGAGAACGCTGCAAACATCACCTTCAAAGTCTCAAAAATTCTAACATTACCGTGCATATATATATTAGAAATATGTAAGTTTGTAAAAAGACACCCAAGTTTTTACACCAAAATCATAGAAGCGCCCCGACACAATGCACCTCGCTATAAGATTAACCTTTTGCAACCAAAATCTAAATTAAGATTACACAGTACAGGTCCTTACCCGATGTCAATAAAAATTTATAATAAATTGCCAGAATACATAAAAGCCGAAACAAATATTAATAAATTTATAAGATCTTTAAAAGATATACTTATTAAAAAAAGTTATTATTCAATTAATGAATACATTGAGGAAAAGAATTTTTAAGTGTCTGCCCCTCTCCTGTTCATTGCTATGCCTTTCGAGGTGCCTGTGATTGTTAGAACTTGCATGTTTTGTTTAGTCTCTAAGTCACATGTAACACAATATGTGAATTAAATAAATAAATAGATAGTTTAGTCAATGTAGGTACATGTAATTGTAAAATAGACTTGCACTTAAATCATGGAGTTATTGATACACGCGAAAATTATTGATAATATTTTAACACAAAATTTATTGTTAAATAAAACTAGTTTTTGCCCCCTAGCAGTGGAAACCAGTATTCAGTGGTACCCCGTGACCATAGGTGCTGTAAAGTACTCGAAATGTAGGGATTATAAAATAAGTTAATTAAAAGTGATAAAATCCATAAAGACTAGTTTTATTTGTATGTGTAGTTTTCAGTTAAATATAAGCAATCAAAATGTATTGTTAAATTAAATGTACCTCACATTTTTTGCATTAGCATTCACTTTGTCCACTTAATTATTAGAATTTAAGTAAGTTCCATGAATGAATTTAAACAGAAAATAGTTATATTAATTAAAAATGGACAGGTAGACTAATTGTGAATTGAAATTCATTATTAGACTCCTGTCATAAAATGCTCCTAACACAACAAACACTGTTCTTAAAACAAAAAGTATTGGTCATCTCAGTTACTAGGACTATTTGAATTGAATAAATGGGCTGTTTTCCGTAACTCCACGTCTAAGCGCGTATTTTGTGTGTGGGCAGGAATAATGTATTTATTTGAGCCATGAAATCTCCCCAAAGAAGTTCAACAGTCCTTTGATGTTGCAAGCAACTTCGGGGTGTGATCCCGGCGTGCCGAGATGTTTAGCCCTGTATGCAGCGACTTTCGGACATGTCAGCAACACGTGGGCCGCCGTTTCTTACTCCCCCATACATACCCTGCACAGGGGACTGTCCGTAACTAACTAGGACTAATTTTTAAGAGTATTATGTAAGAGACCCGAGGGGGACGAGGGGTTAAAAAAACCTCTCATCAATGTCTACATAGGGGGAGAGGGGTAAATTTCCCATTCTTACGTAATATTTTGTAAGTCGAAATTTAATATTAGCAATCAAGTTCCATTTCGGATGACGAATGGTTTTCTTCATTCTATAACATACACTTCGATTTAAATCTTATTTAAAAAAATTATTTTGTCTATTTTAAGTGTTATAAATAATAATTATAGTATATTCTTCAATATAAAATAATATAAAAATGATAGAATCTTACATAAGAAGAGGAAGGGGGAGTTCGAGAAATCTTGTATACTCTTACATGGGGGTAGAGAGGGTCAAAAATCGCCAAAATCATCCTTACCTAAATAAAGAATGGCGCCTTACGGTTTAAATTTTTTTGTAAAGTATTAAACTATTTAGCCCTAAACAGCTACTGGTCAAAAGCATCAAATTAAAAGTATTGTTGTTATAATATGTCTAATGACCCATTTATACACTGTGCAAGTTTCTTGAGTCAAAAGTAGCAATAATTATGTGCAATATTAACATTCAAGAATTGAAAGTTACTGTTTTCATGGATTTGTCTTAAATGTTAGTATTGTACACAAACTTTCACAAGTAATTGTTAGAATATTGGCGTGTAGCTACACCATGAACATTTATAATGGGAAAGAATTGCTTACAAGTTTTAAATTGTCTCAACAATTACTTGTTACATTTTTGATGAGTTGCTTCAACTATTGCAAGTACAGTGTAACTCTACATTACAAACTTCTATTTGAATGAAAAACTCCCTAAAACATAGTAATTGATTGAGTTTAATAGATTTACCTTACAGTGGATTTCATTTATTACAACCTTGTTTGTAGTGACCATTTACCTATAGCAATGTTAAATTTAAGTCCCTTGAATTTAAAGCATATTTTAGTACAAAATTCATGTGGCTATAGTGACTTTGGATGTAACGCCGAGTTCGGGTGTAGCAACTGTTTTTATTGAATCATTTGTAACAAATTTCTAGAAATCCCATGCAGATACTGTAGTCAGCCACCAAAGACACAAAGATTTCTTTCTTTCTTTCACAAACATTTCTTGTCTTGTTTACGCCCACACAGATGGTCAGCAAGTGTGGAGACCTTTACATTTTGTTTATAGATATCAGCTAAGTAGGTAGGGAAGGTTTCGGAGTAAAATTTATGGTTCGTAAGCAGCAATCGACATCTGGATATAACGACAGAACTAGAGTGGTCCCTTCATCGTCGTTATACCTGAAATCCACTGTATTTACTTGATTCACTCTGTATAGCATGACACCCACTCTCAATAGCAAAACAATATGTTAGGATATGCTGGTGGCTCAGGACCATGCTTTTTGTCAATGTTTGGGAGACACCTATGTTTAGCAGCAGACTGACGATGATGATTATGGAAGGCATTAGGTATTTGTTATTGTTATATAACCGCTGTGTTAGTCGATGAAATGGGAAAGAAATGCACCTGTATGAGATTATTGGATATTTTTTTAATTTAACTTTGGTGATCCCACTATATCCAAAGATATGAATAAAATACAGTAAATAATTAATAAAAATATTGGAACTGCAGAAAATGTCAGACAAATGTTATCATAATACTTGTGGCATATTATGTTTTTGTAAATTAAACATTATTTGTAAAATGATACATAAATACATGGTATAACATCCACTCTCAATAGCAACTGTATTTATACTAATAAAATAATATTGCTTTTTCCCAAGAACACATTAAATTATTCAGCCTTTAAGTTTTCTATATTTCTCTACAATTATCAATGGCCTACTAGACACCAATATTAATAAATAACTAGGTACATAGAATAATAATTTCCATTCTCTTTATCTCTCTGTAATGGCTTGGTGGTAAAGGAAAACATTGTGGAATATCCTGCATGTCTGAGTTAAGGCGGCTCTTCACGTTGGTGAACATAGTGGTGAATGTGTTGGCCAATAACTATGGCCATTATGTGGAGCGGGTGTTTATGCTTACATTGGTATGTATTGGAATGATGGCCCACAAGTTGGCGCGAGATCCGTGTGGTGTCGGTTTTCTACAAAAGATCAAAGAGTTGTGGCAGTGTGTTGGCCGAGTTCATCCATACATTGGCCGGAACCGAAGCAAACTGAACAACCATGCAACATGTGGACACAATCACAAATTCTTGGCTAATATCTTTGCCAACACATTCGCCACTATGTTGGCCAATGTGAAGAGCTGCCAGATTAAAAAAACATTTTAAGGTCATGATGCAGTGTGCAACATGCATAGCAGCGTGGCGGACTTTATTGCCTAAAAATGTCCAGCTGTGGGACCACCTTACTTTATTTAGTCCATTACAATTTAGTCCCATGTTGGTCTGGGACTTATAGGTAGGTATGTTTATGTGGGACTTATGGCAAAATATAATGTGCCAACTGTGTTAATAGCCTAGTTTGTCGTAAAAGGCGACTAATGGTATATTAGGTTTGTAATTGTGTAGGTGATACCACTTATTACTTCTTTCACAGTTTGCTCTGTTTTTTTTTTTTGATAAACATGGTACGTGTTGCTCTCTGCTCTTTAGACTGTCTACTGGTGTAATAATGCCTCTGGTTACAGGCGTGACATATACGTATGGTTATTATTTAGACTTTATATTTTACTTTTACAGTCCACTGCTGAACAATGCCTCCCACATAGATTTATAGGGGAGGCCTATGTTCTCATGGAGATATTTGCCATAGTTGCCACGCTTGGCAAGCAGTTTGGCAACCAAAGTTTATTATTTTTAGTTGTTATTAGGAAGATGCTGCTGCCCATCTCCTGATTTGTTTGCCTCTGTCGCCTCTTACGACACCCACGGGATGATATGGAGTACTGGATATTCTTACACCGCCACTGCACAGTAAATTATTTAGATACTTAGGTGATTTTCTCTGTCCCTTTAGCCACGGACAAAGCCCATTTTGTTACGAATTCAAACAAAAATACATGTCATTGTCATTAATAATTTTTTTTTATAATTAACTACCATGGCCACTTTCGTATTAAATAATTATATTACAAATATTATATACTTATTTTGTGCGTACTCCCTTCATCGCCGCATGCATATTTTGTCCAGCACAATGCACGAAGTAAGCATACGACATTCGGTAGATAAAATGTTACTTGCCTACCGACTTCGAAAATGAGGCTGTACTCAATTCGACTGTATGTTTTTTTTATGTGTGTTTCCTCATAACTTTTTTCTGGGTGAACCGATTTCGATGATTCTTTTTTTATTTGAAAGCTGGTGCTTCTCATTTGATCAAGGTCTGGCCAATAGCTTTTTTGAGTTATTCTTAATAATTTATATTAAACCGTACAAAATTTTTAATTGTTAGATCTGTTTTTGCTTATTATCAGGGAATAAAAGATCTAAGAAATTAAAATGTGGCCGATTAAGAATCTCATTCAATAACATGCTTTTCATATTATCGAAAAATATAATATCACTTAAAAACGAGAAGTCTAGCGTCAGTTTTTACGCAGCGATTAATTTCTTTTTTTATCTCGATTAATATAAAGTATTTTAAAAATCCATTAGAATAAGAATTTAATTGAGTATTTCATGTATATGCAATGTGCATATTTTTCTCTGTGCATAAACTTATTTCAAGAAGTATCAATAAATTCGAACATCAAAATCGTGTTGAAAATAGGCGTTATGTTCGTCCAATCTGGCGTTAATGCTAATAATTTCACCTAATTTTAAATAAACAAAAAATTAACATATTATATTAGCATTTATTAATTTTCTTTTCAACATGTTCGGTTAAAATCAGTTGAACTACAGTTATCTACACAAAAGGACAAACATATGATCAGTAAGCACAGCTGACATCTGCCAATCGTCAAAAAAAAACGCCCACACGAAAGAAAAAACGTCTTACCTCGTAAACACCTTTTGCGTGACGCGTTAGAATTTGTACCTTACGTAGATATTTTAAAGACAAATTTCGATAGAAGAAATTGTCGAAGTGTAGAACTCTCAAGACTCAAGATTTATTCTCTTTTAGTTATTTGCTACTATTAAGAATAAAATCTATATTACGTTAATTTACATTTTATAAAGGAAAAGACACATGCGCCTACCTTTTACATTTTACAATTATAACAACTAATGCATAAGGTGTATATATTGTATGATATGCCATTGTGTACATAACCTAAGATGATTTTCTAAAGATTGTGCGCGTCCCAGGTGTTCTGAAAAGAACTTGTGCGCGTGTTCGTTCTATCGTCCATGCAACAAGTTTGTGTGTGGGGTATTTAAAAAATATAGGGGTGCTTTACAAAGGTTCTGCGACGGTTAAAGATTTCGCCGAAGAAATGCGTTTGTATAGAAACTGACTACGTGTTACGATTATACTAAGCAGAAGACGAAATGTGTTGATTATTGCGCAGTAGTAAATATTGTTTACGACTTTTGAATTGATTGCGTCATATATAAGTATAACAGACTTTAAAAATAATAAATTAAACATTTTGTACAACCGACTTCAATATAAATTATTAAGGATAACTCAAAAACTATTGGTCAGATCTTGGTCATATTTATATGGGACCACATGAGAAGCACCAGTTTTCGAATAAAAAAAAAGAATCATCGAAATCGGTTCACCCAGAACAAAGTTATGAGGTAACACATAAAAAAAAAACACAAATAAAAACATTCGCACGACTACGTTTTATCGTAATCGCATTACATACGAACACATATTACCTATAGAAACACATACGGGACAGATTAAGGATTTTTTTATAGTATTACAGTGGCAAACGAGCACACAGTCCACCTGATGGTAAGTAGATGTTGAGGCACATAGACATCTACATCTATCCTCGATCAAAATGCATGAATGAATGAATGAATGAATATAGTTTTATTGTACACCACGAACAAATATACAAACGTCATAATAAAATCAGATTATAATATGTACAATTTGGCGGCCTTATCGCTACATAGCGATCTCTTCCAGGCAACCAAAGGTGTAAAGTAATACAAACAATGAATAGGTAGGTGGTAGGTGGTGCAATATAAATATACAAATAATAAATGCAAAAAAAAAAGATATAAATAACTAAGTAATACATGAAATAATATAAATTACTAACACATAATAAAAGATAAGGTAACACATATAATATATACATATACATACACATATACATACATATATACATACACACATATATATAAACATATATACATAAATATACACACAACACGTATATATCAATATATATATATATATATACAAAATTCCTCAAACAATAATATAAAACTGATAGATACAATAAATACATAATCACACAATCTATCCTAACGGTCTCCGAACGACTGAGACAAGTAATGCTCTTTAAGTAATCGCTTAAAGATAACATGAGGGTTAAGATGGAATGCCTCGCCTCCTGTAAAAAAAATTCCGGTTTTCTACACTCACCATTCGAAAAACAGCAGCGTTAAGCTGCTATTTTACGCTGGTATTCTGTGATGTAGTGGTCCTTCCCTGGTGACTAACGAGTACACACTCCCACCTGATTGAATACTGTGACCCAGTCATCTACATCTGTCTTCGATTAAGAATCAAAATGTAAATGTGTTGGCACACGGTCTCCAGCCAGTTCTCTACAAAACACAGCAGCATTAAGCTGCTATTTTACTCTGGTATTCTGTGAGAACGTGGTCCTCCCCCGTCGAGCCGACCCTTTCGTGCTACAACCACAATATAGCTGCAGCATGGCTCTAGCACGTAGGAAACTTGTTCTTTATATACATAGGCTGCACTAAAAGTATCGGGAATGGAATATTTCCACTGTTCCTGTCATATTAAAATCTTTTTAATTGAAAACTCCTTGGTTTTAAAAATCGAATACCATTTATTTATTTAAAAAAAGATTCTCGGTCTGGTCACAAGGTTTTGTCAAACTGGTTTAGTCGTTGAGAAAATGGAATTGACTCGAGAAAATTCAAGAGCGATGATTTATTATGACTTTCGAAGTAGTTTAACACAAAAACAGTGTGTTGACCGGATGATTTCTGCATTTGGTGATGAAGCCCCATCCAAAACCACAATTTATCGCTGGGTTGCTGAATTTCAACGTGGACGTGTCAAGCTCAGTGATGATCCCCGTCAAGGTTGTCCAAAAACTGCAGTCACCCAAGAAAACGTTGATGCTGTGCGTAAGCTGATTGAGGAAGATCGACATGTGACATACCGCGAAATTCAGGCAACTTTAGACATTGGCATGAGTCAAATACAAATAATCTTGCATGAACAATTAGGTGAAAAAGTTGTTTTCCCGATAGATACCGCATTCGCTCTGTGAAGAGCAAAAAGCGGCTCGCGTTACTTGGTGCATCAGAACTCTCGAAAGATTCCACGCAGGATCCTCAAATGCTGTATACAACATCGTATCAGGGGACGAATCCTGGATATACGCGTACGAACCAGAAACAAAAAACCAGTCACGAGTTTGGGTGTTCGAAAATGAGTTAAAGCCAACAAAAATTGTTCGTTCACGGAGTGTTGCAAAAAAAATGGTGGCCACGTTTTTCTCCAAAACCGGCCATGTTACGACTATTCCTCTTGAGGGACAAAGAACGGTTAATGCAGAATGGTATGCTAGCATTTGTTTGCCACAGGTCGTTTCTGAACTCCGTAAAGAGAACTGCAACCGCCGCATCATCCTCCATCACGACAATGCGAGTTCTCACACCGCACACAGAACAAAAGAGTTTTTAGAGCAAGAAAACATAGAATTATTAGACCATCGGCCGTATAGCCCCGACCTAAGCCCTAATGATTTCTATACTTTCCCTAAAATAAAGAATAAATTGCGTGGACAGAGATTTTCATCACCTGAAGAAGCTGTGGACGCCTACAAAACGGCCATTTTGGAGACCCCAACTTCCGAATGGAATGGTTACTTCAATGATTGGTTCCATCGTATGGAAAAATGTGTCAAATTTCGCGGAGAATACTTCGAAAAGCAATAAATACATTTTTAAATGGTGATGTTGTGTCACTTCCTTGATTCCCGCAATTTTAAGTGCCGCCCTCGTACTAGCTGGCAAAGAGAATATAATCACTACGTTTAAGAGACGGGACTTCCATAGTAAAAATAATTGCATGAAATTACGCCAAGTTACTCTACCAACATCAAGATATACATTTAGTTTTGAGAAACAGTTCTGACAACATTGACGAATTACAATAGTGCTGTAAATGTCTATCCTCGAATAATTTTATCGATATAACGTTTATCGATACATTGTTTATCGATATTTTTACATAAGACAAGTTAGATCTCTATAGTGAATTATTTATGAGAAATAATTTTTTTAACGTGTGGATTGAGTAAAAATGCCGATGAGGATAAGTAATCAATGTATTTTACACATAGCAATTTGTATTTATATCTCTACAATTAGGTACAAAAGTATGTATAAAGAAAATATAAAATAAAAAACTTTTATACTAGTAATTAATTAAGTAAAAAATAAATGACGACTCCGTAGCGCAGTGGCTAAGCGCTTGGCTGCGGCATTGCAGGACCGAGGCTTCCTTCCCGCACTGAACAATTGTTGCTATGCTGTAAAATAAATAGTCTGCATCTGGATGCTTGTTTTCAACGTTGGTTTTTTTAAGGGTAAAAATATTGGGTTTTTAATACTGATTGGATTAAATTGCTTTTATGTGTAACAAACAGGGATGGAAAAAATCATGATTTTTTTAATTTTAATCAAATCATGCTGATTTATTTAAAAAAATCATGATTTTTTTGATTTTTTTTGAATTTTTTGATTATTATTTGTATATTTGGAAATTCACGAGTTGGTAACACTTTTTGACATAGTAGGATTAAAATTTTATGAATACACTAGCTGTTCTTCGCGACTTCGCCCGCGTGTTATTTGAGGTTTTAGTTTTTTTGCGCGGAACCCTAATTCTTTTTCTAAAATAAAAGTAGCCTATGTTACTCCTTAAATTAAAAAAATCATGATTTTTTCCATCCCTGGTTTTGAGATCTGTAAATTCCTCAACTTTCAATTTCAATGTTTTATACGTTTTCAATACGTAATCTGCTTCATTATAACATTATTTACGTAGCTATATTCTAGTTTTTATTTATAGATTATATTTAGCTTATTTAAGTCGAAATATAGATATAAAATGACTTTCATTTCATACCTAATGTGTAATGTGTAATGGTGTAATGAGTCGACGAGAAAAAACGCGCGAAAATGAATCTATAAATAACTGAAATGAGAAGCTAATCTTGCGACGACTACGACGAAACTAAAATTGACAATTCCAGCTCGGCGCAGATTTTTAGGAAGAAGCAGAATTTTAGGAAGATAGGAAGCCCTCATATAATCTCATTCATTCAATACAGCCTATCAAAAGTTCACTAAAAGTAGCCTATGTTACTCCTTATGACATCAGCTATCTGCCAGTGAAAGTCCCGTCCAAATCGGTCCAGCCGTTTCAGAGATTAGCCGGAACAAACGGACAGACAGACAAAAATTAAAAAATTGTGTTTTTGTTATACGTTATCGTATATACTTTCATATGCATTTAGTAAAAAGCCGTAATTTTGACATTAAAAACAGACACTTCAATTTTATAACAGCTTTTAGTTTTTTTTTTAATTTTTTTTGGGCACTTGTTTTGGCCGTTCACTGCCGCCTGTTTGCGGAAAACCCACAGCGGCTCACTTAGCGGTTAGCCACCGTAGAGTCTATATCACCTGAGGATGCCTCGTTTAGAGGCGAAACACGTGTCGTATTATCGTCAGTGGTGTGTCTTGCCTAGTGTAGTGGTGTTGGGAGTAGCGGTGCTGGGATTAGTGGTGACGGGGATAGTGCACGCAATTGAGGGAGGGCGGGAGGTGCTCTTCATACTAGGTACGACACATCATTTTATTTTATAACGCGGATATTTGCGAAGTAAATTTTTCTAAAAGCTTTTATATAATGGATTTCCGCAAAGTAACGCCTGATTCTATTAATTATACTTCAATTTTATTTATTTGTATAGATGTATGAAACTGATTAAGAGTAAAATAATTAATTTGTATTTTATTGTATTAATTACATATATTAAGGGTGAATCTATACAAATTTTATATCTATCTATTTTATATTTATCTATATAAATTTTACCGTTTAGGTACTCATAACAAAAACACAATTTTTAAAATTTTTATCTGTCTGTCTGTTTGTTCCAGCTAATCTCCGAAACGGCTAAACAGATTTTGACGGGACTTTCACTGGCAGGTAGCTGATTTCATAAGGAGTAACTTAGGCTACTTTTATTTTAGAAAGATAATTAGGGTTCCGCGCAAAAACATATAAACCCTAGCACGCGAGCGAAGTCGCGGGGAACAGCTAGTTTCTAAATAAAATTGATTTTACTAAGTTTATGAGACTGACAGACCTCATCGCTACGTCTTTGTGTTGATTTTCCAAAGTTTATGAGACTATTGTAGTAGAATAATAAGAATAACATAAAACAACAAAAGATTTTACCTTATTTTAAGCCAGTTTTATTTCATTATCTGCCTATTACATTAATTTATACAAGTTGATTTAAATCAATGATTTTATTAATCAAAATCAAGCGATTTAAATTGTGATTTAAATCAGTCTGATTTAAATCAGCCAACCCTGGTAACAAATACTATGTACAAATCGCTAGGCTTCTTCACACAGGCACCTATGTACATACTATTCGCAGAGATCGTTTACTAATTGTCGCTTTCAAAATAAGTGCTCATTATAGCTAATGTTTATTGATGAATAAAATAATGATTTAGTTATATAATCTTATTCTTGTCAAAATGTGACTTTAGAGGGATATTATCTTTTGCTACATGTAAATGAAACTTAACATACACATAAATTGTGGAAGTTTAAAGTAAGTCCACTATTATGCAATATTTGTCACAAATATGTCTTAACATGTGAATCTTTTCCATTGGTGCATGTGCCAGCTATTTCACCCATTGCTTGCATCTGAAAAAATAATATAAATAAAATCACATTATTATTGAACAAATAGAATGTTAGCAGTCAGAATTGACTTGTAGTTTCTAAGTATAGTTCGTTTCGGATTGCCAAACCATCGAACTATCAGATTTAGGAAATAGTGTGTTTGTATTGTGCACACAATCGTACACTATAAAAACATGTCCTACATAGATGGCTAGTCCAAAAATATACTCGCGTTGAATATCATATTACTATTAAAGTTGAAATCACCACATACCTTTCATGATCTAAGGGAAATGTTGTTACCAATAGCCTTTTCTTGTTATCATTTTTTCCGCTTCTTGCACCATTTAATTGGAAAGTTTTATAATGCTTATTTAATTTTTCAACAATTCTGTAAATGAACAACGGCTCCTATAGCAAAATTAAAAGCAATCTTAATTAATAAACTATATACAAATATAATTGTTTGATTTGACATTTGAACCTATTTCATTTGACAATGTCGTTAATAGACATATCACAAAAAGCATAAAGAAGAGTAACCGGCATTAAAATTTGACCCCTGTAGTACATATAATTTTTACTATGGAAGTTGCACCAGCCTGCTAGCTGGTACCCGACGCGTTGCTGCCGCTGAAGAAATTATTATGGCAATATCGTTTTAAATTTGGAATTAGAGTTATATTATTTAGGAATGATTATACACTCATTGAAATTGAATGATAGGTATATGACTTTCAAATAAATTTGTCGGTACGATACGCGTGCCACCTTGTGTAAGTTAATTGTACTATACATTCTTAAAACTTTAACCATCGTGCAAATGCAAGCCATAAGTTAACAAAGTTTAAAAAAAAACAACTCTAAATAACACTAGAACATGTGCATATATCTATTTTTGTAGTTATCGTGTTTGTATAATATGTATTATGTTCTTTACAGGCTGTTCGACAGTCCTCACACGCCCAAGACCCTGCTGGAGAAGTGCTCTACTCCATCGCACCCTCCGCCGAGGTCGAGACTTTTCCCGCCAAAAGTCACTGTCAGTGCGCCCACAGGTGAGTTCTGCTTATTCCAGAATAATTGTGTGAAAATGCGTTTTCATATGTATGACAGAAAACACAGTAGTAAGTACTGCGAAACAAGCCCTATAGTTAAAAAAAGTAATTAAAAAACCCGACTGCAAAAAAAAAAAAACTGTTAGTCGTAGGGGTCTGCACGTCAGTTTGTGAAACTAAGAAGTATTTTTTATTATAAATTATCTTTATCAACGTATTAATATAGTAATAAAATTTCATTTTTGCGCTGTTTTACGTGAAAAATAAAATTATAATTTATATAATACAAAAAAAATTAATTTAAGCAATTGGTTTTTCAACATTACTTTCATCCATTTTATGTATGAGCGCGACGGTAACGCGAGTTCAGTGCTTTTTCACCATCCCAAAAGTGCGCAGCGTGCCCAAAGAAGTATTCACTTCAAAAATTCAACTGAAAAGAGAAAAAGAAAATAAGGTACGCGAGTGTAATATGGTCACCTTAAGCTTTGTCGCCCTATAAAACCAAAACTAGGTGGACGACAGAGATAAATACACAATGTCGTATACTATAACTCATATATTAAGAAAAAAAATCACTTCGAAAAATCAACTTAATGAAAACTAACTACACTATCCAGTACTAAAATCGACTAAAAAAACTGTCAAAAAGGCATCATTAAAGCGGCGCCCTTTTGAACCTTTATTATTTGAACGACTTATGAATTGATATCGTATCAAAGAGCTATCTATGCAAATACGGCTGTGGTTTTTGAGTTATAAGAGTGACCATGTTACCCTCACGTACTATACTCTTATGTGTGAAGTCACTCCCACAATGAAGACGAATCTAACGACACCTCATATGTAGACATCCATTACACGATTAGGCTACAGAGTTGCCAAAGGAATAGACATACATACATACTCTCTAAAAACATTACCCTCCTGTGGTAGTGGGGTAAAATCGACTAAATTTAAGAAATAAAGAAAGACGCGGTCCCCCTTTGACGGTTGTTACGGAATTAAATGTGCTAGCAGTGAAATATTGCAATTTGAACCTCCCGACGGAATTTCAGTCACGGCGGCAGGATTATGGAGTCCCTATATTTATCGATGCGGAATCGGCTTAACCCGAGTACGTATCACACCAAACTACTCGACTTAACGGCGATCAGCTGTTTTAACGGTTATTCACAAGCGATCGGAAATCGACTCCTTCGAATAGCCGTCGCGGCGGCTGTTCACTTGCATTCGGCAGTCGATTCCCTAAAACGACCGTCGCGCCGGCTATTTTCTTATGTTCGGCAGTAGACTCCTCCGAACGGTCATCACGACGGCTGTTCACGTTCGTTCGGCAGTCGACTCATCGTTCATCATTCGACTGTTGTCCATCGCCGTTCGGCCGTCTTCTGCGCCGTTCGGCTGCCGTCGGAAGCTTAAACACATCTACGTGGGCGTTCGGTTACTTTCAGCGCCGTACGGATGTGATCGACGGCTGAGGTCGCGAGTCGCGACGCTTCGTCCGAGCCGAGCCGATGAGAATGGCATTAGCAACACGCGTATTTAGTAGATATAAAGGTTTTTCTGACTGGCTGAAGCCGATTCCGCGTCGATAAATGTGGGGACTCTGTTATAGTGCGCGCCTGTGTGCGTAAACAATAGTGCACTCTCTATTCACTCACTCTCATAGTCCGTTGGGACGATAACCGATACGCCCGTAGATTGTTCAATTTGTAGAATTACAATATTTATATTTTTTTATTTAAGAAGTAAAGGTGACAAATAAATACTCATCCCACCTGGTAATAAAACTGGCGCTAAAACTTTTAATATAAATCCTTTATAAAAAAAATCGTTTGTGCTTAACAGTTAACTGGGCAATCTAAGTGAAAGTTGTCCTAGATTACGCCTTGTTAACATTTAGTCCGCGTATTTTAAGCAGTTTTAAAAAAAAAGTAGGACAATTTCAATTCAAGTGTATATTCTATTATTTTTGTATATATTTCATTCGTGATGGACCAATATTAATAATTCTTTATTTATTAAATGGAAAAAAGGTTATAAATACAACATATAAATTTAATGAAGGTCTGACCAATAGCTTTTGACTTATTCTTAATAATTTATATTGAAGTCGGTTGTACAAAATTATTTTTGTTACTGTTATCGCTATCAACAATTATTTATCAGTGAAAGCTCCCTAGAATTGGAAAAGCCCATGTTCAGCCGTGGATTTTTACATGCTAATAAAGATCTCTTACAGTGTAAGTCGTAAGCCTTGTAAGACTTACACTGACACATAACACTATAATATATGCTTTACGTGGTAGAGCCATGCTACATCTATATTATGGTTGTAGCACAAATGGGTCGGCTCGACCGGGGAAGGACCACGCTCTCACAGAATACCAGCGTAAAATAGCAGCTTTACGCTGCTGTGTTTCGTATGGTGAGTGTAGAAAACCGGAGACCCTTTTTACTGGAAATGAGGCATTCCATCTTAGTCCTCACGGGTGACAACGCATCTGCATTTTGATTTTTAATAGAGGATAGATATAGATGTCTATGGGCCGCAGCAACCACTTACCATCAGGTGGACTGTGTGCTCGTTTGTCACCCTTATCCGATAAAAAAAAAATACGAATTTAAAAAAGTAGAAGGTTTTAAATTCAACAACCAAAAAATCAGAATGCATGCGGAAGAACCTTATCACGATGAGAAACTGTTTACTGTAGCTTCTATTAATTGTGAAGATACATGGGTATAATTTTGTTCAGGTGTACCATCGGGTTCCAGTCATCACCTTCACCCACCATCCGGTGATGATGACAGCGCGATAGGCAGCTTACCACCTGATGAGTTGGACGATTCGCGAGCTCGACGACCTCTCGCCAACATCAATCCGTTTACACCAGATGGTAAGTAAAATCTTTATATAAAACTGGTCTTTTACTATAGTTTAGATGGGCATTCTTTTTAATTTTTTTGTTTTTATACAGGGCAAGCAATAAATAAGAAGAAAAGAGCTTTGTCAAAAACACCAACAATATGGGGGGAGCCATCACCCGAGCATCCAGCTAAACGACTAAGGGTTTGTTTTTATTTCTAATTATCTATTTTTTATGGAATTATAATTACAAACAAGCACTCAGTCCACCTAAAGGTAAGTGGATGCTGTGGCCTATATAGACATCTACATCTATCCTTGATTAAGAATTTAAATGCAGATGTGTTGTCACCCCTGAGGACTAAAAAGAATGCTTCTTTTCCAGTAAAAAGTCTCCGGTTCTCTATAGTCATAATACGAAATGCAGTATCATTAAGCTGCTATTACACACCGTTATTGAGTACGCAGTAGCATTGAACTGTTGTTTCATATTGGCATATATGGTGTGAGCATGGTCCTTCCTCAGTTGAACAGCATTTCTGTATAAATTATAATATTGCTGCTGCAGCTATATTATACGAGGTAATTATAAAACCAAGGAAAACATGAATGAAAATAACCCCTTGGAATAAGGTGATCACCACCATGCTGGTTCTATTACAATTCATATTAAAAATTGTACAAAATTATTGTAGTTTTTTAATGTTTTAAAAAATATAATCCTGTTGGGTTTCTTACTGGTTCTGGGAAGGACAGAGGTATTTTTGAAGTGGTAAAAAAATAACTCAATATGTACTATATTAAATAAAGATCATTCTGTTCTATTCTATTCAGTCTTGTTTAATTTACCATGTATCTGTGTGTCCGGTTGGCAGGAGTCGAACATCTCGCGGTACAACGTGGAGTTCCTGGAGCTGGACGTGGTGGGGCGGGGCGAGTTCGGTCGGGTGACGCGGTGCGTGAACAAGCTGGACGGGTGCGTGTACGCGCTGAAGCGGTCGCTGCGGCCCGTCGCCGGCTCGGCGGCCGAGCGCGCCGCGCTCACCGAGGTGTATGCGCACGCGGCGCTCGGCAAGCACCCGCACGTCGTACGGTGAGCTCGCACACGCACACACATGCACACACACACACACGCCGCGCTCACCGAGGTGTACGCGCACGCGGCGCTCGGCAAGCACCCGCACGTCGTACGGTGAGCTCGCACACGCACACACATGCACACACACACACACGCCGCGCTCACCGTGGTGTACGCGCACGCGGCGCTCGGCAAGCACCCGCACGTCGTACGGTGAGCTCGCACACGCACGCACACATGCACACACACACACACGCCGCGCTCACCGAAGTGTACGCGCACGCGGCGCTCGGCAAGCACCCGCACGTCGTACGGTGAGCTCGCACACGCACGCACACATGCACACACACACACACGCCGCGCTCACCGAAGTGTACGCGCACGCGGCGCTCGGCAAGCACCCGCACGTCGTACGGTGAGCTCGCACACGCACACACATGCACACACACACACACGCCGCGCTCACCGAAGTGTACGCGCACGCGGCGCTCGGCAAGCACCCGCACGTCGTACGGTGAGCTCGCACACGCACACACATGCACACACACACACACGCCGCGCTCACCGTGGTGTACGCGCACGCGGCGCTCGGCAAGCACCCGCACGTCGTACGGTGAGCTCGCACACGCACGCACACATGCACACACACACACACGCCGCGCTCACCGAAGTGTACGCGCACGCGGCGCTCGGCAAGCACCCGCACGTCGTACGGTGAGCTCGCACACGCACACACATGCACACACACACACACGCCGCGCTCACCGTGGTGTACGCGCACGCGGCGCTCGGCAAGCACCCGCACGTCGTACGGTGAGCTCGCACACGCACGCACACATGCACACACACACACACGCCGCGCTCACCGAAGTGTACGCGCACGCGGCGCTCGGCAAGCACCCGCACGTCGTACGGTGAGCTCGCACACGCACGCACACATGCACACACACACACACGCCGCGCTCACCGAAGTGTACGCGCACGCGGCGCTCGGCAAGCACCCGCACGTCGTACGGTGAGCTCGCACACGCACACACATGCACACACACACACACGCCGCGCTCACCGTGGTGTACGCGCACGCGGCGCTCGGCAAGCACCCGCACGTCGTACGGTGAGCTCGCACACGCACGCACACATGCACACACACACACACGCCGCGCTCACCGAAGTGTACGCGCACGCGGCGCTCGGCAAGCACCCGCACGTCGTACGGTGAGCTCGCACACGCACACACATGCACACACACACACACGCCGCGCTCACCGTGGTGTACGCGCACGCGGCGCTCGGCAAGCACCCGCACGTCGTACGGTGAGCTCGCACACGCACGCACACATGCACACACACACACACGCCGCGCTCACCGAAGTGTACGCGCACGCGGCGCTCGGCAAGCACCCGCACGTCGTACGGTGAGCTCGCACACGCACGCACACATGCACACACACACACACGCCGCGCTCACCGAAGTGTACGCGCACGCGGCGCTCGGCAAGCACCCGCACGTCGTACGGTGAGCTCGCACACGCACACACATGCACACACACACACACACGCCGCGCTCACCGAAGTGTACGCGCACGCGGCGCTCGGCAAGCACCCGCACGTCGTACGGTGAGCTCGCACACGCACACACATGCACACACACACACACGCCGCGCTCACCGTGGTGTACGCGCACGCGGCGCTCGGCAAGCACCCGCACGTCGTACGGTGAGCTCGCACACGCACGCACACATGCACACACACACACACGCCGCGCTCACCGAAGTGTACGCGCACGCGGCGCTCGGCAAGCACCCGCACGTCGTACGGTGAGCTCGCACACGCACACACATGCACACACACACACACGCCGCGCTCACCGTGGTGTACGCGCACGCGGCGCTCGGCAAGCACCCGCACGTCGTACGGTGAGCTCGCACACGCACGCACACATGCACACACACACACACGCCGCGCTCACCGAAGTGTACGCGCACGCGGCGCTCGGCAAGCACCCGCACGTCGTACGGTGAGCTCGCACACGCACGCACACATGCACACACACACACACGCCGCGCTCACCGAAGTGTACGCGCACGCGGCGCTCGGCAAGCACCCGCACGTCGTACGGTGAGCTCGCACACGCACGCACACATGCACACACACACACACGCCGCGCTCACCGAAGTGTACGCGCACGCGGCGCTCGGCAAGCACCCGCACGTCGTACGGTGAGCTCGCACACGCACGCACACATGCACACACACACACACGCCGCGCTCACCGAAGTGTACGCGCACGCGGCGCTCGGCAAGCACCCGCACGTCGTACGGTGAGCTCGCACACGCACGCACACATGCACACACACACACACACGCCGCGCTCACCGAGGTGTACGCGCACGCGGCGCTCGGCAAGCATCCGCACGTCGTACGGTGAGCTCGCACACGCACGCACACATGCACACACACACACACGCCGCGCTCACCGAGGTGTACGCGCACGCGGCGCTCGGCAAGCACCCGCACGTCGTACGGTGAGCTCGCACACGCACGCACACATGCACACACACACACACGCCGCGCTCACCGAAGTGTACGCGCACGCGGCGCTCGGCAAGCACCCGCACGTCGTACGGTGAGCTCGCACACGCACGCACACATGCACACATACACACACGCCGCGCTCACCGAAGTGTACGCGCACGCGGCGCTCGGCAAGCACCCGCACGTCGTACGGTGAGCTCGCACACGCACGCACACATGCACACACACACACACGCCGCGCTCACCGAAGTGTACGCGCACGCGGCGCTCGGCAAGCACCCGCACGTCGTACGGTGAGCTCGCACACGCACGCACACATGCACACACACACACACACGCCGCGCTCACCGAAGTGTACGCGCACGCGGCGCTCGGCAAGCACCCGCACGTCGTACGGTGAGCTCGCACACGCACGCACACGCACGCACACATGCGCACACACACACACACGCCGCGCTCACCGAAGTGTACGCGCACGCGGCGCTCGGCAAGCACCCGCACGTCGTACGGTGAGCTCGCACACGCACGCACACATGCGCACACACACACACACGCCGCGCTCACCGAAGTGTACGCGCACGCGGCGCTCGGCAAGCACCCGCACGTCGTACGGTGAGCTCGCACACGCACGCACACATGCACACACACACACACGCCGCGCTCACCGAGGTGTACGCGCACGCCGCGCTCGGCAAGCACCCGCACGTCGTACGGTGAGCTCGCACACGCACGCACACATGCACACACACACACACACACACACACACACACACACACACACACGCCGCGCTCACCGAGGTGTACGCGCACGCCGCGCTCGGCAAGCACCCGCACGTCGTACGGTGAGCTCGCACACGCACGCACACATGCACACACACACACACACACACACACACACACACACACACACACACACACACACACACACACACGCCGCGCTCACCGAGGTGTACGCGCACGCCGCGCTCGGCAAGCACCCTCACGTCGTACGGTGAGCTCGCACACGCACGCACACATGCACACACACACACACACACACGCACGCACGCACTTAACATACATGAACGCTCGCACGCACACACACATTGCTATATACACAATGTTTCACTCACGCACATCGCCTTACTCACTCACAGACATGGTCTTACTCACGCACACTGCTTCCCTCCTAATACTTATAACCCCTAACTAATACACTCGCACACATGTCCCTCATTCACTGACACACATTTCCTCCTTTACTCACACACATTTCTGCTTTCATTGCACAATGGGATGGCTCGACCAGAGTATATCCACACTCTTACATTATACCAGCGTGAAATAGTAGCTTAATGCTGCTGTGTTACCACCACCTTGGTTCTTATGTACACTTAACCTATCCATATTTTGATCAATTCAATAGCCTACACAGTATTCGCTTACCATCAGGTGGACTATTTGCTTATTTGTCACCCTTATGCTAAACTTATATTCTATTACTACAGCCCATCACAAGTCCACTGCTGAAAATAGATTGCCCCAAAGTATGGTCCAGAACCACCTGTATCCATCGACTGCCTGCATGTTTCATATTCAAACCTATATAAAAAAAATACATAATTATATTAAAGCTTTCGTGTTTGCTCGATCACAGATATTACTCAGCGTGGGCGGAAGACGACCATATGATCATCCAGAACGAGTACTGCGACGGTGGTTCCCTGCAGCAGATGATGGAGAGTGGGCCACTACCAGAGAACGAGTTGCTTTTGGTGCTTGCACATATAGCCGATGGTTTAGCGTGAGTATCGACATTGATATTATTGTGCCATTTTTTTAAATTATAAATCTTCCAGCAAGCTGATACCACATAACTTTAAAGTATTAGAGATGTTAAAAAAAATGCGGCAAAAACACAGATATTCGTAAGAAAACACAAATTATGTATATATAAAACATATTTTAGAGTGTAGTGGCAGTGTGAGATTATCCACTTACCCAAATCATCACGTGGGTGTCGTAAGAGGCGACAGAGGGAAACAAATCAGAAGATGGGCAGCAGCGTCTTCCTAATAACGTTTAAAAATAAAAAAAATACAGTTGCCAACCCACTTGCTAAGTATGGCAACTATGGTAAACATTCCCCTATGAGGCAATCTATTTGGGAGGTTTATGTTCAGCAGTGGACCTTTATAGGCTGTAATAGATGGATGGATGAAAGCACTGTACAAAGAGGAGACCGAAATAATAGGGATGATTGAATATTGTGCCCTACATCATTCTCTTGCAGGTTAAATTCTATAGATGTATGTGTTTGTCTATTTTAGTATCGCTTTTTCGTTTTGTCGAGTTTCAAATTTCGATGTAAAAGAAGTTTTCACTTTTAAAAAAATTAAAGAAAATTTAAAAAACTCCTGTTACAAAAAGAGCTTCAAATGGCTGAAAAGATTTTCTTGAATCATAGCTAAAAACGCTCTTGATCAAGTCACCTATAAACAACAAACAAACTAAAACTAAATTGGTTCATCTGTTTGGGAGCTACGGTGCCACAGACATGTACACAGATACACACGTTAAACGTATAACACCCCTTTTGTTTGGCCGGAGGTTGAAAACGTATTAGTAGATCGCTGCGCAAGTTGTAACTTGTTATATCAATGTATTAGTGCTCGTTTATAGTAGTATATATAGGTGTTTGAATTATACACATAGAGAACATGTATGTGATGTATATGTGGTGTGCAGGTACATCCACGCGCTGCAGCTGGTGCACATGGACGTGAAGCCGGGCAACATCTTCGTGTGCCGCGGCGAGGGCGCCGCCAACGACTCGGACGACGGCTACGAGGACGAAGACTCGCCGCCGCGCCACCACCACTCCCACCAGTACAAGATCGGTGAGCCGCCGCACCACCGCTCCCATTACTGACGCGCTTGTGCACCAATAACACCATCCCCAACACGTATTGCTGGACTTCATTATATGTGTTTTTATTATACACATATGAAGTCCATATTAGAAACATGACCTAGTTGTAGCCACGACTTATGGCCATAATTTTACAATGTCATCATTATGGCAATAGCTCCGGTTGGCGGTCTTTTTCGGATATCAAAGACGATTACCGCGGTAATTTTTGCGTCATGTGACCACACTACAGTTTGTTCAGTGTGTGACATGAGCTCAACGGAAACGAACGGCTTTCTGTGCATTTTTATCATCCACCATCTTCTTTTAAGTTTAGATTTAGCTTTGTTAAAATGTAAAAGATTCATGTAATGGTAACTGACACCACCGCAGATTCAACATGACATTTTTTCCGCCTAGTTGTCGTATCAAACTAATACTACTTCACACGGTAATTTAGACCGTAATTTAATGCCATAATCATTGCGCTAAACTGTCTACCGCAGGCGATAAGGTAGTGTGCGCGTAGCATATAGGGTTTTACACTATACCTGGTTTTTTAATTAGTTTGAATAATGGAATATTTATATTGTTTCAAAATTTCCCTGTTTCAATTTTGACAAAAGAGAACAAAATTAATTATTTAAAAAAATACCATACTGAACTAGTTAAAATATACAGCCTATATATGTCCCACTGCTGGGCGCAAGCGACTCCTCATTTCTGAGAGCGTTTTAGGGCAAGAAAGTGTCCACCGCGCTGCCCCATTGTGTGTAGGCGAACTTCACATGCCTTCGAAATATTTTTTTCTTATTTCTCAGACATGCAGGTTTCCTCATGATGTTTTCCTTCACCGTCGAGCATGTGGTAAATCAGCACTTAAAATTGCAATTAACAATTTCATTAGTGCCGGGGTTGCTCGTGTACTGTGAAATTTACAGCGAGCGCTAACCATGAGCTACTACAGCTCTTCTTTTTTTTTTCTTTTGAACTAATAATCACTAAGATTTAATTTATTATGTGATAAGCCACGACACCTGTATATGTCATTATTTTATTAATTTAATATATTTTGAGCAATAAGAGTACTAACTTTTTGTTTTTGATCCAGGTGACCTAGGACACGTCACGTGTGTCTCCTCTCCGACAGTGGAGGAAGGCGACTGTCGGTATCTACCTAAGGAAGTTCTCCAGGAAGACTTCACGCATCTAACCAAAGCCGACATATTTGCATTTGGTAAGTTATTCAAATATTACAATTTTTTTTATATAGGATAGGGTGACAAACTAGCACACAGTCCACCTGATGGTAAGTGGTTACTGTGACCCATAGATATCTACATCTATCCTCAATAAAGACTCAAGATGCAGATGCGTTGTCGCCTGTGAGGACTAAGATGGAATGCCTCTTTGCCAGTAAAAAGGGTCTCTATTTACTTTCATTAGTCAAATTGCCTTGTAGTATACCATCAAATAAATGCTAAATATAAAATATCCTTTTCAACGTGGTACAGCCACGCTGCAGCTATATTATGGTTGTAGCACGAATAGGTTCACTCAACCGGGGTAGGACCACTCTCACAGAATATCAACGTAAAATAGCAGCTTAACACTGCTGTGTTTCGTATGGTGAGTGTAGAGAACCGGAGACCCTTTTTACTGGAAATGAGGCCTTCCATTTCAGCTCTCAGGCACTCCTGCATTTTGATTCTTAATCGAGGATAAATGTAGATGTCTATGGGCCACAGTATACACACTTATGGACATGGTAGAGCCATGCTGCAGCTATATTAATAGTATAGTTGTAGCACGAATGGGTCGGCTCGACCGGGGAAGGACCACGCTCTCATAGAATACCAGCGTAAAATGCAGCTTAACACTGCCGTGTTTCATATGGTGAGTGTAGAGAACCGACAACCCTTTCCATCTTAGTCGTCGCGGGTGACAATGCATCTGCATTTTGATTCTTTATTGAGGATAGATGTGGATGTCTATGGGTCACATCAGCCACTTACCATCAGGTGGAGTGTGTGCTCGTTTGTCACCCTATCCTATAAAAAAAATGTTTAAAAAGGTGAGGGAAAGGTGAGAGTGTTCTTAGCTACGATTCAAGAAAATCTTTTCAGCCGTTTGAAGATTTGTTTTTATTGTTGAACTCTTTTTGCTTCAAGGGTTTTTAAAATTTTCAATTTAAGTTATTTGTCAGAAACATTCGATAGCACACAAGAACTTACAAAAGTTTCATCATGGTAATGGTATAGGAATGTTATATGGGACATACAAACACAACCATTTTATATATTTAGAACAGTAGCGTGTTTGCTAATCTTCTTAAATTCTTCAATTTTTTATATATTTTCTTGCAGGTTTAACACTATATGAAGCAGGTGGTGGTGGCCCATTACCAAAGAATGGTCAAGAATGGCATGATATAAGGGACGGCAAGCTACCCGACTTACCAAATCTCTCCAGAGAATTTAATGACCTATTAAAAGTGAGTTTATTAATCTACTTTAGACTACAATAATTTTTATTACATAATAAATAGTAACGGATTAGTAAGCTGAAGTGGCAGTGGGCCGGCCATATAGCTCGAAGAACCGACAACCGATGAGGAAGAAAGGTTCTTTAGTGGCAGCCTCGTACCGGTAGGCGAAGTGTAGGGCGAGCCCCCACGAGATGGAGTGACGAACTGGTAAGACATGCAGGAAGTCGATGGATGCAGGTGGCTCAGGACCATGCTTTGTGGCGTTCCTTGGGGGAGGCCTATGTTCAGCAGTAGACTTATGAAAGGCTGTAATGATGATGATGGTGAATAAATAATATTTATTGAAATTGCAACGTAAAGGCGTTGTAAGAGAATTCAATATCCCATAACAACCCGTGGGTGTCGTAACGGTCGACAGAGCGAAACTCAAACAGGAGATAAGCAGCATCAATCTTCCTGTTAGCAAGTCAATATAATAAAAAAGGTCTATGTTCAGCGGTGGAGTTTTTATATACTACTATTATATTAAGAAATAAGAAACAACAAAACCCAGCTGTTTTTTTTTTCTTCGAAATTAATAGTTATTATTTAAAATCCTAGTGTGGGGTAATAATTTAAACTAAATAAAATAAAAAAATGATTAAGTCATAATATAATGCGTTAGAAACATCTTTGTATTATTTCTATGCAATGGATTAATTTTGTAATACTATACCATTGTCGGCATACTAATATAATAATCAAAGTATAAAGTTGTTTTTTTTAATACAATAATGATGACAAACGAGCACACAGTCCCCCTGATTGTAAGTGGATGCTGTGGCCCATAGACATCTACATTTGTCCTCGATTAAGAATCAAAATGCAGATGCATTGTCACCCCTGAGGATAAATTTTGTAATACTATACCATTGCCAGCATACTAATATAATAATCAAAGTCTAAAGTTGATTTTTTTATAGAATAACGATGATAAACGAGCACACAGTCCACCTGATTGTAAGTGGATGCTGTGGCCCATAGACATCTACATTTGTCCTCGATTAAGAATCAAAATGCAGATGCATTGTCACCCCTGAGGACTAAGATCTCATTTTTCATTAAGCTGCTATTTTACGCTGTGAGAGCGTGGTCCTTCCCCGGTTGAACTGACTCATAATATAGCTGCAGTGTGGTTCTTCCACGTATAAATATTATGATTAAATTTGAAATATACTTGTTACAGAAAATGGTTGACCCCGATCCGGCACAACGTCCCTCCGCTGCTCGATTAAAGAGACATTCATTACTTCATCCTGCTGGGAATAAAACCAAATCACAGCTTAGAAGAGAACTCGCAGCCGCCCGCCTGAAGAACGAACTGCTTTCCAGGAAGTTGCAGGAGGCAGCTAGGTGAGTGGGGACTTGTCAGATTTTCAGTCAACTTCTCAATTCAACTGTGTATTTGTTTTTGTGTGTATGTTATGCGATATCTCCGTCAGTTCTGTACCAATTGTAATGATTCCTAATTATTCCTTTTTATTAAAAGATTATATTTTGGGGGTTGTTCCATTAAAAATTGAAGAAAAAATAACTAAGGGTGGGAAAATAGGGGATGAAGTTTTTATGTAACTATTTAAATAGCATTCTGGTTGTTACCTAGAGCTTGTGATATTTCTCAGTCCACATAAAATAATGAAAAAAATTGTTTCTGAATGGTGGTGGATATTCAAACAAGATGCATGAATTACCATATTTAAGTAGTTTGTCTCTTTTTGTCTTATTTGATAACTAGATAGGCGAAAGTTTTATTAAACTTATCGAATCTCAATTGAAGTCTGTTGAATCTCTCTATGTAGAAAAAATCACAGTTCTCTATGATATAATCCTTTAAGCATGAAATCCCTGTACAAAGGTTACGTTTTGAAAGTTGGGACATCCTATTGGGGAGGCCTATGTTCAGCAGTGGACTTTTAATAGGCTGCATTAAATTTCAAACAAAGTAGGTCGGTGCTTAGCAGTGGCACGTATACTACACTGTAACCTATGATACCATATTCGCTGTGAAAAAAACAAAAAATAATCGATGGCAGATGATGAGCGGGATGAGCAGTATGTTTTTTTTTAAATGAAATGATAAACGAAATTAGGGTCCAAATGATAGGGTAAGTGACAACTGCAGTCCGTGGTCACCTGCAGCCAACTAGTAAGAGGGCTACAGGCGTTGTCACCTCTGAGGACTGAGATTAAATGCCTCACGGCCTATTATTATACCAACTCAATACTGGAACACATTGTATGCAGTGTTATTTGGCAGCAGAAATAACAGACCGAGGAAGTCACCAATAGCCACTGCTGAATTTAGGTCTCACCCATGTATAGCCATTAAGCACAGTGCTCGGCAACATGCAATAATTCTGCATGTCTCACCATTTTGTTGCTTTATATAGTGTAGGGTATCCACACTGTTTGATAGTACGGGATTGCACTTCAATAATACTTTTCCCTTATCATTTGACCAATGCCATTTCAGCTACTGATGATAGTTAGTATTACCGAGTGATGGAGTAATAGTATCACCCTATTTCCTCTCTTTGTTGTCGTAAAATGGGGATATATGCAATACAATGCGATCTTGGGACTGAGTGACACAAGTCAAATCAGTGACTTCCAATAGATGTGGCTGTAACCATCTCGTTTACACCTTTTGTAGTCCAGTAGGGAAGTTAACGGACTGGTGGAGAAGATCCACTAGGTTATGCCAGCTAGTGTTCTATTGCGATATCTTTTGCAAAGGATAATAAGGATGTAAAGGATAAAAAGGATAATAAACTTTAAGGATAGTCGTTGCATAACACCATAATCTAGAATTAATCCAGTCAAACGAAATGTGGACATGCTTTCACTTTTGTACCAGTATTATTAGGCTAGTTTTAACACCCTTTTTTCATGTCAGGGTCCTTCGTTGGCTTATGATCTAACTACAATTTCTTCCGTTGTTTCTTACTTCATAACTCTTATAGCTTTTAATATTGCTAAACATACCAAAGTATACCACTATCTCGGTAACTAACAATTTCTGGGTATACATTGTTAAAAAATATTTACGGTGCTGACATTTTACCATTGATTGTCTGCCAAAGATTATAAAAGAAATACATAGATAGAGAGATATTTAAGGATTGATAATACTAAAAAAAACACTATGAAATATCTAACCTATACTGTATTAAACTATACGAGGTTAAATGTGGAAGTACATAACATTACTGAAAATATTATTCCAGTTAATTTTAATTTCCGCTTTATACTGAATTGGTAATTTCCACCTCTAAGATGCTATAAGTATTTTCTACCATTCTTAATAATTGCTACCGATTAAAACCCAGTCAAAAATCTTACATTCAAATGCTACTAACCCTTCTTGCTTTATAATACCGAATCTGGTAAACAATACAGTATCATATTCATCACCATCTGTGATATCCATCATTAATATTTGAAAATATTCCATTCAACCAGATTTATGATAAGCACCACCCGGACCGACAACACCCAACGCTCCCTCACGTCCATATGACGTCATTCCCTGATGATGTTCACTTATTGACTGCAAGCTTCGGGAAATAATCAAATTGGTAATAATATAATTCTTTGTTCCTTAATTATTAGACTCTACAACTAAATAGAACTTGTATTCCTGTAGTTTGTTCATAAACAATTCACTTCACTGTAGAATTTTTAGAATAAATCTCATCGTAACAAATTACACAGAATTCACATTCGTAGCCTGTAATATTACTAAGTTCATTGCACAACAGCTTTAGGTAGAGATTTGAAAACTAATTTAAAAAAAAAAAAAGTTACCCCGACACTAGACACTCTCCTGTATCGTAGAGGCAATTTACATATTATATAAATTTTACAAGGAAAAAAATCCAAACCCGGAACAATGATTTGAAGGCCAAAGAAATACTTGTTCTGTTCGGGATTTGAACTTGCGGACCCCAGCGCTGCAATTCGTTGCTTAATTACTGCTTCACGGAGGAGTCGAATTATTATATTAACTAACATACATGTGTCGTGTTATGTGGTGTGACATGTATATGTGATGTGTTCATAGACAAGACATACTTTTACCTATAGTTCACTGTAGAATTGTTAGAATAAATGTCATCGTAATAAATGACACAGAAATGGAGATGTTGCCTTTAAGATTTAGATTCTAATAATCACACTCTGTGGTATGTAGGGTTCCATATAGTTAAGATTCGTTTAGATTCTGTGGACATTTTAAATTATATCCAGACAGAAAGGTTCTCGAGTGACAAGCTCGTACCGATAAGCGAAGTGTAGGCCCCCCCTCTCCCCCCACTAGATTGAGTGACGACCCCGTAAGACATCCTGGAACTTGATGGATGCAGGTGGCTCAGGATCCTGTTTTGTGACATTTCTTGGGAGAGGCCTACGTAAATGTTCACTGCTGGACATCAGCCGCTACCATTGTAGCAAGGTTTTTTTTTAATTTATAATACTTCTATTCAATTATTGATTAACAATATATATTTTTCTCGACAACCAAATCCCCGACATTTTGAAATATTCTCAAGATATTTTGGCTTTCCCAACTTTGCAAGGTTTGGTGATTCGTGGTATTAGTACAGAGAAAATGCCATTCTTTGCATAAACAATTTGTAAAAAAAACCTGTCCGATCCTCGGGTGCTTCCTATACCTAAAGTCCGTAATCCTGTAATGTGTTCTGTTTATATAATACTTTTCGGAAAATAAATAAGTGAGTAGGGAAACTTACATGACAACGTATGCGAGTGGGCGCCATACATTTAAAGATATCGTCGCTGACGATGTTATTGCCAGATTTAAAAATTTGCAAAATTTTAAGCAAATTGTAGTAAATGAAAATTTATTTTAAATAACAATAACATTTTTTATACATTAATAATATGATGCTTCAATTTTTGCGGTTCCTATGTTCATCTTTTCGGATCGGAGAGGGTCTTATTTACATATTGTATGTGAATTTCCGATATACTGATTGCTGGGCTTTTGGTTTTCCCTTATCCATTCTTCTGTAGTATTTATTGGATAAGATTCTTAGTTTAAATTTTGTTTAGTTGTTTTTTTTTTATAGGAATAGGGTGACAAACGAGCATACAGTCCACCTGATGGAAAGTGGTTGCTGTAGCCCATAGACATCTACATCTATCCTCGATTACATATCAAAATGCAGATGCGTCGTCACCAGTGTCTAAGATGGAATGCCTCATTTCGAGTAAAAAGGGTCTCCGGTTCTCTACACTCACCATACGAAACACAGCAGCGTTAAGCTGCTATTTTACGCTTGTATTCTGTGAGAGCGTGGTCTTTCCCCGGTCGAGCCGACCCATTCGTGCTAAAACTATATATACCACTAATATAGCTGCAGCATGGCTCTACCACGTCCAAAAGTTTTTGCTATTAACTCCTTTCCTAAGTGCGGAGGATATTATTCTTTAATCACCATTCTTAATCAGGTAGATTGATGATCGCAGTACCAGAAAGTTGTGTAATTTTTCATCATTATCATCATCTTCATGATCATAACAACCTATCAAACTCCACTGCAGAACATAAGCCTCCCCAATCGATTGCCTTATCACGTTGACTATAGCAGTTTCCCTCTGTCGCCTCTTACCACCTTACCCAAGCTGCACTTTTGAAACTAAAAAAGGACCGATAAAGAATAAGTAAAATTATTATTATTATATATTACAGTCCAGTCAAGTCCATTACTAAACATAAGCCTCTCCCAATGAATGCCACAAAGCACCCGAGCCACCTGCATTCATCGATTTCCTGCAGCTCTGAATCCGATTTAACAAGAACGACGGCTCGGCGTAGTGGCTCGAATCGCAGGAACAAGTAATTGTATAGTCTATAAAAATTTGTACCGGGTCTGGATGTTTGTCCTTGTGAAATTTATGTATGTAAACTGCGTCCACGATATAGGAGAAATTCATAAAGTGCGGTAAAAAATATTCTATTTGGATGAAACATCATGATCAATTTGCCTATCTTTTACAGATGCATAAAATCATTAACGCCTAATCTCGTCGCAAATCAAGAGTCGGCCAAGTTTCGTACGAGGTCAGCGAAGCGTCTTCAAACGCCACGAGTCGATTCCAAGATCGCCGACATCATTCAATCTGTGACGTCCCCCAGGATAGACAAACGAACGGAGAGGAGGGGTAAGAAGTTCTAGCATAACTAACGGACTTGATTTAAATAAGTAATTACTCTACGGAATTGAGTTTTGTGAATAATCATTATGATAAATTATTTCAAATTTTGTTTGTCTATAAATAAACAATTGTCTTTATACATGTAATTAAAGAACTTCGTATTAAAAAAAAATTACATTGTAATAAATAATAAGACAAAAGAAAAGAAAAGTACAGTCGGACATGGCAGTAGGGTTATATTAATAAATCACAAATAATATGTAAAAATATAAGTCCAATATGATACAGTTAGTGTAATATATTTTAAGATAATAAACTTATGTAAACAATTAAATAGTTCCTAGAGTAACCTTCCTGCTACAGATTTATATATCACTTACAGATTATTTTAATTCTAAATTTTACATGATACAAACAGAAATGGACTCACCTACGTATATTTGAAGTGACGCCATAACCGTGCTCAAATTATTCTAAGAACACACACACATATATATTCACATACAATATTTAAAGAAAACCTTATCGAATTCGGAAGAGGCACATAGGTACCATAGTTACATTCCCAAAAAAAATTAAACTTTTAAAAAGTAAAAATAGTATTGTTATTTCAAATACATATTCCTATTACAATTTGCAAAAACATTTAAAATCTGGTAACACCGTCTTTAGCGACGGTATTTTTGAACATGTGGTGGCTTTACCCGATGGCTGATTGAAATTTTATTTAACTTTTTGTAGGCTAAATTTTTAATTGTTCTCTGAAAAGGATTATATGAATTATACTATGCACCTAAAATCATTCCCAATGAACATGTTTTATGTAAATGTGTGTGTGTTACAATGATTGTAACTTATTATAAGTTGAGCATGGTTTCACCTTCACTTGTTTAAATACCTATCATCAAACTTCGCCAAGAAAAAAATTGTAAACTTTAAAAAAAAATGCTAAACAATCTCGTGTGTTAGCACAATCAATTTTGTTTGTAATATGGTGTACATATTATATCGTAGACGGTCAGATATTTTGGAAATATTAACATTAATTTTAAAAGTAAGCATTGTGAAATTATAAAAATAAAATTCAACCAGTGTGTCGATTACGGAAGATCTTCCTATTTATGGACTTCTATTTTGCCAAGTTGAAGGCTGTGTCCAGGAAGGTATCCCCTCATGTGCCTGACCATTTTATGTTTTTACACTGCAAGTGTCAGGGGCCGTTCGGGAGGTCGCGCGATACCGACAGGGGCTAATGTAAACAATGGTATATTTTTAATTTTGTATACCAGCTATATATAAAACTTATACGCATTGATTCGTTATGAATTAAGCTTATTAATTCTACTTTATAAATATTAAATTCTATTTTTATTATATTATCAATCTCATTTCAAATATGCGTGACGTAATTTTGCCGGTTTCTTGTACGTGAAGTGTAAAGATTATGAAATTAAGCCATTATATAAAAAGGTATTTGTTTTATTTTTATAACAATACGACATTATATCAAAATAGATTAATAAATCACACCCTCTCAATACATTTTTTCACCCAACAAATTTTTTAATATTTACCTCCTTTTACGCGGTAAAACAAAAACAAGTTAAAATAATCGAAAATGTTCAATTCCAAAACGTTTGAAAACGATACATTATCACTTTGTGTTTAATGTATGTTGTTCAAAGATTAAAACAGCGTTTTATCTTTAAACAACATACGGCGTGTTTAATTGTCAAATGGGCACACGGGGTCGGCTGCCACACTGTCACTCATAAGCTGTCAACCCCTTGCGGGCGTCATGACACATAAGGGGAGGATAACTTTAAAAATCTTAATGACTTGTTTGCAGTTATTTTCTGTTAAGTATTCTTTTTTGTAGAATATTACATTATTATGTACACCATTAAACAAATATTACTATTGTATTCAGGAGTTAAAAGTTTGTTATGGTTTCCATTTTGTATAAGGTAAAATAATTTTTTTGTAAATAATAATTAGACTTCCGGAGTAAAAAACAAAAGTAAACAATATAGGAAATAGAATGATGTTAAAAAACTAATTGAGACCCCTAGACTCCGGTTAATTGTAACAGAAAAACAATAAATATTATGTCTATAAAAGATTTTTGACAGAGAAAAAGCAATAGATAATCTCTTTTTTATGTAACATGGTCTTAAAATTTCCCATACAAAAAACTGATAGTTGAATAAATTTCCCATATTGAATAGTTTTATGGACTACAATAAAAATAGTAAATATAGTTGTCTAGTATGATATTGCACAATGACTTCAGGTTATGTTTTAGTTGTATTTTCATCCTAAACACAATTAAAATAATATCTACATACACTGCATATGTCAACATATGTGTGATCGTTGTGGATACACCTTAATAAATTTTTTTTTCTCTGTCTAAAATGTACTTTAACCATATTACAATTATTGTGAAAAAACGATTGTATGCCGGGTTTCTGTATTTAAAAACGTTTCGTTTTCTTATACGATCCGTTTTGCGGTAAATGAAGTGTATGATAACCCTTTTTTTAAACAAAGTACCAGTTCAGCTATATAACCGTTTAAAGTTTTTTTTTTTTTTCATTTTAGTCATTGCAAGTTGTTCAATGAATAGTTAGTAATATAAACTGTTTTTACACGCACCTCGTATCGTAATAAAAGGGATCGTTACGGAAAACGCTACGTTTTTTGATTATAGGAATCTGGCTTTAGTCTGTTTCCATCCGAAGAAAGCACCAGAAGGAAGTTAGCGTAGAACATTTTTTTTTTTTTAAATTAAACTGTATGCCAATTAATTGCTTCTTAAATGCTCCAGTAAATCCGAAATTGTTCCACCTCTATTGCTATTAGTTAATTTATAATTAATTTAAAAAAAATAATTATCGAAAATTTAATTGTGCTATATAAAACATAAAATATCTATTTTTTAAAATTAAACTGTTTGCCAATTAATTGCTCCTTAAATGCTCTAGTAGAATCCGGAATTTTTCCAATTCTGGAGCATTAAAGGAGCAATTAATTGGCATACAGTTTAATGTAAAAAAAAAAAAGTTCAACGCTAACTTCCTTCTGGTGAAGAAAGCCTATTAAATTGCTCGAAAAATAACCAATCGACAGAAAAGTGTAATAAAACTAATGAGACACCACGAAAACTCAAAACAAAATGGCTAATCAAGTATAAAGTAAAACTATGTGAAGAGTTCTGGTATTTTGTCCCAGATCGATAAAACTTGCGATTTGTTCCCTTTCAATTTGACATAATGTAAAACTAACAAACAATGATCTAATATAATAATACAAAAGTGCCTTTAAAATCTTAAAAATAAAAACAAGTATGTGATTCAATGTGCTTTTTAAACTAATAATTATCGAATTTAGGTGTATTATAATTATTAATGTATGATTTATAATTGAGGAAACGTAAGTTTTGAAATATAATTCTTCCATATTTCCCTTGTGATATTTGTTCGAAATGTTATAGTTAGTTCTGTAGGTGTAAGCTAATGTTCGGTGCTGGTGTTTTGTCTCATCAAATAATGAGAGCTAATAATCTACCGTTCACCAGATGTCGCTAGTTGGGACTGAGGTGAAGTTTTTTTGTTGCACGATATCACATAATTGAGAAGATGCGTATTAAATGAAAATTCATCGGTTTCTAGTATTATATAAATAAATACACAAAACCAATGGCTCAGTGGTTTGTTTCATAATATTTTTCACATTTTAGCAATAGTTTGGTTTATTTATTTCTAATCTAATTATCTAATTAATATAAAATATAATTAATATTGCAAAAAAGAAACATTAACCCTTATATTTTCCAAACGAACTAACTTCCCCACCATTCTATCAAATATTTCATCTCATTCCTAACTAGCGCCGCCCTGATGGCAAAAAAAGTCGTGGATACCCTCATTATCATTGTATTTTACATTTTGAAAGTGTTTCCATCTAAATAACAAAACAAGACAAACATTTTATAGACATAGAGACAAAACTAATTAAGTTCAGAATATCCCAGTTCCCTAATCTAGTTACATGCAGCTTTTTTAAATGAGATGAATAATTTAGTGATTTAGTTTTAACAGAATATTATAAGAAATGTATGTAATATTTATATTAATTTTAATTTTGTATAGATTTAAAAATAATATAACCTTCATATTAAGTATATAAGGCGAGTTATTCGTTTCGATGATTAAGAAATGCTATTTATATAGACTTACAGTCCAAATTGTGCTGGTCGGTCCGCGCGTTCTATCTTGGCCAGGCTGAAGTTGTGCCACTTCATATTTGCTCCTAAGATTGCATAGGGAAACAGTTTGTTTTGTCTCTATCGATTATATAATAAATACACGATATTAGAGAGGACAACGAATTATTTTGGTAACCCCAAAATGACAAAATTTTTCAATAAAATCTTTAATGCACATCATAACCACTATATTTAAAACAATATAAAATAAAATCGATTATTTAAGTAATCGTATTTTAGTTACCTTCCACTTCTCATGTCACCATTTTGTTCCTAAGAACTATAACTGGGCAGCCACTCGCGGCTAACTTCAGCCCGGCCAAGATAGAATGTGCGGACTTTACTTTTTAATTAACAAATTTATCTTTTTCCTTTTTAAACTACCCTCATTTATTACAGTTGTGTCATACAATATCTGATTGTAGATATTTTTTGTTGAAACCTTTTTTTTAAATTCAAAATGTAATCATTTTAAATATTCTTACTGGTGACCGTGACGACTTAAAAAAATTGCATGATTAGTTTTCTCTGTATTTAGGTTTGTTTTGGTATCTCTCTTGCACATTCTAACATGTCCAAAGTAAAAAGAATTTGTTTTAGTAAGTTTGTAAGTTCTAGTTACTATAATGTGCGTGTCCTGAAATTGTATTTGGAATTCTAAGTTTTCTTTATTGAATAGTATAGTTACATTTTTAATTATTACATGTTTTTATAATAACACCAAACTCTTTAATTTTGTCTTCTTAACAGTGCCTTTGTCTAACATTTAATCCACCCCAGTTTTTTATACCGTTTTGCAAAATAATTTAGTCTCCATACTGCAATAAAAGTTGATTTTTCATGTAATTTTTATTATTTAATTTTAATGTTGCCTTCATTCTTTTAGGATTATTTTAACAGTTCCAGAGTTAAGTAAAATAATTCATAAGTGATAATATTATTTCATAGTTGAGTGACCTGCATGGTGGGTTGGCCGATCAACTAATTATAGGGTTAATGGATCTCAAGTTTCATTTAAATCTTTATTAATAAATACATTAATCATTATATTATTAAATGAACGCGCTGTGTTTGTGTGTGGTTTAAAATGGTCAAATCTTTCAAAATTTTGTATATAGTACTAACTTATGCGTGATCCTAATTAATTAGATTTAGGAAATAAAACATTTTAGAATTAGTTTCAAATAAATCATATTATCAAAATAAAAAAATTGTATTTAGTTTAAGATATTTTTGGAATGTTTAAAAATTGGTATGTAATAATTATCATCTTTCTGTGTACATTGAATAAGTTTTGGTTTCAAAATGTTAGTTTTTTTTTCATTCAGTTTTTGCTGTCTTTTTGTTCTGTTTTGTTATCGTACTGTAGATTTGACCAAAGCGGGCGTTGGAGCGGCAGAGTTGTGAATAAAATGTTTTGTATATTTGCTATTATATGGATATTAAATAAATGTGCTTGTTTCAATATTCCGTTGCTTTATTTCTCTCCGAAATATCATTTTTTTTTCATGGGGCCGTTCAAGTATTACGTAAGCATACTTTTTGTGGTCGTGATAACACCGCGCGCCTCACATACGTAGAGTGGAAAGATCAATCCCAAGCGCTCCTTTGGATTTTCGAAATCTAATTGCGGATGTATACCACTACCTCGGCAGTGAGTAAACCTGCACATTTAGAATATCTAGATGTCGTGAAAAAGTCTAGATGTGTAATCATGATGCAATTTGTCTGGTTGCCCCGTCCTAAGGGTTACGAAGGGCAGACGTCAATCCCTTCGATGTAACCAGACTCGCTAAATCCTGGATCATGGTCATACCATGGTTACCATATGTGTTCAAATCAAAATCGACTAAATTTTCCAGAAAATTGGAATAAATATTGTTAATGTAAATATAATCCAGATCCCCCCATCCCCTGTGTCATCAAAAATAAGCAAATCAAAGCCCCCATGCTCCTCTTTAGTGCTTACGTAATACTTGAATGGCCCACATGTCAAAATATATCATTATGTAGCTAAAACAGAGCATAGACACCTTTTTTTTATAAAACTAAATGTGACAAGCGAACACAGGCCACATGGTGTATGTGAATGTTGCTGCCCTCTGTGGCCCTTAAACACAAAAGTCAGCCATTACCAAAACCAATCATAACCAATCGTAAGTGTGTCTATATTCCTTTTTTATAGAATTTAAGTGATGACTAAGATGAGATGCCTCGTTTCCAGTAAAAAAGGGTCTCCTGTCCTCTACACTTAGTGTACGAAACAGCAGAATTAAGCTGATATATTACGCTGGTATTCTGTGAGAGCGTTTTTCTCCGGTCGAGCCAACCCATTTGTGCTACAAACTAAATATAGCTGCAGCATAGCTTTGCCACGTATAAACCACTTGATGACTACCATTTGATGGTGTGTAAATGCCTACGTGTCTCCATATAGGATTTATGGAGTTCTAAAAATGTAACGAAGATATCCGCAGCAGAACAAGGGTAAATGATGTATATCCCAAATGACCATAAATATTAAAATTATTATATACTATTGAATAAAACTATTTTTTACGGATTTTATCGCGTTTAATTAACTTATTTTATATTCCCGACGTTTCGGTTGCTTTCCAGCAACCGTGGTCACGGGGGACTGAGGTGATTGACGTCCCGATGTCAAAGTTAACCCGGAGTACCTTCAGCTTTTTAATTATTAATTTTGGTTCGATCTACGCAGAATGAACTAACTGTGTCTTGAAGTCTTGCAGTGGTATGCTTGGGTTTAGTTTTAATTTTATGAATTACAGGATCCCAAGCAGGTGGTAGTACCCAGCCTCCCTCTCTATTGAAATTAGGATGTTTTTTAATTTCAATAGCCTCACGTATCATCCTTGGCAGGAATCGATGTTCTTTCGCGAGGACTTGTGGTTTATCAAATCTAATGTAATGGCGGGGGCCGTCTAGGATATGATCACAAACTGCAGACTTCCCGGAACGTTAGTGCTTCACGTCAGCTATGTGTTCTTTTACGCGGGTTTTTATCGATCGTTTTGTTTGTCCTATATATGAGAGACCACACTCACAATCAAGCTTGTATACTCCTGCATCTTGTAGAGGAATATTGCACTTGACGTATGGTAAGAACTGACTAATCTTCTTCGGCGGCTTGAAGAATGTTCTAATAGAAGCTCGCTTCTAGATGTAGCCAATCTTGTCTGTGACACCTCTGACATATGGTAGTACAGCAGGCACACGCTCGACTGTGGCCGGCTTCACTCGGTCACTGTGACGTAGGCGCGGAACCCGAAGCTTGTTGTCGTGCAGAACCTGTTTGACGTGCTGAAGCTCAGCGGCTAGGTGTTTGCTGTCACAGATCCCTCGTGCTCTCTGCAACAAAGATTTGCCCACGGTAGCTAACTGTGAAGGGTGATGGTGGGATTCTCCGTTTAAGTATCGGTTTGTATGGGTCTTTTTTCTATACACAGTGTGACCTACGGTGTTATTAGGATTTCGAATGATTAACACATCTAGGAAAGCTAAAGAATTATTTGCCTCTAACTCCATAGTAAATTGAATTTTAGAGTTTATGGAATTAAGATGTTCTAAAAATGCAGTTACTTTGTCTGATGGTAAAATTGTGAAAGTATCGTCTACGTACCGCTTGTAGAAACTTGGAGTTACTGGTGCAGTAAGCAGGGCTTTCTCCTCAAAGTCCTCAATGAAAATATCGGCGACAATGGGAGATACCGGTGAGCCCATCGCAACACCATCTACTTGCTTGTAAAACTGTTCCTTCCACAATAGGTAGCCACATGTAAGGCAATGTCTGAGTAATACTGCATATTCTGCTGGCATGTTGTTTTCCTCTAGTTTCCTAGTTATAATTGAGATGCAGTCTTCAACAGGTAGACATGTAAATAGAGACTGAACATCAAAACTGACCATAGTTTCATTGTCAGTAAGACATAGGTCTTTTATCTCACTGACAAAATGGTATGAATTCTTAGTGTGTGCTCTTGTATGTCCTCTGAGGTAACTTGGTAACCCATACAACTTCGGCGCCGAAGTTGTATGGGTTACCAAAAATACACAAACCGGACGCTCCATTACGTCCAATAGTGAGTCAGATCGATTCGCCAACTTACAGATCGGCTCAACACTTAGCAAAAGTACTATCACCACTCAGAAATCATTAAAAAAATAGTTTTATTCAATGTGTAGTGTTCGCGTAAATATAAGAAATCATTATTATATACTAGCTGTTCCCCGCGACTTCGCTCGCGTGTTAGGGTTTTTATGTTTTTGCGCGGAACCTTAATTATTTTTCTAAAATAAAAGTAGCCTAAGTTACTCCTTATGAAATCAGCTATCTGCCAGTAAAAGCCGTCAAAATAGTCCAGCCGTTTCGTAGATTAGCCAGAACAAACAGACAGACAGACAAAAATTTTAAAAATTGTATTTTAGTCATAAGTACCGTACTTATTTACTTTCATATTCATTTAGTGAAAAACTGTAATTTTGACATTACAAACAGACACTTCAATTTTATTTATTTGTATAGATAATTAAATAACATACTAGCTTTTGTAATGGACCGGCTATACAGGTCATAAAACCGACAGCCGACCAGGAAGGAAGTATCATGAGTAGCCGCGTACTGATAAGCGCAATATAGGGTAACCCTCGCTAGATGAAGTGACAACCTGATGGAAAATGTAGGTTCATTTAACGTGGCTTAGGACTGTGCTCTGTGAAAATCTGTGCAAGAGGCTGTATTTGGGTATACGTTTCAGTTCTAGTCCTACTCCAATTTTTTCCATTATTAGTTCCTCTCTCCCAAAATCAATACGATTCATCTTAATTTATACGTGGTAGAGCCATGCTGCAGCTATATTAATAGTATAGTTGTAGTACGAATGGGGAAGGACCACGCTCTCACAGAATACCAGAGTAAAATAGCAGCTTAATGCTGCTGTGTTTCGTATGGTGAGTGTAGAGAACCGGATACCCTTTTTACTGGAAACGAGGCATTCTAACTTAGTCCCCATGGCTGACAACGCATGTGCATTTTTATTCGCAAACGAAGATAGACGTAGATGTCTATGGGCCACAGCAACCACTTACCATCAGATGGACTGTGTGTTCGTTTGTCACCCTTATTCTATAAAGAAAAAATAGTATAATATACTAATTTAAGAGGAAATGCTAGCCAGGATACCTAAAATTAGGTATTTGAAGAAACTACCACCGTCACCTTGCGAGCGCTCAGCGTCCAATAAGGACACTGCAGATCCGACTGAATAGCCTAAATAAAAGGACACAAAGAGAGGTTTCTCTACCATGTCCTCCTCCAATATTGGATCAATTTAAAAGATATTTCATATAATGTAATCATTAAAAGGAAAACACAAGGACATGAAGAGGTTGATATTTATTTTACTGTAAAAACATTGCTATAGTCATAAGGAAGAAAATAGGCGAGAGCACACTGCGAAACAATTTAATATACCTTCTATTCATCGATAGATGGCGTCTTAGGCAATTAACAATAAGTTTTGTCAAAATTTAAATCTACATGCCGACAGATATTTACCTATAACATATTTTTGCACTTTTACGATGAATATTCGTAATTCCTATTTTCACTTATTTTTTGTTTTATTTACTTTATCTAATAATAAAATATGTGTGTATATCGTAAACCAGCTTCAAAAGAATTGTGTGAGCGTGACACATTTGAATAAATTTAAACCGAACCATTAAATCGGCGGTTATAGTATTTAAAGACTTGCTCCCAAATAAAACGAATGAAATATAATTATGACAAAACAAAATCCGCGTGACAAATAACGGAATGGGAAAGCGTGACGAATGGAACAAAAGATGGCGTCACGTGCGGGCAGTTTTAAGCTAAAATGTGTGTCAACCGTCAACCGCATGCGTAAATTTATTATAACTTTAAATTATTACTCTTACGTTATGGCTTAAAACTAAAGGATACGTTTTATAATCATATTATAAATGACTATAATGCTTTTTAATTATTAACGTTTCAAAATAAAATTTAAATTATTACTATGAGCATTTGGTAAAGTTTCTAGTGCTTATTATTGCATAGGTAGGTACAATGGGTTTTAAAAAGGAATTTGTATTAAATACTGAGATCTTTTTAGTTTTGTTTATTCTTTTTTATCTTTTTTTTTTGTTTTCATTCCATTAATGGTGGATGGCTGACAATGAATGGCAAAAACCTACTCATTCCTATCTACTTATAACTATGTACTTTATTTATTATCAAAAGTCCATATCAAAATAGGCCTTGCTCATAGATTTCCTCACGGAATATAAAACATTCCGTGGATTTCTTTATAGAGGGATATTTGCCATAGTTGCCACGCTTGGCAGACGAGTTGGCAACATTGTGCGTATATCATACTTCAATGGTTGGCAACCGCAATTTTCTATTATTTGGAGTTGTTATGAGGAAGATACTGCTGCTCATCCCCTGTTTCTTTCTCTCGTCGCCTCTCTTACAGTGTCACTACACGGAGAAAAGTAATATTTATTTGCTTTGAATCCGAAAAAACTAAAGCGAAGGGGGTCTTTGATTTCGGCGAAGTTTTTGATAGGAAGGAGTGAATTAAGAGGTTCTACAATTCGTCGCCATCTGTATTATTTCTTTCTAGCGAGTCGAAGTAATGTCACTGTTTTACAACATTTGAAAAGGGATCAAAATTTTACATTAAATTATACAAGGACAAGCGATCGTCGCATGGTAGCGTAAGACAAAAAAATAATTTTCTCAGGGTATATCTGTCTAGATAAACTTGATAAGTAAATCATTATCTAAATATATGAAATTTTATTCAAATCTTTAGAGCCGTTTCCGAGAAAGCAATTATATTAAATTGACACATAGTATTTTTAAAAGATCAAAAATAACTTATCAAGAATTGTGTGTGTATTGTATATATATTGTATATATTGGTTAAATTAAGTTGCTTTGTCTACGTTACAAAACAAGTAAAATATTTCTCAATAAGATTTTTTCCTAAATTAGTGGTGAAACAATCCCGGAGAGTAATTTAATATACCTATTCGTGTTTGAAAAACACAATCATCTTATATATATATATATATATATATATATATATATATATATATATATATATATATATATATATATATATATATATATTTCTATTTTTTTTAATTCACAATTACGTTATACGAAAATTTATTGATCTACACATGAAGCCATTTAAAACAGCTTAAGGAATATGGAAAAAATAAAAAATGAATGCCAGTTAAATTATAAAGGGAAATTTATTAATATTTATCTTTATTTTGACATCACCCCTTTAGCAACTGCGCGTGACGAATATCCTAATTGTATAAATATGGGTTCCATCCCGGGATGGATATGCGCGGGTTCGTAATTGGCGTTAATTCAACGAATTAGCTTAGCTTCTTTTATACGGTGGCCAGCCGGAGCAGACATTTCTGCAAAAAAAAATTAAACTTTTAATAGGTTTAAAATTTAACTAGGACGTAGCATGACTTTACTGCATAGGAGCCCATCGTGTAGGTAACATGCTCTTATCTATTTCTGCCGCCAAATAACTGTGTGTGCGTCGTCTGCTGTATTCCGTCTGAAGTTTATAGAGAACCAGTGTAGTTACATGCTGTGAGACATTTCATCTTAATCCTAGCCTTCTTTGTATGAAGCCATGCTGCAGCTGTATTTTAGTTGTAGGAGGAAAGGGTCGTCTCGACCGTTGAAGGACCACGCTGTCACAGAATACTAGCGTAAAATAGCAGCTATCTACTGTTGCGTTTCATATGGTGAGTGTGGTGTGATAAAGCCTATACAAATAATACTGCTTAGCGCACTTTTACCTTGACGACGACATACATTGTACCTACTATAACACGCTAGTGTCTGTTTAGCTGTTAGCTCGTACAAATAGGTTTAAACGTGGTGGATATCTACAGCGTAAAATAGCAGCTTAACGCTGCTATTTTTTGTATGGTGAGTGTAGGGAACCGGAAACCCTTTTTACTGGAAACGAGGCATCCAATTATATACATCCGATTTAGTCACATTAAAACCCTTATCCTATTAAAAGAATACTCTCTTGGTGCCACAAACAATGTAATCATATTATATGTTGAGCAGTTGATAGATTTCGATAGTATTTTACTTCTATTTAAGTAAGTATAAAAGTAGAATCATCATAAGCTTAGGTTAATAATCTCTGATATAATTATTCGATGAAATATATATAAGCGAACTCATAAATTATTCATTTAAAGTCGATGTCTTCCATTGCTAAACGTCACTTCTTTTTATAATGGCGCGAAAAATCTATTCCATTCTTCTCTCACATTTATTATCTTTCAACATTACTCTGTACCTACCTTAATAACGTAAATTCAATCATAAATTACTGATACGTAAAGCATGTTTTTGTTTGCTGTATCTGATGGTTGATAACGCGGTTTAATCCGAAGAACGCAACCAATAACGTATCGGGGGTGTGTCTAATTTCAAAATTGAATTGTTTTTTCTTTATACCTCTACACGCTGGGCCAATGTACAGGAATGTAGGCCAATTTAAATATGTAGAGTACCTATAATCAGTCGGTCAGTTTTGATCTACTTTATTTATCTATTTAAGAATCGTCAAATTTACAACAGAAGATAGATAAGACAAAGCCTAACTTGATTTTACCTTTACTAGCCTATGAATACCTACAATAATCGATAGGGTTTTCGATTAGGGTTGCCAATTATTTTTGGAATATCTATATTTCTATAACCTAATCTATATTTATATGTATCTATTATCTGTCTCTCAAAGAGAAATAATGGCAATCAAGCACTAGTACGTAAGCGTAAAAGAATATAATTTATGTTCCATGTTGGTCTGGGACTTATAGATCTCTGCTTATGTGGGATTTTTATCAAAATAACTCAACTCAACTGTGTTACTTGCCTAGCTTGTCGTAAATAGCGACTAATGGGATGTTAGGTTTATGGATTTGTGATTGTAGAGATAATGGGCTAGTCGCCTATAAATTCTTTCACAGTTTTTCGTCTAAGCCTTTTTGGCTAAAGGCAGTTTGATTAGCTCGCCGTTCTATGGATTCTGCCAATTCTTCGAGGATTACTAATGCTGCTATTAGTAATATATAAATATGTATATCAAACAGAATACAGAGTTATTTAAGCCAGCCTGGGTTTTATATCTACGAAGCAATAAAGATAGTGATAAGCTTGTCTTAGACCAGAAACCGTAAACTTCTGTCTGTCAGAAAGTTTGTTACTGCATGTGTGTAAAAATATTTAATAAAATCCCGAAACAGTTCAAGCACGGCTCTATTACAGATATATGTGGTAGAGCCACGCGGCAGCTTTTGTTGACGCACGGATGGGCCGGCTCGAACCGGGGTGGTACCAGGACCTCACAAAATATCAGCGTGAAGTATAGGTTAAGTTAGTACCTCTGCGTTCCGCTTGGTGATTGCAGGTGGCCGGAGGCCCAATTCCCCCTCCCCCATCAACATGGTAGCGGAATTGAACAGAAGACTACCCCAGGAGGGTATCAGCACCTCTGAAGAATCCCTCGCTGAGCATCCACGACCATACTACCTGGGCGTGGGTGCTCAGGCTGCCCCGAGTATTCGGGGCGGCAAAATTCCGCTCGCGACTAATACTGCTCGGGACAAGCGGAGCAATAAGACCAAGGCGACCCCTTTCACGCTATCCGTGAATTTTTGCAACATCAGGGGACTTCATTCCAACCTTAACGCTGTCCATTACTACTCAGGTGTCATCTTCGGCTGATACTTCATATATCTCCTACCCGGGGTACAAATTAGAACACTCCTTTGTGCCCCGAGCTGGAGTTTGAGTATACGTCAGAGAGGACATCTGTTTTCGACGCCTCGGCACTCTTGAAGGTACGGACCTGACCATCCTATGGCTGCGCGTAGACAGCGACGACCATCCCCACGTCTACGGGTGCCTCTATAGGTCCCATAGCGGTAATGCCAACACAGACCAACTCATCGACCACGTCCAAATGGCTACAGACTCCGTGCTACAACAGGTCCCATCCGCAGAGATCGTGATATTCGGTGATTTTAACGCCCACCACGCTGAATGGCTTGGTTCCGGTTAAACCGATCATGCGGGTAGATCTGTATATGACTTTGCATATGGTCTAACACAACTGGTTACTTCGTCTACGTGGATCCCTGAGGTGGAGGATCATGTACCTTCCCTGTTGGACTTTCTGCTGACCTCTCATCCGGATGGACATCAGGTCTCCGTCGATGCCCCTCTGGGCTCTTCGGACCATTGTCTGATCCGGAGTACGGTGCCACTCACGCTCCCATCGCAGTTGCGATCTGCAGCTTGCCGCCGTTTTTGGCTATGTTTGGATATGTTTCAAACCAGTAACATTCATTGCTATGCAGACGACAGCACTGGTGATGCCTTATATACCGGCCGTGCCAAAATTTGTCGGGAAAACGTCGCCGAGTACCGGAACAAACTTGTGTCTGAAGTCGAGACTTTGTTGAACAAAGTCTCAGACTGGTGGCGACTAAATCTAGTCCAGTTCAATCCCCAGAAGACACAAGTTTGCGCGTTTACCGCTAAATAGTATCCAGTTGTCGTATCTCCTCAGTTTCAAGGCACTCCCCTTCTTGCCTCAGCCAGTATCGGTATCCTCGGTGTCGACATATCGAGTGACGTGCAGTTTCGTGGTCACTTGGAAGAGAACGTCAAATTGGCCTCTAAAAAGCTTGGTGTGCTCAGCAGAGCGGGACAGTATTTCGTGCGGGCACACCGCTTGCAACTTTACAAGGCGCAGATTCGGCCTCACATGGAATACTGTTCCCATCTCTGGGCAGGGGCTCCCCAGTGCCAGGTCCTTCCACTTGACCGCATCCAGCACAGAAGGATTCGAATCGTCGACGACCGAGTTTTTTCCGATCGGCTTGACTCACTGGCACTGCGTAGAGATGTTGAATCTCTTTGCGTACTTTATCGCATTTACCACGGGGAGTGCTCTGAGGAATTGTTCGGACTAATTCCAGCCGCTCAATTCCACCATCGCACATCGCGACAAAACTCGCGATACCATCCATATTATCTGGACGATTGGCGGTCCACCACTGTGCTATTTAGAAGAAGTTTTCTCCCTCGCACAACTACCTTGTAGAATCGATTACCATCAGCGATTTTTCCGGACCGATACGACTTAGGGACCTTCAAGAAAAGAGCCTACTCCTTTTTAAAAGGCCGGCAAAGCATCTGCGATTCCCCCGGTGTTGTAGTTGTTCATGGGCGGCGGTAGTCACTTACCATCAAGTGAGCCGCATGCTCGTTTGTCCTCTGTCCTATAAAAAAAAAAGATTAGTCCCATGACCAAAATGTTACGTGAATGGCTAATAAAAATGTTATTATATTATTAAGGAAATTCAATATGATAATAATATGCATGTTGACATATGATGGACGTACTTGCTATGTGTATCACTGCGTATCACAAGTTTTATTTGAGAATTTTATATCATACTAATAACATCATGTTTTACCTTTAATTAATGATTGCATACATTAAAATTTAAATTATGACATTGTAATTGTAAATTATGAAATTTTGAATTATATAAATTACATTGGATAAGTTGATATTTTAGCATTTAATTTTGTAAAGTTTTGATTATGATTGCAGTACGTATGGGGCGGCTCATCCGAGGAAGGATCTCGCACACACAGAATGACCGCGTAAAACAGCAGCAGCAGTGCTACTGAGTTTTATATGTTGAGTGTAGAGAACCGGAGACCCTTTTTACTGGAAATGAGGCATTCCATCCTAGTCCTCACGGGAGACAACGCATCTGGATGTTTATTCGCAAACGAGGATAGATGTAGATGTATATGGACCACAGCAACCCCTTACCATCAGGTGGACTGTGTGCTCGTTTTTCACCCTATCCTATAAAAAAAATATCTATATTTATTCTCGACTAGCTGATATCTGCGACTTGTCCGCGATGCTTGATATATGTATTAACAAAATTTTCGTATGTGCGAAGGAAAAAATATAAAAAGACAAAATTTCTTTGTTAACAATGTTATTCGTTGCTCCATTTGTAGCTAAAATATATAAATTATCTGGATTAGTCACGCGAGAGCAAGCGACGTACAGTTGACTGTATGAAAAACTCCGTATAAAAATCGTTGTTTCTTAAAACTTTAATTGCTTTTTAATCATCAATTTTTCGAGACACTGTTGTAGCTACAACATCAGAAGTCTATTATTATATGTGAAATTTATTTTATTGTTTTTATATTTTTTGAAGAAGGTCTTTACTTTTTTTACCGACTTTAAAAAGGAGGAGGTACTCAATTCGACTGTACGTTTTGAAACGAAGTTTTTATCGGACGGTACGGATTTGACAGATGGGGGCTAGGCGACAACAAGTGTAAGATTTTTCCGTCACAATCCCTCCTGACATAGTGTGACGACCTTGGGGGCTATAAGGAAGCGAGATTTTTTTTATAAAATAAGGGTGACAAACGAGTACATAGTTCACCTGATGGTAAGTGGTTGCTATGGTCCATAGACATCTACATCTATCCTTGATTACGAATCAAAATGCAGATGCGTTGTCACCCGCGAGGACTAATATGGAATGCCTCGTTTCCAGTAAAAAAGGTCTCCGGTTTTCTACACTCACCATACGAAACACAGCAGCGTTATGCTGGTATTCTCTGAGAATAGAATAGAATAGAATATTTTTTATTCAATATTGATTATTACATAGTACTTATTGAAAGTCATTTTCATTTACCACAGGTTCGGAAAATACCTCAGTCCTGGGAAGAACCAGCAAGAAACCCAGCGGAACTTATTTTTCAAACATATTTCACTTAACAATAATTTCTTTTAAACTATTTTTAGATGATTTTTTATAGAACCAGCATGGTGGCGATCACCTTATTCCCAGGGGTTATTTTCATTCATGTATTCCTTGATATTATAATAACCCTTTTTGTACAGTTTTTCTTTAATAAAACTTTTAAACTTGTTTATTGACAAACTTTGAATATGTTCTGGGATTTTGTTGTAAAAGCGTATACATTGGCCCATAAATGAATTACTGATTATGTGGAGTCTAGTAACTGGCATTACAAGCTTATGTTTGTTCCTAGTGTTTAAATTATGCATATCCTTATTTTATTAAAGCTATTTATGTTTTAATGTACATATATTACATATTCATAAATAAATTGCGATGCCAAAGTTAATATCTTTATTTCTTTAAATTTTTGTCGGAGGTACTCTTTACAATTTAGGTTATAGATCGCCCGAACGGCTCTCTTTTGTAAAACAAATATAGCTTCAACATCAGTCGCATTACCCCATAGCAAAATTCCATAAGACATTACGCTATGAAAGTAACTAAAATACACTAGTCTAGCTGTCTCAACATTTGTGAGACTTCTAATCTTTCTTACAGCATATGCTGCAGAACTAAGAGAGCGTGGTCCTTCCCCGGTCGAGCCGATCCATTCGTGCTACAACTATACTACTAATATAGCTGCAGCATGGCTCTACCACGTAATAAATATAATAATATCCATCTCTCTCGTACTTTTTCTTATCTTGCCATGAAAGAAATATTATTTTATTTTAAATGACACTTCATTTTAATAGACGCTAGTAATTAATTTATTTGTATTTGTTAATCAATAATATAATACGTTTATCAATAATAATATACCACGAAAGGAACTTCGTTCCAGTCGAGTGTACCACGACACTCACACATGTTTTTTTATATGTGTTATCTCATAACTTTTTTCTAGGTGAACCTTTTTGATGATTCTTTTTTTTATTTGATAGCTGGTGCTTCTCACGTGGTCCCATATACTCTGACTCTAATTTATATTAAAGTCGGTTGTACAACATTTATAATTTTACTACTAGTTAAAGTTATATTTTTCACCATTTTGATTGGAATAAGGAATACCACAATTTCAAGGTTACAACAAGAATACCGCCTTAATAGATACGTTAATAGTAAAAATTTCAAAACCTATTTTTAACACGCTTTTATTAGCTTGGTACGTATCTATGTAACGGAATTTTTTAATGTGATTTTCATCCCCTTCAAAACGTCGGATTGATTTGAAACTTCGCACACTTATCAAGAACCGCTGACAATCATCATCATCATCATCATTACAGCCCTTCACAAGTCCACTGCTGAACATAGGCCTCCCCCAAAGAATGCCACAAAGCACGGTCCTGAGCCACCTGCATCCATCGACTTCCTGCATGTCTTACCAGGTCGTCACTCCATCTCGTGGGGGGGACGCCCTACACTTCGCCTACCGGTACGAGGCTGCCACTCGAGAACCTTTTTTCCCCATCGGTTGTCGGTTCTTCGAGCTATATGGCCGGCCCACTGCCACTTCAGCTTACTAATTCGTTGGGCTATGTCGGTTATTCTGGTTCTACTACGGATATCCTCATTCCTAAGTTTATCACGCAGAGAAACTCCAAGCATAGCCCTCTCTATAGCTCGCTGAGCGACCTTGAGCTTCCTCATACGGCCAGCAGTGAAGGACCACGTCTCAGTTTCGTAAGTCATCACTGGCAACACGCACTGGTTGTACAATTTCGTTTTAAGGTTTTGAGGTATGTCTGACGAGAATATGTGTCGTAGCTTCCCGAACGCTGCCCAGCCGAGTTGAATCCGTCGATTGACCTCTCGGTCGAAGTTGGACTTACCTAGTCGGACTATTTGTCCCAGGTAAACATACTCGTCAACAACTTCGAGCTTAGTGCTCCCAACAACTATCGGCATGGGTGTGACATGGACATTAAACATGTCATGTTTAACATCTTTGTTTTGTCCATGTTCATCTTAAGACCTATCCGTTGGGAAACACCGCTGACAATGCAATAGTTTAAATAGTTTCTCCCATTATCCTTGCCAGGATCCTCAGGATTCGCGAATAGTTCATAAAACAACTACGATTTCAGTTCAATCTACTGTAAGCCTTGTAAAAGAACTTCATTACAAAAAAAGAAAAAACACGCTTTTGTAGCTAGCCGCACTAAAAAATAGAAAATAAATAATAGTTAAAAAAAAAACTAAAAAACACGCTTTTATAGATAACCGAACTAAAAACTTTAAAAAAATTCAATAAGTTTAAAATAAGAAAATAGTGATTAACATAAAAAAATAATTTAATTGTAAAAAACTTGATATCATTTGTTGTAAATATTTTTGTAGATATTTGTAAAATTAGCGTCATCATAAAAATCTGAAAAAGTACCATATGCTACCCAATGCCAATGCAACTTGATATCATTTGTTGTAAATATTTTTGTAGATATTTGTAACATTAGCGTCATCATAAAAGTCATCAAAAAATCTGAAAAAGTACCCCATGCTTTTTATAATAAATTTATTTTTTTATGTTAATCACTATTTTCTTACTTTAAACTTATTGAAAATTACTTTCTACCTTTTAATTCGGTCATATTTACAAAAGCGTGTTTTTTTAAGTTTTTTTAAACTATTATTTATTTCATTTTGTTTTTTATCTTCGCGTTCTTCGGGGTGAATTTTCTTCATAATAATTATATTGATGTCAACTCTGAAGTATACGTAACTTTTTTTAATAAAAGAAGAAGCATTAAAAAAACCGTTCATAAACGAAGAGGTTAGGTCCGTATATATATAAAAATATACATAATGTCCTCCAGACCAAGTATCGGTCACGGTGGCTTCTGCGCAGGGCAGGATTATAGTGTTCAAGTGTATGCGCAGATATAAGTCGTCGTTGACACCGCAAAAGGGCGAACCTCAATTTTTCAAAAAATTAAAAGAGAGCAAGAAATCATTTATGATTTCCCGACTACTAGCCTTTTTTTCATCAGAAAATTAAACATATTAGACATAATGGAAAACTACAAATAAGATTAAATATATTAGACTTAATGGAAAACTACAAATAAAATTAATTTTCTGATGAAAAAAAAAGCTAGTAATCGGAGAATAATAAATGTTTTCTTGCTCTCCTGTAATTTTTGAAAAATTGAGGTTCGCCCATTTGCGGAGTCAACGACGAAGTGTACTCTCTATTCTCTCACTTTCAGAGTCAAATAGTGGTCAAAATAGTATAAAAGTCAAGGTGAAATACCATCAACTTCCCGCCTCCGGGCTGATAAAACCCAATAAACAATTTTTGCCCGACCTGGGATTCAAACCCAAGACGCCACCATCAGAACCGCGTTTACGATCACTAGACTAACGAGGCAGTCAATAAAAATATACATATAGACCAATTGAGAACCTTCTCTTTTTTAAAGTCGGTTTAAAATCATTGTTATTTCTTACACACTCCCACCCTTCAAATTAATATTTATATTCACTCTCCGATAAAACTATATTATGCATAATTCAGTGGACTCGAAATAAGCTTACGATGGAACTTATTGGTATTGGCGTAGACGTTTGCTACGAAGCTACGATATAAGCGCTACGACTTTTGCTACGCTCTTTTGTGGATTTTTAAATAAACTAACAACGCTATTTTCATTACTAATATAACTAAAAAGTCAGAAATTCCTTCATGGGGCAATGCATACCTACGCTTTTACAACAAAGTCCCAGAAAGTATACATGATCTATATATGAAAAGTTTAAAATTTTTAATAAGCAACAATTGCTTAGTAGGGGTATGACTTAATAAAAGAAAATACTACTAAGAAAATGCTACTAAAGAGTACATGATTGATAATAACCCCAAGGGAATAAGGTAATCGCTACCATGCTGTTTCTAAAAGTTTTCATACCTAATTGTATATTGCAAATTAAGGATTAAAAAAAAGTCGTGCTGGATTTCTTACTGGTCCTTCCCAGGTCAGAGGTTATTTTCCGAACCAGTGGTAAAACTTAAAAGGAGTGGTTCACTTTAGTAGTCGAATGACGGATTCGAACCCACGATCTTTGAAACCACAGTCCGCAATTTACCATTAGGCTACTTCCATTATCCTTAATGTTACAGCCTATTAAAGTCCACTGCTGAACATAGGCTTCCCCCATAGATCATAGGGGGGATAATTGCCATAGTTGCTATGCTTGACGAGCAGGTTGGCAAGCGTAGTATTTTTTATTTTTAGTTGTTGTCATGAAGACGCTGCTGCCCATCTCCAGGTTTGCTTCTCTCTGTCGCTTCTAACGACACCCACGGGACGATATGAGGCAGTGGATATTCTTACACCGCCGAGGGTGGTACCTACACAGATGGATTTCCAGGCAGAGAAGTGGTTAATACTATCTAGTAATGCCAGTATATAGCTGTTTGTTGCTATGACTATTCCTTTTTTAGGATGTTTAATTACCCTAGGCTTTATGTCTAAACAAATAAAATAAAAATGTATCAAGAATAGATATGAGAAAAAAAAAACTATTAACGAACAAAACCCTTTTGTCTCTTGACCTATCAATAAAGGCTCACGTATAAACTCGGTAATCTACTAATACGGGCCTTACAAATTTACCAACAAACTTTGCAATGTGCAAAAACATCTTTATTCAAACGCAATACGAGTGAAACTTGTTTATCAATGAGTGTACGATAAAACTTTGGTAGATAATAAACGTCCCGGGTAAAGCGACACTAAAACACTGCGAAAGCAACTCTATAACGTTGATTGAGAAAGGTGGGATAGATCAAGTTATGCTGGACATTTCTGCACAAAACCGCGGCTAAAAAGCCACCCCGTGCGTCCAGAAGCCCGCCCATTTCTGAAGAACCACTCCCTTAAAGTCAGTCGACGTTCGGCATTTAACCACAGCGCATGTGCTAGTTATACTCTGTATTTCCGATAGCAACATAATCTATGAACTTATACACTAACTTGCGAATTTTATAGTTTTTTTTTTATATATTGTTTTTACATTTTAAATTCGTAACGAAACAAAATTTAAATTTGACACATCCGATTTAGTGAAGTGACGTAATAGATATGTTTTTAATAGCATTAACGTAAAAATAGCGTTATTTATTAGTTAATTATTAGCTATCGGCGTATGATGTACCCAACGGATAATTTGAAACATGGACCGTTAAAACTGAACCCTTTTGTGACTCAAAAAAACCTCGATCACAACATAATGCTGAAGACGCTTCAGAATTTGTGCTACAACAAAACCAATGCAAACCCGTTTAACATGTCATCTCCTTTCTTAGTTGACAACATTTTACATCAACAGAAGGCCGCCAATTTTCACAATCAGTACATTAACCACCAGTTAGAGAACTACGTTCTGCAAAGGCAAGAATACGAACGTTCCAGAGAGAATACACCAGATATGGACGAGACAAAAATCGCGGAAGAAGACGAGAGTACCCGTCGTGGATCGATCGACGGATCAAAAATTGAGAATGACGAAGACTCCAAGAGCAGAGACGAAGAAGAAGGTTTTAATCTTAAAAACGAAACCGTATATTACAACACTGAATACTATGCGAGAACTGAAGATGTGAGGAATACGGAAAAAGAAGTTTTAAACATACCGACCCTTACCCGACGCTGTCAAAGTTGCGGAGCGTTTGATTGCCCTCCGTACACCTGTAAAAAATCGGGTATACGACGCTTAGAAGAACTAGAAAAGCGTTTCAATCTACACAACTACCAGGAGAACTCGGGTGATGAAGCCGATGGTAGTAAAGATGGGAAAGCGTACAGCACGGATGATATAGTTAGAAATTGCGAGGAGTACAATGAACAGAAGAAGCCGCCGCTCAAGTTCAGTGTTAGTGCCATATTGGGCGATAGAGATGACACGATGAGAAATAGCAGTATTAACGGTAAGTAAGTTTATTTCCGTAGGTTAATACTTTTTTATTCGAAATTATTGGAGAAATGCACTAACTGTGTTGGTTGCTTAGCATGTCGTAAAATGTCACTGATGGGATATTGGGTTCGTGAGTATGTAGTAGACGAATTAGCCACTGTAAGTTCCTTTACAATTTTTCATCTACACAACTGTAAAAGCTAAAATAGTTAGAAAGTTACCAACTTTTTTGGCTAAACGTGTTCCAAGTAGCTCCCTTTTCTTTGGACTCTGCTTATCCTCTCGGTGATTACATGTGGCGTATGATTAAAGAGATACAGACATATGTCTGCAGTTACGAAGTCGTCTATGAGGTATGAACTACTAGTAATGGTTGACTGGGAGAGAATGCCTTAAGGCATTAAGTCCGTAATATGTACGATTTTTTCTGCATAACATTTTAAATAAATAAACAAATTTCTTTTGTCTGTTAGGATTTTATTTTAGTTTTTTCTTAGAGCCTACGGGTTTTTCGTTTACAGTTAGTTACAAGTGCGTATAGACTAAAGTAGCTACTTTTCATTGAGGTTATGTATTATAGCTTGTTTTTACTTTAATATAACGTAAAGGTATAAGAAATGAAAGTTCTAGATTAATCATTTGAATGCATTAAACTAGGGGTGTTCAGTTAAAAAAATAAAGGTATGCCAACGAACTATCAGCATTAAAACAATTTTACGAATAAGGAAATTATAAAAAGAATCTTTAACTAAAGTTAGTCAGCGTGAGCGAAAATGCACAATTTAAAACACAGCGGCGGGACTATCGAATTTACTGATAATTGTCTTATCAGTCGGCCATGTATTATTTAATACGTAGTAGAGTTAAATCTATATTTAAGTTGTATTCCCCTGGTGTTGCGGTTGTTCATGGGCGGCGGTAGTCACTTACCATCAGGTGAGCCGCATGCTCGTTTGCCCCCTCTCCTATAAAAAAAAAAAAAAAGCACGAATGGGTTGGCTCGATTGCGGTAGGACCAAGCTCTCACAGAATACCAGCGTAAAATGGTAGCTTAATGCTGCTGTGTTTCTTATTCGAAGCGAGGCATTCCATCTCAGTCCTCAGGGGTGACAACGCATCTGCATTTTTATACTTAATTGAGGATAAATGTAGATGTCTATGGGCCACAGCAACCACTTACCATCGGGTGGACTGTGTGCTCGTTTGTCACCCTTATTCTATAAAAAAAAATATATTTGACATGGCCTTTTCTATTGGGTTTCTTGCTGTTTCTTCCCAGGACAGAGAATTTTTCGAACCAGTGGTAAATTAAATGTAATGTAAAGGTGTTTTGTTGTGCTGTTTTGTTAGTTGCGGTAGGGTTCCTTTCGGAGTTTTTAAAATTTTCAATTTAAGTTATTTTAAATTATGACTTTACTTGATAGAATTCTGCCAGTGTCAAGTCAGTGGAAACGGCATTTAGTTTTCGTTACTTTGTGACGTCATTAACTAACAAACATGAGCACACAAATTAACTACTGGGGTAGTTTATATGTTTTGAGCCGCTTCTGTTTTTAGTGTTTTATCGTTGTGGAATATCCCTAGTGTAGTATCCCTTTTGGGAAATGCAAATATATAAATTGCCACAACGCATTATCGAAAATTTTTAAAACATTAATAAACTGTTTAATTTTTTTTTAATTTCCCGATTTTGGTTATCCGTAAAGGAACTCATAGAATTTCTGTCTGTTTTTTTTTTTCATAGTATATGGGGTGATGAACGAACACAAAGTCCACCTGATGGCAAGTAGATGCTGGGGCTCACAGACATTTAAATCTGTCATTTTTTTCTTTTTTATTTAAGGGACTTTCATTATTAACATATCAGTCCCATTGTACCTTATAATTAAATAGCACAAAAAATTATTTAATTACTTATACAAACCCTAATAAATGATAAACCATTTGAGCAGCATCTGACAGTGGTACAGAGAGTATACTTTGATATTCCCCTATGTTATACATTTTAATGTCAGTTTTGGCGACCAGTGGTTTCCTCTAGTGATGGTTTTTAGAACACTCCGCGAGCAAGTGTTGTATGTCTTCCATTGTGTTGCATGTATCGCAATTTGGAGATTGTTTCTTTTTCATCATGAAAGCTAACTTGTTGCACGGAATGTGTTCAGAGCGAAGTCGCATTGCTAATACAACAGATTTTCTGTTCAATAGACATTGATTGAACCAAGGCACTTTCGGTTAAGAATCAAAATTCAGATGCTTCGTTACCCTTGAAGACTAGGACGGAATGCCTCGTTTTCATTAAAAAGGGTCTTCGATTCTCTACACTCACCATACGAAACATGGCAACGCATTTTACGCTGATATTTTGTGAGAGCGTGCTTCTTCCCCGGTTGAGTCGAATTATTCGGGCTACAACCATATTATAGCTTCAGCAGGGCTCTACCACGTGAAAAAGGGGTCTGTATTAACGCGTCACAACATCATAACTATGGTTTTTGACCGAATTAAGTAGTAATTAAAGGTTTGTAGGTACTGATATAATTATCAAATTTCAGATTACCTACTCACATCACATACATTCACAAGTACAAAACATTACATAGCATAGGAGTTCGTCTGTGTATGTACCACCTTTTTACTTATTTCTCCCTCTAAGTAGGTCTGATAGGTGTGAAGGGTATAGTGAGCCATATTTATTTTAAAACAGTGTATATGCTGGCTTACAGTACACCCAAAACGCCAGCATGCTAATTTAAAATTACACTTTTAAATAATAAGTAATTGATTAAGATATGTACATGTCCAAATAAAAATAAAAATAAAAAATACATGCCAATTAGATTAAAAAATACATGCCAAATAGACTACATGTCAAATAGAGTAAGCAAAATATCATTGTCAAATTAACTAATCTAAGATTAAATTAATATATTACAATATGTCAAAATTGGATGTCAAAAATAGAAGGGCTTTATTTTATTTTTATCTTAGTCCTCAGCGACAATACAGCTGTGACATTCTTCGTTTAAAGTTGGTTACTGGTGTTAATGGACTGCAGTAGGCACTTACTATCATTTGGACTATAATTTCGTTGGTCACTTTAAATTTGTAAAAAAAAACATGCTCACCCCATATCGAAAATAAATATTGTAATTTTTTCTATTTTTCACAACGAATACGGTATCATCACGTTAATTTAATAATTTAAAATTAAAAAAATTGTACAACCGACTTCAATATAAATTATTAAGAATAACTCAAAAACTATTAGTCAGACCTTGATCAAATTTATATGGGACCACGTGTGAAGCACCGGCTTTCAAATAAAAAAAGAATCATTGAAATCGGTTCAACCAGTAAAAAGTTATGAGGTAACACACATAAAAAAAAACATACAGTCGTATTGAGTACCGACTCCTTTTTGAAGTCGCGTATTAAAATAAAATGATGTGTTTTACGTAGTTTGAAGAACAGCTTCCGCCCTCCATCAATTGCGTGCACTATCCCCGTCACCACTAATCCCAATACGACTACACTAGGAAGGACACATCGCCGTCGATAATATGTGTTTCGCCTCTCAACGAGACATCCTCAGGTAAAATATACTCTGCGATCAGCCGCATCTTTAATACAATGGAATTCCGCAAAGTAAGGCCTGATTCTATTAATTAATGTAAATAAATAATAGTTAAAAAAAAACAATAAAAAACATGCTTTCGTAGATAACCGAACTAAGAGGTAGAAAATAATTTTCAATAATTTTAAAATAAGAAAATAGTGATTAACATAAAATAATCATTTTACTGTAAAAAAAAAAACGTGGGGTGCTTTTTCGGATATTTTTATGATGACGCTAATTTTTCAAATATCCACAAAAATATTTGCAACAAATGACATAAAGCACCCCACGCTTTTTTACAATAACATGTTTTATTTATGTTAATCACCATTTTTTTTATTTTAAACATATTGGAAATTACGAGTATTTTCTACTTTTTAGTTCGTTATCTAAAAAAGCCTGTTTTTTTAGTTTTTTAACTATTATTTATTTTCTTTTTTTTAGTGCGGCTAACTACAAAAGCGTGTTTTTTTTTACAATAACATTTATTACAATAACATGTTTTATTTATGTTAATCACCATTTTTTTATTTTAAACATATTGGAAATTACGAGTATTTTCTACTTTTTAGTTCGTTATCTAAAAAAGCCTGTTTTTTTAGTTTTTTAACTATTATTTATTTTCTTTTTTTTAGTGCGGCTAACTACAAAAGCGTGTTTTTTTTTGGAACGAATTTCTTTTACGCGGCTTACAGTAGATTGAACTGGCAGAAATAGTAGTTGTTTTATTAATCATTCGCAAATCCTGAGGATCCTGGCAAGGATAATGTGACAAACTATTTAAACTATTGCATTGTCATTGGTTTTTTTATAGGATAAGGGTGACAAACGAGCACACAGTCCACCTGATGGTAAGTGGTTGCTGTGGCCCATAAACATCTACATCTATCCTCGTTTGCGAATCAAAATGCAGATGCGTTGTCACCCGTGAGGACTAAGATGGAATGCCTCTTTTCCAGTAAAAAGGGTCTCCGGTTCTCTACACTCACCATACGAAACACAGCAGCGTTAAGCTGCTATTTTACGCTGGTATTCTGTGAGAGCGTGGTCCTTCCCCGGTCGAGCCGATCCAAGTTTTTTTACGCTAGGCCAGGGGTTCCAAAACAGTACACGGCGCACTCAAAGATATAGTATTTTATTACGGTGACCTTGTCAAAATATGTGTGAAAAGATACTAATAAGACATAGGAATTAAAACAACCTTTTCTAAAGATCAGAAAAAAATACAAAGGATATTTTTTAATGACAATTTAGTCAATAGTGTAAGCTTGCTAGCCCCACAAATTTGATCAAAATGCGGATAAGACACGTGGTAGAGCCATGCTGCAGCTGTATTAGTAGTATAGTTGTAGCACGAATGGGTCGGCTCGACCGGGGAAGGATCACGCTCTCACAGAATACTGGCGTAAAATAGCAGCTTAATGCTGCTGTGTTTCGTATGGTGAGTGTAGAGAACCGGAGACCCTTTTTACCGGAAAAGAGGCATTCCATCTTAGTCCTCACGGGTGACGACGCATCTGCATTTTGATTCACAAAAGAGGATAAATGTAGATGTCTATGGGCCACAGCAACCACTTACCATCAGATGGACTGTGTGCTCGTCTGTCACCCTATCCTATAAAAAAAAATACTGCTACACTGTGTGTCGGATATTAATTTTTGACCGTTATCTAACTCTACCAAATCGTACAAGCAACTTTTAAGACTATTTTCACAAAAGACTTTAGAGCCTAGAGCACCGCGACGCACACTTTGGGAACGCCGGCACTAGGCGTAAAATACCAACAGTATTGTAACCAGAGTATTTTGTACCGAGCGCAAAGAGGTGGTTATAAACACCCAGCCATCTTCCGATACTGGCTACCGCCATGAGCATGAACATTGGCCTATCCCTTTAATATGAGCTTATCTTTTTAACGTGGTAAAGCCTACGCTGCACCTAAATTCCGAATTGGTAGCAGTACGAAGGACCACGCTCTCAGAGAATATCAGCGTGAAATAACAAGTTAATGCTGATGAATTGACGAGTGTAGAGAAGCGAAGACTCTTTTTAAATAAAACGAGGCATTACATCTTAGTCCTCAGGTTTGTGACAACGTATCTGCATCTTTTCTTTATCAAGAATAGATGTAGATGTCTATGGGCCGCTTCATCCACTTACCATTAGGTGGACTCTGTGCTCGTTTGTCACCCTTTTCTATAAAAAAAAACACCGGAAAAGTGCGAGTCGGACTCGCGCACCGAGGGTTCCGAACAAATCTGTAGGTATATAAGTTTAAAATTATTAAAAATATTTTTATTATATGATGTAACTAAAAATTTATGCTTTTCGCAATTTTCCTTTATCTGTGCTATAAACCGTTGCTTCGTACCAAATTTCAAGATTTTGAGTTCACGGGAATTACCCTGTAGGTTTTGATTCCCTTGCGAATGTCGAAAATTTACGGCATAAACGGCTGTATCTCTTGATTGCGTTGGCTTAGAAGTTTGATTTTTTCACAGCTCTAAGGGACTGTATTTGATATGAATTTCAGCTTGATACCTCCACGCGTTCCTGAGAAAAAGGGTCTTGACAGACAGACAGACAGACGTACAACAAAGTGATCCTATAAGGGTTCCGTTTTTTCCTTTTGAGGTACGGAACCCTAAAAATTAATCTATAACCATCATATTTTCTTTCAATTATTTTATTTTATTTATGTCTTTTTTCTTTATTCAAATATCTACCAATGTTTTTAACAGTCGGTAGAGCTCTTTATTCACATCACCCTTTTCACTAAAGGTACAGAATTTTCATGGGCGCTTGTGTGCTTTTCAATTGTCGATCCGAAGTAAAATGGCATTGGTCCAAACACAAAGCATAGAACCGACAGTAATGGGGAAGCAAGTGGTAGCCTTGTGGCTGTACCAGTTTCGTTAGATTTGTGACGAGATAGTCACATACAGAACGTCAATGTATGCTGGTGACTCGGTGACCATATTATGTGGCAGGCAGTAGGAGAAGAACAGTGGCACGGCATGTGATGGGCTGTAGTGATGAAAATGATGAATTTGTGAAGGCATTTAATTAGCCTTTAAAATATTTATTGTTTTACGTCGTAGAAACATACTGCAGCTACATTACTGATGCTATAGTTGTAGCACAAATAGAGTTGCTACCCTCTCATTGCAATACTGCTCCTCCTATAACTTTTTATGTGATAGAGCCATGCTGCAGCTATATTAGTAGTATAGTTGTAGCACGAATGGGTCGGCTCGACCGGGGAAGGACCACGCTCTCACAGAATACCAGCGTAAAATAGCAGCTTAACCCTGCGGTGTTTCGTATAGTGAGTGTTGATAACCGGATAGCCTTCTTACGGGGAATTAAGCATTCCATCTAGTCCTCACGGGTGACAACGCATCTGCATTTTGATTCATAATTGAGGATAGATGTAGATGTCTATGGGCCACAGCAACCACGTACCATCAGGTGGACTGTGTGCTCGTTTGTCACCCTTATCTTAAATATCGTTTACATTCTGATTACAGTATTATAAATTATACACATCTAAATTATCTACGAGATTTTGATATAATTTAAAAGCATTTGTAAGCTATTGGGATAGATGCTATTAAAAATGATTATTAATAAAAATATTAATATAATTACGTACGTAAATAGACAGTTATTTTATTTCTGTAACAGCGAAGTGCTAGTTGAACTCAGATCGGTCGCATATGTATTTTATTACAATGCTTGTATTATCTGTGCCTACGATATGACACCCTAATGGCTCGCTAAAGAGACAATGAAAAAAATATATTAATAGAGAAATATCGAAAGCCGACATCAATAATAAAATAATAAAGCAACTTTCGTCCAAAGAAACCGTTAAGAAAAGGACATATTAATTTCACTCTCTCGGACCCCCTCAAACGTTTTGTCACTTTCTTGTACGTATCATACAGTACGAGTTCGTCTCTTTCCCGCCCCCGCGCTTAAGTGTCCCGCCAGATGTTGCCAGTTTTATTGAAAAAGTCGGCGGCCATATTGTGACTTTCTGCTAGTGAATTAAGATGTAAGCGTCGGATAGAGAAAATTGTTATTGCCAATAACGCGTTACATTAATAGCGAGTTAACGTACAGCTACATTTTTTTCTTTAATTAAATCTTGACACAGGCCAGTATTGTGAAGGATCGATTACTACTTTTTCTATCATATTTAACATTATTTAAAACTGGCAGAAAGTTTTATCTCAGTTGCTTAGTTAATAAAGAAATATTTTTGTTTTTATTAACTGGAAAATATTTTAAGTATTCATGTTTATTTGTAGTATTAGTTTATGTAGTTATGTATTACGACTTTTATATAGTGAAGTTTTTCCCAAACTGGGATTATTATTTTGGGTTATCTATAAAGTTTTCTCATCTGGTTGGTCTGTTTAAATATATAATTGTAAACGAAAGATATGATATAAACTTACATAAACATCAATAAAATAGAATAAATACATAAAAAATACATAAATATTTAAAAACCCAACCAGATGGAAGCCCTCGGCAGGGGAGACCAAACGGCCGAGGGTTAGGGGGAAAGTGAAAGAAACCGGCGGGCGATGCGGGCGGTATCGAAGAGCACCACCTTCTGCATTTGAGCTTGGAGCGGTCCGTCACGGAATCCCAGTCGCCTCAGATGACCCGAGAGGCTGACTGGGATTAACCCATTCGCAGAAACGAGCTAGGTCCAGATATTTTGTCAGCTTAAAAAGCTTGTCGGCCAAAAATATCCTTTTTTTTATAGGATAAGGGTGACAACCGGCCACCTGCACTCACCAAGCGAAACGCAGATGTAAACCTCTACTTCACGCTGGTATTCTGTGAGGTCGTGGTACCACCCTGGTTCGAGCCCGCCCATCCGTGCGACAGCAAAAGCTGCCCCGTGGCTCTACCACTGTTAAAATCCTTGACTTTGCCCGGTCCATCAGCACAATATCAGGCTTATTCGCAAGAATAGTCCTGTCTGTGATGATGGCCCGGTCCCAGTAGAGCATGGCGCGGTCATTTTCGAGCACGGCTTCCGGCAAGTACTTATAATATGGCAGTTTCCGATCCACGAGACCGTATTTCAGAGCCAGCTCCTGGTGTAGAATCCTGGCTACTAGGTTGTGTCCGACCGACTCACCACAACTTCCGTCCAAGGGCCCTCGCTGTGGTTTACGGGCTCTGACCACAGGCTGCGCCAGAATGCAAGAGTGTCGACCTGATTCGGTGCTGGGCCCGTTCCACGTACCATTGGCCGCTCCAATGATTCATAGAGCCTTTTCTGATCACTCTGAAAGCGACGATTCTGGTTGAACCGTGTTAACCTCTCGGTATATCGCCGAATCCGCTTCCCCCAAGCAGCGATTATCTGCTTCAGGTCGTCTATGCGCTCCGTCAGTTTTTGCGTTATATCCGGCTGGGACAAACTGATATTTGTCCCAGCAAACGCCATCGTGACGGTGCGCACAATTCTCGGCCTATTATTGCCCGACTTGAAACTTATCAGTCTACCGATGAGGACCCTTGCCTTTGCGATGCGGTCTTCAATCCTTCTTCTCTAGGCTGGGATAGCGCTACTTTGCGTAGTAGCGCGTCCAGCCGTGGGTAGTTTGGCACCAATAATACGGCAAACTGCCAATGCGGCGCCAAAAAGAATTGAGTCCGTCTCGCAAAGTAGGTACTGGCTGGCTTCCAAATAGGTCACCAGCATTGGGTTGTGGCGCCGCATCCTCAGCCGTATCATTTTCATCCGATGAGGGTACAGCCTCACCTCGTAGCCGTTCGAGTCCGGTGCTATCAAATATGTTTGAGCGCAAGATATACCGAACTCGGTCTGCCAGGTTTTGCTCGGTGACGGTTATAGATGGCTCCAGCTCAGCAAAAAGTCGATGCATCCTAGCCCGATATGCAAAACCTCCAATTTCTCCCCCTTTCACCCTAAAATACTTCCGCAATGCGTTGCTGTTCATCTGCATTGACCAACGCATGCGGCGTACTCCACCAGTGGCGGGTGCTGATTGCTGTGGCCGCGAAGACCTTGCCAACACCAAGCCAGTTGGTGGGGATGATGGATGCGAGGGGCTGCTGGGTGGTCGTGCAACACCTCGCGCTCAGCTGGCAGTTCGCATGCTGTCGCGTCCAGAGCCAGCTTCAGACGCGCCCTGGTGACCTCCAGGCAGCGGCCCTTTGCGCGTATTCCTTAATTCCATCATCCATGTAATGGGTGTCAGGTAACGGGAGACGCCCAGACCTGGCACCGTTTCATGGTGAGGCCACGTGCACAAGCGGGCCTTTGCACCTTCAATTTTGCCGAGGCACGGCATTTACACCTCTTGGCAAGGTACTGACTGACTGCGCTGACCAGTTTTGTCACATAACCGTTACGTCAGCGGGCGATGGGGTCGTCACTTCCCTAAGCGTGGATTATTATTATTATTATCGTGCTGGATACGTTGGTATACACGTAAAATAAATCAGCAGCCAAATAATTGCGATTACATTAGCATATTAATCATTCTTTTCGAATTTTAAAGACTAAAAATTAGATGGTTGAAGTAGATCCTATGTTCATAGGAATATTTTCTATAGGCACCTTATTATTCCATCTTTTGAGAGAAACTTAATAGAAGTTAATGCGGCAATCGAAGTATTGTTCTTCTAATCGATTGGGAGCTTTATTCTTTCTTTTGTGCTATATTCGGTATTAACGGTACTCAGTGACAAGACTTCGACATAAGAAAGAATGAATATATATACTATATAATACATAAGAATGAACAGAAGAACGTGTGTTTGAAACTGAACTCCTAAACGACTCGGCTGATTTTGAAATATTTAATATAAAATAATAAATTTTGAATATTTTGTGTGTGTAAATATTATAAGTTTTAAAAAATCAGCCACTATTAAAGCCGATTGGGCGTTTTCTTCTATAGTTATTGTAAGTGGGCCTATAGTAATTTTTTAAAGAAAACGGTAAGATTCTGTGGCCCATAGACATTTACATCTATCCTCGATTAAGAATAAATCTGTTACACATGTAGGTACATACAAACATACAGAACAAGACTTTTCTTCCTAGGGCATACAATTAGCGAGATTCAAGCCCGCGGAACCCCTACTAAACACAATTAGTTAGGATGTAGGCCTATGACTAGCAATGGACTTCTACGAGATGAATACATGCAATTGGGTCCGGTAGGTGGCGCTGATGTCGAGATCCAGAAATCATCCGAGCGAAGCCGGTGCGGATCGCTAGTCAAGCATAAAATTCAAAGGAATTGTTAAGGATTTTTTTAATAAGCTTAATATAAGCTTAATAAAAGCGATTAAGATATTGCGGACAATAATATGTAGAAATAAGTATCATTTAGCACTTGCAATCCCATGTCTACCGATTTGCGGTAATCGTTGATTATTATAGCTTTCTTAATTTAAGTACATAATATTATTAATTATCTCTTTTGTCAAAGAGACAGGTCTGCCTGTCTCTTTGTATTGCAAATTAGTAAAAAGAGAAAGAGCAACTTTAAACAGTTCTTAAATTGTTAGATTTAGGCCGAATATTGTTAAAATGTCATTAAAAATATTAATAATACATTGGCACTACATCTGATGAACTGTGTGCCTGTTTGTTACCGTTATTATTTCTTTCTTTCTAAGAAAAAAATTGATCAAATTGTAACACTCTCGGTAGAGTAATAGTGTGACCATGACACATTAATTTTGTCTGAAAAGATCGGTGTAGATTTTGACTTTATACTCGAAAAAACTAAAACTTCCTCAAAGACTCAATGAAATAAAATGTTTTGACTTTAACTTTTCAAGTACGTGTGTCAAACCATCATATGAAATGAAATATCTTTGCAATACAAAATAAGAAAAAATCAAACAGCGAAACGTTCCAAACCGATATCTCACAAAAATTCACATTTTGCGATATAAAATTATGCATTTCGGTCCCGACGGCCCATATTAACATGTCATTGGACGCCATATTGCGATAATATTCCAAATTCGAATTTGCGCGGGCCAAGTTCAAATTGCGCTTCAGAAACGATATTTTCCATAAAACAGACCTTAACTACTTCACATAGCGATCAGATGTAGTTTTCTTGAGAATATCTTGAAAGTTTGTGCGAGTTTATATAACTCGGTGAGTGCTTTTTTACGCGAATGCTATAAAGTCTAAGTCGAGATGTTAGGACCGATAAATCGTTCCGGGAAACTTCGATTCGATTATCCAATGGCCGGAATAAAAGGAAATTATTGCAGGGTGCGGGGTAACTGCACTGATTGTTTCCCCAGGTGGGTTTTATTGTAATTGTGTTACTTGGGCAGGGTCGATGATTTTGTAGAAGGTTATTAACCGTTAAATATAATTTTCAATGTTCGAGATTTTGATTGCAAATTGCAATGATGATTTTTATTGGTCCTTGATTATAAAAACTATAAATTGAAAACAGATTACCTCACAATATAAATGAAATTTTACTTTTAATTATTAGATAATTGGTAGACCGATCTACGCAGAATGAGTCTAGAATATAGAGAATATAGCTTCTATAGATTTTTAACATCCTATATTTTAATATATAATCTTGAATTTAATATATGTGAATACATTAAAAAGAAAGATGTCGCCAAATGTGTGGGATTTCCTTCCTATGCCTTTTCTTTAAATATTTTATGTTTAATTTGACTAAGCTTACAATCATCCAATTACTAAACAGATCGTGAATGGACCCCACATGCTTTAATACTGAAACATACACTCCCGCGACCGTTAACTCGACCGCAGACGCGTTGCGAATTTAAACGACCCGTTATCGCTTGCGGTTTTCGAATTTTCGCATTTTAGGTTAAGTATTAGTATTTTGTATCGGGTCGATTCGGTTTATATGTTAGTATATTCAATATTGTAATATAAATATAGTTTTTGCTATATTCTTAACTTAATTTTTTTTCGGTTTAAATTTTTTTTCCCTAATATCGAGGAATTGTGGATATTCACTATCATCATGCTTACAGCCATAAGTCCACTGCTGAACATAGGCCTCCCGTCAGAAATGCCGCAAAACAACGCCCTAAGCATTGGATATTCATAAAATTAATTTATGTCAAATCAAAATTATAGAATAATTTTGACAAACGAGCGCACAGTCCACCAGAAGGTAAGTGGATTTGCCCATTGACATCTACATCTGTCCTCAATTATGAATCAAAATGCAGATGCATTGTCATCCCTGAGGACTAAGATGCCTTGTTTCTAATAAAAAGGGTATCCGGTTCTCTACACTCACTATACGAAACACAGAGCTGCAATAGGCTGCTATTTTACGCTGAATTTCTGTGAGAGCGTGGTCCTACCCGGTTCAATCAAACTATATTCAGTAAAACTAGTACACTTCGGTAAAGTTTTGTATATCTTCGATCACGATTATGAAAAATTTATATAATAGCTGTATGTCAAGAGGAAAGAATAATGACTAAAACTAATGCTTTTATTTTTTATTGCTCCATGAAAATCAGTTTTATTCTAAAAGGGATCGCTTGACAATTGAAACCTGTGTTGAGCTGATCGCACATATTTTCTGGTCATGGGAGAACTCATTAGATGCAGTAGAAATATTTTGTGACCTTTCCAAGGCTTTGAACTGTGTTCATCATGAAACGTTAATTAGAAAACTACAGTGTCATAGTCTAAAAAAATACAGCGTTTAATCTTATTATCTCATAATATAGAACGCAAGCAGGTGTTACTTTTTATTCATGGTAGTAGTTTTTCCGGATAGTATTTACGGGTGTCCCTCAGGGTTCAATTCGTGGTCCCTTCCTATTCTTATTGTAGATTAATGATTTACCTTGCCTTATAGGGAATAACCATATATATTTTTGTTTGCTGAGGAAACTTGATTTTCAGACTTGAACGGCAAATACTAATACATACTACTTACTTACTAATACTAATACACGACGAAGTCAATAATGCTATATTAAAACAAGTACACTTATTTTATTTTAATAACAATAATGTCAATAAAAGTATTAAATGTATTAAATTTACAACACCTAATGTTAAACACGTGAATAGTGTGCTTTCAGATGGAGATAAGTAAAGTCTTGATGAAACCACGGTTTTTTTGAAATCACTATTGACACTAAGCTTTAACCCTTATATCTAAACTACTCAGTTTTGCTGCATATGCAGTAAAAACATTAGAAGATAAACAGCCAGATTAGTTTATTTTAGTAATTTTCATATCTAGAGTTTTGAATCTTGGGAATACGACTGATATTGAAACTATTTTGTTTTGCAGAAGTGAGTCATAAGAACTATTTTAATCTAAGTCCGAAGGAGTCGCCCTGAGAAAATTTTAAAGAAAAAAATATAATAACTTTGATCTCGCAGGAAATTTATTGGTTTTTTTTTTACTTTAATTACGATTGGTTTTTATGGGTTTAAATTTTTTTGTGTGGAACCCTAATTCCTTTTCTAAAACAAAGTAGCCTAAGTTACTCCTTTTAACATTAGCTATCTGCCAGTGAAAGTCTCGTCAAAATCAGTCCAACCGTTTCGGAGATTAGCCGGAACAAACAGACAGACAAAATTTTAAAAATTGTGTTTTCGTTAAATGTATCGTATATACTTTCATATGCATTTAGTGAACAGCTGTTATTTTGACATTACAAACAGACACTCCAATTTTATTTTTTTTGTATAGATAGTGATACAAGCTACGTTTAAACGTAGTAAAGCCACGCTGTAGCTATATTATGGCTGCAGCATGAATGGGTAGGCTCGACCACGCTCTTACAGAATACCAGCGTAACAGAAGAGTATTAGCTGTGCTTTGTATGTTGAATGTAGGGAAACGGCGGCCCTTCTTACTGGTATCGAGGTATTCCATCTTAGTCCTCAGGAGTGTGATGACTGAAATCTGCATATTTATATTTAATCGAGACTAGATGTAGATGTCTATGGACTACATCCACTTACTGTATCTATGCTCGCTTGTTACACTTGTTCTATATAAAAAAAACACGTTCAAGCGTGATTGATTTTCCTAAAATAATATCGACGGCTCCGTGGCGTAGTGGCTTTGTAATGAGTTGCTACGCTGGGGGCCGCGGGTTCGAATCCCGCATGGAACAAGTATTTATATGGCCTACAAATAATTGTTCCGCTTCTGGGTGTTTGTCCTTGTGCAATTTGTGTTTGTAAACTGCCTCCACGATACAGGAGAAAATCCAAGTGTGAGGGTAACGTTTTTGTAAAAAAAAAAAATAAAAAAAAATTGGTATCATTAACTTTTAAACGAATATAGAAGAGTTCATACACGTAGGTGAGTGCGGTTGCCAACCTGCCTGCCAAGCGTGGTAACTATGACAAATATCCCCCATGTAAGGCAATCTATCTATGAGGGTGGTCTGTGTTTAGCTGTGGACTGTGTGAGGTTGAATACGTAGGTAAATAAAAATATAAATACGCAGTTTTCAAAAAAGACATCGCCGCTTGAAAGTAAACAATTGCGACTCGTTTTTCGAAAACACCTCTCGCAATATCGAAGCCCAAAACAGATTTCAATAAACCGAACGGGTCCCCTCTGAAATCAATTATTTTCACACTTACCCGCGTAAAAATTGGCGCCAAATCGTCGTGACAGCCGCCGCCCGCCGAGCAATGGCCGAGTCGATCGTTCCGCGAATAGCAGTTAATTAAATAGCACTGTTATTGCATTCACCGTTGATTGTTTCGTTGTTTATCGATGATAAGTTATTTCCCGGATAATTGTGTAGGTAATACTCTATTTACCTACAATCAATCATTGCAACGATAGAGTTTACTTATTTTGTTAATATTTGCTGTTTATATTGTACCTGAATTTATGACGATTTTTAAGTTTAATTAAAATTTAAAAGTAGGTATAACCTTAAGTAACCTTTAACAATTTTTGTCATATAACTTTTTCTGCTTCATTCAACCCGTAAAAACCCTCTGTAGAACGTGGGCCTCTCCATTTGTAGGGCTATGTACAATTATTAAAAATCATTATTCATTTGACGGCTCCGTGGCGCAGTAGCTTAGCGATGTGTCGCAGCGCTTAAGACTGCGGGTTTGAATTACACACATTTTTTATAGAATAAGGGTGACATACGAGCACTCGGTCTACCTGATCGCAATCACAGACTACACACACAGACATCACAGACTAATTAGTAGATTCTACAAAGTGGATGCTCTGGCTCATACACATGTACATTTATCCTTCGATTTTGAAAATGCAGATGCGTTGTCACCCCAGAACTAAGATGGAATCAGTGGCTTCTAGAAAAAGGGTCTCCGGTTCTCTACACTCACCATATGAAATAGCAGCGTTAATCTGGTATTTTAGGCTGGTATTCTGTGAGAGCATGGTCTTTCCCCGGTCGGGACGAATCATTAGTGCTACAACCATAATATAGTTACGGCGTTGCTGTACAACGTTATAAAAACTGCTTACCAATTCAATAAAGTTTTTTAAAGTATCTCATATAAACCAGCACTGTTGAAACAATGATCCAACTATAATGAATTTAATGTAAGCAATTAAGCATAATCTGTGGAACACGATGTTGCGGTGAACCGACACGTGTGTCGTGCACATGACAATATTATGTTTTATCTGTCTGCTTGCCACAGGTGGGCTACCTACACAACGGCTTGTTAATAATGTCATTCGTGTTTCTATACTAGATACCGACTAAATAATGATAAACTCAATAAACTATGCAAATTAGGAAATTTTGGATCTCACTAAGGTAAGGACACCTATTTCCGTGGTATTTTTATTAAAACTCGAAAAGAGATCGATAATTAAGCATTTATTGTACCTTTTTGAAGGTTTGGCTATTTTTATCAGAAGCATAATTGTTTCTACTCTTGAAATAGGCAATAGGTTTGAATAATCGTTCTTGATTTATATTCTAAACTAGCTGTACGTGTTTTATGGGTTTTAATTTTTTTTGCAGGGAACACTAATTCCTTTTCTAAAATAAAAGAAGCCTAAGTTAATCCTTATAACATTAGCATTTTTACGTGGTAGAGCCATTCTGCAGCTATATTAGTAATAGGTATAGTTGTAACAGGGGTGTCACTTCCACTATGGAAGTACAATACCTCAAGTTTTTCAAGGTATGGAATTCCATAGCTGAAATTAGGAAATAAATCGCATATTACTACAAACCCCATATAAATAAATCGCAAGCCCTTAAACCTCAATACCCCACATCTTACAGTTCAATAAATAAGTTGAGTATATACACTGCAAACTCTTAAACCTTAATACCCCACGAGTAATGCGAACAAATTTGAAAATCGCGCCACCATTTTCCATACCTCAGATTTTTACAAAGTGACACGCCTGAGTTGTAACACGAATGGATCGGCTCGACCGGGGAAAGACACTACCAACGTAAAATAACGAAACACAGCAGCTTCACGCTGCTGTGTTTCGTATGGTGAGTGTAGGGAACCGGAGACCCTTTTTACTGGAAACGAGGCATTACATGTTAGTCTTCACAGGTGACAATGCATCTGCATTTTGATTCGTAATCGAGGATAGCTGTAGATGTGTATGGGTCACAGCAACCACTTACCATCAGGTGGACTGTGTGCTCGTTTGTCACCCTTATCCTATAAAAAAAGCTATCTGCCAGTGAAAATCCCGTCAAAATCGTTCCAGCCGTTTCGGAGATCAGCTGGAACAAACAGACAGACAGACAAAAATTTCAAAATTGTGTTTTTGTTATAAGTACCGTATATACTTTCATATGCATTTTATAAAAAGCTGTTATTTTGATATTACAAACAGACACTTCAATTTTATTTATTTGTATAGATTAATTAAATATGAAAAGAAGTCGGCAGCACCTTATCCGGTTGTAAAAATTCCGATGTATTTGGTTCCTAATTCCGAGTGTACAATATGCAAAGGAAAAAGGTGGGAAGAATAATACATGGTGCTCATTATCCTACAATCAAAATTATTATAATTTAAAAAATATGAATAATCATCCCCGTGGGTGTAGACCTGACAAGTTAATTTTATTTTTAATAATGCAATTAATTAATTAACAAGGTGTTGTTGACCAATTTTGATTTTCTTTCACAAAACCGAGAGCAATTTGGCAGATGTATTATTATTACACTATTATGTAGGTATAAGTGAAAATTTGTGAGGATAAATGGATTGATTTCGTAATAAGCATCCATTCTCTTAATCAATATATACAGTTCATACTTATGAAATAAAATCCTATTATTACCTTATATTCAAAATCAAATTCAAAAAAAATATTGTGAGTGAGTTTTACCAACAACAGAACTATCATTTCCGGGTATTACCATATTTATTAGATATGTTCAACATAACTATACTTAATAAAAGTGTTAGTTATAAATATTAAGCAATTAATCAAAATAATAAAAATAAATTAAATTACATAATAATAAAACAAAGATTTTAGATTTATTAAAACAATTTATTGTAGAGATCAGTTTTTCTAAATACCTCGGAATATGGCGCCAATTTTAGAACCTCTCGGAATTGGGTGCCGTTACCTTAAAACAAAAAGAAAAGAATCTTTTTTTTAAAATGCAGGAAAACGTATCTGCAATTTCTCTGGTGTCACAGTTGTTCATGGGCGGTGGCTGGATATGCTTTAATAATGTGACTAAACAATACAGGTTTATACGTGGTAGAGCCATGCTACAGCTATATTATTGGTATAGTTGAAGCACGAATGGGTCGGCTCGACCAGGGAAGAACCACGCTCTCACAGAATACCAGCGTAAAATAGCAGTTTAACGTTGCTCTGTTTCGTGTGGTGAGTGTATAGAACCGGAGACCCTTTTTACTGGAAACAAGGCATTCAATCTTAGTCTTCACAGGTGACAACGCATCTGCATTTTGATTCGTAATCGATGGTAGATGTGAAATGTCTATGGGCCACAGCCACCATTTACCATTAGGTGGACTGTGTGCTCGTTTGTCACCCCTATCCTATTCGTGTACTGAGAGGGCATAGAGAGCTGATATAATTACATGATATGTGGCATTCCATTCGCACACTTGAGACAACAAGCTGTCAGTCCTCAGTCTAGTCCTCAGAGGTAACAACCCACCAATAGCCTTCTTTGTTTGAAGGTAGCCGCATGTGTCCATGGACTGCAGTAGCCATACACCATCAGATAGACTGTAAGCTTGTTTGCACATCAATTTTATTAAAAAGACTAGCTGTGCCCGCGGCGTAGCTCGCGTATACAGGTTTTACATAAAGAATTTGTCGTTTAGGTAAGAGAATATTAAACGATTTATTTCATTACTGTATCAATAAGTGGTAACTAAATAAATCATTATCATCAAGTTCTAAGTCGTTTATGATAGAGCTTCTGTGTAAACGACGTTAGAAGTAGGCTTAGCCGGGGTGTACACAAAAAGGTTACGGGGGCTACTAACGCGGGAAAAAGCAACATAGAGTTGGCCATGTGCAAAACAGTCAGTACTGAGGTACACTCCTACAACGCGTAAAGTTTGACCTTGCGCTTTATTTACGGTCATCGCATAACACACGCTCACTGTAACTGGGAACTGAACGCGCTTAAAACTGAAAGGAAAGTTACTTCTTAATAGAGGGTTTTTGGGCAGTGTTGTCAGATAAAAAAAAAACTCATTCAGCTCTAGGACAACATAAAAAGCGCTAGATTTCATGAAAACAGCGCTTTAAAAAAGCCCTAGATTTCGCGCTAAATTAACTACAAACAAAGTTTGTGTTTTTTTTTATATAATCATAATAAAGAAAACAACATTAAGTTTTTTTTCTGGCAATATTTTTTTGATGTATCAATACTTCGCAGGACATCGACTTATAATTATGGCAATTGCTGTCAACAGTAGTTAGTACTGTACGAACAATTAAAATGTCATTAATTGTTTTAAAGTGCAATGTATTTCGCAACTTAGTTTCAGATGTCAGCATCTGATTGCGGTTGCTACACAGTTTCTTTGTGTTATAACTTCTAAGTAACTTTTAACTTAGCTGTGCTCTAAGCAACTGACTGAAACTTAATAAAGCAAAATAAATGCGTTGCCAAAACCATGAACGAAAAACTTTAATAAAGGGGATTTCCCCGCTTATTGTCGTCGGTAAAAAAATCAAGTTGATCATCCTATAGGGGAAGCCAGGAGATCCATAGCACAGGGTATCCTAGTTTGGACTCGTCTCCCATGCTCTTTGTTTTGTGGAGAAAATATGTTTGAAAAAGATAAACTGCAATGTACTATTTGTGGGAAAAAATAATAAAGGTCATTATTATTATTATCGGTAATGTGGACTCACAGTGCTGCTATAAAAAAGTTAATAACCCGCTAGTCGCTAAAATATTGAAATGTGTGCTAAATACACCAAAAAGCGCTGGATTAAGCTAGGTGCTAAAATTTCGAAATGCGCGCTATACATTCCAAAAAAGCGCTAAATCTAGTTCCCAAAGCGCTAAAATGGCAGTACTGATTTTGCGTATATTATAAATACAATATCACGACATTTCGTTGCAAAATTTTATTTTTGGTCGGGTTACGTTGTATAGCTTCGATGGATACAAATTTCTTCAGTAAGTCTCAATACGATTCATCGGTGAAAAATCTCAACACAGCAATTCAGAAAAGTTTGTAATTTGTACAACTCCATCTATTACGTCCTTTGTGTGAGAAAACATCCTTTTTAAATCTCTTTTTGTGTTTTAAGTATAAATATATTAATTATTATGGAACATTTTTTTTTACACACAAATCTTTTTATTACTATTTCTGAGGTTTTATGGCGCCATTGAACAAATTCGAACCTACATTTCAAAATAATAATCATTACTTTCGATAGAATTAACCAATTTTAATAAAACAAAGATTAAATGTAACTCGAAGATACGCTTTATGATTTTCTTAACGATTTCTTTGAAAATAAAAGATGTTTACTTTAGACGTGATGCGTTCATATAATAACAGACAAATAGACAGACAGACAATTCTAAAAATTATAAAATGTTCTTATTTAATTATTTTCAGTTCCCCATAATGATTTTAGCCACCAAAATATATATACAATGTACAGAAAGAGACACAACATGTTATCATCATTTTTATTATATGTATATATTTAAAGAGAGATGGCGCTGCTAACATCAATTCTAAAAATAAAAGAGATTAATTGACGCGATTGATACATTATATAAAACGCAAGAGAACTTATAAATCAGTGCCTTCACAGTAAGCAAAAAATAAAGTTAGACTCTCGCCAAAACCAACGCAATTGTTAATAGCTCTTTTAAAATTTGATTTACCACATAGAGTACTCGGCGGTAAAGAATAAATTGAGTTTGTCAAAACGCAGTAGGGCAGCGAGTAATATAATAAAGATTAGCAGTAAATATGAAAACTCATCTACAGGAAAAAACCACATTGTTACATTTTCACTACACCACCATCTATCGAAGAAATGGGTTAACTATTGTGCTTCAGATTTAGTTAATAAGGTTAATATATTTTTGTATAATATATTTAATACGTTCTTTAATACTTTTGTTTACTGCATTTTAGATATACATAATTATATCATTATTTTACATAATTTAACTATGATTTATGATATGATATTAGTTTAAAATGCACTTGATGACTCAAACAAAGCCACCGTTGAGCTAATTCGTACCTATACTTCCCTACCCATACTTCAGAATATTTATCATAACTTTTGATGGAATGAACTGATTTTAATGAAATAAAGACTAAATGTAACCCGAAGATACACTTTATAATTTCCTTAACAATTCTTATGATATAAATTAGTACTTTATACGTGATACGTTAACAAACAAACAGACAGACAGACAGACAGACAGACAGACAGAAAATTCTAAAAATGGTAGAAATGTATTTAATTACTTATTTTTAGTACCCCTCAATCACTTTTATTACAAAAATATAAAATGTACAGACATCTGCTATTTACAGTTTTATTATATGTATAGATATATTTTTCATGCCAGTAAACAAGTACTTGTACCCAGAAAGTGCTACTTCCGATTAGATTAAATCTAAAAAATGTCCTGCCTTTCATCCACGATCAAGAAATGTTTATTTTTTCGGTATTTTCTACCGACTTCAAAAAGGAGACGGTACTCAATTCGACTGTATGTTTTTTTTACGTGTGTTACCTCATAACTTTTTACTGGATGAACTGATTTCGACGATTCTTTTTTTATTTGAAAGCTAGTGCTTCACATTTGGTCCCATATAAATTTGGTTAAGGTCTGACCAATAGTTTTTGAGTAATTCTTAATAATTTATATTGAAGTCGGTTGTCCAAAATTTTTAATTTTAAACTACGAGTATGTTGTTTTTTGATATTGTTAGCGAATGCTCGCAAATACTATATTTTTATTTAAATATATTTAAAATATATGTTGTGTAATATTCTGTGATATATGTTTCGCACCTGCCAACGAATATTGTCCTTGGGACCCAGGCTTGCCTGGAAGATAATGCCACATGGCATTAACTCCGCCCTATGTACCTTAAAGGTGTTACATTTAAACATTTTAAATAAAATAAATAAAAATAAATTATATATGTAATGTTTTTTGTATCCAATCATACTAGGCAACATAAGATGACTATATTGTACACATTCTGCGTCCAATTGTATCTACGATCTAGTTTAGTTTAGTTTAGTTTAGTCTAGCTCTAATACCTAACGTAAAGAGACTGTAATGTAGAATTCAGATGGATTAGGCTGCAGCATGTACACCAATCATAAAAAAACATTATACGTATTTTGTCAACATTAGTAAGTTCTCTCAAAAATTACTTTTGAATTCTTATTTTTGCACCAATCATACCAGGCAATGGATACAAAAAACAAAAAGTTAACTATTAGTACACATCTTGTAGCAAATGACGATCAAGTCAATCTGGCTTTACCGTAAAGAAACTGTATTGTAGAATACAGACGGGTCAGCCTGCAGCATGTGCACTAACAATAAAAAACAGTGTAGCACAAAGCAATAAAACAAGAAATATTTATTGTGAACGCAACCAAACAAATCAAATTTATCGACTGACGAATAAACATCCGAGGGCGTGTCATAAATAGTGCCATGATAAAATTAACTATCACACGAAATCCCAACAATAAACAGTTATTAAAAACATGTCCAAACAATGCATTCATGCCTAATATTATTTTAATACAAATCCCTAACAAATTGGGGTTAGTCAGAATATTATAAAAAATACATATCTATTGTGTGGCGGGCTGGCGGATCTTCGTTTTTTCCCCTGTTTATCTTCGCAGAGATTTAGTTATTGTTAGGTTGGTATTATAGTAAGTATTTTATAGCGATCGCATTGTGAAAATGATGCGAGCAGGGATTAAAAAGGTCTTTTATGCGTCGCGTTGTTGTCTCAAGTGTGCGGTCTTGTTATTTCAAAGTTCGCGATGCTCAATTCGTAATTTTATTTTAAACGTTTCATTAGCCATATCAAAAATAGAATAAAAAAAGTAAAAACCGACTTCTGAAATTGATGCTAAGATGCATAGTGTATACCTTCGTAGCGATGATAGGCTTGGACCTATCTATTTCGTGTGTCTCACATAAAATCAAAATTCAAAAATTGACTTGGACATTTGTATGATCTTATTCCGCAGTCCGCACCATCTTAACTTTACCTATAATACGTTTAATCATATTAATTTTGAGACACTATCAAGCTTCAATTTAGAGAGGATCTCTCAAATTAAATTTGTAACAAATAAACTGTTATTAACAGAATTTTCATCTCTTAAAACATAACCTCTCTCCAATTTCACTGCTGTAACGAAACTGACTAACGTCCTAAATATGTATTCCAGTCTATCAAAAGTCCACGACTGACCATAGGCTTCATTCGATTTATTCCATGAATTGCCTTAGTGTATCTATATATATAGGTTATCCGCCGTAACAGTGTTGCCCATCTCTTGTTTCATTTCCCTCATTAGCCTCTTACGACACTCAAGGTATGATAACATTTATAAACGTCGAAACTACCACATATAAATCTTAGATCTAATTTCTTTAAAATTATATAGGTCATTATATCCTCTGCAATATGGTTTTTTTATAGGATAAGGGTGACAAACGAGCACACAGTCCACCTGATGGTAAGTGGTTGCTGCGGCTCATAGACATCTACATCTATATTCGATTACGAATCAAAATGCAAATGCGTTGTCACCGTAAAAACACACAGTAAAAAGGGTCTCCGGATCTCTACACTCACCATACGAAACACAGCAACGTAATGCTGCTATTTTACGCTGGTATTCTGTGAGAGCATGGTCCTTCCCCGGTCGAGCCGACACATTCGTACTACAACCATAAATAGCTGCAGCATGGCTCTACCAAGTATAAAACGGTTGCCTGGTAGAGGTCGCTTTTAAACTATAAGGCTGCCAATGAGGGCATCCGCGAATTTTTCTGCCACCAGGGCGGCGCCACTAGAAAGTGAGGTATAATATTTGACAGATTTCATAGTGGGGAAGTTAATTTGTTCGGAAAATGTAAAAGTTATTAGTTCTTTTTGTACTATTAGATTACTATTTTACAAAATCACAGATATTCATAATAGTAGAAAAATTTAAAAAACAGATAAAAATGTGCAAAAAATGAAAGAGCAAACCACTGACGCATTGTTTTGTGTATTAATATAATACTCTAGAAAGTGATAAATTTTTATAAAAAAACAACTTCTCAATTAAATTAGACTGTGTATCAAAAAAACTTTCCCTCAGTGTCAACTAACGACATCTGGTGAGCAGAAAATTACTAGCCCTAATTGTAGAAGTTAAAGTAACAGCCTATATACGTCCCACTGCTGGGCACATTTTCTGAGAGAGTTTTAGGGCAAGGAAATGTCCGGCGCGCTGTACCAATGCATTGGTGAACTTCACATGGCTTCGAAATGTTTTTTTTTCTTATTCTCAGACATTCAGGTTTTGTCACAATGTATTTTTTCCACCGCCGAGCACGTGGTATATCAGCACTTAAAATTGCAATTAACAATTTAATTGGTGCCGGCGGGGATCGAACCCGAGTTGCTCGCCTACTGTGAAATTATAACGAGCGCTAAGTCCCTGAGCTACCACGGCTATTTTTCTATCACAGCTATATCTTCATAAGCCCCTAAAAGTCTGCTAAACATGTGCCTGCTCGTTTTAGGATTCTTGTATAATACTATATCTTATGTGGTGACTACCTAGCAAGAGATGCTAGATGGAAATCGATGGATGGAGGTACATAGATGGTACATGGATAGTACACACTCTCCGAAATGCATCTTGTAGAAAATCGAAAGGCTGGCTACTTTGCGTCTGGGTTCGTGGCTGCTAAGATTGGTTTTAACCAAATTCGGTTCACCAATACGCCTCTTAGCACGCATTTCCATTGAGTACAAAGCTGCTAGGTGGAATTTTGCAGCATCAGCCCATATATGGCAGTAATACTCCATGCACGACCGGACTTGCACTTTATATAAAGTAAGCAGTTGTCCCAGCGTGAAGTATAGCCGCACCTTTGCATTGATAATATTATTCTTAATTGACAATATAAAAACATTTTAATAATAATATTTAGCCTTGAAAATACCGATTAACAGTAAAAAATTAACTACGCTCAAATTCCACGAAGTAATATTATAATGAGAAGGGGAAACTGAGAGCCCTTCGGGAAGATATTAAGAGCTAAGGGAGGCGTCGTCGCGGAAAACTTTGCCCTCAAGCAACCCTCCGGTAAGCAACGTGTGCCGAGCGGTGATTTTAATTATTTTATTAATTGCAGCGGAGGGACGGCGTCCGCATTTATGTAAACTTAATGATTATTACTAAGGCGTTCCATCGGTTGCGCGGAAATCAGTTTTTTTTTTATAAAACCGAAGTGACAAACGAACTTACAGTTACAGCTCACCTCATGGCAAGGTGGTTCCTGTTTTACTTGGACACTTGCTGCTAACTTCAAATTTAATGCTGCTGTGTTCCGTATGGTGAGTGTAGAGAACCGGAGACCCTTTTTACTGGAAACGAGGCATTCCATCTTAGTCCTAACGGGTGACAACGCATCTGCATTTTGATTTTTCTACCGACTTCAAAAAGGAGCCGATACTCAATTCGACTGTATGTTTTTTTATGTGTGTTACCTCATAACTTTTTACTGGGTTACCCGATTTCTATGATTCTTTTTTTATTTGAAAGCTGGTGCTTTAGATGTAGTGCCGTATAAATTTGATTAAGGTCTGACAAATATTTTTTGAGTTATTCTTAATAATTTATAATGAAGTCGGTTGTACAAAATTTTTAATTTTAAATTATAATCGAGGATAAATGTAGATATCTATGGGCCACAGCATCTACTTACCATCAGGTAAAATATGTGCTTATTTGTCACTATTATTTTATAAAAATAGACTACATATGTGTTGTCACCTCTGAGGTCTAAAATGGAATGTCTTACAGCTTGCAATCATACTGCTCTTGTAACTGCTTGCATAAATAGGTCAGACAGTGGTGCCTTCCCAGAGCGACTTCTAGGCAGGAAAACTGTAAAGTCAGAAGAGTGACAGTTTCACCACAGTCCGTCACAGGCATCATGTGAAGAACCTTAAAGCGCATGATTTTTCGCATTCAATCAAATCGCCGGCAAATGCAACTCTATGTGGACTTTGATACGTAAACGTGTTGTGATTTTGTGTGTAAGCATCTGCGAATGTGAACTATTATTGGAAACTTTGAACAAGGTCTGATCCTTAGTATTCTTTTACAGTCAACCGCAGGCGTGGTGAAATATAATATGACTGTTAAAACAAGTGATAAAATTAAAAAGTTGTACAACCGACATCAATATAAATAAAATAAGAAGATCATTAAGGTGGCCGAAGTCATTTACGCATAATTAAGGATAACTCAAAAACTACAGGTCTTGATTTTTTTTATACGACCACAAGAAGCACTAGCTTTCAAATAAAAAAGATATCATTAAAATTAATTCACCTAGAATAAAGTTCTGAGATAACACACATAAAGTAAATACAGTCGAATTAGTACCCCCTACTTTTTTGAAGTCGGTTAAAACAATGATAAAAATTAGACTTGCAACTAATAATATATTTATTTTGGCCACACGCCGAATACCGAATATTCTGCGGGCTTCCTGGCCGAATAGCGAACATTAGACAAAATTATTCGACCAGGAAGTAATGTTTAATTGAGAGCCTTGAGCGTCTTTCCTCTGAAGCTGAGATTCTTTAAAAGTAGAAAAGGAGTAAACTTCTGCGGGAAAATGCAGAAAAATTAGTGTCTGTGCACCATAATCTATTAGTTCTAAATTTTAATGACGACAATTCAAGTGCATGAAAATTTATTTCATAGTTTTTATTTGTTAATTTTTATAATACGAACTTTATTATGCACCTATAACTACTTAAAAGGTTTTCAAGAAAAATACATTTCTATAAAATAAATCAATATCTCATTTTACTAATTATCTGACTACATCAAAACATCTTACTTATTTTATATATATTATTATATATATACGTATTCGGTATTCGGCCGAATAACAATAGCTGAATATTCGTTGCAAGTCTAATAATAATGTAAAATTAAAAAAAATGTACAACCGATTTCAATATATGCTATTAAGAATAACTCAAAAACTATTGGTCAGACCTTGATCAAATTTATATGGGGCAAAATAAAAAAAAAAGAATCATTGAAATCGGTTCACCCAGAAAAATGTTATGAGGTAACACACATAAAAAAAACGTACAGTCGTATTGAGTACCTCCTCCAGTTTGAAGTCGGTAGAAAATCATAACAAATAAAATAATTAACACAACTGTAATGAATCCTGCCAAAAATATAAACTGTCGGCTTCGCCTATAAAAGAGTCTAACTGAGAGAACGGCCACCAAGTTCCATAGTACTTCTATTTTTTGTAAGAATAAGGGTGACAAACGAGCACACAGTCCACCTGGGAATGCTGTGGCCCATAGACATCTACATCTGAGGACTAAGGTGGATTGCCTCGTTACCAATAAAAGGGTCTCCAGGTCTCTACACTCACCATTCGAAACACAGCAGCATCTAGTAGTACTAAGCTGCCACTCAAGAACCTTTCTTCCCCACCGGTTGTCTGTTCTTCGAGCTATATTACCATTACCACTTTGGCTTTCTGATCCGTTGTGGCAGTGTAGCTGTCCAGGTAACCTTCGGAATGGCTGAACCAATTGTAGTGACACGCTGACAAAAGCTAGAGAGCAATGCCAAGAATGATCTAGGCGATATATTAACCGAAAAACTAGAAGATTTTTGGAACAAAGTTATTTATCGGACGGTAGGGATTTGGCGCTAGCTGACAAAAAGTGTAAGATTTTTCATCACGACCCTTTCTGACGTAGTGTAGACGGACCTTGGCGGCTATAAGGAACAAGATGGAATAATATCCATCTTACTCGCACTTTTTTTTGTTTCTTATCTTGCCATGAAAGAAATATTATTTGATTTTAAATCACGCTTCATTTTAATAGACGCAAGTAATTCATTTATTTGTATTTGTTGATCTGCGAAAGGAACTTCGTTCCAACCGAGCGTTCCACGATATTCACGCATGTTTTTTTTTCTTTTTTTTATTAAGTATATATATATATATAATAGTAAGTATATATAAGAGGTGGTTCCATTTTCGACTGTTTCCCCTCGCCCCCCTTTTTTGTATATATGTATTTGGATATATTCGTAAATATTTGTGAAGCGATTTAAATTATTCTTTTTTAATTATATATGTATATATATATATAAATTTTAAAAAGGCCGTGTAGTGGCGGTTAAGAATATCCACTACCCCATATCTTCCCGTGGGTGTCGTAAAAGGCGACAAAGGGAAACAGGCAGGAGATGGGCAGCAGCATCTTCCTGATAATAGCCAAAATAACAATAAAAAAACTGCGGTTGCCAACCCGCTTGCCAAGCGTGGCAACTATGGCAATATACCCCCCATGAGCAATGACAATAATAAACGGCCCCCAGTCCCCGGCGGCCCCGCTATTCCTGGCTACGGTGGCGACCATGGTAACGGCGGGGCAGGGGGTGCTAAGAATCTCCGGTGGAGGTTCGGTTGCCACCTACGACGACTCGACCTGGCAACATACAACGCATGCACCCTGAGGACTGACGAGAAGATTGTGGAGCTGGAAGAAGAGATAGACAAGTTACGCTGGCATATTATAGGATTATCCGAAGTCCGAAGAGAGGGGGAGGACACGGTAATCCTCGAATCCGGCAACTTGCTCTATTACCGGGAGGGCGACCATCTGTCTCAAAGAGGTATCGGATTTATCGTCCACAAGTCTCTCGTTAACAACGTTGTAAAGATTGAGAGTGTGTCGACGATGGTTGCGTACCTTATACTCAGAATCACCAAACGGTATTCGCTGAAGGTCATACAGGTTTACGCACCAACCTCGGCACACCCCGATCAGGAGGTGGAGGAAATGTATGAGGATATCTCTAGAGCCATGCATTCCTCCAAAACCCAATATACGGTGTTAATGGGAGACTTCAATGCAAAACTAGGCACAAGAGAGAACGGTGAGCTGAAAGTAGGGAAATTTGGAATAGGGCAACGGAACCCAAGGGGCCAGCAGCTGGCCGACTTCATGGAGAAAGAGGGACTCTTTATGATGAACTCTTTCTTCCAGAAGCGGCCCCACAGGAAGTGGACCTGGTCGAGCCCCGACGGTTCGACAAAAAATGAGATTGACTTCATTATGACGACCAGACGACAACTGTTCAGTGATGTCTCAGTGATCGCGAGGGTGAAAACCGGCAGCGATCACCGAATGGTTAGAGGCACACTGAACCTAAACGTTAAGTTGGAGAGGTCTCGTCTAATGAAGTCAACGCTCCGTCCCCCTCGTGCTCTAATCCAAAGTCCCGAAACCTTTCAGCTCGAGTTACAAAACCGTTTTCAGTGCCTAGAAGACTGCAATGAAGTGGACGATTTGAATGACAAGCTCGTGGAAACTGTCCATGCGGTCGGAGCTAAGTTCTGCAAGACCCGCCGCAGAAGAACACAAAAACTCTCCGATCACTCTCTTAATCTCATGGCTGTTAGACGGGAGATGAAGCTACATTCTTCAACAGATTTAACAGCATACAGGCAACTGAACAGACAGATCTCCAAATGCATGCGGCGGGACTTACGCAAATTCAATACAGCTCGTATTGAAGAAGCGATCGAGCGGAACCGAGGCTCCAAAGTCTTTGCCAGAGATCTGTCTGCCAGAAAGCGCCAACTGTCAAAGCTGAAGACAGAATGTGGCAGCATCGTTTCCGGGGCACCTGCGATTTTGAGTGAGATTGAGAGGTTCTATGGGCAGCTGTACACGCCATCGTTGGCGCCGCACGCAAGTGTGAGTAACGATCCAAGAGCGAGTCTTATCCGACATTATTCCGATGATATCCTGGACGTCAGTCTGAGCGAGATTAGAATGGCTCTCCAGCACCTTAAAAACGGCAAGGCCTCAGGCGAGGATGGAATTACAGCGGAGCTTCTGAAAGCGGGTGGAAAACCGGTACTTGAAGTCCTTCAGAAGCTCTTTAATTCCGTCCTCCATGGTGGCATTACACCGGAGGCGTGGAGCAGAAGTGCGGTGGTCTTGTTCTTCAAGAAAGGCGACAACGCTCTCTTGAAGAACTACAGACCGATTTCCCTTCTGAGCTGCGTCTACGTGCTGTTTTCGAGAGTCATTACGAATCGTCTCGCGCGCAGACTTGACGACTTCCAGCCTCCCGAACAAGCCGGTTTCCGAAAAGGCTTTAGCACCATAGACCACATACATACCCTTCGGCAAATTGTACAGAAGTCCGAGGAGTACAATTGGCCACTATGTCTGGCGTATGTGGACTATGAGAAAGCCTTTGATTCCGTCGAAATTTGGGCGGTGCTGCAGTCCCTTCAGCGATGCCAAGTTGACTGTCGGTATATCGAAGTGTTGAAGTGCTTGTACAGTAGGGCTACGATGGCTATCCGAGTACAGAACCAGAGTACGAAACCTAACCAATTGCAGAGAGGTGTAAGACAGGGTGACGTCATATCCCCGAAACTCTTTACCGCTGCATTGGAAGATGTTTTCAAGCTTCTGGACTGGAAAGGATACGGTATCAACATCAATGGCGAGTACATCACTCACCTTCGATTTGCCGACGATATAGTCCTTATGGCAGAATCGCTGGAGGACCTAAGCACTATGCTCAATGACCTCAATAGTGTTTCCCAACGGATAGGTCTTAAGATGAACATGGACAAAACAAAGATCATGTTTAATGTCCATGTCACACCTATGCCGGTAGTTGTTGGGAACACTAAGCTCGAAGTTGTTGACGAGTATGTTTACCTGGGACAAATAGTCCGACTAGGTAAGTCCAACTTCGACCGAGAGGTCAATCGACGGATTCAACTCGGTTGGGCAGCGTTCGGGAAATTACGGCACATCTTCTCGTCAGGTATACCTCAAAACTTGAAAACGAGACTGTACACCCAGTGCGTGTTGCCAGTGATGACATACGGAACTGAGACGTGGTCCTTCACTGCTGGCCGGATGAGGAAGCTCAAGGTCGCACAGCGAGCTATGGAGAGGGCTATGCTCGGAGTTTCTCTGCGTGATAAACTCAGAAATGAGGATATCCGCAGTAGAACTAGAGTCACCGACATAGCCCAACGGATTAGTAAGCTGAAGTGGCAATGGGCCGGCCATATAGCTCGAAGAACCGACAACCGATAGGGAAGAAAGGTTCTCGAGTGCCAGCCTCGTACCGGCAGGCGAAGTGTAGGGCGTCCCCCCACTAGATGGAGTGACGACCTGGTAAGATATGCAGGAAGTCGATGGATGCAGGTGGCTCAGGACCGTGCTTTGTGGCATTCTTTGGGGGAGGCCTATGTTCAGCAGTGGACTTGTGAAGGGCTGTAATGATGATGAATGATGATATAAATTTTTAATTATATATATATAATTAAAAAAGAATAATTTAAATCGCTTCACAAATATTTACGAATATATCCAAATACATATATACAAAAAAGTGGGGCGAGGGGAAATAGTCGAAAGTGGAACCACCTCGAACGATGTAAAGAATGCAATTAATAAAAACTCCTTGAACTATTTCTTCGACAACACTCATCATCATCATAAGCGATAGGCATAGGCGGTACAAGAATATTCACTAGCCCATGGAAACTGAAACAGGTGGTAGACAGAGTAAGTAAAACTGCGGTTACCAATCCACCTGCCAAGCGTGCCAACTATTACGGAATTCCCATTATGAGGCAATCTATTGGGCAGGCTATCTATTTTTTACGTGGTAGAGCCATGCTGCAGCTATATTAGTAGTATAGTTGTAGCACGAATGGGTCGGCTCGACCGGGGAATGACTACGCTCTCACAGAATATCAGCGTAAAATAGCAGCTTAACGCTGCTGTGTTTCGTATGGTGTGTGTAGAGAACCCGAGACCCTTTTTACTGGAAAAGAGGCATTCCGTCTTAGTCCTCACGGGTGACAACGTATCTGCATTTTGATTCATAACTGCGGATAGATGTAGATGTCTATGGGTCACGGCAACCACTTACCATCAGGTGGACTGAGGGCTCGTTTGTCACCCTAGACTATAAAGAAAGGCTTACTTACTTTGAGCAGTTGACTTATAAAGGCTTATTATAGTTAGCATAATATTATAACTCAATTAACAACAAATGCAATTTATTGATAGTTGGCATAATATAATAATGCAATTATATATATATATATATATATATATATATATATATATATATATATATATATACAATTCAAATGTTGACGAATGAGTGAATGCCACATGGAATAAAGTCGGCCCTAAGTACACATTTGATAGATTAAAATTTTAACATTTTGTGTTTTGCACGTGGTAACGCCACGCTGCATCTATTTTATGGTTGTAGCACCAATGGGTCGGCTCGACCGGGATAGGGCCACGCGCCAACAGAATACCTGCGTAAAATAGCAGCTTAATGTTACTATGTTCCATTACATTTTAGTCCCCAGGGGTGACAACGCTTCTAAATTTTGATTCTTAATCGAGGATAGATGTAGATGTCTAGGTTTCACATAATCCACTTACCATCAGGAAGATTGTGTGCTCGTTTGTCACCCTTATTCTATAAAAAAAAAACAAAATTATCTCCGAATAAATGCTATATTTTTAAGGTGTAACGCGTACATAACTTAAAAGTAAATATAAACACAAAAAAAATATCCTTTTTCCTGTTCTTTTTTCAAAAAAATTCTAATTTGAATTGTAATTTGATTTTCTTAATCTACATTGTTAAGCATGAAGTCCTTCAATTATGCTTCGAGTATACTTGTGCGGCCATATTGAATCTGCAAGGTTTGGCGCCGTCTCTCGCTCCCGCCATATCACCATACGTAGTTTAAATTAATACCGGAGAGTCAAAAACAAAATGCTTTGAACGTGATTAATGGCATTACAAAGGCTATACAATATATTAGGGCGGGCGTGGCTTTGACAGTCGGGGTGGTAAGAAATCGCAGGGGTGTTTAGACGGCGGCCCAAATTAAAAGCGATGTATCGACTTTTTAATTCTCCATATTTCCATATGCTTGTAAGTCATGACTGTTTTAGTGTCATGTCAAAGTGATGAAAATGAATAATTATGGAATCACTTCGGTGTTCGTTGGTCTGTCACAGGCGAAAACTATTTAAAAACATAAAGGCGTATTTTAGTGTGAGTGTTAAATTAAAGAAGTAAATTAGGATATAAAATGATAAAGTTTTCGATAAGATGGTGATAGCAAAGCAAACAATAAATTAATAACAATTAATTCGGAGTAAGGTAATCGGTGAACAGTAAACAATCGGAAGTCCAGTAAGTTTTATTTCATATATTAAATATCCTTATAAAAATAGTGAATTTGGTCAGAATTTTTATTTTCTATTAAAATGGGCAAATAATTACTTTTAATTTTTAACTAATTTATTTCCTACTGATTAGAAATAGTAAACTAAAATGTCGCGAGTTTAAATCTTTAAATAAAAACAAAAAAGTAAAAAATAAAGATATGTATTGCTTCAAAAAATTTATGGATATCAGAGTCAAGGTAGTTCAGATGGTCGTTTTTATTTCAGTAGAATTCAGAATTGTCCAAGAATACTTAAATCATGGCGCTGGTTATCTTCTGAATTTTAAGTGAGTTCTTACACCGAGATAACCTCGGCCACCCAGGTACTTGTAGTTAAATCTGATGATGATGATTTATCATTATTAAAAATAATAGGTAATAGGTAAAGTCTCATCCTTTTTTATCCTCAAAATATGATTTTCTCCCGTATTGTAGAGTTGTTTTACATACATAAATTGGACCGTGCAGGGTTCGAATCTGTGCGGGACATAAACTCTGCAGAGCAGTAACCAAACCATCGGTTACTGCTCTACGGAGCTGTTATTATGATGTCATTCTATATGTTACATATGGCGCAGTGGCCTAGCAATGAGTTTGAGTGATATTGCATCGGGGTCGAATTCAGTCTCAGAACAAGCATTTGTACGGCCTACAAATAATTGTACCGTGTCTGGATGATACAGATATGATGTCCTTGTGTAATTTATGTATGTAAACTGCCCCCACGATACAGGAGAAAATTTTAATGTGGAGGTAACGTTTTTCAAAATGACTAAAGGCTAAAGACTAAAATCTTTTTGGTATTGAAAAAAAATACTTTTTATCTGAGTACACGCTTCTGCTTATGACTCGTACCAAGACAATCAATCGAGAACACGCTCCCGTACTGTTTGTAATGGTGTTGTAATACGATTAGGGTGTTTAGCGTTTAGATTCCACGGTTTTATGTCGATTTGAGGCGTCTTTACTTAATTGAGTCGCAGCATTCAATAACGAGCTAATTACGCATAGACAATAAAATCGGTAGTTAAATGTTCGTCGATTGACATTTCTTTTTTTTAAATTTAGAGTGCATTGTTTTATCCATACATCCTTTAGAGTCTACACAAAATCCACTGCTGGAGATAGGTCGTCCCATAGATTGCCACTTAAGTAATATTTGTTAGATACAATTGCCAGCCTTGGCGGACGGGTTGGCAACCGCAGTTTTTTTTATTTTTTGCACCTGATCTCTCTCCGGTCGTGTCAGATTGCCGTCCCATCGATTTATGAGAGTGAGGAAATAGAGAGTTTTTTTTTTATAGGATAGGGTGACAAACCGGCACACAGTCCACCTGATGGTAAGTGGTTGCTGCGGCCCATAGACATCTACATCTATCCTCGTTTACGAATCAAAATGCAGATGCGTTGTCACCCGTGAGGACTAAGATGGAATGCCTCTTTTCCAGTAAAACGGGGCGTACGAAACACAGCAGTGTTATGCTGCTATTTTACGCTGGTATTCTGTGAGTGCACCTGTGCACTCACAGAATACCAGCGTAAAATGTTACTCATACCCTTAAAAATGTTACTCATACTCTCTGACACTATAACCCTGTCCTACGCAGATGGCTAGTCTCTGTTAAGACTGGCCGCTGTGACCGAAATTCAGTCTGGAGGACAGGATGATAAAGTGATGACCGAGTAAGACATGCAGGAAGTTGATGGATGCAGGTGGCTCAAGACCGTGCTTTGTAGTATTCCTTGGAGGAAGCCTATGTTAAGCAGAGGAGTTTTGATGATGATGATGATGACAATAACATCCTGCGGAGAAGTATATTCCCAATAATTATCATATGGTTAGTATACCAATTTAAAATAAAATTTGTGTTTTCTTTTAGATTACCGACAACCAATAATGGGTAATCCTTGGCCGATAGCGAAACCCATCGCCAGCAGACCGATACCAGTGCAGCATCAGCATTTGCAGCATCTCCTGGCGCATTGTCACCATCCATATTTAGCTGGTAAGATTGTTATCTTTATTTAGAAGGTCCTTTGAAAGTCCGATGGAGAGAATCCTCCACGCTGGTTTTGGACAACTAACAAATAACTAAAAGCTGCCAACTTTATTGCATGCGGCCATTAGTATGCTGGCCGTATGAGGAAGCTCAAGGTTGCTCAGCGAGTTATAGAGAGCGCTTTGCTCGGGGTGTCTCTGCGTGATAGACTTAGAAATGAGGATATCCGCAGTAGAACCAGAGTAACCGACATAGCCCAACGGATTAGTAAGCTGAAGTGGCAGTGGGCCGGCCATATAGCTCGAAGAACCGACAACCGATGGGGAAGAAAGGTTCTCGAGTGGCAGCCTAGGTAGGTGAAGTGTAGGGCGACCCTCCACTAGATGGAGTGACGACCCGGTGAGACATGCAGGAAGTCGATGGATGCAGGTGGCTCAGGACCGTGCTTTGTAGCATTTCTTGGGGGAGGCCTATGTTCAGCAGTGGACTTGTGAAGGGCTGTAATGATGAATGATGATAATGATGATTATTGCATAAGAGAATCCATTACCCCATATCATCTCGTGTCTGTCGTATGATTGTCTTGTCAGGATTATGCAGGAGAGAGGCAGCAACTTCCTGTGATAGCAACTCAGAATAACAACAAACTGCGGTTGCCAACCCATGTACCAAGCGTGGCAACTATGGAAAATATTCTTCTATGAGGCAATATATGAGGGAGGTTTTTGGTCAGTAGTGGAATTTTGAACAGCTGTAATGAATGAATGAAGAATACTGTAATGAGATTTACAATATTATTTTTTTACTTATTATAAGCAAGTGCTTGACCACAATCCCACCAGGTGGTAAGTGGTGATGTAGCCTTAGATGGTAAATCGTAACTTCTTATTGTAACAAAAGCCTATTCACTCTTGCCTTGAAGACGCCCAGATTGTATTCGGACGAAAACGTAGATTAAATACCTCATTTATCACACAGTATTGTTTAATTTTTATGCCAACCTAAATATAACATATGAAACAATCTATGGTGAGGTCCATGTTTTGCAGTGAATTTTAAATGGGCTGTAATGAAAGAAAAAATTTACTGCAGAAAATAATAAAGTCAGTAACATTTACGGTAACAAAACGGGGGCATTTATTTGTCCTGACCTAACCGTGCATGTATAAAGGCAAAAATGAACCGTGTATTAACACAGTTTATTTTTGCGTTTGCGTCGATGTTCCTTGTCCTGATGATAACGATAAAAATTTTATTTTATTTTATTTCATTTCGTCGACATTGCTGTATCCATTAGTCATAAATCACAATGATCCCTTACCATCAGGTGCGCTGTTTTATCTACTCTTATTAAACTGTGGCTGTATGTTTATACATAGAACGTTGAAAATTACAAATTATCACGATCAAGATGTCGTCCTATTCTTAGTAACGTATTGCATAACTAGTGTGATGCTATAAACTCAAGGCTTATCTATCTCAAATGATGCATTATTTCCTCATAAACTGTCGATTTATAAGATTATTGTTAACAGATAATAGATCGAAAAAATTTAAGTGGCATAAGATTCACTGCGTTTGCCTTAAATTCATCCTCCAAATTAAAAAAATAACAATACAACAACGGCCATTTTCAAATATCATCACCTCAAATTTACCACTTGCTAATGCGCCAAAAACGATAACTTTTTGTTATGCCCTTCTTGCATACTGCGAGAAAAAAAATTATACCCAGCTTTGTACTGAGTAGACAGTTGTTTTTTTTAACTATTCCTTTTGTGAAGATAAAAAATATAATTGGCATTTCCTATTTATGATTCTTTTATAATTTACTACCTTCGATTATCATGGAAATAATAATAATTATATTAACCTTTTTTTTTGCAATTATAGATATAGGTATCACTTCTTATTAATATAGATTAATCTCTATATATAAAAATTACGTGTCACATTGTTTGTCCGCGATGAACTCCTAAACTACTGAACTGATTTCAATGAAATTTTGCACACTCTGTGCAGTTTGGTCCAACTTGAGAGATAGGATAGTTTTTATCCTGATAAGTGACACTCAATATTTTTTTATTACGAATTTAAACATTTTTTATATAAAGGGTCGTCGAAAAGGGTAGAACAACATACTCCTGGCCAGCTAGTATATTAATATAGACTAACAAATAACATGAATTTCATTCACGGATTCCAAGTGTCTATAAAATCTTTAATAAACTTCATGAAGAATTAAAATCAGAAGAAAATAAATTAATTTATATTTACGAGACGTCTCAATCAAGATTGTCTCGAAAATTTCTTTGAAAAATCAGACGGACGTGTGGTAATTACCAGGAACTAACATGTCGACTAGTTAGTATTACCTACAATAAGATATTTATAACAAGACGAAACCACGATTTCGATATGTTATTTACGAAATGAGACGATTGTCGTATTTTAATACTACATCACCGGAACCTGACGATGTTACTGCTCCTGTGTTAACAGTAAGAACAAAAGATTACCTATTTGATTTGCCAGAAAAAAAAATGGTTTTGCTTGTGTCGGAATATTTGTATAGAAAATGTTATCTCAAACACCACAAATGTGAGAAAATAAAACTGTACATTAATAGATTTGAACAACGTATAAATATGTAAAAATATTCTTTTTTCACCCATTACAAGGATTTTAATAAATATAGTGTTCAATGGGTTTTTTTATGATACTTCCTGACAATTTTATCGCGTTTGTTGGATTACTCGAGCATAAATTTCGTGAATATTTTGAGCTCGAAAGAAACATTGTAAATATTGGTAGTGAAATATTAAAACGTGCCCAAGAGTTTATATTATATTTGTTATGAAATGCGAGTGCGGGATAGATTATTTAAAAAAAAATACATTAAATTTAGAATTTACGATTTAAGTAAAAGCCACAACAAATTGTTGAAGAACAATAATTATAAAAGTAAAATATTTAGAATACGTAGTTTGTAAAAAAACTATTATATCTTACGTATCTATTAGAACGTTTTGTTTATTTAATTTTATCCTCTTGTGTCAACCCTACCAAAATAGGTAAAAATTTTGACAGCTCCTTAGAAGCTTTGGCTCTGTACAGTTTCTTTACTCATGTGCTTGCACTAAATATGATATTTCAACTATTTCCACTGTACTTGTATATATAGAAGTCAGTGGATATTTCCCATAATCGTCTTTTACCAAGAAATAGATATAGAAACTTTTTTGTTTAATATAGATTATAAAAAAATAATTATTGAAAGTCAATTTCATGCTAAATTGACTGGTTCGGAAAATACCTATGTCTTGAAAAGAACCAGCAAGGAACGCAGCGGCAGACATTAAAAAAAAAAGATTCGCTTACAATCATTTAACCTTTTCGCTGTAAATGTAAATTAGCAATAACCTTGAAGTAGTGCACGGAGCACTACTTCAAGGTTATTGCTATTGTCTTACTATTGTGTCTGGAAACCGGAAAGTGAAAGTGTTAATATGTTCCATAATTTACAACACATAACAAATGTGAAATAGCTGAGATCACCTCATAGGAATATATTACTCCATACCGAGAGCAACTAAGAACGTCAACCGAACAAAATCGGTGACGTTGTTAGTTGCTCTCGGTATGGAGTAATTAATACACATCGGGGGTCGATGTGTATTAATTAATGTGTGCCAATTGGCAATAACTTAGAGACAAATAACTTAAATTAATAATTTGAAAATTATTAATTTAAGTTATTTGTCTCTAAGCCCCTGAAAAAAGACCTGATCCAACGGTTGGACAGATTTTCTTGAATCATAGCTAAGAACATTCTCGATCAAGTCACCTATCAACAAAAAAAACTTAATGAAAATCGGTGCGTTCGTTTGGGCGCTACGATGTCACAGGCAGACGCACAGATACATAGATACACAGACGCACAGATACACAGACACACAGATACACAGACACACAGATACACAGACACACAGATACACAGACACACAGATACACAGACACACAGATACACAGACACACAGATACACAGATACACAGACACACAGATACACAGACACACAGATACACAGACACACAGATACACAGACACACAGACACACAGACACACAGACACATAGATACACAGACACACTAATAAACAGACACACAGATACACAGACACACAGACACAGACACACAGATACACAGATAACCGTTAAACATATAACACCCTTCTGTTTTCGACGGGGGTTAAAAATGTAGTGATCGCCAATAAACCTATAATAATTAACATCTTTGATTATAACCGTTCATTATCATATAATTGTTATCCCTATACCTGTCTCTTTCTATTGTAATTTATTAAAAAGAGAGAAAGCATTTTTTAATTGACGTCATTTTTATAAGGCCTTTGTATAAATACAATTATTTTACAATCTCTACGTTTAAGCAAACATCAAATTTTACTTTATGAGCAGCGGGGAATGTTTATTTTAGGAGATTAACTCAGCGAACGTTTTGTGCATCTGTTTTTTATTTGTCCATCAAATTGGGCGTGTGAGGCCCAATTGAGCTTGTTATTTCACGGTTTTGTTACTGTAGCGATTTTCAACAATGGCGCGCTTGGGTTTTTGTTATCGAAAAAAAAACTTCGAAAATAATTGTCAGTTTTAGTCGAGTGTAGGTGACAGCAATATCAAAGGCGCATGACGTCATAAAAGTACTGCCATCGTCAATTCGCCTGCCAAGAGTGACGGTTAAAGCGAGAGTGACGTTTACGTTTGCAGATGAAGAAACTGAAGAAGTTAGAGACGATATTTCTATGAGTTACAGTGTCCACTAATCAGGTGAACAGTCTGCTCGTTTCACACTTACTTTTATAAAAAAGGTAAGGCTTGTACACGTGGTAGAGCTATGCTGTAGCTAATTGATGGCTATAGTACGAATAGGTCTGCTTGACCGGGGAAGAACTACGCCCTCACAGAATACTAGCGTAAAATGGCACCTCAATGTTGCTGTTTCGTATGGCGAGTGAAAAGAGCCGGAGACCCTTTTTACGGGAAACGAGGCATTCATCTTTGTCTTCAGGGATAAAAATGCCTCTGCGTTTTGATTCTTAATTGAGGCTAGATGTATATGTTACAACCACTTACTATCAGGTGACCGTGTGCTCGTTTGCCACCCTTATTCTATAAAAAAATGGGTCGTCACATAGAAAAAACAGCCCTCTACAACCCTCTTATTTTATTATTAATCTTTATAGTTTTATATTTATCAAATCATAAAGTCATATAAATAATACATAAACTTGTTCACAGTACGACCAGCGCAGGCGCACACACAAGTTTTCCCACTTCCCGGGGGCTTTCCTTGGGCGCACAGTTCGAGAGGTGAGTTAGAAAAGACGTGTAAGTATGAAACCCTAGAATGGCTAGAACCCAGAGCCGTAAAGCCAGTTTATAAAAAAATATCGTAGTTACTAAGGTATACTCTAAGTTACGCTTACGCTTAACAATCATATGCATATGCGCACTCACAAACGTTCATACGTTTGTGAGTACGCATATACACACATAAGCACACACGAATGTAAACATAGTATCTAAACCTTATGTCTAGAGCTTTTTAAATCACTGAGGAGATTAAAAAAGATCGAATCCCACCAGTCACTTATTCAATCATACCACTATCGTTTTCTAAATTTATTTCGTTTATCCATCCATTACAGATTACAGTCAATAACAGTCCACGGCTAAACATATTTTGCCACAGTTGCCACGCTTGAGAAGCGGGTTGGCAACCGCAGTTTATCATCACTTTGTTGCAGTTTCCCTCTGTTGCCCTTTACTACACCCACGGGATGATATGGAGTAGTGGATATTCTTACACCGTCACTACACAGTAAGAAAACTACTATTTGTATAAATTTAATGAAAACAATTAAGCATAATCTTGTACGTAATAAGTAAAATAATACGGGGCACTCTATTTTAGTCCCCAGGGGTGACAACTTAATCAAGGATAGATGTTGATTTACGTGGTAGAGCCATGCTGCAGCAATATTGTGGTTGCAGCACGAATGGGTCAGCCCGACCGGGGTAGGGCCACGCTCTTACAGAATACCAGCGGAAAATAGCAGCTTAATGCTGCTATGTTTCGTATGATGAGTGTTGAGAACCGGATACCCTTTTTACTGGAAACGGGGCATTCTTTCTCAGTCCTCAGGGATGACAATACATCAGCATTTTGATTCTTAATTGAGGATAGATATAGATGTCTATGGGCCACAGCATCCACTTACCATCTAGTGGAATGTGTGTTCGTTTCTTCACCATTATTATAAAAAAAACACGGCGATTATTCATTGATAATAATAAAATTATTATTTGTCCTTATAATGTTAAGGTAAGCCTCGACGCGGTATGATGCGACGAGCCGTCTTCTCGGACCTGCAACGCAAGGGGCTGGAGAAGCGGTTTCAAGTACAAAAATATATCTCGAAGCCCGACAGGAAGAAGCTGGCTGAGAAGCTCGGCTTGAAGGATAGTCAGGTGCGTGTTTTGTTTACAGTTTATAGTAATTGTATACTTTTCTGTACGTCGTAACCAGGTTCTAAGAAATAATTTACATGAAATGAAACAAATTTAATCGCGTTGAATAATAACTTAAAGGAGGAGGTTCTCAATTCGAGTGTGTTTTTTTGTATGTTACGCGATATGTTCGCAGATTGTGAACCAATTTTTATGAAGTCGGTTTTTACTTTCTGTTAAAATTTACTATTATTAATTCCCGAAGTTTCGGGCACTTTACAGCACTCATGGTAACACTGGGGAACTGATCTGTTTGACGTTCTGATGTCATACTTTACGAAAGCTACTTTCATAATAATAAAATGTTGAAGTAAACATCGAGGAATTGCAGAGGTTAAAATTAACGCGATAAAATTCGTATAATTGATTTTATTTCATGTGTAATATTCGCGTGAATATAAGATATGAATAATTTACATAATATTACTCGTACTTGGGTTAAGTTATGATATTATTACAATGTACGATATTATTACGACAGCATCGTAGCGCTTAGCACTGAGTCGCTAAGGACCGCGGGTACGAATCCCGCACAGAACAAGCATTTGTATGGCCTAAAAATAATTGTTTCGGGTCTGGATGTTTGTCCTTGTGAAATTTATGAATGTAAACTACCTCCACGGTACAGGAGAAAAGCCTAATGGGGTCACGTCTTATAAAAAAATAAGAAAGAAGGAAAATAAATTTATCTTTTTTATCTTTTGATTGAAATACATTAAGGAACGATAAGAAATACAAACAACAATAAATACGCAATACAATCTTCAACACTGTAACGGTAAGCCAACGTTAACGGAACACAAACGCGCGCGTAAGGCTCTAGGGGAAATAGTAACTGGGGTGTTACAAAAAATTGTTACCCCAAGGGTATAATAGAAGGGAGGGGTCTGTCAGACGCAGGCGGCTAGGGGTGGAATGTTTCCGCCCCTACCGCCCGGGAAAGGACGCTTTAAAACAATTACCGGCTCCTGAACTCGATATTTGCATTTTGAATCTGTGCGTGCAACCATAGAGTTCGATTAGGTCTTTTTGTTGGCTGAAAGGGTGGTGGCCTTCGCCTTTTCCGCGCGAGTGTGGAGGCATTTTTGACAGTTTTTGTTTTTATAATTTCTATTTTAACATTTTTGCGGGTGTAATTTTATTACTATGGAAATATTTTTTTATTATTTTGCAGATCTTATATTATAAAATAGCTGTAAAACGTAGTGATTATATACATACATACATATATACTCTTTGCTAGCTGTATCCGGCCACACGTTTCCGTTGCCAAAAAAGTTTTTAAACAATAATGAGATACATTTTAATTAAATAGATTTAAATATATGCATACCCGACTGAGACAACCTAATGGCTTAGTGATAAGAGTACCATAGCATCAAATAGCAGGTGCGGGGTTCGAATCCTAAGCAAATTCAATATTTGTAGGGTACATATGTAATAGGTTCGTTTTCGAGTCTAGTTGTTGATTTTTATAGAATAAAGGTGCAAAACGAAAAAAAAATTCACTAGTTGCGTTATCACTCCTGAGGACTAAGATGGAAGTCCTTGTCACTAATAAAACTCTACAAAGCAAACTCTGGCAACTCTGGCAAAGTATTCACAGAGAGTATTTTATTTAACGCACGAGCACAGATATTTTATGTTTTTTTTATACATATTTAAAAAACTATTTACACGATAAATTTACATACATCTACTATTACTTAACTATTTGCTTCTACATCTTTCATAATACAAAAATTATTTACAATTTTCTTTTCTTAACTCAATTACTTTACAGTGCATCAATGGCTTCGTGGCGCATTAGCTTAGGATTGAGTTGTTGCGCTGGGGGCCGCGGGTTCGAATCCCGCATGGAACAAGTATTTGTATGTATTGTATCTACAAATAATTGTTCCGTGTCTGGATATTTGTCCTCGTGCAATTTATGTTTGTAAACTGTCTCCACGATAGGTACAGTAGAAAATCCTAGTGTGGGGTAATGTATTTTTTTTAAACGAAAACAGAAAGAAAAATATACATTACTATTCATATAAATACATTATTTCTTTTGCGCTCTTCGCGTTTTTTTTTTTTTTGGTTATACTCTTTACATATCTACATGTCGTTACGCCTTGCATACTTTTTTTCTCACACTACATTAGTTTATGTATTATTTGCATTAGTACATAGTTACTACTACGTTACTATTGCATTTAACATTATTGTATCTAACTATAGTTGTCTACTCTTACTACAGTATTTTCATACTCTACTATTAAACTTATTTACTCCGCTACTCTGTTCTCACACTTTGTTTCTTAAGCCTATTGACATGTTACCTACAACTCATATCTACACTACTGTTGAACCATTCTCCTTCAGCACTCTGAGTACAACAGTACTCCGAGCGTGTTAGATAGATATTCCTCCATTCCATATTAGAATTATATAGATCCTTACCTATATTATTCCACTATGGAAGCAGAGTTCCTTGCGTCTCTGTACTATTGGCGCTCGGAACTTCGACATTGAGGGTATCGTCCTTCTCCCAGAGAGTGGCAAACGCAAAAGCTTCACGATCGGCAGCTTATCCTTGAAAAGTGGAAAGAGCGTCTAGCTCACCCGAAAGCAGGAAGCAGGACTGTTGATTCTGTTCGTTCGGTCTTGCTAGACTGGTTGAACAGGCGGCACGGTTCACTGACCTTCCGGCTGGTACAGTTTCTTTCCGGGCATGTGTGCTTTGGTAGGTATCTGTGCCTTATAGCCGGAGAGCCGACAACCGAGTGTCATCATTGTGGTAGCGACGAGGAAACGGCGCAGCATACCCTTGAGGACTGCCCAGCGTGGGCCGAGTTGCGTCGTGACCTCGTGGATGTAGTGGGGATGACCTCTCGCTCTCAGCTTTAATTAAGGTTATAGTTGGATGCGAAAGGGTGTGGAGTGCCCGCATAACCTTCTGCGAACAAGTGATGTTGCGGAAGGAGGCTGCGGAGAGGGAGAGAGAAAGGACGGCAGATACCCCAATCCGCAGCCGGAGAGTTGGGCGCCGGTTAGCATAGCATATCAAGCTCTACTACACCCACCACAATTGACGCTTAGGTGGCGGTCACAGCGACTGTCCGTCGTCTTTTAATGCCTCGAGGTGGCACGCACGATGTTTTCCCGTGCGCCCCTAAATGAAGAAGGAGTGGAGCTCCATCTCCACTGGAGTCGAACTCCAGCTACACTCCGTCATCTCATGTCATTGTCATGTAAGGGCTACCGCCATCTGGGCTGCGGTAGTGTGTGATAGCGTTCCCGTAGCCCCGACCAAGGGCGAAGAGATGAACACCGTGGAGTTATAACCGGTAGGTGTCTGGCATAGCCTATCAGTCGCCTTCGCGACAGGCCGGTATCCATGAGGATTTCCTGAGGTATATAAAAAAAGGAGTTAGGACAAGAAAGTAGGTGAGCCTGCAACGTACTACAGTGTAACCTTGATATAACAAGCCTCAATATAACGAATTCCTCGATTTAACGAATTTTTCGAAAATCCCTAGAACTGACTGTAAGAGCTATAATGCAAAATATAACCCTACATTACGAATACATTTATCAAGAACCTGTTTATAAGAATTTTTAATAATTGCAGAATATAGATAGAAGATATTATTTACCTCTACTTAACCAATTTTTTTCAAATTGAAACCTTGACATAATGTATCCTATTAATTATTCCCACTTAATTCCACAATAAATCATGTCTTGACATGTTCAGACACGTACACGACAGGCAGATCACTAGTAACATAATGCTGAGGTTAATAAACAAGTTTTCGTACCTTGTTAAAACGAATCGTAGTTCCACCTAACCTCTATATAGCGAACCTCTTTATAATGAATTACTTGTTATAACAAATACTTTCTAATTCCCTTCAGTTTCGTTATATTGAGGTTGCACTGTATACCTATATGTCCTGCGCAGTTGTTCAGATGTGCTCACCGTGTCTCTCTCACGTCGCAGAGACGAATTTGCCTTGTTTGCAAGTGAATTAACTCCTACAGTAAATAGCAGTAAAATACCATATTTTTAAATAATTAAACTGACAAACGAACTGACTGTCCACCTGATAGTATGTCGCCCCTGCAACTGGTGGACACCTGCAACCTGCTTCAATTAAAAAGGCTACAGGTGCATTGTTACCTCTGATGACTAAGATGGAATAACTCACAGCTGACATTATACTGGCTCTATAACGTTCAGACTGGAACACAGAAATACAAGCACTACTGTTTGGTGGCAGAAATAGATAAGATAGTTTTTTTAATAGGATAAGTGTGACAAACGAGCACACAGTCCACCTGATGGTAAGTGGTTGCTGTGGCCCATAGACATCTACATCTATCCTCGATCACGAATCAAAATACAGATGCGTCGTCACTCGTGAGGGCTTGGAATGCCTCGTTTCCAGTAAAAATGGTCTCTAATTCTCTATACTCACCATACGAAACACAGCAGTGTTAAGCTGCTATTTTACGCTGGTATTCTGTGAGAGCGTGGTTGTTCCCCGATCGAGCCGACCCATTCGTGCTACAACTTTACTACTAATATAGCTGCACCATGACTCTACCACGTATAGACCTAACATTATACTGGCTCTAAGCCCTTTAGACCCATATAGAAAGGGTAAGTGGGTGCCACGTGACTCCTGGGCAGAATATAAGTCCCACCATATAGCTACCATGCTTTGAGATACGAGATGTTATAGGTAATACAATTTTGTATAAAAAGGTGTATTATAATATTAAGGAATTTGTGGATGATAATAACCCCTGGGAATGAATTGATCGCTACCAAGCTATTTCTAATTTATTTTGTGTTAATGGTGTAACATACATAACTGTTTATATAACTTCTTATTTAAAAATCTATCTACGTGGTAGAGCCATGCTGCAGCTATATTAGTAGTATAGGTGTAGCACGAATGGGTCGGCTTGACTGGGGAAGGACACGCTCTCACAGAATACCAGCGTAAAATAGCCGCTTAACACTGTTGTGTTTCGTATGTTGAGTGTAGAGAACCGGAGACCCTTTTTACTGGAAAAGAGGCATTCCATCTTAGTCCTCACGGGTGACAACGCATCTGGATTTTGATTCACAAACGAGGATAAATGTAGATCTCTATGGGCCACAGTAAACACTTTCCATAAGGTGGACTTTATGCTCGTTTATAGTATCTTATAAATAAAAACTGATTTTTTTTAAGAAGTCCCGCTGGATTTCTTGTTGGTTCTTACCAGGACAGAGGTGTTTTTTTCGAACCAGTGATAATTAAACAAAAAAGTGACTTATAATAAGTATTATTTATAATCTACATTGAGTAAAAAAGTTTCTGTTTCTGTTTCTGCAATTAAACCCGCCTTCAAAGTATGAATGCTATATGGCATATCGTCTCTATAAGGGATGAATATCTTGTCCAATAATGGAACCTTCTAGATGTTCATTAAAATAGAAGAGGTTTTAAAACTGTTATTCTCAGAAGTCTTTGTGGTAACTAATTATCTCATTCATAGATTTTTTATATAAAATTCAAGTGACAAACGAACTTATAATCCATTGTAGCTACTGTAGACATCTGCAACCAACATTCAAAGAAAAAAAAGAACAGATGCGTTCTCGCCTCTGAGGACTAAGAAGGAGTAACTTGAATTGGAGCTCGTCCTGTTGAAGATCCTGACATCATTACTGGACAATTACTATTTTAAACTTTTCTTATTTTATTATTAACCCTATTATTAATAAATTATGAGTTAATTTAATTTTTAATTACTAATTAATTAGTTGTTAAAGCATTTATGGTGAAAACTTAAAAAAATAATAAATTTATTCTATTAATTATTAACTAACTTAAAATAAAACCAACAAAAAATTACAAATACCTAATTTAAAGAAATAGATAAATATATTTTTTCAAGATAAATATATTAATTTATCATATCGATAACGTGGTAATGTATCTTGAACTCAAACAAATAAAAACTAATTTTAAATAAAAAAATAAAGATATATTGTAACTCATTCTATATAATAAAATAAATAATATTCTTATACATAAAATTCCTGAACATACAGTAAAAAAATTAAAGCAAATCTTCATCTTTTATATTCAATGTTAAACCTGGAACTAATTCTCTTTCTCCCTCTGCAAAATCAAAAGGAGTTCGATTAGTTTCAGCCAATCTTAAAGATTAATTTAAAAATTTAAATAATTAATTTTCAATAATTCTTAAATGTTATATTTAAGAAGAAAACAAATTAAATCTTGATACTTAAATATTTTTTTTTATTGTATTAAAATCTATAATTAAAACAATTCTTGATGATATACCTAAAGCTAATCTCACTTCATTAGAAATTGTTTGATATAGTACGAGTATAGATTTAAGATAAAGTCTGTAATTACTGCCTTTATATAATATCCTTCAAACCGGAACATATCAGTGCAGTCACTGCTATTTGACGGTAAAAATTAATAAGAAGCCAGTACCTACCCAGCCGGACGGTCAAACTGTCATACTACCTAGTAAATGATGTCATAGGACTTCAAAACTTTACGATATGTACGCTAAAGTATCAATTCCGTCTTTCCATGTGCAATTTATGTACCAACACGAGAAACAGAACACGAGAAATTTATAGTAACTAAGAGAAAAACTTTTTAAAAAATCAGACATCTGTATGCGGTGATAGAGTCTCTTGTCGTCACTAAATATTATCCTGATTTTTTTAATGTTACAAGTTTGTTGCTCTGCATTAAATAATTATCAACTCTATTAATAAAATTAGCTAGGTTGCTTTCAATTAATCACACTTAGGTACTCTCCTGTTTTTCATAACTGTCAAACCTTTTCCCATTGTTTTCCTTGAGTTTCGGCTTAATCCCTGATTTGATTTGTTCGTACCTATCTAATACAGTAAGCCGCACCAATTACCTATCTGTTCATTTGGTCTCCGCCTGGGGTCCCTCCCCGCCCACCATTGAGTCCAATTGAAAACTTATAAACGTTATAATATTTCGAAATATTTCGGTATTTAATCTGTATACAAAATGTACACAATCACATAAAACCTCAAATGTACTGGGTATAACCTTAAATGTATGTAGGTAGTAATGAGTTGTAGCGCTGGAGCCGCGGGTTTGCATCCTTCACGGAACAAGTAGTCTACAAATAATTGTTCCGGGTCTGGATGATTGTCCTTCAGCCGTGGACTTATGAAGAACTGTAATGATGAATATAATAACTCTCTTATTTCTCTATAAATAAAATAAAATTGATAAGTATCTAGATATATCCAAAAAAGGAAAAGCTATGCTTAGAAGCTATGTTATTACTTTTTTATATAATTAATAACGTGGTGTTAAATCTTCAATTACACAAAATAGGGTCTTCAGCCAAGTATTTATAAAATTTATTAATTAAGTACAGATAAAAAATGTATATGTATTTGTTTTCTTTTTCGTGTCACTTGGAATATTTTTTTTTTATATATGTAGTCTGAGTATTGGCCTCTCTTTACAACTCAATAAGCGTAGCAAACGGGTATATTACACAAAACAAAGAGCGTATGAAAATGTGGTGCACAGAAAATTGCCCGCCAAAACCATTCGACCTATCGTTCCGAACCAATAAAAAGGAATGGCCGCAAAAATGGCGCGCAAAACAAAAAGAAATACAACGTAATGACGCAATACATATACAAAATATCATTTCTGTCTCAAGACGACTGAATTCAACCCGGCGAAGCGGATAGGGATGGCAGAAAACGCGAAAGAGACGGGCATAAAGTAGGTATCGCGTCTTAGCCCGGGTTTCTATTGGCGGGCATGTATTCAATAAAAGTGTAGCGCTGCCCCGCATTGGTGGCTGAGCGTTTAACCTTTTTTAGCCGTGCTCGGAAACGGTTTTTTACGATATCTGATTTTTATAGGATACTTGCGAGCAGGTTTAGCGTTTATTGAATGTTTTCGAGGTAACGTAGTAAGTTTGATATTCGATAACGATAGGGTTATCAGATATATTAATAAAACGTAGTTTTAGCTATATTTTCAACGTTGTCAATTTCCAAAACTAAGTAATTATTAATAATAATTGTAATTGCCTCTCACGGAATGGCAAGGCCTACAGGAAATCAATGGATGTAGGTGTAGGTATCAGGTGAATGGATCAGGACTGTGTTCCGAGGCGTCATTTAAGAAAAATTATAATAGAATAAGTGTGACAAACGAGCACACAGTTCATCCGATTGTAAGTGGATGCTGTGGCTCGTAGACATATACGTTTATTCGATTGAGAATCAAAATGCTGATGTCTTGTCACCCCTTAGAACTAAGTTGCAATGCCTCGTTACTATTAAAAAGAGTTTCCAGTTTTCGTCTCGCACCATACGAAACACAGTTCATTAAGCTGCTATTCCACTTTACCATAGAGTAGTGATATTACATGGTAGAGACCCGCTTAAGTGTTGAAGTATTTCAGGGTGGCTCTAACCGTTATAAAACTGCCAATAACTAATGACATGAAAGTAGTTAAGAGCAAATATATCGCGTTTGTATCTATATCATTATCACATTTAAAATGTGTAATATATAATTTATACTTATATTATATATAAATAAAATTGAGAAGTATCTGTCTGTAGCATGGCTTCTATTAAGCTCAGGGGGTTCACATGCTATTAAAACATAAACAACCATTAATAAAAAAATTACAACTTTCCACCAAAAGGATCCCACCGTCACCAAGTCGTAGTAGGTCAGATGGTTAGCGCTTGCTGTAAATTTCACAGTCCGCGAGCAACCCGGGTTCGATCCCCACCGGCACCAATGAAATTGTTAATCGCACTTTTAAATGCTGATTTACCACGTGCTCACGTACAACATCGCGGGGAAACCTGCATGTCTGAGAAATAAGAAAAAAATTCGTGAGTGTCGTAGAACACTCGTTCGAACAATGGAACGAAGTTCCTTGCGTAGTATATTATTAGATATTGATAAACGTAGGTATTATATTATTGATTAACAAATACAAATAAATGAATTACTAGCGTGTATTAAAATGAAGCGTCATTTGAAATAAAATAATATTTCTTTCATGGCAAGATAAGAAAAAGTGCGAGGGAGATGGATATTATTCCATCTCACTTCCTTATTTCGCCGCCAAGGCCGTCTACACTATGACACAAGGGGTAGTGACGAAAAAAATCTTACACTTTTTGTGGCCTAGCTCTCATCCGCCAAACTCGTACCGTTCGATAAGGAACTTCGTTCCAAAAATATTTCGAAGGCATGTGAAGTTCAATAACATGCATTGGAACAGCGCGGCGGACACTTCCTTGCCCTAAAACCCTCTCAGAAATGAGCGGCAGCAGTGGGACGTATACAGGCTGTAACTTTAACTTTAATCAAAAGGAGAGTATGTAATGTTTTCTGTGGCGGCGCTGTCGTCGCGCCACAAGTGAAACACATCGAAAGCCTAAATCGCGCTAACAAAGTTCCGAAGTTAAAGCAGTAGGTATATATAGAATAGCTCCGAACGACCACTCGGAGCGTTGGCCGCTCCCCGGGCAGAGCACCTTGCCCGGCGGAAGATCTCCCCTTTTCCTTCCACCGGCTACACTGGTGACTCCGACGTGATATGAACACGCAACCAACAACCTTCGGAAACTACAACTTCAAACCTTCGTCATCATCCTAGAGTACCCCATTCATTCGCTCCCGAGCAGATATTGTCTGCAGTCTTCACATTCTGCAAGCCATCTAGCTTTACAAAAGGTTCATCGCAGCACTCGAATAATACTTAATGCTCCCTGTTCCTTCAAGCTACTCTCTGCGCTACAGTGTTCAGCACGGCTCTGAGCCTTATTGCTCGCCTCTGCTTCACGGCACTCTCGCAGATTACTTGCCTTCTTCTAGACTCACCGCAGACTACAAGGCAATCCCTGGCACTTGCTCCGGCTCATCGTTCTCATCGGCATCACTTGCAAGTGCGTAGTACGGCATGCATTACACACCGGCATATCGTTCGCACCGGCGTCACTTGCCCTTACGCACACAGCATGCATTCCCCACCGGCATCAAGGACGCACCGGCAATTGGACTGCACTATCGACCTCCGGTCTGAGCAGGGGGGTGATGTGGCGGAGCTGTCGTCGCGCGACAAGCAAAACACATCGAAAGCCTAAATCGCGCTAACAAAGTTCCGAAGTTAAAGCAGTATGTATAGAATAGCTCCGAACTACCATTCGGAGCGTTTGCCGCTCCCCGGGCAGAACACCTTGCCCGGCGGGAGATCTCCCCTTTCCCTACCACCGGCTACATTTTCCGAGTATGTATGTATGCCAGTATATCTATTTTTTAATCACGCTCTATCTGGTTTGATAGATTCAACGATACGTGCAAAGCACTCGAATCGTCGGCTATACAAGTGGTAAAATTAAAAATTTTGTACAACCGATATCAATATAAATTGTTAAAGATAACTCAAAAACTACTCGTCAGATCTTGATCAAATTTATATGGAACTACCTGAGAAGCATACACTTTGAAACAAATAAAGAATTTTCGAAATCGGTTCAGGCGTCTTCGAGTAATTGATGAACATACATAAAAAAGAACTGCGATGAATTGAGAACCTCCTCCTTTTGAAGTCGGTTGAAATAAATAACGAAAATAAAATTGGGTAAGCGAGGTGTTAGACAGCTGTCCACTAGATCGAATGACGAGCTGGTAAGACATTTAGTGAGTGGGTGCAGGTGGCGTAGGACCGTATTTTGTTCCAGTGGACTTGTGAATCGCTTTAATGGTAATCATGAAGTAAATTAAGCATGATAGAAGTTGGTTTTATCCTTCTCTTACATCATGATCTCGTAAAAGTTCACTTCTGGACCTGGGCCTCTCCCATTGTAGGATTTGCTTTGATCATCACGCATGGCAAGCGGCTTGAGGATCAAAATGAACTAGGTCACAGACTGTAATTGTACGGTTTCATTACTTTTCGCACCGGAAAACAGCGATTAATAGGAGATAATTACGTATTATTTCATAATATTGTTTTTTTTAAATTGCACAGTTTTAACATCTCTACATAGTATAAAACAAAGTAGCTTCCCGCCATCTGTACGCTTAGATCTTCTAAACTATGTAACGGATTTTGATGCGGTTTTCACCAATAGACAGAATAGTTATGTAATAAAATATGCATATATTATACATTTAAAAGAGGAAGATTTATATGTATAATACATGCATATAATCTTTTATATATAAAAATTACGTGTCACGTTATTTGTCCGCGATGAACTCCTAAACTACTGAACTGATTTCAATGAAAATTTTGCACTCTCTGTGCAGTTTGGTCGAACTTGAGAGATAGGATAGTTTTTATCTTGATAAGTGACCCTCAATATTTTTTTATTACGAATTTAAGAATTAATATAGGACACAGGGTCGTCGAAAAGGGCAGAACAACGTCTGCCTGGCCAGCTAGTATATTATAAAATTCTTCTGTCCGTGTGTATGTGACTGAACTCCTCCTAAACGGCTGGATCGATTTTGATTAAATTTAGTGTGTGTGATTAAGTTGATAAGAGAATGGTTTAGATTCACAATTGGACGCGGTAGGTAGAGTTGTTTTTGAGAAATCAACAGTGCGAAGTCGGGGCGGATTACATTACATTTAGTTACATTATGAATTAATGTTTAAAAGAAATCCCGCTGGGTTTCTTACTGGTTCTTTCCAGGACAGAGATTTTTTTCCGAATCAGTTGTAAAACTTAAATCACTTTCAATAAGTATTCAAGTAATTTATATTGATAAAAAATGATTCTTTTCTATTCTATTCTATTTATAGACGGTGCAGGTGTCCATGGATTGCAGTTGCCACTTACCACCAGGTTAACTGTCAATTCGCTTGTCTCTGCAATTTTACAAAAAAAAAAACACTGTAATTCTAAATAATATTGTTTATATAAATAAATAAATTCTTGAACAAGGAATAAGTTTCGACATATTTTGACATGAGACTCCATTAATTCCTATACAGAAAAATGATGCCGGAGCATCGGGATGTCGTCGGCTCCTGTCTCAACCTGGGAGGCTGTCAATATATAAATTTGTGCTCACCTTCCCTCGCCTTATAGACCCGTTAATATGTTAAGCCGGCCACATACATACGGAATTCCGTTTCGATAATCCGATTCGAGATTTCGAACGCAGCAAGTTCATATAAAATCTATGACGCGTCACACACGTACGGTAGTTTTCTGTTCGAAATTTTTCGGACAAAACGGGATTCCGTATGTATGTGGCCGACCCGTTCGGAATCCCGAAACGGAATCTCGAAACAGAATTCCGTATGTATGTGGCGGGCCTTAGAGACAAATTTAGATATTGAATTTACCAGTTTATAACGACAAATAAAGAAATAATATAATTTTATTAAGGACGAGTTATTCCGAGAAATTCATTTTCGAGTGTTATTTTTATGTATGTGTCTATGAATATAATGATGTATGATTATATATGTATGCTTGTTTAAAATATGATATACACCTAATGAAATGGTCACAGATGTGTTATTCAATAACGAAGAAGATTGACAATCATCATCATCATCATTACAGCCCTTCACAAGTCCACCGCTGAACATAGGCCTCCCCCAAAGAATGCCACAAAGCACGGTCCTGAGCCACCTGCATCCATCGACTTCCTGCATATCTTACCAGGTCGTCACTCCATCTAGTGGGGGGACGCCCTACACTTCGCCTGCCGGTACGAGGCTGCCACTCGAGAACCTTTCTTCCCCATCGGTTGTCGGTTCTTCGAGCTATATGGCCGGCCCATTGCCACTTCAGCTTACTAATCCGTTGGGCTATGTCGGTCACTCTAGTTCTACTGCGGATATCCTCATTTCTGAGTTTATCACGCAGAGAAACTCCGAGCATAGCCCTCTCCATAGCTCGCTGAGCGACCTTGAGCTTCCTCATCCGGCCAGCAGTGAAGGACCACGTCTCAGTTCCGTATGTCATCACTGGCAACACGCACTGGGTGTACAGTCTCGTTTTCAAGTTTTGAGGTATACCTGACGAGAAGATGTGCCGTAATTTCCCGAACGCTGCCCAACCGAGTTGAATCCGTCGATTGACCTCTCGGTCGAAGTTGGACTTACCTAGTCGGACTATTTGTCCCAGGTAAACATACTCGTCAACAACTTCGAGCTTAGTGTTCCCAACAACTACCGGCATAGGTGTGACATGGACATTAAACATGATCTTTGTTTTGTCCATGTTCATCTTAAGACCTATCCGTTGGGAAACACTATTGAGGTCATTGAGCATAGTGCTTAGGTCCTCCAGCGATTCTGCCATAAGGACTATATCGTCGGCAAATCGAAGGTGAGTGATGTACTCGCCATTGATGTTGATACCGTATCCTTTCCAGTCCAGAAGCTTGAAAACATCTTCCAATGCAGCGGTAAAGAGTTTCGGGGATATGACGTCACCCTGTCTTACACCTCTCTGCAATTGGATAGGTTTCGTACTCTGGTTCTGTACTCGGATAGCCATCGTAGCCCTACTGTACAAGCACTTCAACACTTCGATATACCGACAGTCAACTTGGCATCGCAGAGATTGACAATATGTAGTGTTATTTTATAGAATAACATTTTACCTGCTAGTTTCAGTGTGGCCCACACTGCAGCTATATTATGGTTGTAGAACGAATGGGTCGGCTCAATTGATGAAGGATCACGCTCTCGCAGAATACCAGCGTAAAATTACAGCTTAACGCTGCTGTGTTTTTTATGGCCAGTGTAAACAACAGGAGGCCCTTACGAGGTTTACATCTTAGTCCTCAGGGATGAGCATATATGTGCAGATATCTGTGGATATCAGATATCAGATGGACTGTGTGGTCGTTTGTCACCCTTATTCTATAAAAAAGCGACTATATAAAATCTTTTATATCCAAAAAGCAACATTTATTTACCGTCAAACACAAAATGTGGATACGATTCAATGGATTGTATAACGACGGAATGCTTCGACATTTCGTTATTACTATCGAACGAATTTTATTTCGTTAAAATGATTTTTTTATATTTACATTTTTATTTACTTGATTCCCGCGACATCGTCAGCGTGTAATTTATTAAGATTATATTTCATGGGTTTTAATTTTTTTTTGTGCGCAACCTTAATTCTTTTTATAAAAATTAACCCAAGTTACTCCTTATAACATCAGCTATATGTCAGTGAAAGTCCCATCAAAATCGGTCCGTAGAGCCTATAGAGCCATGCTGCAGCTATATTAATGATATAGTTGTAGCACGAATGGGTCGGCTCGAGCGGGGGAGGACCACGCTCTCACAGAATACCAGCGTAAAGTAGCAGCTTAATGCTTGTGTTTCGTATGGTGAGTGAGAAAGTCCTCACGGCTGACAACGCATCTGCATTTTAATTCGCAAACGAAAATAGATGTAGATGTCTATGGGCTACAGCAACCACTTACCACCAGGTAGACTGTGTGCTCTTTTGTCACCCTTATTCTATATTTAAAGAAAAACACCTATGAAACGATTTTTAGGCTATAATGGTATGGATGATGTTCGTTGAGATTAGTTTGTTACAATTCGAAAAATACAATAATTAATAATAATGTCCTCGAGACCAAATTTCGGTCACAGCGGCCAGTTTCAACGCAGACTAGCCTTCTGTGTAGGACGGGATTATAGTGCCCAAGTGTACGCAAGTACAGGTGCACTCTCTATTTTCTCACTGTCATAGTCCGATGGGACGATAAGACACGATCGGAGAGAAATCAGGCGCAGTACCAACGGTTTTATGTGCTTTCCGAGGCGCTGTGATGAAACAACGACAACTTGCCGACTCCAGCAAAAACTGATTCTGGTCCGACCCAGGATTCGAACCCAGGACCTCATAATCAGCAATCGGGTTTAAGACCACAAGACCCACGAAGCAGTACAATAATAAATAAGTAGAGTTTGGAAGTTCGTCTACTTTGCGAATCCCTGGTGAGTCCGCTTCCCATGAATCTGATTTTCGGACGCGCGTTTCGAAATTTGAAATATTCATATTTGAATGAATATTCAAACGGAGCCCTGTTTACATTCACGGCGCTTCAATTTCAGATATTTGCATTTATTTATTTTGAATACGTACTTTTTGTTTGCGCGGTTTTCGAAACCGCTTCATGATTGACAGGCCGCCATGTTTGTTTACATTACGATATGTCAAAAATTATTTGAATAACAGTTCGTACCTATAGGATGCAAATAAAAGGAATTTACATTATTTTAATACTCGGATACAAAATGTATCAACCCTTTAGTTTTTTTTTGTTGTTTGCTTTCAAAAACTCTTTTATTAATATCTGTTTGACTTTTGTACATATTTGCACTTGCAAAATCTGTGATTCTTTTATATTTACGTGTATAAAATATTAGGATATCAAAATAATATTTATATAACACTAGAGATCCACCCCGGCTTCGCACGGGTGACATCTGGATCTCGTCAAGAGCGCCACCTACCGGGTCTAATTGTCTAAACCATTCAAAGACTCACACAAACACACACAAAATTTCATCTAAATCGGTCCAGCCGTTTTTAGGTTTTTAGCTGGCCAGGCAGACGTCGTACTGCGCTCTCCGACTTTGTCCTATAAAAATCCTTAAATTACCAATAAAAAATATTGAGGGTCACTTAACGGGATAAGAACTATTCTATCTCTCAAGGTGGACCAAACTGCACACAGTGTGCAAAATTTCATTGCAATCAGTTCAGTAGTTTAGGAGTACATCGCGGACAAACAATGTGCTACGTAATTTTTATATATAAAGATATTATAGAGATATACCACAATGAGGTAATTTTTTTTAATTAATTTGTACATTTCAAATGTGGTGGCATATTATATAGATTATTTCTGATATAGCATAACAATGACTTACGCTAAGTAGATCGATTATAATTCCTAATATAATAACAATATGTCATTGCACACTGTCGCCCCCTATTTCCCTATCCCTCCCGTACCCCAATCATCCACTCGGTATCACTTATTCCGTATAAATTGTAATAAAAGTGAATATGTCAAAAAGTAATTAATTCTCAGGCGGTAAACCCTCCGTCTCGTAATAGTGGTGCGACATTTCTCGGTCAAATTATGTCGATATCATTATTTTACGCATTGTAAATATTTCAAATCGGAAAAATAAGAAATAAGAACGAAGATAATGGAGACTATAAACTTAACGATTTACTTAGGAAGGTTTCATTTCGTGAACTTGAAATTGGGTCTCATTTAAAGGGAATGAAAACCTTATGTCAAATTTATAATTCATAGATAATATATAATTTTCTTTTACAAAAGCAATCTTGGCCATAGACAACCGGGATAATTGCTGAGTAGTGGCGAGAATCGACTACCCCATATCAGCCCGTGGGTATCGTAAGAGGCGACAGGGATATTTCAGGATATGGGCTTATTGGTAACAACACAAATAAAAAACTGCAGTTACCGTTACCGTTACAGCCTATTAGAGTCCACTTCTGAACATAGGCCTGCCAAAGATTGCCTCATAGGGGGATATTTGCCAAAGTTGCCACGCTTAGCAAGCGAATTGGCAACCGTAGATTTTTTGTAGTTATTAAGACGACGCTGCTGCCCATCGAAATGATATGGGGTAGTGGATATTCTAACAACATCACTTGAATAACTTGTAATTAATAAATTAAATTATTTAATTGGGAACTCTTTATCGACATAAAGCCAACACTATAGGGCTCTAGGAAGGGCCGCTTTAGGCGTCAGCTGCCGGCGGCGTATTGTCACGGCCCTTCAGGGAAACGTGTCGCCAAATCCGAGCCGCGGTCAAGACGGGGATACGCTCGCAGTTGTTTTATTTCACTGACAAATTATAACAGGATTACGACGGGATGAACAGGAATAGTTTTTTAACTTCCCGCTTTAAAATTAATAATTTTCAAAGTAGGAAGTTATAGATTTCGGTCCGATTTTGAGAATGCGAGTCAGATTTCCACGTTTCGAGGTCCGAGGAAACCGTTCCGACTATTCCCGGCTGGACGTACGGCCGTGTGCGCGCGCGCGCGCTCTTGTGGGTGTGTGTGTGTGTGTGTGTGTGTATATATATAAATAAAATTTTGTTGTACGATATCTTTAAAAGGAACCATCCGATCGAGATGGGCGAAACGGCGTTGGAAAGTGTTAATTGAGACTTCGATCTGTTTAGATTTTCAAGTCAATCGGCAGAAAAAAAATTAAGATTTTCGAGCGTTGCGCTCGAAAATAAGCGGGATGTTCAAGGGCTGGCGTGCAGGATCAACCGTTTTTCAGATTTTTTTATTTAAAATATTGCACTTTTTACGATTTGTTTATTATTAAAACAAATTATATATACGACGCTGGTAGTTATTTTCCATCAGGAAGGCCGCATGCTCGTTTGCCTCATCCTCTATTTTAAAAATAGTTAAATACTCGTATGCATTCTGTGTTTTTTTTTTGCTATACAATTTGATTGAACCATCGCATTTTTAAGTACTAGACAAAGGCCAAGAATGTGCCGTAAGCTGTTTTCTTTCTCAAAATACTGGACAAGTTTGTAAGTATAGAGTTGCTACCCTCTCGCTGCAAAACTGCTCCTCCTATAACTTTTTACGTTTTAGAGCAATGCTGCAGCTATTTTTAGTAGTAGCTGTTATTAGTAGTATAGTTGTAGCACGAATGGTCGGCTCGACCGGTGAACGACCACGCTCTCACAGAATACCAGCGTAAAATAGCAGCTTAACACTGCTGTGTTTCGTGTGGTGAGTGTAGAGAACCGGAGACATTTTTTACTGGAAAAGAGGCATTCCAACTTAGTCCTCACGGGTGACAACGCATCTGCATTTTGATTCGCAAACGAGGATAGATGTAGATGTATATGGGCCACAGCAACCACTTAACATCACGGGGACTGTGTGCACGCTTGTCACCCTAATCCTATATGCTTAAAGTTTATTTTAGACTACGCTATACCAAATTTAAAGATGTTAATAGTTGAATTATCAATTATCCCCGTCACCACTAATCCCAGCATCACTAAACTAGGAAAGACCCACCACCGTCGATAATACGACACGTGTTCCGTCTCTAGAAGAGGCATCCTCAATTGAAGTAGATTCTGCGGTGTTTGTTGTTGTGTAATTTATGTTTGTAAACTGCCTCCACGATACAAAAGAAGATCCTAGTGTGGAGGTAATGTTTTTAAACAGAAGATAAAAACAAAAAAAAAACGATAAAACTCGTACAATACATGTGTGTGATTTGTAAATTGTACGTATTCCAGTGTTGTAACATTATAACTACATTCTTTTTTTAAATCGTAGAAACATCTGTCACTTTGACAATATCATTATCGATCGTCAATTTTTAATTTCTGACGCATCACGATTACGCAATTTTAACGACTCAATTCTTGACAATGAAATAGGAATCGGAGTTCGATATTTAAAAATTTGACAAATGACGCTCTCGGCGCAAAGGCGCGAATCGATCGCTAACCGATTAGTTCCGGCGAATCGCGGCATGTGATTTGTCATTTCCGGTTCGAATATTATTTTTACTTTTTCACTTTTTAATGTTTTTAAAACAAAGCTCTGTACGAGAAATTATTTCTAGTATTAATTGAAAAGTTAAGTCGTTGCTACGCGCTCGCCTTATAATTTAATGTTGCGCGACAGACGTTGCAAAAAATAAAAGTTTATCAAGTTAATGCATATGAATCTGAATTTAAAGTGAAATATACCAACTTTCTAATGTGTCCACCGAATCTCGCCATTTACCATGGTCTCTACCGACGTCAGGAATAGTGAGACCGCGAAGAAATGAGGGACGTTTTTGTATCTCCGATGCAGGAAGTCGATGAATAAAGGTGGTTCAGGACCATGATAAGGAATCTACACCTTAGTGCCCCCATGACCATAGGTGCTGCAAAGCACCCAAAATGTAGGAAATTAAAAATAATGAAATGTATATATATATATATATATATATATATATATATAGGTACTCTTGGAACATTTTCAATATGTCGCCAATTTGGTCGATAAACTTTCGCCTAGGGCGTCCTTTCCCGACTTTGCCGCGCTAAAATATTACGTGATTAGAAGTTTTTTTTAATTTCTGTACCTATAATCCGTATACAGGTATTCTTGAGCTCATCATAATTCAGCACTCAAAATTGCAATTACCAATTTTAATGTATTTAAGCCAAAAATCTAGCGTTATTGAAAGAGGCTTAAAAGACAATAAAAAAAAGTAAATCTGCATCTCAACTAAAGGTCTCTGAGAGACGACTACAATGTTTGTGCCATTTATTGTAGAAACCATCGGTCCATGGGGTCCTGAAGGAACTATATCCGCGACTGGTCTTCGCTGCTGTTGATAAGAGAGCTGTTTCTTTTCTCGCTCAAAGGTTAACGATAGCCATTCAGAGAATAAACGCAGCAAGCGTTCTTGGCACGATATCACGAAGAGTTGAACTGTATGATAATTTAAGTTTATGTTTTTCTATTAGGGTTTTTTATATTGTGTATATTTGAAAGTTATGTAAATAAAAGAAGTTGTAAATATTAAATATTCTAAATGTCAATACTGTTTTATACTGTCTTTTATAAAATAGTTAGTGTTAACTTTCATCTCTACATACTATAAAAACAAAGTCGTAAGCTACTTTGTTTTTCGCTTAGGTCTTTTAAACTATCCAACTTATTTTGGTGCGGTTTTTTTAATAAATAGATAGAATGATTCAAGAGGAAGGATTATATGTATGATGTATGCATATTATATATTATATAATTCTTCTGCCGTGTGTATGTGACTGAACTCCTCCTAAACTACTGGAACGATTTTAATAAAACTTTGTGTGTGTGATTAAGTTGATTAGAGAATGGTTTAGATTCACATTTGGACCCGGTACTGTCTTTTTTATATTTTGTGCAAGTTTTTATATTCATAATTAATACTTAACGTAAGTTCATACGTGGTAGAGCCACGCTGCAGCTATATTATGGTTGTAGCACGAATGGATCGGCTCGACCTGGGTAGGACCATGCTCTGACAGAATACCAGCGTAAAACAGTAACTTGATGCTGTTGTGTTTCGTATGGTGAGTGTAGAGAACCGGATACCCTTTTTACTGGAAACGAGGCATGCTATGTCAGTCCTCAGGGGTGACAACGCATCTGAATTTTGATTATAAAATGTAGATGTTTATGGGCCACAGCATCTACTTACCATCAAGTGGACTGTGTGCTCGTTTATCACAGTTATTCTATAAAAATAAAGTCCGTAGATATGTTATGTCTACTCAAAGTACATATTACTTTCTTTTTTCTTTTACGTTTCTTAGTGAGTGTATACTCTCTTCGGGGAAATAAATTTCTTAAAACACAATTAAATGTGTAATATATCTAAACAAAACAAATACCTAACAAAAGATGAAACGATTCAAAGTATCACGTCACGCAAGAAGACGAACACTGTGATGACAATTGTAAAAAGAAATATTGAACGATTAATCATATTCGAGCGTTCATCTGCGGACGTTTGCGACGTTCATCATTCATCCGCAGCATCACGCCTATTTTTCTGCAAATCGTTAACAATTTAACGAAACAGATGTATGTCATCCATAAATATTTATATATATCACAGAGTTGCGTGTAAAACGTAAAACGAATCATAAGAAATTCTTAAAAGCTTTTTTTTACAATCTGCTCTGACTCCATAAAAAGAGAACAAGATTATATTGTTAAAATACAGTAGTTAGTTAATGTTTATTTTCTTATAGTACCTATGAGAGTGACAAACGAAGACGCAGTCCACCTGATGGTAAGTGGATACTGTTGCCCATAGACGCCTAAATTTATCTTCGATTAAGAATCAAAATGCAGATGCGTTGTCAATCCTGAGGATTAAGATGGAATGCTTTGTTTCCTAAAAAAAAAAAGATCTCCGGTTCTCTACACTCATCATACGAACCACAGCGGCTTAAGCTGCTATTTTACGCTGGTATTCTGCGAGAGCTTGGTTATAGCTTGGTCGAGCCGACACATTTCTGCTACTACCATAGTATAGCTGCAGCGTGAATCTTCCACGTATTAAAGGAGTATGTGAGGAGGAAGCAAAAGGATCTTGTTACTCTGCGATATCATTATCGTCATCATCATTACACCCCTTCACAAGTTCACTGCAGAAATGTGCCACCCAAGGAGCGCTACAAAACATGGTCTTGAATCACCTGCGTCCATTGACTTCCTGAATGACTTAACCAGTCCGTTACTCGATGTAGTAGGGACCGTCTTTTGAAACATACCAATATAATATATGCGCGAAGCCGTTTTTTTTGGTTTTTTGTGTATATTAATAGCGAAATAAAGTAACTTAAACATTTAGTTAATTAACATAATATACAATATTTTATATTTTATTATATACAATATTAAAATCGTAAAAGCGGTATTGTGCCAAGTACGCCGTGCGTTTCCCCGCTGAATTGCTACACTTAGCCTTTGAGCGAGAAGAGAGCCAGCTCTTCTATCAGCCTCCAACAGCAACGACCAGTTGCGGATGGAGTTCCTTTAGGAACTTCACCACACGTGGACCCCACGGACCGATAGTCTTTATAGCAAATGGCACAAATATCTAGTCATCTCTCAGAGACTTATCAAATAAAACTATGGTTATATAACCTTTAACATTTAATTTACCTTTTCCCTAATTCGGGATATTTATGGGTAAAATTTGTGTTTATTAAAGTTTTAATTAACTAAAAATAGATTGTAGATCTCATTTTCTATCGACTTCAAAAAGGAGACGATACTCAATTCGACTGTATATTTTTTTATGTGTATTACATCATAACTTTTTACTGACTGAACCGATTTCGACGATTATTATATTATCTGAAAGCTGGTGCTTCACATGTAGTCTCGTATAAATTTGATCAAGGTCTGACCAATAGTTTTTGAGTTATTCTTAATAATTTATATTGAAGTCGGTTGTACAAAATTTTTATTTTTAAATTATCTGTTAAAGAGTCCATCTGAACAGGTATCACCCTCTTACCTGTTTCTGACACCAAGCAGCATTACGTACATTATATGCTCTGGTCTAAAGGGTATAGAAAGCCAGCATAATTCCAGGCTGTGAGGCATTCCATCTTAGACCTTAGAGGTGACAACGCATCCGTAGCCTTCTTTGTTTGAAGTTGGTCGTAGCAGCATTATACATGGTAGAGCCATGCTGCAGCTATATTAGTAGTATAGTTGTAGCACGAATGGGTCGGCTCGACCGGGGAAGGACCACGCTCTCACAGAATACCAGCCTAAAATAGCAGCTTGATGCTGTTGTGTTTCGTATGGTGGGTGTAGAGAACCGGAGACCCTTTATACAGAAAAAGAGGCATTCCATCTTAGTCCTCTCGGGTGACAACGCATCTGCATTTTGATTCTTTAGTGAGGATAGTTGTAGATGTCTATGGGTCACAGCAACCACTTACCATCAGGTGGACTGTGTGCTTGTTTGTCACCCTATACTATAATAATTTAAAATTAAAAATTTTGTACAACCGACTTCAATATAAATTATTAAGAATAACTCAAAAATTATTGGTTAGACCTTAATCAAATTTATATGGGACCACATGTGAAGTCAATTCAAAAAATCGTCGAAATCGGTTCACCCAGTAAAAAGTTATGAGGTAACACACATAAAAAACATACAGTCGAATTGAGTACCGGCTCCTTTTTCAAGTCGGTAGAAATAGCAGGCCATGGGTTTTAGTAGCCACTTACCTTTAGATGGACTGCAAGTTTGTTTGCCATTTAAATGTTATTAAAAAAAAACTTTAATACAGGTGATATACTAGAAACATTTAAAAAATTGACCTAATTTTACTGTACGAAAATTGATTAATTTTGTAGAAAAATGCAAACTACGGTATTAGGTTCACTGTAAACCGAAGTAAATTTTATTCATAATACTTTGAATATTAAGTATTATAATATTATCTATGTATTAAGTACCTACATTCGTACGTATCATTTATTAAGGGTGCGACGAGGGTAAACCGAAAAAAATCACGATTAGTAGTTAATCTGAAGCAAAAACAAAAAACATTTTTTTATTGCATGCAGTGGCACAGGAACTCCCGCGTTCTGCCACGCCTCCCACCATCAATAAAATGTGTTGGCAGGAACACAATGCGCGGATATGGTTTATTCCAAAAATTGTTAGGATTTCGCCCAAAAATTAATAAAAATGAGAAATCGCAGAAAAAAATTAATGCGTTTGGCCCTTTTTGACGATAATTCTATCGATTGTGAGTTGCATTTTCTTTTTTTTTATCGACATTGATTTATAAATTGTTTATTACCCTATGTTATACGTAAAGAATTACAGTATGACTTAGTGGAAAGAGTAACTGATTACCGAGTCGTAGATTCTGGGTTAGAATTCCAGCTGGAACGATTTATTTAATAAAGATACAAACGAGCACTTAGTTTGCGTGATGATAAGTGGATATGGCGGCCTACATTTATTTTAGGTGTTGAATCATAAAATACAGATGCATTGTCACCACCGGGACTAAGGGCCTTGTTATCAGTAAAAAGGGTCACCGGTTCCGATTCGCGTACCAGACATTGCATTAAGCTGCTATTTTGTGCAAGCTTGGTCCTTCCCCGATTGAGCCAACCAATTCGTGCTACACTCACACTATATAATATAGTTTTTATACGTGGTAGAGACATGCTTCAGCTATATTATGGTTGTAGCACGAATGGGTCGGCTCGACCGGGGAAGGACCACGCACTCACAGAATACCAACGTAAAATAGCAGCCTAACGCTGCTGTGTTTCGTATGGTGAGTGTAGAGAACCGGAGGCCCTTTTTACTGCAAAGGAGGCACTCCATCTTAGTCCTCACGGGTGACAACGCATCTGCATTTTGATTCTTAATCAAAGATAGATGTAGATGTCTATGGGCCACAGCACCACTTACCATCAGGTGTACTGTGTGCTCATCTGTCACCCTTATCCTATAAAAAAAGCTGCAGCATGGCACTATCACGTTAAATGTATTTTTATGTAATAATAATAATTACTCTATTATTTACGCGAATATTATACTTTGAATAAAAACTAATTTCACTGATTTTATCATTTCTTTTTAACGTTCTTTACTTCGACATTCGAGTACTTTGTAGCACCCATAATCACATAGGAGCTCTATTATGGACAGCTCCCATAAACGCGATAATTTAATTCTATAAAACGTTACCCTATTACTCTAGGATTTCTCCTGTATCTTGAAGGGGATTTACATACAAAAATTGTACAAGGACATCCAGTACAACAATTATTTGTAGCAAATACAAATTTTTGTTTCGTGCGGGATTCGAACACGCGGCCCTGAGCGCCGCAACCAAATGCTAAGCCACTGTGCCACCTAGCCGTCAATAATAAGATATTATATTGTATTGACATAATAAAAATTTCGAGTATTTACTCTCGAGATGAGAATCATCTTTACATCAAAATGATGAATTTTATAAATGAATGGCAATTTTTTTCTTATAATTTTCTCTTTATTCACAGGTCAAAATATGGTTTCAAAACCGCCGCATGAAATGGCGTAACTCAAAAGAGCGGGAACTGCTCGCATCTGGTGGCTCGAGAGAGCAGACGTTGCCCAATAAGAACAATCCGCATCCCGATTTATCCGACGCGGAGGCGGACAAATCAAAAATGTCCCCGTTATCGCCTCTAAACGACGACCAAAATGAAGACAAAAGCAAAATGTTCGCCGCCTCATCCAGTCAGAGCGACAGTTACCGGTACGATGATAAAATAGGCGGCAGCTCGATGTATTCCCGCGAAAATTATTCAAACATGGAGGACGGCGAAGAATTTGACAGCGATGCGAGCGCTTCTGACGAAGAAATCAACGTGACATGACGTGTTTTCGTTGCCAAGATAAAAAACTGTATATTATTTTTAATATAAGTCTCAAATAATTATAACTTATTGTAACATGTATATTTAGCCCCTCAGTTTGTATCACACTGACCCAGACTTAATAATAGGTTAAAGAAGTCATTGCACTAACCAAAGATATAACCTAATATAGCAGAAGCACTAAATGTATTTATTATATTGTCCTTAACTTTCCTCTTCGTATTTGGAATCAGAAAAAATAAATTAATAATAATAATGCGTAGGTTACGTTATTCAACTTTTTTTCAAGATGTTGCTACGTATCAAGCGCGTTCTTAATTATACAATTTTATCGTGAAAACATGTTTACTACACAAATAGACGGTTTTAAATCTAAAGATAACCCATTAAGTTATTTACAAAATATCATGTACTATTTAAAAAAAAAACTATTGTCATCTTTTTTAATATATGTTTAGTATTTTGTTTAATTTAAAACAAACTTTAATGTAATAATTTATAATTTAATTAACATAATTTCCGACATATAATTCTTCGTACATCCGTCCCGCTTAATCCGATTAATTTGTTACAATAAATAATTATTTATAAAGTGATTTAATGTAAATTTTGTGTAAATAATATTTAACGTAAGTTCGTATATTTATTTTTAAAATTAACTACACAGATAAGAAAATTCCGATCATTATTTGGGTATAAATCACTCTCCTTAATAATAATTTTTTTCGAAATCATTTCTGACAAAATACAAATATGTAAGGCGTTAATAAAAAAATACAAGAATCAACAACCAAATTACCCAGCAGTATTATACAATTGCACGACTAGTCCTTTGTGGTGATAATGAAGCTGCTGTCTGATATCTTAAATGTTAATCTTCTACCAAAGATTTAATATAACCTAGATAAAATAGGAATTCGGTCTGGAAGATATTATTTATATATAAATAAACACAAATAAAAGACCATCAACAAAAATCAACAACCCTTATCACCTTAAACACGTTGAAATCTTCGATTCGATAAAGAATGCAAGCTGTTAGGGGGAATATAATATGCTCCAAAAATTGATTTCTTAAATTATGTTTACGTACTAAGAGAGAAGCAAGCGATATTATGTTATAAACGTAGTTCTTAGAGTATTTTCCGGAAGCGAACTGACGTTTTTGTTATCTTTTATGAAGCGCTCAAAAAATATCGAGTAGTAGATTTTGAATAAAACAGAATATATTAACGGATTAATGTATGCTTTAACTGTTTTGTTTTTGTGGCCCAAGTATTATAGAATTATTTTTAAATTAAAAGGCTAGTACACATTTCTACCACTACAGTTATCTTATAGCGAATAGAATCTACCTGATAGAATAAACCTATACAATAAACCTATCGGCATGAGGTTTTGAGTTCTAATAAAAACTTATAAACATATATGCTGCTAGTAATATTTTAAAAGAGGTTTAGGGGGTTTTGACCACTATTGCAGATCGCTGCTCCCGTATTATCGTATAAAAACTGGTTTGAAGTGGATTTTTATACGTAAAAGTGATACAATTTTGTACATACAGACATTTAGTCTGCCTCTGTGAACCAATAGTGGAAGCGACGAAGCAAGTGCTCTGATTTTGTTATGATTTTGATATGTATATCATTTTAATTTGTCCTCTTTGACGCCTCGAGTTATTACCGTTATCCACTATCTGCTGCGTTAAGCAGTCCTCAAAATCTCCCAAAAACTTCACAATGTAAAAACATTAATATAATATATATTACTAAATGTTTTGTATGCAAATTATTTTGTTATGGTAATAGCATTATTTCACTTGGAACTTTTTTGTTGTTTATGTAGGCAACATTATCACTCTCTTTTGCACTGTGCCGTAGCATAGGGTTCATTTATAATGACGTTTAGATTTTAAAATTTCGTAGCTGCATTTAATTTACACAGTTTAAAGGGTCATTTCCATTCACTTGACATAGACAAAAGTCATATCTATGACCAGTTATGTACGCTGTCAAATTATGCCGAAATGATCATTCATATTTTCACAACTATATTAATTAAAGGCTTTTTAACTTTTTAAAACTATATTTAAATTATCTGGCAATTATACTATTCCTTAGTGTTGCCATATATAAAATGTAAATTTTTGATAGAAATTAAAAATAAGGAGATATTTGTAACAAAATTGTAAATCTAAGAATAATGTTTGATTGTAAATAATTTTATTGTACATATAATGTCGTATTGTAATAATTTAAGCTTGATCAAGACTCCATTAATTCGTAAACATTAATGTCTCATAAGTTTTATGTGGAAATAAACGGGAAATATAAAGTGCATTTTTGATTTTTAAAATTAGTACCTGAGCGAAAAAGCTTTGCTCGACGCTAGAAATGAAAATCCGGGATGACGCCTATCTAGATATTATTATAAAATAAGGGTGACAATCAAGCACACAGTCCACCTGATGGTAAGTGGATGCTGTGGCTCGTATACATCTACATTTACTCTCATTTAAGAATGCAGATATCTTGACGTCCCTGAAGACTGAGATGGAACACCTCGTTTCCAGTAAAAAGGGTCTCCAGTTCTCTACACTCACCATATGAAACATAGCAGCGTTAAGCTGCCATTTTACAAATTTTCTAAAAGTTTTTTTAAAAATAAAATTAAGTGAAAAGAACTTAGACTTACTTAGTTCATCTGATGGTAAGTGACTACTGCAGCCCATGGACATCTTTTTTTTATAAAATAAGAGTTACGAACCAGTACACAGTAGAGGGATAAATAACTTTTTAAAAACAAAAAAACGTGTGAGTGTCGTGGAACACTCGGCTTGTACGAAGTTCCTTGCGTAGTATATTATCTATACAAATAAATAAAATTGGAGTGTCTGTTTGTAACGTCAAATGACTGCTTTTCACTAAATGCATATGAAAGTATATATGGTACTTATAACAAAAACACAATTTTTGAAATTTCTGTCTGTCTGTCTGTTTATTCCGGCTAATCTCCGAAACAGCCGGATCGATTTTGATGAGACTTTCACTGGCAGATAGCTGATGTTATAAGGAGTAGCTTAGGCTACTTTTGTTTTAGAAAAATAATTAGGGTTCCGCGCAAAAAATTAAAATCCTAAATTACACGCGGGCGAAGTCGCGGGGAACAGCTAGTTATTGATAAACGTATTGTATTATTGATTGACAAATACAAATAAATGAATTACTAGCGTTTATTAAAATGTAGCATCATTTAAAATAATATTTCTTTCACGGCAAGATAAGAAAAGTGCGAGGGAGATAGATATTATTCCATCTCCACTATAGAAATGGGTACGTGTCGGAATCAATCTTACACTTTTTCTCGCCTAGCCACCGTCCGTCAAATTCGTACTGTGCGATAAAGAACTTCGTTCCAAAAATATTATTAACTAAACGACATTAAAATATGAGCTACAACTCTGATTGTCCGAGTTTTCCAAGTTCACGTAAGCTACGTCGGAAAATGCTGAATTGCGGCACAAAGCTGTAGCGTTGTTCTTTATTTATATAAGTAGAATAAGGGTGACAAACGAGCACACAGTCCACCTAATAGCACAGAATAAACTTATAGTAAGTGAGTACTGTGGGCCATATGCATCTACATTTATCCTCGATTAATAATCTGAATACAGATTATTAGTTGAGAGACTAAAGGAAACGAGGCACGTTTCGATTAAAAGGTGTAGAGAACCGGAGATCCGGTTCTCTACACTCGCCATACGAAACATGGCAATATGAAGCTGCTATTTTACGCTAGTATTCTATGTGAGTTTGGTCCTCCCGGTCAAGGCGACCTTTACGTGATACACCCTTAGTATAGCTAAAGCATGGCTCTACCATATACAACAATCATCCAGCTTACCAAAAAAAAAAAAAACAAAAAAACGACATTTACGTCATTACCTTTGAGGACTAAGATGGAATGCCTGTAATCATATTCTTCTCTATATACCATGCAGACCGAAACACAGCTGTATACTGCTATTTGGCTGCACCAATACGTAACAGGGTCGTACCTACCTAGATGAACTCCTGGTAGAATAGAAGTCCCACCAGTTAGTAGTAGTATTGTAGTCGTAAGGCTCGCAGTAACAACTGTAGCGCTGCAACAGCGAACTACTTTTTTACGCTTTCTGTTTTGAATGTTACAATACCGTTACCGTTACAGCCTATTGAAGTCCACCGCTGAACATTGTCCTCCCCATAGATTGCCCCTTAGGGAGGATATTTGCCATAGTTGCCACACTTGGCGGATTGGAAACCACAGGTTTTTATTTTTAGTCGTTATTAGGAAGACGCTGCTGTCCATCTCCTGACTTGTTTCCCCCTGTCGCCTTTTATGACACCGACAGGATGATATGGGGTAGTGAATGTTCTAATTATTACACTACACGGTTAAAGTTCAATAAATCTTTATATATAAAAATTACGTGTCACGTTGTTTGTCCGCGATGAACTCCTAAACTACTGTACTGATTTCAATGAAAATTTGCACACTGTGTGCAATTTAGTCCAACTTGAGAGACAGGATAGTTTTTATCCCGATAAGTGGCCCTCAATTTTTTTATTGCTAATTTCTGGAGTTATTTTTGGGAAAGCAAATGGTCGTTCGGAAAGGGCAGAACAACGTTTGCCTGGTCAGTTAGTAACTAAACAAAACTCCGTTACGATAATGAAAAGTTCACGATTTATAGACTACTAAGAACGTGAAAAACAAAGAGGATATCTGGTGAATACAAGAAGACCTCTAAAATAATAATTAAACGGTAAGAAAATTACTTAAGTTTAATGAACAAATTAAGCATCACCTTGCGCTAGCAGCGTAGATGCAGAGTATGTTTACCTGGTAGAGCCACGCTGCAGCTATATTATGGTTGTAGCACGAATGGGTCATCCGGTTGAGCAGACCCTTCTAAGTTTTGTATCAATAGATTTGATTATATAATTTCTTTTGTTCGTTTATGTAAAAAAGTCACAGCAACGTCACTTATCTTGACGACGATATTATTATTAAAGGTAAGTCTTACTGCGCATCATCATTATTGTCAATTACAAAATGTTACCAAAAATTGTGATTTTAAATATACGTCTCTATTATTTCGCTGGTCAAACTCAATTATTTTTTGATGCTACAGACCAGCTTATTTTTTCCATCTTATTTACAGCAAATAACGGCGTGAGGGCGGTGCGCGACCGTTACAAATGTGAAGGTGGTTTCAAATGTTAGGTTACATAATATCATTTAAACTTTTTTCCGGACTAGTCCATATCATGTTTTCGCAGCCGATTTCAAACCATGACCATATTGTATAATGTCCTATAGACAAAATCCGGTCACGGAGGACAGTCTCAATGGAGTCTAGCAATCTGCGCGGGTCAGGTTTATAGTGCACGAATGATTGCGTAAACAAAATTACACTATCTATTCCCTCTTTCTCATAGACTGATGGGATGACAATAGGCCTGAGAAGAGCGAAAGGAAAAAAATGTATGCGTTGTGGCTCGCTTCTAATGGCTAGATACTATTAGATAGAAAATAGTTAAGGTACGGTATATTCCATTTCTGCATTTTCAGCTCATAAAATTGTACTGCTAGTCATTGGTCTCTTCCGTTGTTGGGAGAATTTATCTTAATCAAAACGGATTCGCAAACCGCTTGGATTGCGGATGGCAGTTTTTGACGTCTGGTACCTTTGATGCCAGTCCCGGTTTACGTAACCGTTGAAAGCCATAAAAATATTGTCTGGCACTTCTCATAGTCGCCTCTTTCGACACTTACGGGACGAAGGGACACCCACGGGACGAAAGGATGGGAATGGATTCTTATGTGGTGAAAATACCATGTAATGTAATGCATGGTTTGTCAATAAGGAATATTAACAAACCGTGCACATTGAACATTTTTCCCAAAATCCCAATAGCGGCCGCACACTGAGCACCCTGCTGACGATCTAGACACTGATCGAAAGATTACTATTACTGGTATTAGTATTACTGCGACAATATCTTTTTTTATAGAATAAGGGTGACAAACGAGCACACAGTCCACCTGATGGTAAGTGGTTGCTGTGGCCCATAGACAACTGCATCTATCTTTGTTTGCGAATTAAAATGCAGATGCGTTGTCTGCCGTAAGGACTAAGATAGAATGCCTCTTTTCCAGTAAAAAGGGTCGCCGGTTCTCTACACTCACCATACGAAACACAGCAGCGTTAAGCTGCTATTTTACGCTGGTATTCTGTGAATTACATTTCAATAATTTTTTTTATTGAATGAGGGTACCATACGAGCACACTGGCCACCTGGTTGGAAGTGGATGCTGTGGCCGCATAGACATCTACATTTATCCTCAATTAAGAATCAAATTGCAGACGTATTGTCACCACTATAGACTAAGATGGAATACCTCGTTTCCAGTAAAATGGTTCTGCGGTTCTCTACACTCATCATACAAAACACAGTAGCAGTTTAAAGCAGTTTAATGCTACTGGGTTTCGTATGATGAGTACTGTGAATTTTACGCTGGTATTCTGTGAGAACGTGGTCCTTCTCCTTCATGCTACAACCCTAATATAGCTTATCCCAATAAAATCTTTGAAAGCATGGCCGCCGTAGTTTTGCGTCAAGCGCAGTCCACTTTATTTATAACGCTTTTAGCACCTACACCTCACACCCCGTGTGTGAACTTTTATTTGTTGCCCTGTGACCTCGGACTCTTTTCGAAAAAAATAGCAGTTACCGTAAAAGGCTTAAATAAAAGCATATTCTCTTACATAATTGACGAATTAAGTATAGGATTTTTAACGTGTCTTGAAATTACATCAAACTACACTCACATATTATTTCTTTTAAAATCTAAAATGTATAAAAAAAATTAAAAACGAATCTTTGTTCCTCAGACACTTAAGATGCAAGTTTTTTTTTCATAGGTAAGGGTGACAAACGAGCACACAGTCCACCTGATGGTAAGTGGTTGCTGCGGCCCATAGACATCCACATCTATCCTCTATTACAAATCAAAATGTAGATGCGTTGTCACCCGTGAGGACTAAGATGGAATGCCTCATTTCCAGTAAAAAGGGCCTCCGGCCACCTGCACTCACCAAGCGAAACGCAGAGGTAAACCTCTACTTCACGCTGGTTTTCTGTAAGGTCGTGGTACCACCCCGGTTCGAGCCGGCCCATCCGTGCGACAGCAAAAGCTGCCGCGTGGCTCTACCACTGTTAAAAAGTTTCTTATAATATCTTCTTTCTCTCTAACTCGCCGTGCGGTTGCTTTGCAACTGTTGTATACGATATGGTTACACCGCCATCTATTATTATATATTAGAAGTTAGGAGATTTTCATTACATCTCCCATAGACGCCATAGCTTGCTACATATTAATTTATCTACTAGCTGACCCGACAGACGTTATTCTGCCCTTTCGGTTGGTGGCGCGATGAGTTTAGTTTCACACACACGCACTTTTCTATAGAATTATTAAACGTATAGCTAAATCCTCTTTAGGACTAATGGAACCAATATCATCCATAATGACAATAAAATTAAAGAGAAAAGGAAAATATAACCCCTTTATTACTCTCCCGTAAGCGGGTAAAAAGTTATACGTTATACACGGTCATTTACTGTCTACATACAAAATTTCATAGAAATCTGTTCAGTAGTTTTTGCGTGAATCGTGAACACAAATTTTTTCTACAGATTTATTATATGTATATAGGTAGATGATAGACGTCTCTTACAACACGGACGATAACGGTGATGGATTCTCCTCTGCTACCACTAGATTTTTCTTTAGAATAGAATAGAATATAATAATTTTTATTTAATATAGTTTACAAGAATATTTATGTTTTACCACTGATTCGGAAAAAACCTCTGTCCTGGGAAGAAGCAGCAAATAACCTAGCGGAAGTGATTACTTATTCCAATTTTAATTGTTGATTTACCACGTGCTCGGCGGTGAAAGAAAACATCGTGAGGAAACCTGCATGTCTGAGAAATAAGAATTAAAATATTTCGCACGCAATGAGGCAGCGCGCTGGACATTTGCCCTAAAAGCCACTCAGAAATGAGAGGAGGCTTGTGCCCAGCAGTGGGACGTATATAGACTGTAACTTTTTTACGTAGTAGAGACATGCTGCAGCTATATTAGTAGTATAGTTGTAGTATATAGTACGAATGGGTCGGCTCGACCGGGGAAGGATCACGTGCTCACAGAATACCAGCGTAAAATAGCAGCTTAAAACTGCTGTGTTTCGTATGGTGGGTGTAGAGAACTGGAGACCCTTGTTACTGGAAACTAGGTATACTATCTTAGTCCTCACGGGTGACAATGCATCTGCATTTTAATTCGCAAGCGAAGATAGATGTAGATGTCTATGGGCCACAGCAACCACTTACCATCAGGTGGACTGTGTGCTCGTTTGTCACTCTTATACTATAAAAAAAGTTCGATCAATAATGTCCTTATGTAATTCAATTTAAAAATAGTGTGAAGGTGTCCTACCATCTTGTTTCAAAAACCCGTCTCAGAATATAGGAGGTGGCTTGATCTAGCCCAGCTGTGGGATGTATAATTATATATTAATTATAATATTAATTTATTATTATAAATTACATATTATTATATATTAATTAGACGAACCTAAGGATGAATAATACTTTTACCATCTGTTGCAGCAAATTTTTACAAACACGGCGCGAAAACATCAAACATCACCGCGCGGGTCGATCGCGAGCAGAAGGCACGTGGCGCCCACGCGTTGGCAACTTACGTCAAACACATACGTTAGGACAAATTGCACCCTTAGCCGACTATTACATGATCTCACTTACGACTCCTTCACTCCCAGCGATCGAATTAAATAAACAAATCATGTTCCCGTTTAGGACTTCAAGTTTTCCGTTTCGTTTGTTGATGCAACTCATTTCCCTTATATTTTATTGAGATTTATTAAGAGACTTCAAAAAAATTTTAATTAATATCTGAAGCTCTACTTTTTAATTTATGTAATTCAAAAAATAAAGATCAAATATTCTCAAACAAGGATATCAGGAAATAGGCAGCAGCATCTTACTTCCTATAACAACTAAAATAAAATAAACTTTTTTCCAACCCGCTAACGAAGCTTGGCAGCTATGGGAAAATCTCCTCTAACAGGCAATCCATGGAAGAGGTCTATGTGCACCAGTGGACTTTTATTGGCTGTAATGGAGGTGTAGACAACTTGCAGTTAATTTTTTTTTTCATGAATTCTTAAGTCCACATCATCCTAAAATCTAAAATCGCAAACTTATAAAAGTTTCTATGCATGTTACGATGCTAACAGACATAAAAGAAAATGCAAACAACATAAAGGGAAGCCCCCACATCAAACGCATTATTTCCAAACCAATAAAATAAACGCACAAATGCATAGAAAATCCACGCAAGTGGACACGTGACGTGCACGCGGCGTGACGTCATGTGGTCTTAGAGCGGGATGCCTCTATATATAAAACAGAGATAAAACAATGTTTGTTTTTAAAATCTTATAATTTAATAAAAAGAATGTGCTAATTCGTTGGGCGATTCGGATTAATTTTTAATTAAAACATTCTTAACTGACATTTTGACAGGAATTGCCATTTTTTAATATAAATATTGACTATAGCATATTTAACATGACATACAAAGTGTATGTGTGCTTAATATCTCATTTCGAAAGCCAAGATTTAAATTATGGTCACTTAGTCACAAAATTATTTTAAGAGACAACTAATGTGGACTTTTTTTATGGAAGATGAAGCAAACGAGCATGCGGCTCACCTAATGATAAGTCGCCCATGAAGATCTGCAATACCAGGGGAATTGCAGGTGCGTTGCCGGCTGGACTTTTTGATGTAAGAATGAAATAAAAGTGTAACAAATTGTACCTTCTGCATGTGACAGATAAAAGATATCCTCTCATAAATCCCCTGCTAAGTGCAGGTCAAAAGGTACGTTCGTGAGGACCAAACAAATTCGAATTTTGAAATTTTGAAATAGGCGCGAAGCTCAATCAAGGTAAACACGAGTGCGCGAGGCACTTGACAGCGACTACCGACTACAATGTTCAGATATTTTGTTTCTCGGTTTTTTCATACGTGAATTTTTGAAAACTCATATCTATTCAAAATATCTTACTTTTAAAAAAACTGTGAGCAGTTAACACGTGGTAGAAGTGACACCTTCAGAAAACTAAACTTCGAAAGAATGAAACGAATGTTAGTAATGTGTAATATTATATATTACATCTCATACTATAAATATTTTTTCGATCAACCGAGCGATATTTTCATATTATGTTTCGCGCCCTGTACCCCGCACACTGTTCCGCGCCGCCGCTACGTACTATTATTTATTCTGTGCCGCTACGTCTAAGTTCCTTAAGTTCGTGTCTGTCATTACTTGAATGAACTTTGCGTAGTGCGTATACTCATTTCTCATTTGTATTCATAACTTTTCATTCATTAAAAGGTCTAAGTTCACCATATTCCCCTCTAAACTTTAAATGATTTGATATATAGTATCGACGCTTCCTTTTTTTACTTAAAAGTACCTAACACACATAAACCGAATTCTGCATCATCTCCCACTGATAAATTGTCGAGGCTATCAAGCAAAACAATATCCATTTTGGTTGATAGACAATTTTGTTTGTAAACGACGAGTGCATTGTATATGTAATCTAATAACGAACGCACACTGGTTAAAAGATATATCTCACAGTTTGAAAGCCAATCGCGGGAAATAATTTATATCTCGGGATATAATATATATTATATCCCATAGCGAAAAGCGAGCTTTAATCCTTACTGCTCATAGATCACATGCATAATCTCCATACATAATAAGAAACACTGTATAGGTACTGTATTTATTCTATAACATTCTCTCGCAGGCTAAACTGTTTGTATGTAGAATATGTTTGTCTCTTTTTAGTGTCGATTTTTTGTTTCATCTACTTTCAAATCACAACGATTCTAAAGAAGTTTTCACTTTAGAATCGTTGTGATAGGTATTTGTGTTTCCGGAAACTCAAAACTTAAAAAATAGTCCTTTTAAAAAAAAACTTTTAACTCTTATTTCACCGTTATTGAATAATGATTAATTAAACATGAATCTGCCATAACTTTTATGGAAAAAATAAGTAAGAAAAAACTTTTCTTAACGCAGAGCATTGACGTATACAACAATTTACAAATAATAAAACTTGACGTTTGACGTTGTTTGTTTCTTGAGGGTCAAAGACGAGGTAAATAGAACACCACTCGCCATGTAACGAGGATTTTCAGTAATGACCAGAAAATCTACCGTTATTTTAATTACCTCCATACTTTTTTGTACTCATGGGAATTTGTGTGTGAATATTATTACGGGAAATTAAAAAGTCTTAACTTTTAAGGGTAATTCAGTACAGGGTGTTGAGCCGTTTAATATATAATAGGGTTGATAGGTCTCAATAAATCAATGCATTACCTAATGACCCGTGAAATGCTCAGATATATTTATTAAACAGATATTAGAGTTATTTGTCGCTGAGCCATTCTGCGCGTTAGTTACGACCCCACATATGGCAACATTAAACGGTCGTAAAGTATCAACCCTCAGCGATCGAAGTTAAGATTTTTGTTGCATTATTAACAAATTCATTTGATATATTATAATTTAAGGACTCAAAAAAAAAATTGTCGGGAATATTCGCACGAAAAGTTCATAACCAACAGCATGATTTTATTTTTTATAAAATATGGGATATATAATATATTCTATATTATTATATAAAAAATATACAATAATATAGAAGTGCGGATAAACAAGCGTATGGCTCATATTATGGAAAATGTCAACCGCCATCCACGAACAACTACATCACCAGGTGAATATTAATTATTAAAAGCAGATTGTGTTAATTACGAATTTGCGTACATTGTAAAATTTTTGTTGTATTAAATCTCTTCTACTTCATCATTAGCCTGTAAAATTCGACTCCTGAACATAGATATCTCCTGATGTAGAGAGAATTTGCCTAAATTGTCACGCATTGGAAGAAGATTGACGCCCACAGTGCCAGTCCACGTGGTAGAGTCACGCTGCAGCTATATTATGGTTCTAGCACAAATGGGTCGGCTCGATCGGGACTACGCTACTCTACTACGCTCTTATAGAATACTATGGTAAAATAGCAGCTTGTGTTTCGAATGGTGAGTGTAAAGAACCGGAGAACCTTTTTACTGGGTACGAGGCATTCAATCTTAGTCCTCAAGGATGACAACCCATCTGCGTTTTAAATTGTGACGGAGGACAAATGTAGATATCTATAGGTCAGAGTATCCACTTACCATCAGGTGGATTGTGTGCTCGTTTGTAACCCTTATTCTATAAAAAATCAAAAACTTAAATATACACAACATGCTAGACGTCTCGCACATTTAACACCAGGGGGATGAAACTGCCATACAAATTTACAAGAATAAAAAATGCATTGAAAGTTCTGCCCTCTAGTGAACCAGGTACATAAACTTGTAGGCTAGTTTTGTTCAGCGTTGTATAGATGGCGTTAATTTGGCTAAAACCCCAGAATCCAAAGCCAAAAAAAACCTAAATCTATGGCAGTTTTGGTCTATAGTTATGGTTGACACACTCGGTTGACAGTTCTTTCTAATAAATATGAATATTATTGATACAATAACTCAGAAAACGAAAAACAAAAAACTTTTCGTTCCTCTCTTGTGAAAATCATAATTTAGGCTTTATGATTATTTACTAAATATAATAATAAATGTGGTTGTTCACAGTTTATGCACCAATGTTAACGGGCTGCTAAATGGAAAATTATTAACTACTGATTTGTGATTGTGAAAATGATAATGTCAACACTCAAGCTATTAAATATTATAACATTCATAAAAGAAAATAAATACATAATTAAAATTCTATTCAGTGTTTGATATTAATATTAAAATAAAATCTTATGTGAAGTAGGTTAAGTTTTATTGGTGTTAATGTTATCTGCAAAATTACCATTTGGAGATTTAAGATAATCATTGGAGATATCCAATAATTATCTGGTAGAATGCATAAACAGAAACAATATTAATAAAACTGCATAGTTCATAATTACCAATATAGTCATTGACAAAATACGCCATCTAGTAGTAACCATGTAGTAACTACCGCAAGCCGCGTTGTACTAAAGAATACAGCGGCATCTAGCGTACAAGGTACACTCATTCGAAAACTAAAATGTGAGTGGCGCATCTATCTCTGGTATATAGTGTATTATCTATGTTTAACACTGCTGCCCGTCGCCAGTCAGAGTATTTTAATATCTGAAGTAAACGAAATGGTTTTATTCCTCTGTATTGAAAGCCAGTCAACATAACTAGTTAGTTAATGAACGTAATTTTTATTATTATCCCGAGATCAAAATACAACATAATGTAAGTAATATTTTAATAGTAAAAACAAAATTGAAAAAATATCTTAATAAATGCAACATTAATTCATCAAATTAAGAAATGTCAGGCCCAAGAAGTTTATGTACTGGAATGATTTTTAATTAAGACGTCAGCGAAACCAGTTTCTGTACGTTAGGGAGATTGACAATTTGTAAACATTAACCGCTTTAAAACTAACTGTAGCATGAAAACATCTAAAGCTAGCATTATTTATGGTCTGCAAACGCGAAAGAATGAATTTTTATAAAACATCATTAATAAAACGTCTCCTTTTTGTTATCAAAACATCGATAAATTATCCGACAATTGAATTCGCGCGTTTTTTAATGTCAAATTAGCCCGCCATTTTAGCGATTGTCAAACCTCTATTGTTCTTTTTTTGGATGCGTTCACGCGTTCATTTCTTATTTTAGGGTATCGTTGTCACATTTTAAATCCTTATCAAAATGGTTGTTGTTAATTTAGTAATATTTTATTTACTTCCTAATACATTTTTTCTCAGGCAAATAAGTATAATTATATCACATACACATATTAATATTTATCCTACTGATTGACTGATTAGCTTAATTTATTCACTCATTACAGCCTAACCAAAGTCCACTGCTGAACTTAAGCTTCCCAAATATTGTTTCATAGAGTTCATATTTGCCATAGTTGCCACGTTCAGCAGGAGGTTTGGCAATCGCTCTTATTTATTATTTAAAGTCGTTATCCGAAGATTGCTGCTGTCCGTCTTGTAATTAATTTCTATCTATCGCCTTTTATATCCACGGGATGATATGGAGTAGTGAATTGTCTTATTCCGCCACTAAACGAGGCGTTAACATAATATTTTATTTTGCTCTAATGATCTAATAAACGATTTTGTAACATGATTTTTTTATAGGATAGTGACAAACGAGCACACAGTCCACCTGATGGTAAGTGGTTGCTGTGGCTCATAGACATCTACATCTATCCTCGTTTGCGAATCAAAATGCAGATGCTTTGTCGTAAGGACTAAGATGGAAAGCGTCTTTTCCAGTAAAATGGGTCTCCGGTTCTCTACCACCATACGAAACACAGCAGTGTTAAGCTGCTATTTTACGCTGGTATTTGAGAGCGTGGTCCTTCCCCGGTCGAGTCGACCCATTCGTGCTACAACTATCCTACTAATATACTCGTAGCTGCAGCATGGCTCTACCACGTATAAATTTACCTATTACAAATGGAAACTGTTGTTGTTAGATGTGACCGATAATATAAACAAGTGTTATGTCCGTGGTTTAAAAGAAACGAAATATTGGTAAACTGGAAGGTATATCTGGTACTTTTGTTATTTGATTACTTGTAATTTCCAAGCAATATTATATTCGTAAAATTATACGAGCATACTTTAATGAAACCTTTCAGTATTGAGAAAAAGATATATTTTTTGATATAATTTTATGTTCATTGATAATTTCGGTGTTTTGAGTACTCTTCAACAAATACAATAAGGGCTAATATTCTTACGCTCACCAGATTTAAATTGTGCGTTTTAAATAAAATATCTAGTTTCTATTTATGTATTATCACAAAACAATGCCTCAGTGCTGTGTTCTTTAAGTTTTTACACTCTTTTTTTAATTCTGCTAATTTTGGAAATATTCCTGGTATGGTTTATACAATTCTAATCTAATTAATATTGTTTTTTTGTTTTTTTTTTTGTTTTAATAAAACGTTACCCCCACACTAGGATTTTTCTTCTGTATCGTGAAGGCAGTTTACAAACACAAATTGTACAAAGACAAACATCCGGACCCGGAACAATATTTGTATGCCATACAAATACTTGTTCCGTGCGGAATTCGTACCCGTACGGAACTTTTCAAACAAATTAACTTCCCCCGCTATGACGTCTGTCAAATATTTCACATATTCATAAGAAGCGCCTTCCTGGTGGCAGATAAAGTCGTGGATTTGGTCATTACCAAATCTTGATTATGAAACAGACGAAAAACTATCGTACATAAAAATCGAATAGCGAAATTAAAAATAAGACTAGTTAAATGAATAAATTATGACAATACTTAGTTTTATATATAAAATCTGCGGAACCCACAAAACGCATTAAGCTGAAATACACTTGGCCTTTTTTTTAATAAGAAGGGGTGATGAGTGCAATGTTTATATGGGGCTGGATATTTTATCGTTTTTTAGTATCTATTTGTACGTTGCGTGTGGCCTATTCATGTCGGCCTTTTGGATTAAGGCGGTTTTTGTACACCGTAATCTTTGCAGGAATGTTGCCAAACGTTTTAAGTAAGATTATGCTACAATTGCTTTAATTTTCACGTGTCCTCGTGAGAATATCCTACCATTGTAACTCTGTATGAAATAGGTTGCAAAATTGCCTATGTGAAATGTTACCATTACAGCCTATTAATGTCCACTCCTGGACATAGGCCTCCCCATAGAGAAATATTTGCCATAGTTGTAATGTTACTGTTGATTTAATAATTTCACCTCTCAGTGCGTCATGTGCTCCTGGTAGATTATCTTCAATTCCATCCATTACAACCTTGGCAACCGCAGTTAATTATTATTTATTTTTAGTCGTTATTAGGATGACGCTGCTGCCCATCTCCTGATTTGTTGTATCCCTCTGTCATCTCATACGACACCCACGGCATGATATGGGGTAGTAGATATTCTTACACCGCCACTGCACGGTAAAATGTGTGAAATGTACAATGTCGTAACTACTATATTAACAGACTGCCTCGTTAGTCTAGTGATCGTAAAAGCGGTTGCTGATCATGAGGTCCCGAGTTCGAATCCCGGGTCGGCACAAAATCCTTTATTGGGTTTTTCTGTCAAAACATTCTCAGTTGCAGCCTGGAGTCAGGAAATTGGCGGTGTTTCACCCCCGTGTCCGGAAAACAAGGGTAAAACCGTTGGTCCTGCACCTGCTCTCTCCGGTCGTGTCGGGTTACCGTCCCATCGGACTATGAGAGTTAGGGAATCGAAAGTGAATCTGTATTTGCACATATACTCGGGCACTATAATGCTGTCACGCGCAGATAGCTAGTCTCCGTTGAGACTGGCTGAACGAAATTCGATCTAGAGGACATTATTATGAACAGAAATAAATGTTTACATTTTATATTTCAACCTTTCATTGTATAAAGGATACATTGTTTTTCCAATTAGGTCATAATCAGTCGTTTGCTAAACAGGGTGTTTTGTCAATAAAAAGAATAATTTTCCTAGACACTCTATTGTGTCATCAATCCGCTAAGACAGCACTAATGCGCTTAAGTGTCTACTGCATGGCTCCGGTCATATAATATGATAACATATCTAAAAGTTGCAACGAATTGCCGATATCGATATTTAAATAAAGGCTTCGAAGCTTTTTGACAGTTAAAGCATACTATAGCGTAACGGAATTATTGAATGAAAAAAATTTTTTCGTTTCAGATTAAGACTGTGTAATGTTAACAATCAAAATTATGTTTGGTTTTGTGTTATTTTATTAGTATTGCGGATTAGTTTATAATTCTGTATTTTTTGTATGCCTACTAGTAAAATATGGCTGAACTCACTACCTATATCAGCATGTACTGTACCCATATTTCCAAAATAAAATATCTTTATCTTTAGAAGTACAATATATAACAACATAATACTGTTATGTTTATGATTGAGCACATTAATGTTATTAAAATGCATAGTGATGATTAAAATTCATAGATACTATAGAGGGAACTCAGAAGCGACACATCACTTCTTCTTCATTAGTCTAATTTATAAATTATACTATGTGAGGATTATATGGTTACCTTAATCTTTGCCGTCCTATAAGATCAAAACTGGGAAGAGGACAGAGACAAAATCACAAATTCTTATACTAATATATTAGAAAAAAATAGCAAACAAGTTTTGGCCATAATTGGGACACATCAAAAATCAACTTTAAAAAAATTAACTGCACTACACAATATTAAAATTTACTAAATTATTTACTATAATGTCAACTGTCAAAATGGCGTCGATAAAGCAGCAACCTCTTGACACTTTATTATTTCATTGACTAATAAGAGCTATCGTATCACAAAACCATCTATGCAAACAATGCTGTGGTTTTTAAGTTATAAGAAAGTGACCATATTAACTGGATGACAATATTACCCCACACGTACTATAGTTATTAACTAAAAGTTACTTTGACACGGCTTATATTTGAAGATTGGTCTGTGTCGGGCCTATTTCCTATAAATATAAACGTGGTAGAATCATGCTGCAGCTATATTAGTTGTATAGTTGTAGCACGAATTGCGGCTCGCGTAAAATAGCAGCTTAATGCTGCTGTGTTTCATATGGTGAGTATAGAGAACCGGAGACCCTTTTTATTACAAAAGAGGCATTCCATCTTAATCCTCACGGCTTACAACGCATCTGCATTTTGATTCGTAAACGAGGATAGATATAGATGTCTATGGGCCAAAGCAACCACTTACCATCAAGTGGACTGTGTGCTCGCTTGTCACCCTTATCCTATAAAAAATATATTTTGTAGTAGGTGGTAGGGCTCCTTTCCTGCCTAGAAGACTGTGTAGGTAGGCACTATCCTCTTAATTATTTCTATCGCCAATTAGCATTGCTTGCACTGCTTTGATCCGGTCTAAAGTGTATAAGAACCAATATAATTATAGCCTGAGGCATTCTATCTTAGTCCCCAGAGTTGACAACGCGTCTATTGTAGCCTTCCTGGTCTGAAGTTGCTTGCAGGTGTCTATAAACTGCAGTAGTCACTGACTTAGTGGACTGTAAGTTCGTTTGTCACTTTTGTTTTATAAAAAAAAAACAGATTACACGTATGATCATACACAACTCTTTAAAATTTGCCTAGTTATCTTTCCCATATAGTACATGAGGGTAATATGGTCAACCGGTTAATATGGTCACTTTCTTATTACTCAAAATTACAGACTTGTTTGCATAGATGACTGTATGATACGATAGCTTTTCATCAGTTAACTAAATAATAAAGGGTCAAAAAGGCGCTGCTTTATCGACGCCATTTTGACAGTTGACTTTATAATAAATATTTTAGTCTATTTTAGTTTTTAGTATTGTGTAGTGTTGTTAATTTTTTTAAGTAAATTTTTCGAAGTGTTCCTAATTATTGCGAAATCTTGTTTGCTTTTTTTTTTCTTAATATATCAGTTATAGTATACGACTTTGTGTTTTTGTCTCTGTCCTCCTCCTAGTTTTGATTTTATAGGGCGGCAAAGCTGAAGGTGTTTTTTCTGAATCATTTACTTCAAGATGAATTATTTTTTAATTAAATTATTAAAATGTTAGGCATATGTATTATATATTAACCGAGTAGTGGCGTTGTAAGAATATTCACTACCCCGTACCGTTACGTGGATGTCGTAAAGGATGATAGATGGAAACCAGCGTCTTACTAATAACAACCAAAAAATTAAAACAACTGTGGTTGCTAACCCGCATGCCAAGCGTGGCAACTATGGCACATATCCCCACCTATGAGACAATCTACGAGGGAGGCCAGTATTCAACAGTGAACTTGTGATAGGCTGAAACGGTAACGCTTTTATATATGCTGTGGCAGCTAGAACTTCAACTAAGAATAATAGCAGATGCGTTGTCACCATTAAGGACTAAGATGGAATACCTTTGCAAGTAAGAAGAGCTTAAAAATTTTGATAAAGATAAATCTGATTTGCCATATCCGAAATGAGCGTCGTTCGCAGGCAGGAGCCATCAATACTTCATCATGCGATGTACAGACGTGTAGTTTGTGTGTAGTGAGCGTGTAAACATGGGGCTCCACAATCAGCCGCAGGGCCGTATTTAGCAAATTGAAAATAAATAATATTAGAGTTTAAGAAAACTTAAACAACACGCATTGATGATGTGCGGTGATAATCTTAGTGGGAACACTGGTTCATAGTCTTCAAAATATTGCATTTTCAAGTCAATCAGCCATCTACAAGTTGGTGAAAATTACATTAAAATATTCCGTTACAAAGATAGATAGATACACGTAAAATAAAGGCGTGTTGAATAGTTAATTCCTTATGAAATTTGACTTGACATTGACTGCCGATATTTTAAGGCCACTTCTATATATGTATAAACCGTTTTTTTACCCTTATAATCCATTCTGTAGTGCATAAAATGCATAAACAATCACGCGCGTACTGCACGCTGCTACACTGTCGAATTAGGGTACTCACCCTGTAATGATTGTGTATGTTGTATGTGTGTGTAAATAAATAAAATAAAATAAAAATGTCCTTTCAAAAGTCATCATAATATGAATGATGATTTTTGAAAGGATTCTCGATATTTGAAATAACCCTTAATTTGATTTCGTTAAGTATACTCAACACTCGAATCAAAAAAATATAGTACTATGTTTTTGTCGCGGTTTAATTTTTTTTTGTTTTTATATAATTTGTAATTTAGTATTTTTGGTAGAAAAAAATATTTGAACCAGGTAGCAACACTAAATTTGACAGTACCAAGCAAAAATGGCGACCAGGCGAAACACGCTGCGGACTGTGCAGGTAATTTTACATTTTTTTTGTGTTAAGTGTCTAAAAATAATAATTATGACAATTGTTTATATTTCTATAATATATATCTAATGTTTAATTATCGTTTTCAATTCTATACGCTATGAGATATAAACACAATAGGTATGTAAACATGAATGTTGAGTATCATTAACAAAGTTCGGTGGTGTGTAATTGAGTGTGATAAACGTATGTTGAGTATACTCTACAAATTTGCATGGTGGGATATGTGATGGCAGTTTTGTTTGTTAAGGCTGCTTAACAATAATAAGGAATTTGGTGTTCTTATTTTATTTATAATATGCATAGCTTTTCTCTTTTTACGCAATACTTTAATTTCCACCATATAATATTCCTTTCCGAGCAATATTATCATGTATATTGTGTGCGATAAAATGCTTGCTTTGTTTTTTGCCTGCAAAATAAAATTCTTGTTTCAGAATTTGAGGTCAAAACGTATTTTGGCCCTTGTACCCCAAGAAAACGCTCAATCTGATATAAGTGGGACATCGAACTCTGAGAATGAGCTTGAAGACGAAGTGTACAACTTTCAAAGTCGAGCTTCTGAGTCATCTGAAGCACCATCAATTGACTCTGCTTTAGAACGGCTCGATATAGATTTTTCCGATGACAATTATCCGAATACGGCTCCGACTGATCACACAGGATATGATGAGACTGACAATTATGATGATGACCACCAAGCAAATAACTTTTCACTGACATCCATAAGTTCTTTACCAACACTTTCTCCAATGTCAAACATACCTTCTATGACGCCATCATTTATAATCAACCAAGTAAGTGACTCTCCCCAACAATCTCCATGTAATTCTACTTCAACACCTCTTCCAAATCGTTATACTCGAAAACGACGCCGTCAGCAAAACTCGGTCTCGAAAAGGCCTTGTATTGTTACTAAAAATAAGAAAGTCAACCTCAAATTTCAATGGTCAAGCGGACGTTTTCGATTTCGTGCCGAATTAGAACCCGATAAGTTTGAAAATCCTATACCTGATGGAAAAACAACATTAGATTATTTCAACGACTTTTTTTCAGAAGATATGTTCGACGAAATATGTCACTACACAAATATGTATTCCATTCAGAAAACAGGCCGATCAATAAATTTGTCAGGTGCCGAATTGCGCAAATTTATAGCAATTAAAGTCATTACGGGTATCGTGTCCATGCCTTCATATCTGGATTATTGGGCTACTGACACCCGTTTCCCACTGGTTGCGGATGTAATGCCTCTAAAGCGTTATCAAATTATACGGAGATACCTACATTTTGTAGATAATATAGATACTGACTCCGATCCATATTTTAAAATAAGACCAGTAGTGGAAAAAATCCGTGCAAACTGCCTGAAAGTAGAAGAAGAGACTAGATTCAGTATAGATGAAATGGTGATTCCATATAAAGGCACCAAAGCTGGGAAAAAAAGACAGTATAACCCGCGCAAGCCACGAAAATGGGGCTTTAAAAATTTGGTGCGAGCAGGTGCATCAGGGATTATTTACGATTTTTTTCTTTATACTGGTAACGATAATTTTGGGGATTGTAACTTTACAAAGGAAGAAGAAGGCTTAGGTTGGGGGGCCAAGGCTGTTTTGAGACTTTGTAAAAGCATAAAGAAAAAACCTTGTGTCGTCTACTTTGACAACTTTTTTTCTTCTTTGGATTTAATACACCATCTCAGGAATTTCTACGGAATATTTAGTCTTGGTACAATGCGTACAAATCGCCTGAGAGATGCCGGAAAATATCTGAAACCAGACAAGGTTCTCAAAACTCAGGGCAGAGGGGCTTTTAGTCAAACTGTTTGTAATAAAACCAAACTCTCTGTGGTCAAATGGAACGACAATAAATGTGTTGTACTGGCTTCAAGTTACGCAGACGCATATCCACAAACTAAGGTACGAAGATACTGCAAAATTAGGAAGCAGAGGATTGAGGTACAGTATCCTAATGTTGTTATGCATTATAACGCCCATATGGGCGGCGTCGACCTGTCAGATATGCTGATAGCTTTATATCGCACCGAAATGAAGACCAGGCGCTGGTATCTATCGATTTTTTCGCAATTACTTGATATATGTATTAATAATGCTTGGTTGACTTACCGAAGGGATAATAAAAGAAAGGGAGAGATTAAATATATTCTTTTGAAACAGTTTAGGCTAAGTATTTACAAGGCATTGCTGAAAAAGGGGACAACTATAGACGCAGCTAATGTACAAGATCTTAATAAAATAAATAAAATCAAAAACCCTACGCGTTCCAGACCAGTAGATGATGTTAGATTCGATAATATCGACCATTTCCCAGAACATGGAAAGGATTATGGTCGTTGTGCTTATTGCAAAAAAGGATTTACCACCGTTTTCTGCATGAAATGTAACGTCAGACTTTGCTTTGTTAAAGATCGCAATTGTCATTATAATTACCACCATAGGAAGCCTTAATACTCTTGTCAATTTGTCAAAATTTTTCGAATAAACATTATTTTTTGATTGAATTATGTTTGATTTTGCAGTACCCTTATTGAGATTTGTTAAGAATACTCAACGCTTGTAACACTACTTTTTTTCTTGTACATCGAATTTTGTTGAATATACTTAACGTCTGTTTTCCAGGAAACCCTACAATAAATAATTTTATTTAGATTTTTTCCATACATTTCTAATGTCCAACAGCAAAATATATTCATCTTAGCTTATTGCCATAACTTAGCTTGGCTTGCCAAATTAAGGGATAAGAATAGAAGGTTATTAAGAGTTTAGGAGTTATTGGGAAAGTTAATAAGAAATAAGGTTAGGCAAGTGGATGAGTTTGTGTATTTAGGTTGTGTGTTTAGCAGTAATGGTAGATATGGCAAGGATATAGAACTAAGAGTGAAAGGCTTTTTACTTTATTGTGGGAAGTCAAAATGTGTCAAAAAAGGCTTGTATGATAATTCATAATGCTGTGTTAGTCTTAGACGCTACCTTAATGTCAGCCATCATGGCTCTGCCTACCTCTGCGTGTCAGGCGTGCGAGTTTGTTCTGTTGTGTTATGATCATTAATGAATGATAAATTATAAAAATTGTTTTATTATATTCGCCTTTATGGCGTAAATAAACCTAATTTTTTTTATAGAATGAGGGTGACAAACGAGCACACAGTCCACCTGATGGCAAGTGGTTGCTGTGGCCCATAGACATCTACATCTATCCTCGTTTGCGAATTAAAATGCAGATGCGTTGTCAGCCGTGAGGACTAAGATAGAATGCCTCTTTTCCAGTAAAAAGGGTCTCCAGTTTTCTACACTCACCGTACGAAACACAGCAGCATTAAGTTGCTATTTTACGCTGGTATTCTGTGAGAGCGTGGTCTTTCCCCGGCCGAGCCGACCCATTCGTGCTACAACTATACTATTAATATAGCTGCAGCATGGCTCTACCACGTAAACATGAATGAAAAATAAATAAAATATTTAATGCTTATTTATTTATATAATGAAACATTGCACAACACAATAAATGCTTCTAGAAACTGCGAGATCTTACCAAATAGAAGTAAATCTCCAAATCCAAGATATTGCGAGATCAAGCCTCTCGAATAGTCTAAAGAAAAAATTAGCGATAATTTTTGATTAAAATGTTGCTTCATGATTGCATTCGCTATGAAGAAACAAAAACAATACGACAATAGGTTTCATTATTTCTCTACATATGTCATCAGATTAAATCTGAATGAAGAATTTATTCGATCGTTTGTATTCTTTTGTAATAGAGAATACAATAAAAAATAAATAAATAAATAAGAATCGATAGAAGAGCCATCTGAATGCATCTCTGTCGCTTTCCTCTTAAATCCATGTATCGTATTGTATATCAGCAAGCAATTTGTGAACACTTGATACAACTCACTCCGCTACGCGTCTATTTTGTTTCACTTAAAGCTTTCTTGTAGATTTTTCATTCCCTCGGTAGTTTGCATTTCTAATGTTTTTATGTATTTGTTAATTTACAAAGAAAGACGTTTATTTCAATCTACAAAACAACATTAATGTCTTGGTAGCGTAGTGGCTAAGCAAAGATGATGTGGGGTCGCGGATTCTGGAATCCTGTACAGAACAAATGTTTGGCTACAAATATTTTTTCTGGGTCTTGAATGTCTGTATGCAATTCATGTATGTGAAAAGTCTACAGGATTCATAAAAAAATCCCATAGTGAGCGTAAGGTTTCAAAAAATATTATTGCTTTACAACTATGTATTTCATCCTTTTTTGAAGTCAGTTTACAAATAAGTGGCGTAACATGTGTTTCCCTCGTCAGGGGCTTCTAGAACTGAAATTGTTTCATCTTATAAAACATAAAATAAAAATTACACATTAGAACATATTATATTTTTTTTATAGGATAGGGTGACAAACGAGCACACAGTCCACCTGATGGTAAGTGATTGCTGTGGCCCATAGACATCTACATGTATCCCCGTTTGCAAATCAAAATGCAGATGCGTTGTCACCCGTGATGACTAAGATGGAATGCCTCTTTTCCAGTAAAAAGGGTCTCCGGTTCTCTACAATCACCATATGAAACACAGCAGTGTTAAGCTGCTATTTTACGCTGGTATTCTGTGAGAACGTGATCCTTCCCCCGTCGAGCCGACCCATTCGTGCTACAACTATACTACTAATATAGCTGCAGCATGGCTCTACCACGTATAAAACTAAACTGTAAAAAGTCACAAACTTGTAGTAAAAAATAAAAAAACAAGTTTAATTTTAGACATCAATAACATAAAAAAATAGTATTATTTTTGGATAAAACTAATTCTACGGATTTTAGTTTTACGGATTTTAGATTTAGTAGTTTCCCATAGTGACGTCTTATCGAGGCGATGGATTATCTTACGCCTTCGAAAATAGTTGACCAAAGAAAAATACTTACGTATTTTCCCGTTAAAATTTACAGATTTTAACCGACTTCAAAAAGGGGGAGGTTCTCAATTCGAATGTATGTTTCCTTTTTATATTGCCTTGGCAGATTTTTGATGATTCTTTTTTTATTAAATAGGTTATACTTCAAGGGTGGTCCCATATAAATTTGAAGCACAAACTCCACCCCTAAGGTTAGCAAATAAATAACTTATTTTCTAGCAATTTGAAGTCGGTTTTTATTTTTTTGTTAAAAGTTATAATAATTATATAGAATATTGCGACAAGCGAGCACACAGGCCACCTAAAAGGTAAGTTGTTGTTATGTTCCCTAGACATTTATCCTACATCTATCCTCAATTAAGAATCAAAATGCAGATGCGTTGTCACCCCGGAGAACTAACATGGAATACCTCACCATACGCAGCAGCATTAAGCTTATTTACACTGGTATTCTATGAGAGCGTGGTCCTTATTCGGTTGAGCCGAGCGACCCATTTGTGCTACAACCATAATATAGCTGCAGCACGGCTCTATCACGTTTATGAGAGAGAGTTGAGTACTGAAAAAATAAATAAATCAAATTAAAGTAATATGGAAATCTTAGATTCGGATATATTAAACTAATTCCTTATCTGAATTTATTTCTGGCAGGATTAAGCTGTATCTACTGAAAGTGCTAACTGTAGCTACTGAAAGGTTGGCGGACATGAGAAACAATAACTTAAATTGAAAATTTCAAAAACGCCCGAAAAGTACCCCACCGCAGCTAACAAAACAGCTAATGACCTTGAAACGGCTGAACCGATTTTTATAAAACGTGTCTAAGAACCACCGCTAGAAAACCTGCTTTTAAATAAAAAACACCGCACCCACAGTTCACCCGTTTAAGAGCTACAGTGCCACAGACAGACAGACAGACACGCATAACGGTCAAGCTCATAATCTCATAAATATATACGGTATAACCATTGGTATAAAAATGATATAATAACACCCCTCTTTTTGGGTCGGGGGTTAATAAACTAGTAAAAAATATCTGCAATGGAGAATAATTGCTAACACTTAAGTGATTCCTGGCAATCGCCATAGTAAACTTTGAAACAAGAAGATCAATTCGATGTTTTTTTTTTCATACCGCCACCATTCGTTTCGTTTCTTTTACTTATAGCCGAATGTCACAGTTAAAGGTAAAAATTTTATTCAATTTAGGTTTTTTTTAAAACCTCAGCTTAAAATTCTTATTAACGTTTCCTATAAAACAAGAACTTCGTAGAGAGGAACGTTTTTGCCGGTTTTTTTTTTAATTTCATGCTACAGTCAGTTACAATTTCGTTTACGGCCAAATAAAAATCAATATACTTAAGTAATGTCAATTTTTTTTCCCGACTGTCGCAGACGAAGGGTAATGTTTTTCAACAGTATATATATAATTAAATTATTTATAAACTTTGCATGCTATTAAGATATAAATAAGCATTAATAAATAATTTACACGTTTGCATCAGAAAGAGAGTAATGATTTTCGAGTGTATGTGTGTACCATAGATACTAACATCAGTTTATACTAAATCTATGGTATGTACTATGTATGTATGTATGTCTACTTCTTTTGTAGCCTAAACGCCTTGATGGATCTTAACATAAAGATGTCGTTAGATTCGTCATAATTGCGAAAGTGACATAGGATATAAAATTTTCTCTTTTCAGTAAACTTTTTACGCAGTCGGGATTTTCGATTGCTATTTTAATAATGTTTCAGTATCCAGAGGACTTCCATATGCAGAGTAAGAGATTTCCACACATTATTGTCCTCAAATTATTGATTTATTTTATAGTAGGCCATTTTTAACTTTCCATAACAATTCAATAACCGCGCCTCAAGTGTAGCGTAAAAACAAACTCTCCACTAACAAGGTTACACATTAGTCAATTCTATTTAGCAACACAATCTATCAGTAACCGGACACCTGGTAAAGTGCTGCAGTAAACAGCGGAGCGCGAGGGTCAGCCAGTTATTTGTCCGGGTCTTGTCTGCTGTTTACTTACTCTGTGGTATTGCAATGCGGTGTACGTAAGGAAGTACAGCGAGAGAGAGAGAGAGACAGAGGAACCGAATATTTATTACAATTTGTTAAATCTGTTTGTATTTTATGTTTATGTTCTTTTGATTGACTTGGACTATAATCGGAACTTCCGAATTTCATCCAAACTAAATATATAAATACTGGATTGTTACATACATAAACACTCACGCCTGTCACCCAGAGGGGTAGGCAGAGACTACGGACTTCCATTTGGCGCGATCCTGACACACCTCTCTCGCCTCTTTTACATCCATATATCTACGCATACACGCTCGTCGGTTAAGGGTACTCCTAATCTGGCCCATTTTTAATGTATCGCCGATTTGGTCGATAAACCTTCGTCTAGGGCGTCCCTTCTCGACCCTGCCGTTCACTTCCGCAACATAAATTTGCTTTGTCACTCTTTCCTCGTTCATTCTTTCTACATGACCAAACCACCGAAGCATTCCTTTCTTAATCCTTGTCACAACGTCATCTTGCAAACCACACTTTTCTCTTATCACACTATTTCTCACCCTGTCATTCAGATTCAGCCCTAGCATACTCCTTAAGGAACGCATTTCTACAGCATTTATTCTACTCTCATGCTTCTTCTGCCAGACCCAACTTTCACTACCATACATCAAAGTAGGGACTAACACAGCATTATGAATTGCCATACGTGCCTTAGTTGACACATTCTGACTCCTCATAATAGCGTGTAGAGCCCCATTCCCTCTATTTCCTGCGTTCACTCGTCGTTCTATATCCTTATCATATCTACCATCCCTGCTAAATAAACATCCCAAATATACAAACTCATCCACTTGCTCAATCAACTCCCCTTCTATTCTTATTTCACATAAAGTTTTACTTTCTTCTCTTTCAAAAACCATCACTTTCGTCTTACTTGCGTTCACTTTCATACCCCTTTCTTTCAATGACCAATTCATTAAAGTAACCATCATTTGCAACTCGGCCGCCGACGATGCAAATATGACTTGATCATCGGCGTACAAAAGGCATTTGACGGTTGACTCACCCATTCTCAACCCACATTCTTCAACTTTCAAAGTTTGCAAACAACTGTCCATAAATAAGTTAAACAGCCACGGGGAAGCCACACATCCCTGTCTGACACCTTTATGAATGCCAAACCAGTCCGAGTAGACCCCGTTGATCCTGACACAAGCACTAGAGTCCCTATAAAGAGATCTTAATGCCTGTATCAAGCCAGCGCTCAACCCAAATGAGTTCAGTGTTTGCCATAACACATTCCTGTCCACTCTGTCATAAGCCTTTTCCAAGTCCATGAACGCACAAAAAACTTTCTGGTTTTTAGCCAAAAACTTCTCCGCTATCATGCGCATGGAAAAGACTTGATCCGTACACCCCATCCCCTTTCTAAATCCAGCTTGCACATCCCAAATTTTTCCATCAGTTTCTTCCATAACTCTTTCAATTAACACCTTAGCATACAGTTTACCCACAATGCTAAGCAAGCTGATACCACGGTAGTTTTTACAGTCCTGCTGCGACCCCTTTCCCTTATATATTGGGACTATAACGGCTTTGCACCAGTCTTCCGGTACCCGTTTCAGTTCCCAACACAAATTAAACAAGGTGTGCAGCAGGCCTGTAACCACACCCTCACCAGCCCTCAGCATTTCGAGTGATACTCTATCATATCCGGCTGCCTTACCTGCTTTCATGCTTTTCATTGCTTTCATTATTTCATCTACACTTATCTCCCTACCTCTCTCCACTTCTTCCGGAATTTCTATTTCACTTATTCCAGACGACTCTTCACTCTTAAACACGCTTTCAAAGTATTCCTTCCATCTCTTTAAATTCGAAACTTCATCATTCAGCATGCAGCCATTCTCGTCTCGTATAGCATTTATTCTAGGCTGTTTTGAATTTCCCCTGGCAGTTCTTACGAGCTTCCAGAACATTTTAATATTTGCCTGGAAGTTATCAGATATCCTTCTATCATTCTTATCTATCCTTTCTTGCTTTTTCCTTTCAACAACTTCTTTTACTCTCTTATTTATACGTCTAAAGTCTGCCTTTTTTCTTTCAATCTCATCATTCATACCGCCAGAATTACCAGCTTTAGTTGCTAGTAAATCTAGCCATGCTCTCTTCTTTGCTTCAACTTCCATCCGTACCTCATCATCCCACCACAACGTATTACTTTTCCTTTCATTCGTTCTCTTACTTACACCGCATACTTCGGTGGCTGCATCCACCAAAACTTTCTTAATATTATTCCATACATTCTTCAATTCTAAATCATTCATACATAATTCATTCAACCCACTTATATTTTCCCTCAATCTGCATTTATACTTCTCTTTCACACCTTCATCTTGTAACCTCTCTATTCTTATACGCTGTAACGCAGTGGTAGACACCGATGTCCGATGCCGCCAACGTCTGAATAGACCATTAATTCGACATAAGACCAAGTAATGATCCGTCCCTACGTTGGACCCCCGGTAAACCCTTGTATCTACCACTGCGCTCCTCATTCTTTCATCCACAATTATAAAATCTATCATGCTTCTATCATCCCCTCTTTCCCATGTATACATGTGAATCCTCTTATGGCGAAAGAAAGTGTTCGCCACAAAAAGATTCTTTTCCACACATACGGTGAGGAGGTCTTCACCATTCTCATTTATTCTTTCATCGCCAAACGTTCCTAATATCCTTTCATAACCAGACCTCTTCACCCCAACCCTTCCATTAAAATCTCCTAACATAATAATATTTTCATTTTTCTTACATTTCATCAACACCAGCCTTACCATGTCCCAAAACTGCTCTCGGATATAAGTGGGCTTAGACATATCTGGGGCGTACACCCCTAGCATAAACAACTTCTTTAAGCCCACTTTCATTCGCATCCACAGCAGCCTTGGGCTAACACATTCATACTCTTTCACGCATTCACCCATTCTTTCTGAAAGGATGACACCGACTCCTTGGCATGCCCGCTCGGTCTCGTCTACTCCAGACCAGTAAGCGGTATACATGCCATGTGCAGTGACATCTCTTCCCTTTCGTTTCGTCTCGTTTACACATAACACATCTATTCCTCTATCATTCATCATTTCGCATACTTCATCCATCTTATCATTCATTGCTCCACATACATTCAGCGTGGCCAGACGGGCCTCCGCAATCCACTTTTCGCCCCCCCGGGAGACAGGACGTGACGGGTGGCGAACCTCGTCGCCGGTTTTTCTCCCGGAGATTCTTCGCACCCCTGCCCCATTAAAGGGGCGCCGGGAACTCGGGGCCATTTCTTTTCCTTCTTGGCTCATGGTGCGAACTAAGTGGTGGTAGATTTTATGCCGCTATCATACGGCGAGGAGTATATTTTATATGTATATTTTTTTATTCAATAAAATATATGAGTATATTTTAACTATAATAAATTGTTTCTCTCTTAAATTATTATAAAAATATTGCATTTATTATATAGTGGTTAGTCATTATAACTTCTGAACGACTTAACCGATTGAGTTCATATTCATATTTGTTTTATAGAGACAATAGTTAATAGCTATGCTAAGATCCGATAGATGGCACTGTAGTCAATTCTATATTCTATAATTGAATTAAACAAAAATTCTATATTTTTTTAAGGAAAATGACGCATATTCAATTCAAAATATATTATATTGGTTTACCGTCAAAAAAGAATATTACAAAATCTGGACCTAATAGGTAGGGCTGTGGTTGGATTACCATTAAATTTAAATTTATACTGTAAAAAGTCCGCCTGAGTGAAATTCATCGCGCCATCTACCGTTATGGTCAGAAAAATGTCTGCCGGGTCGGCTAGTCTATACAAATAAAAAAATTGAAGTGTCTGTTAACAGCTTTTTACTAAATGGATACGAATGTATATACGGTACTTAAAACAAAAACACAATTATTAAAATTTTTGTCTGTCTGTCTGTTTGTTCCGGCTAATCTCCGAAACGGCCGGACCGATTTCGATGGACGATTTTACTGGCAGATAGCTGATGTTATAAGGAGTACCTTAGGCAACTTACATTTTAGAAAAAGAATTAGGGTGCCGCGCAACATAAATAAAACCCTAAATTACACGCGGGTGAAGTCGCGGGGAACAGCTTGTATAATATAAACGATGTAACAAAGATCAGGTTATATTGTTAAAATTTTCAAATAAAAACCACTTTTTAAGGCAGTTTAAAATTTACATTTGGATGACCTTTCACTCCCAGCCCCGTCACCATAAAGGTGGCCCCACAAGGCGGTTCCTGCTCTTCTTTTATCGGCATGCTACCAGTTGTTACAAACAGGACATCTAAATTTGGTCCCCCAAACGTGACAGAGGTGATTTGCTTAGCAGGTATTGGAATTTTCTGTGATATAATTCCCAATTTGGGATCAATTTTCAGAATGCAACATCCATCGAAAACCGCCACCCATAGATTACCATCTGTGTCGATGGTCATACCATCAGGAAAACCAGTTATATTGTTTTTCTTGAAGTCAAATATGTATGATTTGTTAGAAATCTCTCCAGTGTCCACATCATAATCATAACGCCTTATTTTATGCTCCAAAGAATCTGTATAATAGAACGCTTTTATATTCTATACTGGATTGTTCTTTTGTATAAAAAGCCGACAAACGAATTCAAACACCTAGACGCCATTTTAGGCGTCTTTACCAGTAGAAAAGGTATCTGATTCTCTATACTCACCATAAGAAGGACTGAAGCATATACCGCTATTTAACGATGATGGATCAGTGAGAGAGTGGTATTTGCCAGGTAGACCCGACCCATTCACATTGTAGGTGCAGCCATAATACAGTTGTATCATAGCTACACCACGTAAAACAATTTATTACAATCACTAAAAGTATATTCATAAAAAAAAACCCTTAAGCACGTATAAATAAGGTGCCGACTACTCCATTGTCGACTTTCTTTGAAAATATAGCCGCTAAATATCTATAAATGAAATTCAATTGCAGTTTGTTAGTATCGCTGAAACTCGAAAACGGCTGGAACAAGTTTGATGATTTTTTTTGTGTGTGTTTGAGTGGGTCCCTGGGTGGTTTAGGTTTACAATTGGACCCGGTAGATGGCGCTGCCATCGAGATCCAGATATCACCCGTGCGAAGCCGGGGCGTATCGCTAGTTGATAATAAATATTCTGACATCTTGTTTTACATTTACATATAGGTATAATCTAAATCTTTTTCACATTTTAAACCTGTGATGCTTCCACAATAGGAGATTTTACACGGAGTTACAATTTCAATATATTTTTCTATCCTTTCCCTCGTGCACCCAATTCGAACTTCTTAGATTTAAACTCTTTATCAATTCAATTTGTCAAGCGAATCTTCTGATGCGCAGATATATTCAAAAACAGGCGCGCACCGAAAGGGGGGGACATTCCTTTATTGTGCGGAGTTCATGTCAGCCGCACACCCGCCATTATCTTATCTACCTCCCTTTCATCTGTTTTTAAAATCGTTTCAAGACGTTTAACATTTGCCCGCTCATAGACTTCCGGGACAACTCAATTGTGTTATTTGTTAACTTTTTTTATAAACAACAGATAAAAAAGCAATCAGTGTAATACATAGACGATTTAGCTCAGTGCTAGACCCAGCTTTTATTTGTTTTGTAATGGTGTTACATTAATCTTTCATTTATTGTAGGCTCTATACGTGATAGAACCATGCTGCAGCTATATTAATAGTAGCACGAATAGCACATATCATCCCGTGGGTGTCGTAAAAAGCGACGGAGGGAATCACATCATTTCCCTCTGTCGTCTCTTACGACACCCACGGGATGATATGGGATATTGAATATTGTTACACTGCCACTACCACTGCCATTAATCGGAACAATTAAATACATAATCATACATTTTTTATTAGTTTACGACAAAGTAATCGCGTGCTCTGTTCTCTTAAATCCTATACTAGGAAATATTTGACGAAATCAGGGCATCCACGACTTTTTCTGCCGCTAGGGCGACGCCACTTAAAAATGATATGTGTACTTACTATTTGACAGATTTCATAGCGGGGAAGTTAATTTGTTAGAAAAATTTTTTCTTTCTGTTTTTATATTAATTACATTAAAAATAAACCAAACCACAGATATTCATAAAAGTAGAACAATTTAAAAATGTGCAAAAAATTAAAGAGCAGACCACTGGGTCATCGTTTTCTGAATTAATATGATATCTACTCAAGAAACTGATAAACTTTTATTTAAAACTAAATTCTCAATTAAATGACATTGTGTAACAAAAAACTTTACCTCAGTGTCAACTAGCGACATCTGGTGAGCGGAAGATTCTTAGCCCTCATTTGAAACAGAAAAGGGAAACTTTTTTTATTCAATATACTGAAGCTGTTTACAAAAGCTGAAAGATAGCTGTCTGGGTGTGAAATTGGGTGACATAAAAGTAAACTGTCTGCTGTATGCTGATGATGCAGTGCTTATTGCACCATCAGAGGCAGAACTGCAGGCATTAGTCACGTGTATGAAAGAGGAATGTGAAATTAAAGGTCTCCGTTTGAATGCTAATAAAACTAAGGTTCTGGTATTTGAAAGGGACGAAGAGAGAACGAAGTGTGAAATATGGGTAAATCAGGAATGTCTAGAACAGGTAAATGAAATTGTATACTTGGGGAGTGCTTTTAGCCGGGATGGAAGATGTGATTTAGATGTGGACAGGCGTGTCGCTGCCGGGAACAAAGTCAATGGTGCCCTGACTGCGTTAGTCAAAAGGCAAGGCGTAGCGAAGAGTGCACGCCTTGCAATACATAACGCAGTGTTGGTACCGACTTTGTTATATGGCAGCGAAACCTGGGTATGCCAGAAGAAGCATAAAAGTAAGTTGAATGCAGTGGAGATGCGATCTCTTCGTAAAATGTGCGGCGTTACTATGGCCGACCGAAAGCGAAACGAAGAGATTCGCAATATGGCAGGTTTGAAAGATGACCTTATCACAAAAATTGATAAGGGCGTGCTTCGGTGGTTTGGGCACGTTGAGCGAATGAGTGAAGACCGAATGGTGAAGAAAATATATAGCGCGAAAGTTAATATTAAAAGGTGTCGAGGTAGACCGAGACTAACTTTCGAAGACCATGTGAGCAAATTGCTCGAAGAGGGTAGGGTCAAGAGTACTCGGATACCTAGACGTGCATGTATGAAGAAGATAATGAATCTGAAAGAAGCGAAAGAGATATGTAAGGATCGTGACACTTGGCGATCTGTTCTCTCTGGCTACCCCGTCAGGGATTGTGCGTGAAGATAAGTAAAGTAAATATAGATTATAAATATTACTTATTGAAAGTAACTCTTTTGTTTAATTTACATTGTCACGTTATACTTGGCAGGAGGTTTCGAGATGTTTCTTTTGATCAGACGTTTTGATGTTTTTTTTGATCAGACGATGTTGATGTTGATGTTTTTTTATTTCTTTAAGACAGCCTCATCTGGGTGTAAATATCGTATTAAGCAATAGAAATTCAAGTGCTAGGCTTCGTTCTGTCTAGGTGTCCGCCTGAGTAGGTCTTAGATCTATATTAGGTGTCTATCTGCTGTCTAATATCAGTGCTTGCATTGGGACCCTTTTTACTGGAAACCATCGCATCTGCATTTTGATTCTTAATTGATGATTATGATAGATGAAGGGCCACAGTATCCACTTGCCATCATGGACTGTGTGTCATTAATACATTCATTACATCCCTTCACAAGTGCACTGCTAAACATAGGCCTCCCAAGGAACGGCACAATGCACGTTCCTGAGTCACTTGCATCCATCGACTTGCGAAACATCGAATCGTTATACCGATCCTTCGTAAGTTATCTTTCTGGCATTTCCCATAGTTATGCCTCTTACGATGCTTGCGGAACGAAACAGGAAGATGGTCTCACTTACATCGCCACCAAACTGTACTAATTACTCACTTCTTTGCATACCTTGAAGCGAGAAAGTTTAGGCTTTACTATTGATTTGACAAGGTCACGCTAACCGTTCTCTTCTAGTTTTTATAATTTTATACATATATGTTAACGTGGTAAAGCGATGCTGCAGCTAAATATGGCTGTATACGAAGTAAATCGATCGGGAGGGGAACGCTCTCACAGAATATCAGTGAGAAATAGCAGCTTAATGCTGCTGTGCTTCGAAAGTTCAGTGTAGAGAAGTAAATACCTTTTATACTGGAAACGAGGCATTCCATCTTAGTCCTCAGGGGTGACAGCGCATCTTCATTTTGATTCTCAATCGAGGATAGATGTAGATGTCTATGGGCCTAGCAGCCACTCACCATCAGGTGGACTGTGTGCACTTATTCAAAAAAATATATTTATATACTCGACTCCACTAAGTTTAAAACTATTAAACAAAGATATTATAAAAAGGATTATTTTATAAAACCCCTTGGGAAGGAAGTGATCGCTACCATGCTATTTCTAATTTGTTTTGTGTTGTTAATTATTGTATATTAACGATGGTAAATTTGATTTTTTTTTTCAAAAAAAAAAGAAGCTTCCAGAACAGAGGTATTTTCCGAACCAGTTGTAAATTAAGCACAAGGGTGACTTTCATAAAAAAAGTTTATATTCTATTCTATATTATTCTGTATACTATACACCCTATTTTAAACGTGGTAGAGCCACGCTGCAGCTATATTATGGTTGTAGCTCGAATAGGTCGGATCGACCGGGGTAGAACCACGCTCTCACAGAATACCAGTTTAACTGTTTAATACTGCTTTATTTCGTATGGTGAGTGTAGAGAGCCGTAAACCTTTTCCGGAGTCCTCAGAGGTGCTAACACATCTGCATTTTGATTCTTAATCGAGGATAAAAATTGTAGATGTCTATGGGTCACAGGATCCACTTACCATCAGGTGGCCTGTATGCTCGTTTGTCACCCATATCCTATAAAAAAATACCATATACGTTTAGTACACATACGTTTAAAGAACAACAAATAAAGTGAACTAGTCAAAATTTCCAAACGTCAATCCAGTGTTGCCTGTTCCGAACAAATCAAATCGCCGGTGATTCAAATTAGGGCGGAGTGTTCCTGACCGCGCCCGAGGCGGTTGTAGTGTTACTACGCGTGTCTGGAAATTTTTCCGGATATTGCAAGGACAATATACTGTACTACACGAACAATAATTTTTAACAGTGGTAGAGCCACGTGGCAGCTTTTGCTGTCGCAAGGATGGGCTGGCTCGAACCGGGGTCGTACCACGACCTCACAGAATACCAGCGTGAAGTAGAGGTTTAACTCTGCGTTTCGCTTGATGAGTGCAGGTGGCCGGAGGCCCTTATTACTGGAAATGAGGCATTCCATTTTATTCCTCACGGGTGGCAACGTAGCTGCATTTTGATTCGCAAACGAGGATAAGATGTAGATGTCTATGGGCCGAAGCAACCACTTACCATCAGGTGGACTGTGTGCTCGTTTGACACCCATATCCTATAAAAAAAAATTTATGGAATATGGGTGACAAACGAGCACACTGTCCACTTGATGATAAGTGGATGCTGTGGCCCATATACATCTACATTTATCCTCGATTAAAAATCAAAATGCAGCTACGTTGCCACCCGTGAGGACTAAGATGGAATGTCTCGTTTCCAGTAAAAAGGGCCTCCGGTTCTCTACACTCACCATACGAAATCAGCAGCATTAAGCTGCTATTTTACGCTGGTATTCTGTGTGATTTGTTTGTTTTTAATCGCATTCTTGAAAATAGCTGAAATTCGATGAAATTTACAATATATGGGTTTACAGAGGTGAATAATCGATCAAGCTAGGTCTCATTTCTGGGGAATCATCAAGAAAAGCACGGCAAATAAAAACAGGATTAAATTTACTATTTTATACAAGTATTATTCTCGAATAAAAATTTAAATTTCATCTGCATTGCTGTCACCCCTGAGGACTTAAATGGAGTACTTCGTTTCCAGTAAAAAGAATCTCTGGTTGTCTACACGCACCATACGTAACAAAGTAACATTGAGCTGCTATTTTACGCTGGTATTTTGTGATAATTTGATCCTTTTCCGGTCGAGCTGAACTATTGCTACTCGTACAACCATAATATAGATGCAGCTTGGCTCTACTACCTAGGAAAGGTACCTAAAGGTAGAGAGCAACCTAGATTCGATCCCCTCCGGCACCAACGAAATTGTTAATTGCAATTTTAAGTACTGATTTACCACCTGCTCGGCGGTGAAGGAAAACGTAAGTAAACCTGCATGTCTGAGAAGTAAGAAAAAATATTTTGAAGACATGTGAAGTTCGCTAACACGCAATGGGGCAGCGCGGCGGACATTTCCTCGCCCTAAAATCCTTTCAGAAATGAGAGGAGACCCAGTAGAGGGACGTATATAGGCTATAACATTAACTTTTACACCCCAAAAAGAGAAAACGGACCCCTTAAAATATCACACTGTCGTCTCTGCGGCTATCCGTCTGTCAAGAACCTTTTACTCAGAAACAGTTAGAAGTATTCAATTGAAAGTAATCTACGTGTAAAAATCAAATTTCTAAGTTAATCAGGACGGCCACTTATGTCATATATTTTGATGCCCGCAAGTTCACTAATCAAAAACCTGCAGGATATTTTCAGTTGACCTTGAATCATGAAGATTTGCATGAAGCAAGCTATCACAGCACGAAGTGAAAAACCGTTAATCGTTAATTTGTAGTTATAGGTATATCATTTTTTTTCGGCGATTATAAACTTAACAGAAACAGAAACAGAAACAGAAACAGAAACTTTTTTATTCAATATAGATTATAAATAATACTTATTGAAAGTCACTATTTACAGAATGAATATCACTTATTTTTGTAAAACTACTTTTATTTTTGTGTACGTACATTACATTTTCATAAATGTATTGAGAGGCCAAAGTTAATATATTAATTTCCTTAAATTTTTGTCGCAGCGACTCTTTAGGCTTTAAATCATAAATTGCTCTTATGGCCCTCTTTTGCAAAACAAATATAATTTCAGTGTCAGCTGCGTGTCCCCATAGCAAAATACCATACGACATTATGCTATGGAAGTAAAACAGATATAAACTTACGTTTTTAGTTACGACCGTCATGTAGACCGAGGTGTGTTAGTACGTTTTTCCACTGCAAATTTTAGTTTGTACCTTTCCATAAGAGCAATATTCGCTGCTTACCTTGCTTACCAACGTGGATGAACTATTTATGTATATACAGGGTTATTTTTCAAATAGTAGCCAAATTTTAAACTTAAGTTCAAATATATAAATAATGATATACCGTTATTGCAGTTTTTGAAAATACGAGTAAATAAGGCTAATTCCACTTTTATTTGAAATTATGCCAAATTGAATGTGATTTATGGGCAACAACGTTTTTGCCTACCGATATGTGTGCGTGCGCAGTAAAATCAGTTAAAATAATGCATTACTACGCATTTTGCATTTAAAGATAAAAAGGACAGAATTTTTGAGAATTTTTTATTAATTTTTTTCACCATTTGTCTATATTACTTATTCTGAATTGGCTATGAAAGTGGATGTATATAAGAGTAGAAGAAGGCCTAAGCAAAAATGTATGGGATATATTAGGAATAATATACGCAAAAAAGGAGTGAGTGTAGAGATGCCGGCTAATAGAGGAGAATGGAAGAGAAAGACATGCTATGCCGTCCCCAATTAACTTGGTATAAAGGTAAGAAAAAGAAGAAGATTCATAATTATGTTTATACGGAGCCCTCAGAGTGTGATACCTATTCTCACTTGTCTGTTTTTTGTTAATTAATGGATAACAACTCTAAAAATGTTAAAACAGTAATTAAAAAACCCCGACTACGTAAAAAGTTTACTGAAAAGAAAAAAGTTATATTCCTATGTCTATTCTACATCTAATACGATTCTAACGGCATCTCATATGTTAATATCCATATAGCTATTAAAGCTACAGAGAGTGCCAAAGAAATAGACACACATTTTGCACGTGGGAGAGCCATGCTGCAGCTATATTAGTAGTATAGTTGTAGCACGAATGGGTCGGCTCGACCGGGTGGACGCTGCGTCTTTTTTATAGGATAGGGTGACAAACGAGCACACAGTCCACCTGATGGTAAGTGGTTGCTGTGACCCATGGACATCTACATCTATCCTCAATAAAGAATCATAATGCAGATGCGTTGTCACCCGGGAGGACTAAGATGGAACGCCTCTTTTCCAGTAAAAAGGGTCTCCGGTTCTTTACACTTACCGTACGAAACACAGGAGTGTTAAGCTGCTATTTTACGCTCATATTCTGTGAGAGCGTGATCCTTCCCCGGTCGAGGCGACCCATTCATGCTACAACCACAATATAGCTGCAGCTTGGCTCTGCTACTTATAAAACTTATTAAGTAAAAGTAATTATTGGTGTCTAATTTCTTTAATTTTGTAGGTTAGTCCGTAGTATCGCACTCCACGTGGAAACCGTGGCCGCCCGAGGCCACGTCAATCAGTCCCGGAGCCCGCGCCGGCCGCTGGTAATTGTTTCTGTTGCGAGCGCTCCTCGCAACTTGGTTTGCAATTTTTTTGAGCTGTTCGTTATAATCTACAGCATGTCGGGTTTGTGTGTGTTATATGTATATAACTAAAACATACAAACATAATTATTATAATATTAGACTTTAGAAAAACCTAAACAACACACATCGATCATAAGCTGATTATTTTATTTTATCCTGGTGATCAGGAGAAAGTTATTAAATTATTGTATGGTAATCGGTCGTTTAAAATTACATTAAAAGATTCCGTTACATAGATATATAAATCAAAAGTGTGTCGGGCTACACGCGAAGCTAATATAAGCGTGTTAAAAAGCTGAGTAGAGTTTATAGTGTAAGACGTCGGGTGTAGCGATCTGGATAATGGATAATCTTACACCAGACTGAAAATATAGACTGTTCGATTAAATACGATCGCCTTTGTGTCGCGCCGCCTTAGCACGTGCCGCATATTTTCAAATGCGCCGCCGCGATATTAAAGGTCACGCGTGTGGCGTACATCCGTAGAAGAATTTGGCATTTTAGTGCCGTAGTGAAAGGTTTTTTTGCTACCTAACTTGTGTCTATTATTTATATTTGTATTGTACTACAATAACCATATGAATGTAATAGTATTCTATTTTATTCTTATAATAGAAAAACATTTATCTAACAAACACAATAAAAAAGGAAAATAATAAGTGCGCCTCCGGTTGTACCGCCACTATCTTAGTGAAAAGACTAACATAGACCAGTGAAGGGCAGTAGCGTTGAAGATGCGAGACATTTGTTACTGCGTACATATAGGGAACCGGAAACCCTTTTACTGGATAAGAGGCGTTCCATCTAAGTCCTCACGGGTGACAACGCATCTGCATTTTGATTCTTTATTGAGGATAGATGTGGATGTCTATGGCTCACAGCAACCACTTACCATCAGGTAGACTGTGTGCTCGTTTGTCACCCTATCCTATAAAAAAAAGAGCCGTCGTCCAACCGTCGCGACCGTAGCCTTTGAGTCACGAAGCAGATCAGCAGAAGTCCAGGTGAGTGCGCATGTATACCCCGAATTTAGGGCACTTGCAGTATCACGAAATAGTAAATTCGCATCGCACCATACAGTCCATTTATTTACGTAAAATCATTATTTTAATAACTCTGAGCCAGCAGTTAGTAATTTAAACCAACACGCCATTTTGGCCCTTCGCCAGGATCAGAACCATTTCTGGTCCTTCTCACCGAATTATAATTATGTAATTAATTAACCATTTTTGATCACTCCGGCTGGGATAATTTTACCCAATTTTTTTTTGTACTCTACGATAGAGTGCAATAACCACTCTCAATCTTGTGAACCACAGAACACAATGAGGGCTAATAATTTTCTGCTCACCAGATGTCGCTGGCTGACACTGAGGTAAAGATTTTTGTTACACAAAGTAATTTTATTGAGTTGTTTTTTAATAAAAGTTTATCAGTTTCTAGAGTATTATATTAATACACAAAACAATGGCGTCAGTGGTTTGCTCTTTAATTTTTTTCACATTATTAACTTTTTTTAAATTTTTCTACTTTTATGAATATATGTGGTTGGGTTTATTTATTTTTAATATTATTAATATAAAATATAGCTAATAGTACAAAAATAAACAATAACTTTTACATTTTCCGAACATATTAACTTCCCCCACTATGAAATCTGTCTAATATTATACCTCAGTTTCTAGTGGCGCCACCCTGAGAGAGCCCGAGAGAGGTGGACTGTAAGTACGTTTGTCACTTCAGTTTAGTCATAAAAAAAGAAATTGCATTTAATCTCGAGACTGCCGACAAAATACAAAATGTGCCTAAACAAAATGTGACATCCGTGTAACTTTTTTTATTTATTTATATGAATGGAAATATCAAAGGCACCTTACAATTCTAACGGACTCTGCTGCTTCGACTTTCTTATGCTTTATTTGAATATGTAAGCAACAAGGTTTAAAATATTTAAAATGCTTCAAATTGAAAATCTCAAGCAGTATTTTTTTATTTGTAATAGAAATGAATACGACTGATTAACCTCGCCCGACAACTTGAAAGTGATTATTTTGTTGTTGGAAATAGACACGCAATACCATCTGTCGTCGAGAAGAAACTTGATGTTCAATTAGAACATAAAGTTTAGTTATAATAATAATTATGTAATTTGATAAAATTTAATTAAAGTAGTAGGGATTTATTTATAAAACCTATCTTTATGACCATAATTGAGATTTATCACAATCATTATTTTCACTCTTTCATATCCCAAAAACTATAAATCAAAAATTTTGTTAAATTTTTGGGAGCCGTTTACGTGAAATCTATTGTTGAAAAACACATTCAAATACTAATGATTTGATGAACATCTGTTTAATTACAGTTTTCCGGGAGTGCCTTTTATACATATAAATAACATTTTATACTTGCAGCGCCATCTATTGACCGATAGAAATTTTTTCAAAGATTTCACTCACTTTCAAGTTTCACTTTTATTTGAAATCTTTGAATTGAGAATGGCACCAGTTTTAATAATCAATGTATCGGTATACATAACGTTAGCTCTTTTTGATACAGAATAAGCGTGACAAAGCACAGTTCACCTGGTGGTAAGTGGATACTGTGGCCCATAGAGACCCACATTTATTGATAAAACAACGGATTGATTAATAATCACAATCATAATATAGTGCTTAAAAGCTACAGTATGGGTCTACCACGTTTAAAAACGTTACCACGTTCAAATAATGTTCTTTCTGCGGTGCTACCGCAAAAAAAAAGACAAAAACGAGATACTGGGTGAAGAAGCCTCTCTTTATACAATTTTATCACAGTATACTTATATCAGTGTCCAAATTTCATATTCTTTATTGGTATCTATTGTTACTTGTACTCACACTTGCTTGCGTGCTCCGCGCGAAAGTCGCTAACGAAATGATTGAAATTGCCCCAGCTGCGCTATACACGTGGCAGCGGCATCTATGATCTAGGGAGCAAGGAAGGTCTTGCGCCCCTGCCGCCGGCCCAACTTAGGGATCACACATCACAATCAAGAAGGCAATCAAGGGTCATCCCCACTCTTACACCCTAGATTGCCCCTGTGGCAGGCAATGAGCCTTAAATAGATAGCGTTAGGTACTTATTGTTGTAGACTAACGTACAAACATGATATATTCTGAAAGACATCCAAAGAAAACAGACGTATTGCAGGGAGTGTCTATTGTTTGGAAAAACTCCTACAGCATGCCACGTTACACTATCGTGCTTTGGCGTTATGAGGCTTAATAAATATTGCCGTACACAAAAACTACTTAGGAAATGATAGCTGTGATGTGAACGCGATTGCAGTTAATTCTATTCCTATGCACGGACATTATGGCATCAGTTCGTATTATCTCAGGTCTCTAATACATCTTACTGAACAAATTCTCTGTATTTTTTTTTAAATGTACTACTGAAATTGTTTTCTTTTTAGTATATATTAATCATCTGTAGTCAAGCCTGCATTTCTGAGAAATATAAAAAAATCGAGAAAAGGAATCCTCGCAACTTCATTACACACATAATGGATAGAAAAATATTGTACTGAGCAAAAATTTGAGGAGAGCCTTTGTAATAAAATTTATCCAGCGTAGCTTTTGGTAATATGCTATGTTTGGTAAAATGGCATTGTATATATAGGCTATTTCATCGTTAACGAGATAATAAGAACCTTTCTCTTTTTATTTGCCAGAGTGACAAAAAAGCTTATGGGGATGTCCGAACACTAAGAAATCGCTACAGGATCCTCTCACCTGATCGCCAACAAGAATAGTTGAGAATGACAAAGGTTGGTTAGACAGATAAGAAATTTTACGAATGAAACTCACGGGTCACTTTGGTAAGCGGCATTTTATTACAAAATGAACATACAAAAAATGATTAACATAAAAATATCACTACAAAATCTTAAACGCAATATTTCATATTACAATAAAATGTGATGTAAAAAATTATCGAAGGTACACACGAATCTCTTGGTAACGAATTCTCTAAATACAAAATGGAAATTCGATCACAGCCTGCAGGCATTGGGGGTCTGCTATTGAACTTAAAATAAAATGGCGAAAATTAAAACACGGAACAAATATTAATTTTAATGTTTATTGTCCACAAAATTCTTGGTTGAAGTTTCATAAAAACATTTTCTTTTTTTTTCTAGTTCATTTTCTTAGGTAAGCAACGACGAAGCCACAAATCATGATGCAACACCTAGTATTGCAATCTAGCCTTTATTACTGCTGCAAACGCATCAACATGACAACGTACGTAGTAGTAATGTGTAGAAAAACTATTATTTGATATCCTCGCACTGCGTCGCGTATTTATCGCTTACCTAAGACAACGCCTAAGGAAATGAACCTTTCAAAATTTCTGTTTTAGTAATGAGGAAAATGGAAAATGGTGGAGCATTTCTTTAACTGTAGAACATGTCGTCGTTATTTAGATCATTTTACTGTCGCAACATAATAGAAAATAAATATATAATAGAAAAATATTAACAAAAAAATCCAAAAATCCCCGCAATATACGTGTATTTTTAATATATTTCAAATATTATCATTTAAAAATCAAAGTATACTCGTATACCAGTGTAATTGACTTAAAAAAAAAGGCAATCGATACGTGATCGCGCTTGCGGACGTGATTTGGCAATAATTTGCAAACTCGATTAACACCATCGAATTTATATTTTATTGATACTATATAAATCCCCATTATTCTTTCCTATCTTAATAAACCATTGCTTTTCGCTTTTAAGACGACAGCAAGACAAATAGCGCTATTTATTTGATAAACTTGATTATGGTCCTTCGAGGCTGATATGAACCAATGGATTTAGTCAAGATTTGAATTTTTTTTGCTAAAAAAAAAACTTAGCAATACCCTGAATATGTTTATTTCTCTTAACTTATTGCTGTCATCTCAAAAAGAAAACAATTTTAACACACCCGAAGCAAAGAAAAATAAAATAAAAAAGGAGTTCAAAACCTTAAAATAAATTCACTGCGACACCGCCCCATTTTCTTTCTAAATTTACATTGTTTTCACAACACTGACTGCTCATAAGAAAAACCAGGTAAATGACATCTACGTAGAAATAATATAAATAATACATATTACGAGTCCGAAACGGAGTTAGGATCATCTTTTATTTCATTACTAAATATAATCGAACATTTAATAATTTCGTGTTACTTTGAATTATTCAACAATAGCACACTTTACATTGACATCTTGGTTAACCGTTTGAAATTCAGAGCTGGACCAAAAATGCGACAGCAGGCAGGTTTTTAAAAAAAAAGTTGCCCATAATTACCATGCTGTCCATAATAACATCTCTCCAGCAGAGTAAATACGGGCAGTGGGTTAACTCAACACTGGATATCAATTTGACTTATTTTGGGTATATTTTCTACCATCAGTAGGCTCGCCAGAACTTCATCAGTCTATCAACAGGATCAAAAATATACATAACCCAACCACAAGTCATGATAAGAAAATTGAAATCTAATCATTAACTTGAAAAACCATTCGCTTGCGATCCTAGAAATAGGTACGTAAAAAAAATAGGAATTTTCCAAAAAAAAGTTTAATGAGCCCAGTTTGCATTATTTATCTGTCATCAAATAGCAGTACGTGCACTATTGTGTTCCGTATAGAGGCGACAACGCCTTCTTTATTTGAAGTTGGATGCAGGTGTCTGACTAGACTGCAGTAGCCACTTACCACCAGGCGGACTGTTCAATTATATAAAAAATAGTCCTTCAAGCAATGCCACAAAACAGTGGCTCAAGGGCACTTGCATCCATCAACTTCCAACATGTCGCCGCCCTACACTTTTCGAGGCTGTCACTGGAGAACTTTTATTTGCTATCAGTTGTCGGTTCTTCGAGCTATTTGTCACTTTAAGCTTGCTGATCCTATATTGTGCTATCCTACGCTGTTGAGCTATGTCAGTTACACTGGTTCTTCTGAGCTTACCGCGTTACGAACGGAGAAACTCCGAACATAGCCCATTCTATAGCTCGCCAAGCGACTTTACGCTTTCGGCAATTATTAATAACGATAATAATATAATTGCAAGTTTCTTGGCGCTCTTTCTCACAAGGTTTCCTGCACTTGGTCTTGTTAAATCTATGGGATAACTTCCTTAATTATCATTGTGAATGTCATTTTTGGATAAAAATATATCGACTTTGATTTAAGTACAATCGCACAAACGCCGTATCGCCTTTAAGTGGTTTTTCTTACGACCAAACATCGGAGACCCGTGTGAAAACAACTAGCGCCTTCAATTTTACAATCAACAACTAAGAAGGCCTTAATCTATCATATTACAATCGCCCAGATAGCCGCAAGGCACCTGCTCACACGCAACGCAAAAATCACAATAAATTCATAGGAATCAAGAGAGCACACTTCTGCATAACCTATATCACAATAATAGTAATTTGGCATGTCATTGGCAATAAGGCATTCGTTTCGATGTTTTCGTCATTTATTACAACTATATGCTATAATAATATGTGCTTTATATGCAGTTTGTAACAGATATTTAAATTACCATTTTCGTTAAAAAGTATACTAATACAGCCAAACAAGATTTTAGACCCAACAATTAGGTTGCCGAGGTACTCGAGAAGCAAATATATGTAGTAATATAGTAAGTAATAAAAAAAATCTTTATTTTTTAATTTGATCGATTATCTTAGATTTTTTTTATAGGATAGAGTGACCAACGAGCATACAGTCCACTTGATGGTAAGTGGTTGCTGTGGTCCATAGACATCTGCATCAATCTTCGTTAGCGAATCAAAATGCAGATGCGTTGTCAGCCGTGAGGGCTAAGATAGAATGCCTCTTTTCCAGTAAAAAGGGTCTCCGGTTCTCTACACTCACCATACGAAACACAGCAGCATTAAGTTACTATTTTACGCTGGTATTCTGTGAGAGCGTGATCCTTCCCCGGTCGAGCCGACCCATTCGTGCTGCAACTATACTATTAATATAGCTGTAGCATGGTTCTACCACGTATAAAAGATATCGAGGATAAATGTAGATGTCTATGGGCCACAGCATCCACTTACCATCGGGTGGACTGTGTGCTCGTTTGTCACCCTAATTCTATAAAAAAATATCTAAGCATATTTCAAGAAATATTTCATTTGAAATATAGCCATACGAAACTGCATAAAATATTACAGGTTGGCAACACCATCCATCAATAAGAGGATGTCAAATTATTAATATTTAAACTAAAAAAGTTAAACATTACACAAGAATGTATATTTAAACACGTCGCTGATACAACAACATACGTCAGGAATGATTAAATAAATAAATAAATAACTATCGAAAAACATTTTTACATCAATTCAAAGAAATTTTCGTTTTACATTTCCTTTAGTAAAAGGATTGTTTAAGTGCTATATAAAGTCCACATCTAATATCTGTCAAATTATCCATTATACCATGAAAACTCTGAATCTGACTTTTTTTTTTGATTTTTGATGACATTTTGGAAACAATTTACAAAAACATACAAAACTAACCGTGACATACTGCGTTATACTTTTAATCAATGCCATGACATGCCCCATATATTAAAACCTTAACTCTACACTTTGAACTATAGTTGTGTTAACCTACTGTACACATTGAGAAATCTTGGAAACATATATGCATAAAATCGCCCTGGAAAATTTTAACTAACTAATATTTACAATAATATCCCAAAGTAGAAAATCTACGTTAAAAACTAGACACAACATGCTAAAAGCTTAACACTATGACTGAATTGGCAATGGCTCCAGTATTTTATCGTGGCATGTCTGTTCCACATATACAGGATCGTCTTTTTTCACACTTAAGTTTTGTATTGTCTCACATTTGTCCTCACATTTCATAAGATTCAAACCTTGGTTATATTCAGGAAGATATTCAGCGTTTAGTTCGCAATGTTTGAATTGTAAATGCTTCTCCAGACTGGACTTCTGAACGCATCTGTACGTACAGTGCGGACACTTCACTGACTTCTGACGGGGCCTGTACGGTTTCACCTGACCTTTACAATCAACTTTGTCACCGTCTTTATCGTTCAAATGCCTCTGTTTGTGTTTAGTTAGGTTAGTTTTCTGGACACAACGATAACTGCACATATCACAACTGAACGGCTTTTGGTCCGTATGCAGGTACATATGTTTGACTAAATTTGGTTTCTGCACCGTCCTATATTCACAATATGGACAAGCGAACGGTTTATAACCGGTGTGCGTTCGTTCATGAACGACTAAATTATTCTTTTGCGCGCACCTGTAATCACAATATTGACACCTAAACGGTTTTTCTTTCATATGAACTAGTATATGCTTAGCCACGTTATTCTTTTGACCCGATTTGTAGTCGCAGAACGTGCAAGAATAAGGTTTCTCGCCGGTATGCGTACGTTCGTGAATCTTCAAAATGGCGGGGGACTGACACCGGTATGCGCATTGCGAACAACTGAATTTGCCAAGTTTTTCTATCAAATCATTCATTTCACCATTTTCTACGCAAGTTTTGACGTGCTGCTTCAAGCCGCGCTTTGACGAGAAATTGTCGTTACATTTGTAACATGCGTATACGCCTCTTATATTCATAGACACGTCTTCCAAACGCATCTTGCCAACATGGGCACTGGACTCGTTTTCATTTTTTTCCGCGTTATTTGCTAAAGCGTTTGGATTGTAATCCGCGTAAAACATTTTATTCTGATCCGTTGGTTTTAAATTCTCTTTTGGGTCTTCGTTTTTAGAGCTGTCAATTTTCCCGCCAACGTCGTCCTCCTTTGATTTTTTTAATTCTTCCGCGTTATAAGGGCTACAGTTATTAAACTGTCTATAAACGACTAGATTCTGAGGATCGTCTCGATTAACATTGTTCGTTACGTAATTTTGTATATAGTTTTGGGGGCGTGTGTATAGGTGGTCAATCGTGTTTAACGCGGAAATGGGTATATGATTGTACATGATATGGTCTTGAGGTAGAGCTCCAGTGTTGTTTGATGGGGTATCCGTGTGCGATGGAATGTGACCTGTAACGGAAAAAATAAGAGCTAGATTACATCACCTCATTTGATGGTTAAAATGAAATAATTAAAAATCTCATAGCATCAGCATATATCATCAATCATCTCATTAATTGCCAGATCTAAAAATATTCTGAGTGGCGCCAGTAGTGTCTAAGGTGCGACGCGTAATGAAAGAAGATTAATAAAATCATATTTTATTTAGATTAAATTACTTAAGGAACATTTATACAGAAAAACATCATTCGGACAAATGAAGGTTAAACATAATTTTCAATCTTCTTTACATAATATCATGCACAATCAGGGCTGCCACTTATATCGTTTTAACTGTTTTACACTTTATTTTTTTTTATATTTATTATATATATATATATTTATATATATATATATATATATTTATTTATTTTTTTGCTACAAAAAATAAAAATAAAGAAATCCTCAATAATCTTTTGTAAAAATATTCAAACTTTTCTTCGAAAATGTCATCTACTTTTAATAACTGGTAAGGCTCTTCGTTCTGTCTAGGAGTATGTTAGGGTTGCCGTAAACTAACTTCCTTCGAGAACCCGTTTACCTTTGTGAGTGTGGAGAACTGCCGTGTGCCGGATGTGCGGTTCACATAGTGCTCAGTACTCTTACTCTTCAGGCGTTATCCCTAAGTCTTGAATGACAGTTTTATGCACCCGATTCTTAAAAAGGGCAATCGCTCTGTTCTGTCCAATCCGTCCAAACTACAGGCCTATCGCCATCACCTCCTCGTTTTCTAAAATAATGGAATCAGTTATTAACTGCCAGCTCAAGAGGTACTTTGAGGAGCACCAGCTAATTAGTGACCACCAGTACGGGTGTCGCTCAGTTGGTTATCTTCTAGTTTACCTGATATATAAATGGGCGGAGATAGTTGATGCCTTGACGGTTAGTTTGGACATAGCGAACGCCTTCTATCGAGTTTGGCACAAATCACTTCTTTCGTAGCTTCTCTTTTATGGCCTTCCCGAATCTCCAATGTTGTCGTATATCAGAAAATCAAGGTCGTAGTCGATAAGCGTGCTCGGACCCCCTACCCTGTTCCTTTTGCATATCAGAGACATATTTCATAATAATAACTTTCATTATTATACATATTTTACAAATATTTATCTGGAACTTGTTAACGATTGCCAGAATAAGCCCGTGTGTGGGCGACTAAATCTAGTCCATTTTGACCCTCAGAAGACACAGGTATACACGTTTGCTGCTAAAAAGAACCTCTTTGTTGTATCTTCTCGATTTCAGGGCATTCCACTTGTTGCCTCAGCTAGCATAGGAATCATCAGCGTCGACATATAGTGACGTTCAGTTCCGCGGTCACTTGGAAGACAGGCCAAATTGTCATCTATTAGCAGGACAGTATTTCATGCTGCATGTAGACTGGTAGAGAATGCCTCAGGTATTCAGTCAAGTTTCAGCAATAATGTTAAATATTGATCCAAAAAGCCAATAAAATAGCACATTTTTTTTAATCAAAGTGGCAACCCTATATGCACAGTCCAATTTGCGGATGTAAACACCTTCCAGACTTGAAATATAACGATATCAATATGTAATCCATTGATATTTAAAACCGTATACATTGCTGTTGTGCATTTATAAAATATCATAAGAACGATTCTTCCACTGGCTTTTAGCAGACTTTCAAAATAAAAAAGAGAAGGAGGTTTACTATTCTATTGAATGTATTTTTTGTATGGATATTACACGAAACACATTCGATAATTTTGATGATTACTTTTTATTTAAATATTGTTTTCTTTTGTTTTGCATATACTTCAGGACTAGTCCCATATAAATTTAAAGAAAACATCCACGTCTAAGGGTGACAAAATATTGGATGAAGTTTTCAAGTTTTAGACGATATTGAGATTGTGATGTTTCTAAGTCCAATCAAAAGAGTAAAATAATAACTTTAAAATGTAAAAGATACTTTCAAAGAACTAAAAAGGCTAAACTAATTTCACATTCTGTAGTCGGACTCCGCCCCAGCTTCCACGGTTGAATTCTGGATCTCGACAACAACGCCTCCCATCGGGTCCAATTGTGAATCTAAACCATTCTCTAATCTACTTAATCACACACACACACTCACACACACACACGCACCCACGCACCCACACTAATAAAACTAACACGACTTCTGTCTGATCACGCATCACGCAAAAACCTATGAACCGATATGGATGGGACTTTTACTTGCAGATAGCTGATATTATAAGGAGTAACCTAGGCTATTTTAGGAAAAGAATTAGGGTTTCGCGCAAAATAAATTAAAATCCATGAAATCCAATCGCAATAAACTCCAGGCGGGCGAAGTCGCGGGGAACAGTATATAATATGCATGGTGTTTTTTTTATAGGATAGAGTGACAAAGGAGCACACAGTCCACCTGATGGTAATTGGTTGTTGTGGCCCATAGATATCTACATTTATCCTAGTTTGCGAATCAAAATGAAGATGCGTTGTTACCCGGGAGGACTATGATGGAATGCCTCTTTTCCAGTACAAAGGATCTCCGGTTCTTTACACTCACCATACGAAACACAGCAGCATTAAACTGCTATTTTACGATGGTATTCTGTGAGAGCGTGGTTCTTCCCCGGTCGAGCCGACTCATTTGTGCTACAACTATACTACTAATATAACTGCAGCGTGGCTCTACCACGTATGAAAATGTATTATACATATAAACCTACCTCTTGAATCATTATATCTATTGATGAATCAAAATGCGTTGCATAGTTTAAAAGACCTAAGCGTACAGACGGCGTGAATCGACTTTGTTTTATACTATGTAGATGTCTTAGGACTTTAAAATGTCCTTGCAGTTGGCTTTTGCTTTTCATTGAGTTATTTTTCCGTATTTAAATTGGTGCCAACAAAATAGTTCTCTGGGAATAGATGAAATTTCAATGCAGTTCTGGCCGGGCATCTTACAAACAAGTTCTATTACAGAAACCAGTCTTCCACTGACCTTTCTCATAAAATAAATATTCATAGGGATCTCGGAATTTATGGATCATTTGAATAATCACTAATTGCAGTGTTATTTATTTCTAATATCTAATATTATCTTATGCGGATGTACATTTTTGTGATTTTCGTAAGAGTTCCTAAATGTAATATTTTTTTTTGCACAAACGAGCACACAGTCCACCTGATGGTAAGAGGTTGCTGCGGCCCATAGACTTCTTACATCTATCCTCCATTACAAATCAAAATGTAGATGCGTTGTCACCCGTGAGGACTAAGATGGAATGCCTCATTTCCAGTAAAAAGGGCCTCCGGCCACCTGCACTCACCAAGCGAAACGCAGAGGTAAACCTCTACTTCACGCTGGTTTTCTGTGAGGTCGTGGTACCACCCCGGTTCGAGGCGGCCCATCCGTGCGACAGCAAAAGCTGCCGCGTGGCTCTACCACTGTGTAATATATAATATACAACTTATTTTGCTAATATTTGACAAATAATTTAACGTGGTAGAGACACGCTGCAGCTATACCTGGTTCCAGCAAGAATAGACCGGGGCAGAGGACGACGCTTTCTCACAATACTCAGTAACATTAAGCTGCTGTTCCAGCTTAATGTTACTGAGTTTCGCATGGTTAGTGCAAGGAGCCGGTGATCCTTTTTACTGGTAACCGGAGGAAGTGACAGGGCAGCGTATTTGAATTTTTTGGTTTTCAGCAATTTTTTTTTGTGCTGTCGTTTTTTTTTTTAATAACTTTTTTTAATAAGTTAATGTGTCTATGGGGCACATCATCCACTTATCTTGATCTTCATGATTAAACAATTCTGGATATTGTGTGACCAGTACTATCAATAGTTCTTCATTCATTTTTATTTAAACAAAAAGATTCTTACGAAAACGAAATAGAAATAAAAAAAATACATTGGCGCGCATCCGCTTCTCCGCGTCAACTGAGGCGCGCCGAGTTGAATCAAATCGCACCGCCGAAGAAATTCGCCTGTCAAGCAATTCGCGCGGTCGATTCAATACGGCGCGCCGCGGCTCGTCGCTAATGGACGCAGTTTCATAGTAAATATATAGGAGGCGACTTTCTGCGATTCGATTCGACTCGGCTCGGCGAGCCTAGTGGACGCTTAGCCTAATTTGAAATTGAACAAAAAAATCTTACCGTTCAATGCGTTACTGTTTATTCCCTGGTTTATACTATCATAGAAGTATCCATCGTCTTCTTGCTCAGATTTAATATGAAACGGCATGGGTAGCAAATGCTCGTCCTGTTCGATTTGTCGCTGATTCGGCTCGTGCAAATTTAAGCCCAGCCTTTGTTCCAACCGTTGTCCCATCGTTTGGTCCAACCTTTGCGCCAAGTTTTGCTCTAACCTATGCACTAAACTTTGCTCGAGTAAATGACCGTCTTGAACCGATTGTATTAACGGAGTCCTTCTCGATTCCTCTTGATTTAACAACACTTCTTGTTCTATGTTCTGACGATTCAGGTGATGGGATAGATCGATTTCATGGCCTAAGTCATGAGGTAAGTTTGGATCACCACGGCCAATATTCTGAGACATCGCGTCACTGATCCTTCCCAAGTCCGCGCTCATATTCCTGGCCAAGTCGTGTTCGTTTAAACTTTGGACTAACGACTGTGTTAAACTGGACTGCAACTCCAAATCGTTGCTTAACGCCCTCAATTCAAGATTGCGAGCTAAGTTACCATTAAGAAGTAAGTCTTCGTGCCGGCCAAGAGCTTGAGGCAAATCGTTGGCCAGATTCTGTGCTAAATCCATGTCAGAGGTTAGGTTACGTGGCAAATGGGCAGGGAGGTCGTTGAAACTTAAACTCCTGCTTAAGTGGTTCGATTTGAGCATCAGGGTGGACATCTGTCTTGGTGAGAGAGGCAGTTGGAGGTTGTGTGCGATCGTACTCGCGTTTAGGGATGATTGCATTGCTTGATGTAACTGCTCCATTGATATTTGCGTGTGGTACTCACTGACGTCCATCGGATGCGTTTTCTGAAACTGTTACAATATAATAAATTCACGCGATTTATATATCATAGGCTCTATGCGGTTAATCCCTTCTACCCCTTGATGCTGGATGCATTGACCTTGTTTGTTTTGGGCATGCTTGGATACAACAAGCTGGAAACTAGGAGGGATCTAGCGCTGGTAACCTACATTTTAAAAGTGTTCCCTGGTTACATTAGCAACCCGGGTGTGCTACAGTGGATAGGCTTACGCGTTCCTGATAAGTATACCTATACATCGGCGACGGCGCCCGAGTTTACTCGCGGTGCCGCGCGGCAGGACTAAACTAGTACGCAAACGGTACACATATTAAATTTGGTTGCTGAGAAGTTGGACTATTTTCGTGTTCACGGAGTGAGTTCGCAAAAGTGACATTATTTATAATATGTTATTCTTAAATTGTGTTATACAATTGATTGTAATGTGTTGTTATTTAAATTAATTATTATGTGTTGTAAAGCAATATTATATTATTATCTTTTACCATTTGAATTGTTACTTTATGATTTATAATGACTTCCAATGACATATTTTGATTGTATTATTATATTGATATTTCGTTGTATTATATTATATTATTTTGAAATGAGATGCTACAATTATCGATTTAGGTTTTTCCCTGTAATGGTAGAAGTTAGTAGGTAAAATAAATAAATAAAAATAATAATATAATCATATTAAGTGAAGTAAAAAAATACACATTCAAGTATTTTTTTAAATAAATGTGCTTCAGACCGAATTTCGGTCACGGCGGTCAGTCTCAAGGGAGACTATGCGCAGCACAGGTGCGCTCTCTATTCCCTCACTCCCATAGTCCCAGTCTCAGACGGTAATCCGACACTACCGGAGATCAGGCGCAGAGCCTGCGGCTTTACGTGCATTCCAAAGCACGTGGGTGAGACACCGCCAACTTCCTTACTCAGGCCTGCTACTGAGAATTTTCTTGACAAAAAACCGGAATTCGAACCCGGGACCCCATGATCAGCAAATCACATTCACCACCACTAGATCAACGAGACAGTCAAGTTAAAACAAATAACAGTAGTCATTAAAGAAGAATCCTGGCTAAATGTAACACTAGCTCAAATTATTCTTTCCATCCATTGAGTTATATGAACTACGTACTGAGAAGTAAACAAAAAATGTGCACTACTCTATGTCTTCGCACATGCGCGGGAGGTAGTAGAGTCGCGCATACGCAGTTGCGCCACCACAGACTAACTAGTAGATTGAAACCACACTAAATGACACACTGTACGGATTGCAGTACAGTTCCGTTGAAGATAGCGTATGTTCGGAATGCGAAATCTAGTACGTAGTACATACGAGTATATATCAATGTTTCCGTCCGAATACAATCTGGGCGTCTTCAAGGCAAGCGTGAATATGCTTTTGTTACGATAAGACAGTGCGATTTACCATCTAAGGCTGCATCACACCTTACCACCAGGTGGGATTGTGGTCAAGCACTGGCTTATAATAAGTAAAAAAATATATATCATGTAATAAATTGCGAATATTGTCGTACTACCATTACACTTTCCGTTGCATTGACAAAATTTAAACGTCGCTAGTAAGAAATATGATTTCAAAACTAAAGTAATAAATCCTTTAATTTCTGCGAGGATTTTAATAATAATGTCCTCCAGACCGAATTTTGATCAAGGCGGTCGTCTCAACGGAGACTAGCCTTCTGCGCAGGGCAAGGCCATAGTGTACGATAATGCGCGCAAGCACAGGTGTACTATTCTCTATTCACTTCCTCTCATTGTTCGATAGGACGGCAATCCGACCGGAGCAAAATCAGGCGCAGGACCAACGGCTTTAAGTTTTTTTTATATGATAAGGGTGACAAACGAGCACATAGTCCACCTGGTAAGAGGTTGCTGTGGCCCATAGGCATCTACATCTATCTTCGATTACGAATCAAAATGCAGATGCGTTGTCACCCGTGAGGACTAAGATGGAATCCCTCGTTTCCAGTAAAAAAGGTCTCCCGTTCTCTACACTCACCATACGAAACAGAGCAGCGTTAAGCTGCTATTTTACGCTGGTATTCTATGAGAGCGTGGTCTTTCTCCGGTCGAGCCGACCCATTCGTGCTACAATTATCCCAGATATATAGCTGCAGCATGGCTCTACCATGTATAAAACGTGCTTTGAATCAGTATTTGGCTTGCATTAATAGCAGCAACAGGCCGTAGTCTGCAAGTTGGCAGGGTTTACCCCCGTGAGGCAAGGAACGTTAAAGCACGTAAAGCCGTTGCTCCTGCGCCTGATTTTTTTTATAGGATAGGGTGACAAACGAGCACTCAGTCCACCTGATGGTAAGTGGTTGCTGTAGCCCATAGACATCTACATCTATCCTCGTTTGCGAATCCAGATGTAGATGCGTTGTCATCCGTGAGGACTAAGCTGGAATGCCTCTTTTCTAGTAAAAAGGGTCTCCGGTTCTCTACACTCACCATACGAAACACAGCAGTGTTAAGCTGCTATTTGACGCTGGTATTCTGTGTGAGCGTGGTCCTTCCCCGGTCGAGCCGACCCATTCGTGCTACAACTATACTACTAATACAGCTGCAGCATGGCTCTACCACGTAAGTAATCTCTATGTGATCTCTCCAGTGTCGGATTCGATTACCGTCAGTTCCCACTATGAGAATGAAAGCACACAATCGTACACTACTCGTATGATCCTGTACTGCGCAGATGATGTGGTCTGGGGGACATTATTATTTAATATCTTAGCGACAGTGAATACTTAAACTGAAAAATAAATTGTTTTATTCGTAAATGTAAATAAAAAACAGTAATAATACATAGACCATTTTTAAAAAAAGAAATTAAGGCCGGTATTAATAAACGTTACTCAACGACGAACTCAAGTGCGTAATCATTTGATACGCCCTCATTACGATATCAGCATCTCAAGATCGTTGCTAATTAATAAACACATTAAAAACAGTATCTCAAAACGCTGTACTTAGGAATACTGTTCTGTAACTTGCACGAGTTTCGTTTATTAATCAGTGTGGCACTCAGCTGATATCGTAAACCTAAACCGCACCTTGAGATATGTTTATTAATAAGATCATAACCACAAGATTGTACTCAAGTGCGTGTACTTGAGCTGAGTAACGTTTATTAATACGGGCCTAAGAGTACCTTTACCCAACGAGCGTTTATGCGTAGGTATATGGATGTGAAGGAAGCGAGAGAGGTGTGTCAGGATCGTGCCAAATGGAACACCTTAGTCTCTGCCTACCCTTCTGGGTGACAGGCGTGAATGTTTATGTATTTATTTATGTACATTTTTAAACTCAACATAATCAGCTATGATGTCAAAATCTCAAACGAAAGAAAGAAAGAAAAAACACTATATACATTTAAAGTGACAACATAATCAAGCCGAAACCAACGCATCACATCTAAAATCATCTGCAACCAACAAGAGTTTTAGGTGCAACAACGCACACATGTGCGTCTACTTTAACGGGCTGATAAAAAAGATAGAAAAAAGATGTGTGTGTCAAGAAGCTAAGCATGGTTTTAGCGTCACTTAAAATGTACATAGTGTGTCTGTCTATCTTTGTTTGTTTGGTCTGAGGTCAAAATGTCATCATTTTAAAAGATTAACATATGTAAGACTACATAATTTAAAATAAATTTAGCCTAAAATATAAACAGAGTCAATGACATAATATTTAAACAATTATAAAAAGTTTCATTACAATATTTTGAAAATAAAAGTGTCATTTTTGGCACTGATCACATATAGAGATATATTTACCCGAACATTACACATTGAATAAGACTATTTTTACGGATTTTGTCGCGTTTAATTTTATTTATTTTTAACGTTGGGAATGAAAAATAAGTAAAATTAAACGCAATAATATCCGAAGAAAAATATATTGTTTTATTCAATTGGTTCCACTGTCTTAAAAAGCAGAGGTGCACCTGCCATCGGCGTAGCTGGGAAAAGATAGGGGGCTGTGTAAGTTTGGTGTCTTTTCCTATAGTCGAAATCGGTCCAGCCGTTTCGGTGATTAGCCGGAACCAACAGACGGACAGAGAATTTTTTTAAAAATCGTGTTTTTAATTTTTGTTATAAGTATCGTATATACTTTCATATGCATTTAGTAAAAAGCTATTATTTTGACATTACAAACCGACCACTGGTTCGGAAAAAAAAACCTCTGTCCTGGGAAGAACCAGCAAGAACCCCAGCGGGACTTTTTTTTTAAATAACAGCTTACAATCATGTATGTTACACAAATTAACAACACAATAAATTAGAAATAGCTAAGTAATACTACTAGCTTGTGTCTGTTCCTAGTATTTACAGAATGAATATCACTTATTTTTGTAAAACTACTTTTATTTTTGTGTACGTACATTACATTTTCATAAATGTATTGAGAGGCCAAAGTTAATATATTAATTTCCTTAAATTTTTGTCGCAGCGACTCTTTAGGCTTTAAATCATAAATTGCTCTTATAGCCCTCTTCTGTAAAACAAATATAATTTCAGTGTCAGCTACGTGTCCCCATAGCAAAATACCATACGACATTATGCTATGGAAATAGCTAAACTAGTCTAGCTGTTTCAATACTGAATTTTTAGTTTTAGTTTTATTTGCTTATACCCTTTATTAGAAAACATTTACTCAATAGTTTAATAGTTTTCGATGTAGACATCAATTTTTACATATTATAGATTATAATCTAAGTTTTCCTTATTTATAACAAATAGAGATCAACAACTCTGGATGTCGAAAAATTATAACTATTTTAACTTAAACATAGGTTTAGAAAATTTGATAACATCGTAGAATTTTTAGGTAAGTTGAATCGCATCTTCATTTTACATATATTTAAACAGATATAACGTAAATAACATTAAAAAAATTACATACACATACAGTATAAGAAGGAACGCATAGAAAAAGAACAAACAAACTAATATTAAATTTTTGTCAGTTATTACACTAGTTAGACTTCTAATCTTTTTTACGGCATATGCTGCAGAACTAAGTCTGCTTGCTAGTTTTGATATATGGGGGCTCCATTAAAGCTTCGCGTCTAGTGTGATTCCAAGAAAAATGGTGGTATCTACAAGACTCAGTTTCTCCCCATTTAAAATTACATTAGTATTTAATTGTTTGACATTTGGAGTCATAAATTTCATACATTTCGTTTTAGTGTCATTCAAAATGCAAATTATTAACATTGAACCAATTTACTAATTTAGATATAGCATTATTTACTTCGTCATATTTTAGCAATTGTCGACTTAATTCGAAAATTAAAGAAGTGTCATCTACAAATAATACTATATCATGGTTATCTCCTACTATGTAAGGTAAGTCATTAATGTATACAAGAAACAGAAAGGGGTCGAGAATTGAACCTTGAGGCACGCCCATTTGTACCATCGACCCGGAAGAAACAAAACATCCTTATGTACGTAATTAATGAATGGCCACTTATCCCTTATTTTTTTTAATATTCTACTAAGCCAGCGCTTATATGTATACGATCCCACCTGATGGTAAGTGGTGATGTAGCCTAAGATGATGAAGCGCACTGACTTAACAAAAGCCTATTCACTCTTGCCTTGAAGACACCCACACTGTAATCGGATGGAAAGACAGATGCTGGCAACTTATTCCACTCCTTTGCTGTACGCATGATGAACGACGTGGCGAACCGTTTGGTTCGAATGCGTGGTAAGTCAACAACGAAAGGGCGGAGACTGGCCGAACGTCTGGTTGTCCGATGGTGGAAGGGAGAGGGAGGAATTAAATTATGCAATACCTGCGCACACTCTCCGAAATGCATTCTGTAGAATACCGAAAGGCTGGCTACTTTACGTCTGTGTTCGAGGCTGGTAAGATTGATTTTAACCAAATTCGGGTCACCAATAAGCCTCTTAGCACGCCTTTCCATTGAGTCCAAAGCTGCTAGGTGGCATTTTGCAGCACCAGCCCATATATGGTAGCAATACTCCATGCACGACCGGACTTGCGCTTTATATAAAGTAAGCAGCTGTCCCGGCGTGAAGTATCGCCGCACCTTTGCAAGGACTCCCAGCTTCCTTGCAGCTGCTTTGGCCTTGGACTCAATGAACCGGCCGAAGTTCAAATTTGAGGATATCTCAAGCCCTAACAACTGAAGGCGGTAGGTATATTTCAGTGATACATTTCGGAATGAAGGAGCCAAGGTGAGCTGGCTCCTTTTTGCAGTGAAGAGACACGCTTGTGTTTTGGAGGCGTTGAACATCACAAGATTGGCATCGCTCCATTCGGAGACTGCCTGTAGTGTGAGATTCACACGCTTCTCTTTCGGACTGGATTTGATCCCGACTGGCCCAAGGGCTTGGTCGGTATCTCTCAACAACTGTGCTATCGTCCGCATACCCATAGATACCGGGCATAAGCAGATCATTAATATGCAGCAGGAAGAGAGTTGCGGAGAGAACGGACCCATGAGGAACACCGGCGTTAGTCGCCATAGGATCGGATGAGCAGCCATCGACGACGGCCCGAAGAGACCGTTCACTCAGAAAGTCCTTTACCCATTCAAACACACCAGGGGGATAAGCCGTACGCTGGAAGCTTACCCAAAAGGCTAGTGTGCCAAACTCTGTCAAAGGCCTTCGAGACATCAAGGGAAACAGCAAGTGCTTCCCCACTGTTCTTGAGTGCCACGCCCCATACGTGTGTGGCATACGCTAGAAGGTCCCCAGCTGACCGAATTCGGCGAAACCCATATTGCCGGTCACTAAGGAGGTCATTCTGTTCTAGGTATGCCATTAAGCGGGCATTCAATATACGCTCCATAATCTTGCAGAGTATGGAGGTAATTGAGATTGGCCGATAATTGTCAGGGTCGGCACGGCTGCCTTTTTTGGAACAGGGTGCACATTGGCCAGCTTCCAGGATTTTGGCACTATTCCAGTCCTAAATGAGAGGCGGAACAAGCGTGTTAACACAGGAGACAACTCAGGTGCACAAGCCTTTAGAACTATAACTGTAAACCATATGGTCCACTAGCTTTATTCACGTCTAGAGATCGCAAGGTTTTAAGAACCTCCTTATTTGTTATATGAATCACGGACATAGAGGTACCGTAGTGAAGTAATTTTGGTGGAACGTTGTTGCCACTGTCCAGACATGAATTGTAGGCAAAGAGAGACGCGAACAAGTCCGCTTTCTCTTTAGCCGTATGCGCCAGTGTGCCATCCGGTTTTACCAGCGGAGGCAGTGTAGGCCGACAGAAGTTTGTCTCGACTGCTTTGGCGAGAGACCAAAAAGCTCTTTTAAAACGCCTTAAAAGCTCAGTGTAGGATGGTCTGGCAGATAGTTTTGCGCCAATATGTTTAATGCGATCGAGACTAGCTTTCCGTAATGCTTTTTTGTAGGACTTGGCGGTCTGGTTGAAAGTTCTCTTCTTGGAGCTAATATCCGGAGCTTTGCGGTTTCAAGCGTCAACCCAGCATAGGTACGCTAAATGCTTGCGCTGTTTAGCTTGGGCGCATTCAGCGTTAAACCATGGGCGAGCTTTGCTACCGGTGGGAGTGTCAGAAAAGGGGATAAAACACCCATAGCTTGACGCAACACATCCGTTATCGCAACCGCGCAGCTCGCCGGATCCGCAGAAGAGAAACAGACCTCTCGCCAAGGATAAGATGCAAAAAAGTGTCGCATCTTATCCCAATCAGCTGACTTATACCGTCATAATCGTTGAACACGTTGGGACTCGTAATCAGGTGGAGAATATGACGATACAAATTTCACCTGACAGTGGTCAGATGGACCCAAAGGAGAAGTACCTGTACTACATATCTGTTTGGTTCGGTAGTCAGCAGAAGGTCACAGCATTTTGCTGTGTGACCGTCTACATCGGGTACCCTAGTCGCCCCTTTTACCATCTGAGAAAGACCTAGCGTCAAAGCAAAATTCCACGCTTCTTTTCCAGCATGGTCGGTCTTTTGGTATGGGAACAGCCAGTCTTGGTGACAAGCGTTAAAGTCCCCCAGAAAGACCAACAGTGCAGTAGGATAACGATTTAGGGCCACGTCAGCAGCCTCACTAATGTGATCAAATAATCGTGTTGTCTCCTGATCACTGCTGTGCGATCGATAGACACAGGCATAAAGGATTTTATCAATACCTATATCTACCATCACCCAGATTGTCGAAAAAGTTAGGTCTTCAAGGTGACAGAGACGGTGGAAGCAGATGTCATTGCGGACGTACACACTTACTCCGGCACGTGGATGGAATTTGTGCTCCAGGGAGAATCCAGGATAGTCAAGGTACGCCGCATTCAATGGACATCCAATTTGCGTCTCTGTCAAGAAAAGTAGGTGCGGCATTTCAGTCTCAACATGGTGATGGACTGCGTTGAGATTAAAGCGCAATCCTCGAATATTAGTTAGGTGCACTTTTAGTGAGAGGACGTGCAACCGCTGTTTAACACTACTTTTCTTTTTAAAAATATTCATAACCTTTTACAAGTATTGCAATAAAACATTAATTTTGTGTTTAAGTTGTATAAATTAACTAACAAACAAAAATTGTACATAATATTGTTACTATTAATAAAATAAAATAATTTCACTAAAACTAGCAATCCGCCCCGGTTTTGTCTTTTTTTTAAATATAGACAGTTTTGACCAAATATAGGCATTTGAGACGCCATCCAATCATGTTCGACTTAGTGCATTACCCGATGGTGTCGAGGTGAGGTAAACGCCGCCTGGAGGGGTGTGCGGCAGTGTGCCGGCTCCAGTGATTCCGGCGCTGGGCTAAGACGACAGTCCCTTGAGTGCAGCGGCGCGATCAATTAACGTATTTTGTGGTAACCGCTGCAGCGGTTTTTCGCGCGACCAGTTTTGGTTTTTGTGGTCTAGATTTTAGTATTTGTGCGCGTTTAATTCGCTATTTAATTTGTGGTTCGTGAGAACCGCCTCGGATTAGTTTGTCTAAGTGCTACGTTCGTGACAAGAGGCTTGTCTTGAATTTGACTGATTAAAGTAATTTCGTTTGAGAGTAATTGCGCCAATTATATAGTGATTGCGTGTTGAAGTGCATTTTGCAATATTTAACTTGCTTGTGTGACGTGGAATCTTGCGCGCGCGCCGAGTAGAGATACGGTCTGGAATTTGAAGCTCGCATTCCATTTCGATGGCGTGGCCCGGTTGATTGTTTTTGGAAGTAATTGTTTAATTGTACCGTCGCGTTAAGAGCCTTTTGAGTGTTGACTCTGTAGTTAGGTGCGTGTCCGCTAGGTTGATTTTGAATTCTTATTGCGCCGTAGTATTTAATATCGTACGAAGGAATTTAGTTGTTGTTTGTAACGCTGAACTTTGTGACTCGTGAAGAGATCGCGTTAGTTCCATATTTGTAATTTGGTGATAAATGAATCCGGAACATTGAATGTTGAACTTTGAACACTTACTTGTGTCGGGTATCACGTGTTTGATTTTACGATGAACGTTGAATTAGTTGAGTTGAAGTTAGTTAAATGTACAATAAAGTTAATAGACTGAAATAGTGACATGAAGAAAGAAGTTGTCACTTGGTGACGCCTGCTGGAGTGATGCAGCATTGTGGGGCATCATAGGACCAGGCCGCTGCCCGGTCACCTCAGCTGGGCCAGGTCACATAAATAAACACTACTAAACACCACTTTACATGCACCTACACCTACCTACGGCCTGATCGAGCCTTGGTGCGGTCTTAGCTTCGGATCCAGGTACGTACTATTTATTTACCTAGCTTTATCACTATCGTGTGGGTCAACTGTCCATAGGCATTTTGAGCCCCGTCCTCTGCTGCCCGTCGATTGGGCTACTGATGGGCCCTAGTCCAGTCTACCTTGGTTGGGGCAGCTCAGGGCGTGTACATAGACTATATATCTAGTAATCTAAATATCCAGAAATTTATAAACTGCTTCTCTGGTGCATGTTGCGCGTTTACATCCACATTTGGATGTAAGTAATGCAAGAAATTCTCAATATCTGCCGGGAGTTACGAAGTAGGCGGTGTCTCACCCCGTGCTTAGGAAAGCACGTTAAGCCGTTGAGCCGGTCCTGCCCCTGAACTCTTTTCAGTCGTGTCGGCTTACTGTCCCATCGGACTATGAGAGTGAGGGAATAAAGAGTGCATCTGTGCTTGCACATATAATTGGGCACTATAATACTGTACTGCGCCGAAGACTAGTCTCCGTTGAGGCTGGCCACCGTGACCAAAATCCGGTTTGGAGGACATTATTATTATTACGTTATATATGTACACATTTGTCGCTACTAATCATTAAGTCTATTCAAAGTTAGATTTTCAGATCCATAAAATTAGCTTGATACATTTTATTACTGTAACAATTACATTTCCACATAATGATTTCTTATATTTACCCGAAGACGATCTTTATATGTGATAGAGCCATGCTGCAGCTATATTAGTAGTATAGTTGTAGCACGAATGGGTCGGCTCGACCCAGGAAGGACCACGCTCTCACAGAATACCAGCGTCAAATAGCAGCTTAACACTGCTGTGTTTCGTATGGTGAGTGTAGAGAACCGGAGACCCTTATTACTGGAAACGAGGCATTCCATCTTAGTCCTCACGGGTGACAACGCATCTGCATTTTGATTCTTTATTGAGGATAGATGTAGATGTCTATGGGTCTGTAAGCTCATTCTGCGTAGATCGGACCAAAAATTAATATTCAAAAATTGAAGGTGGCCAAGCTAACTGTGACATTGGGACGTCAAACACCTCAGTCCCCCCGTGACCACGGGTGCTGTAAAGCACCCGAAACGTCGGGAATTAAAAGGTTAAATAAATAAAACGCTATAAAAATTAGTAATTAAACAAACATACAAACAATTAGTTTTATTTGTATCTTTGTTTTCACTATATAAGAGAAGGAGGCCTGCAAAAATATAAAAGATCCTGGATGTATTAGGGACAGTATGCATAAGGAGTGAGTGAAGAGAAGACGGCTAATGGAAAAGAATGGAAGAAGAAGACATGTTATGCCGAACCCAAATAACTTCAGAGACAGGAAGAAAAAACAAAGAAATATTTTCTTAGTTGAAAAAATTAGTTATCTAAAAACATTATTGAAATAAACACATAATTTGTTACAATAACTCAGTCATTTTTATTTTAGAACTGTACTGTGGTGGTGCTCAAGTAATTAATTGAGTTTAATTATTTGTGTTGCCCATTCAATAAAACAATAAGACGAAGGTATGGTACTTTACGGCACAAAATGGACCAAGAAAATTATATCTAACTGACACACTATCACAAGTCCACTGTTGAACATCTGTTCAACAGTGGACTTGTTGTTGGCCTCTTGAGCTTCCTCATACGGCCAGCAGTGAAGGACCATGACTCAGATCCATAAGTCTTCACTGGTTATACACTCTCATCTTCAAGTTTCGAGGTATACCGCACGTGATGAGAGATGTGTCGTAATTTCCAGAATGCTGCCCAGCCAAGTCATATCCATCGATTAACCTCACGGTCGAAGTTGGATAATGTATTTATTTTACAGTATTTATTGTTGAGGTTGGCACACCTGATCAGTGTGTTTTGGCATCATGCGAACATGTTGCTCACACTGGCCAGAGTGTATGCCTTATTACTGTTCGGGCATACCATATGTTCCTTTTCTTTATATCAATTAGGTATAGCCAATGTTTTAATAAAACATCTTACCTAATTACGCGACTTCGCCCGCATGTAATAATTTATTACAATTGGATTTTTTATAGGATAGGGTGACAAACGAGCACACGGACCAACTGATGGTAAGTGGTTGCTGTGGTCCATAGACATCTACATCTGTCCTCAATAAAGAATCATAACCTAAGCGGCCAGCTGGAATATTGTTTTACAATTATTTTTTAACTAATTAAAATAAAAAAATTTGTACAGCCGACTTCAATATAAGTTATTTAAGAATAACTCAAAAACTATTGGTCTGACCTTGATCAAATTCATATGGGACCACACGAGAACTATCAGCTTTCATATAAAAAAAGAATCATCGAAATCGGTTCACCCAGTACAAAGTTATGAGGTAACTCACATAAAAAAAAAATACAGTCAAATTGAGTACCTTCTCCTTTTTGGAAGTCGGTAGAAAATAGAGATACATTGTCACCCATGAGGACTAAGATAGAATGCCTTTTTTCCAGTAAAAAAGGTCTCCTCTTCTCTACACTCACCATACGAAACACTGCAAGCTACTATTTTACGCTGGTATTCTGTGAGAGCGTGTTCCTTCCCCAGTTGAGCCAACCCATTCAAGCTACAACTATACTACTAATATAGCTGCAACATGGCTCTACCACGTAGAATTTCATGGGCTTTGATTATTTTACATGGAAACATAATTATTTTTCTAAAATAAAAGTGGCCTAAGTTACTCCTTATAACACTATCTGCCAGTAAAAGTCCTGTCAAAATCGGTCCAGCCATTTCAGAGATTAGCCAGAACTAATAGACAGACAGACAAACAAACAAAATTTTTAAAATTTTGTTTTTGTTATAAATACCATAATATACTTCCATTACAAATGGACACTAATTTTATTTATTTGTATAGATATAGAAGATAAAAAACTGGTTAGTGAGATGCTAGATTTTATGTTATATATTCTACCTTTTTAATAATATAATGCAATAAAATTTAATAGTGACACAAATTAATGTAAAAAAATTATTTAGCAAATATTTAAAACAATTCATACCTTATGCTTAGTAAATAAGTATTTTATCTGAATTCTCTGCCTAATTCCAATCTATTGACAATAATCATTGATATACAATTCAAATAGAAATATTAATCATCCGAAGAGCTCCTGTCTCTATAAATGTTCCCTCGGTTTTAGAGCCTTGTGGAATATTTAGAGAAAATGGCAGACAGACAGATCCCTTAGAAGAGGTAAAGCCCTAGTGCGGGATGCTACTTGCATAAACACTTCGGTAGCCTCTCATCTCAGGGACACCTCATTTAGAGTCCGGGCGGCATGAGAGGCAGCTGAACTAAGTAAGTGGCGCAAATATGAGTCTCTCAAAGATAACTACATATTTATGCCATTTGCTGTAGAGACTATTAGTCCATGGGGTCCACGTGGAGTGAAGTGCCTAAAGGAACTCTATCCACAATTAGTTGTCGCTGCTGGTGATAAGAGGGCTAGTTCTTTTCTCACTCAAAGGCTGGGTATAGCCATTCAGCGAGAAAACACAGCCAGCGTTCTTGCCACAATATCACAAGGAGTAGGACTATATGATAATTTAAATATTTAGTTTCAGTTTTTCTTTATTGCAGTTTTTTTTATATTATGTGTAACCTTTAGTTAGTATTGACATAAATACTTAAAGAAATTTTTAAATTAAATTAATTTTTTAAGAATATTTTTTAAATAGTATAGTTAAACATATATCATCCAACAGGGATATGTATGTAGATTAGAATAAATTAGATTTAATCATCACATCAACACATCCTGTCGAATGGTTGTTGGATAGTTTAGGTGAGGTTTACAAGGAGGTTGGACTCTCTGCCTAGTAGTTTATCTGGTTAGGTACTATCCTCTTAACTATTTCTGCCACCAACTAGCAGTGCTAGCACTGCTGTATTTCAGTCTGAAGAGTATTCAGAGCCAAAGATTCAGATTTAAGAGTAATTAGTTTTCAAAAGAAAGCAAAAGAAAATATAATGAATGTTGTGAACACATTTTTAATAAAAAAAAATATAAATCTTAGTGAAACCTATAATCTGTATTGTCCCTTAATAATTAATATAGTATTACATTGTTTTTAAAATATCAAATAATATATTTGGTGTGAAAACTCTACAACTTGAAGTTATCGCTTATAAATGTGGCATTCTTTATTTATTTTACTACGCTTTTTGCTCTGGAGTATATACATTTGTGTGGTTATATTGCCAATAAAAATATGAATATAAATTAAGACTTACGCTGTCTAAATAAGCCTTATAACTTTCTTCGTCGAGGATATTCTGATCTTCTCTTTTAACAAAATCCATGTTAAGGTTTTTTATAGTAAACTCAAAATCGTAATAAATCTGAATCCGTTGAAGAATTATCAGCTCCTAACCTCACTGCAATATTTACAACGTAAACTAACACAAGTAGCACTAAAAATGTAGGGGAAAAAAACTAAAGCTAGACTAATGACTCTAAAATTACATGATTCACAACCAAAAGGTCAAGTTTAATCATAAAATTAATAAAACAAAAAGGACAGTTTTTTTTGTTCGCTTGACGTTAGGTTTGCAATGGAAAGGAAGCTGTTTTCATAGACAAAGTAGAGAAACCGTCAACGAACATCTGTTATAAGTGTTACCAGCTTAACGGATGATTTAAGTGTTAGACAAGTGATGCGTAGCATAGACTTAAAATATACTGGCCAAAGAGAATATAACCACTACGTTTAATACTGATGTATAGACCGACGTAGTCTGCAAGGGAGAAGAAAATTCCTTATGGCAATTTTGAATGACAGGTCGGCACAAGTCGACACGCAAGAAAACCCCACCTTCCCCATACTACGAATTTTGAGTGTATATATATATACTCAAATTTCAATTAGCACATCTCAAAAATATTAACAATTTAAAGTGCAGCCATGTAGTTTAGATATAAAAAATAGTTAAAGATCGATTGATATCTAATATTTACGCGAACACTACACATTTTTAAATAAAACTAATTTTACGGATTTTATCGCGTATATTAACTTATTTTTATATTCCCGACATTTCGGGTGCTTTCCTTCCAGCACCCGTGGTCACGGGGGACTGAGGTGTTTGACGTTAAGCTGTCATAGTTAGCCCGGCTACCTTCAGTTTTTTAATATTAATTTTTGGTTCGATTTACGCAGAATGAGCTTACAGTATCTTGAAGTCTAGCAGTGGTATACTTGGGTTTGGATTTGATTTTATTAATTATGGGATTCCAAGCAGATGGCAGCACCCATCCATCTTCTCTATTGAAATTAGGATGTTTTTTAATTTCAATAGCCTCGCGAATCATCCTTGGGAGGAATCGGTGTTCTTTTGCGAGGATTTGTGGTCTATCAAATCTAATGTAATGGAGGGGACGATCTTGAACATGTTCACAAACTGCAGACTTCCCGATACGTCGGTGCTTCACGTCAGCTATATGTTCATATCCCTCTACAAGATGCAGGAGTGTACAAGCTGGATTGTGAATGTGGTCTCTCGTACATAGGACAAACAAAAAGATCTATTAAAACCCGCGTTAAAGAACATATAGCTGACGTGAAGCACCGACGTATCGAGAAGTCTGCAGTCTTATCAAAACGTGAAAAACCAAAGTTAATATCCGTTTAAGAAAGTGGAAAGCCGCGCGATGAAGTTTGTGTCGAATTTAATGTGTCAAAATCTATGCATTTTTGTATTGTTTATAAAAAACGTGCTTAGTTATTTTTATTTAATAGCTTTTCTTATTGTTAATAAAGATTACAACTCATGTATAATGTTTACAAAATACGTTATTTTATTTAATAATCGCACCTCTATAACTGAAATAACCTCTATTCTCACCTCTATTCATGGAACATTCTGTAAATGAGACAGATATTTATTTATACCTGGATATTTGAGACACTGGGTAAGTGGAACACCTCTTTAAGTGAGACATATTTGCAGGTCTCTTAAGGTCCCAGTTATCCAGGTTTCATTGTATATACTTTCTATGGAATGGGAAAACGGCAAAAACTTTGTAAAAGAAAGAAGGTGAGAATAATATAGCTCTTATATATCTTATTTTGTACCATGTTAAACCTTATATGTATGAAGAGTTCAGCTATAAGGATTTTGGTCTTATATTAAAACTCCCTCTATTGTAGTAATTACTCTTTTGTCGGACTACTATACTCTTTGTCACAAACTATAATCATTTCACCATTACAGACCTTCACAAGTCCACAGCTGAACATAGGCCTCCCTTAAGTGATGTCACAAAGCACGGTCCTGAGCTATATGCATCTATCGACTTCCTGCATGTCTTAACAGTTTGTCACTCCGTCTAGTGGGGGGACGCCCTACACTTCATCCGCAGGTACGAGACCGCCACTCGAGATCCTTTTTTTCCCATCGGTTGTCGGTTCTTCGAGCTATATGTCCGGCCCATTGCTACTTCAGCTTACTAATCTGTTGGGCTATGTCGGTCACTCTGGTTCTACTGCGGATATCCTCATTTCTAAGTTTATCAAAAAGCACTCACCATAGCTCGCTGAGCGACCTTAAGCGTCCTCATACGGCCATCAGTGACGGCCATACAGAGACCATACAGAGACCATACACGTTTTCAAGTTTTGATGTATACCTGACGAGAAGATGCGCCGTAATTTCTCGAACGCTGCACAGCCCAGTTGAATCCGTCGATTAACCTCTCGGTCGAAGTTGGACTTACCTAGTCGGACTATTTGTCCCAGGTAAACATACTCGTAAACAACTTTGAGCTCCCAACAACTACCGGCATAGGTGTGACATGGACGTTATACATGATCTATGTTTTGTCCATGTTCATCTTAAAATCTATCCGTTGGGAGGCATTATCGAGGTCATTGAGCATATAGTGCTTAGGTCCTCCAGCGATTCTGCCATAAGGACTATATCGTCGGCAAATCAAGGTGATGGATGTACTCGCCATTGATGTTAATACCGTATCCTTTCCAGTCCAGAAGCTTGAAAACGTCTTCCAATGCAGCGGTAAAGAGTTTCGGAGATATAACGTCACCCTGTCTTACACCTCTTTGCATTTGGATAGGTTTCGTACTCTGGTTCTGTACTCGGATAGCCATCGTAGCCCTACTGTACAAACACTTCAGTACTTTGATATACCGACGGTCAAGTTGGCACCGCTGAAGGGGCTGCAGCACCAACCAAATTTCGACTGAATCAAAGGCTTTCTCATAGACCACATACGCGGGACATAATGGCAAATTGTACTCCTCGGACTTCTGTACAATTTGCCGAAGGGTATGTATGTGGTCTATGGTGCTAAAGCCTTTTCAGAAACCGGCTTGTTCGAGAGGCTGGAAGTCGTCAAGTATGCGCGCGAGACGATTCGTAATGACTCTCGAAAACAGCACGTAGATGCGGCTCAGAAGGCTTTCTTGAAGAATAAGATGACCGGACTTCTGCTCCACGCCTCTGGTGTAGTGCTACCATGGAGGACGAAATTTAAGAGCTTCTGTAGGACTTCAAGTACCGGTTTTCCACCCGCTTTCATAAGCTCCGCTGTAATTCTATCCTCGCCTGAGGCCTTGCCGTTTTTAAGGTACTGGAGGGTCATTCTAATCTCGCTCAAACTGACGTCCGAAATATCTTCGGAACAGTGTCGGATAAGACTTGCTCTTCGATCGTCATTCACACTTGCGTGTGGCCCCAACGATGATGTGTACAGCTGCCCATAGAACCTCTCAATCTCACTCAAAATCTCAATTGTCCCAGGAAACAACGCTGCCACACTCGGTCTTCAGTTTGGACAGTTGGTTCTTTCTGGCAGACAGATCTCTAGCAAAGACTTTGGAGCCCTGGTTCTGCTAGATCGCTTCTTCAATACGTGCAGTATTAAAGTTGCATAAGTCCCGCCACATGCATTTGGAGATCTGTCTGCTCAATTGCCTGTATGCTGTCAAATCTGTCGAAGACAGCTTCATTTACCGTCTAACAGCCATGAGATTAAGAGTGTGATCGGAGAGTTTTTGTGTTCTTCGTCGGGGCGGGTCTTGCAAAACTTAGCACCGACCGCATGAATAGTTTCCACATATCTTGTCATTCATATTGTCCACTGCATTGCACTGCATCTTCAAGGCACTGAAAACATTTTTGTAGCTAGAGCTGAAAGGTTTCGAGACTTTGGATTAGGGCACGAGGGGGATTCAGTGATTGGTTCCAGTTTTCACTGAGACATCACTAAACAGTTATCGTCTGGACTTTATAATGAAGTCCATCTCATTTTTTGTCGAACCGTTGCAGCTCGACCAGGTCCACTTCCTGTGGGGTCGCTTCTGGAAGAAAGAGTTCATCATAAAGAGTCCCTCTTTCTCGATGAAGTCGGCCAGCTGCTGGCCCCTTGGGTTCCGTTGCGCTATTCCAAATTTCCCCACCCTCAGCTTGCCATTCTCTCTTGTACCTAGTTTTGCGTTGAAGTCTCACATTAACACTGTATAGTGGGTTTTGGAGGAATGCTCGGCTCTAGATATATCCTCATACATTTCTTCCTCCTCTTCATCGGTATGTGCCGAGGTTGGTGGGTATACCTGTTTGATCTTCAATGAATACCGTTTAGTGGTTCTGAGTATAAGGTAGGCAAACCTCGTCGACACACTCTCAATCTTTACAACGTTGTTAACGAGAGACTTGTGGACGATAAATCCGACACCTCCTTGGGACAGATGGTCGCCCTCCCGGTGATAGAACAAGTTGCCGGATTCGAGGATTACCATGTCGTCCCCCTGTCTTCGGACCTCAGATAATCCTATTTTTTTTTAATAGGATCGGGTGACAAACGAGCACACAGTCCACTTCATGGTAAGTGGTTACTGTGGCCCATAGACATCTACATCTATCCTCAATAAAGACTCAAGATGCAGATGCGTTGTCACCCTTGAGGACTAAGATGGAATGCCTCGTTTCCAGTAAAAAGGGTCTCCGGTTCTCTACACTCACCATACGAAACATAACAGCGTTAAGCTGCTATTTTACGCTGGTTTTTTGTGACAGCGTGGTCCTTCCCCATTCGAGCCGACCCATTCGTGCTACAACCATAATATAGCTGCAGCATGGCTCTACCACGTAGAAATCCTATAATATTCCAGCGCAAATTGTCTATCTCTTCTTCCAGCTCCAGGATCTTCTCCTTAGTCCTCAGGATGCGTGCGTTATATGTTGCCAGGTCGAGTCGTCTTAGGTGGCAACCGAACTTCCACCGAAGAATTTATGCACCCCCTGTCCCACCATTACCATGGTCGCCACCGTAGCCAGGAATAGCGAGGCCACCGGGGACTGAGGGCCGTTTCTTCGTAACTTTAATCATTGGGATATAATGATATAGTTGCCACGCTTGGCGAGCGGGTTGGTAGCTGCAGTTTTTTATTGTTGTTTTGCTGTTATCAGAAAGATGCTGCTGCCCATCTTCTGCCTCAGTCTTCCTCTGTCATCGGTAGTGGGTATTCTTAACCGCCATTACACGGGGTACAGTTTTCTCTGAGTCAATAGGAATGGCTGAATACACGGTTTTTATTGAGAGTCGTAAAGGAGTTAAACTAGGCAATGCGAATCCCTTAATCTTGGCGGGAATTTTTAAAAACGAAATCAAAGGGTTTTATTTGCGCGTGCTTTTAACGCCAACGACTTTTTGAAAAATAAAAGCTTCTTAGAGAAGTATAATTGGCATACATACAAGGCATTTATACCAGCAAGGGCGGTGGAAACAATCGGCCTACTCAGGTATGTTCCCATCAGCATAAAAAATGAAGAGTTGTTTAAAAACTATCATCGAAATATGTGGTCGTTTCACAAAAAAAGTTAATGGACAGATCAAACCGTTCAATTCTGTAAAGTAAACCATGGCTTTTATATAAAATAGAATATGATGGTTTAGTGAACATTAATGTTTTTATATGTCAAGAAAAAGTGAATTCTCAAATGGAAATGTTAAGATAGCTGATAATGATTTTAATACAATTTATACAGATGGATCAAAATCTGAAGAGTACACAACTTCAGCATTTTATGATTCGCAAAAGAAAATATCTAAAACTTTTAAAATTCACAATTTATGCTCAATTTTTACAGCTGAATCTTGTGCAATCTACTTATCTATATTGCACATACAAAATATTGCAAATTCACAGTCTCTAATTGTAATTGATTCAAAAAGTATTATTAGCTATTGAATCAAATAAAATGGATAACAAGGAAAATTAAATTGTATATAATATAAGAAAGACTTACCTTTATGTGGGTCCCTTCACACTCTGGGATAGCCGGGAATGAGGAAGCAGACAATGCTACTAGAGATGTATCCTCATCAACATGTTTATATCACTCCTCAATGCTGAAAATACCATTTACAAACATGTATGCCTTCTTAAGTAAGAACTTGAGATCCTTATGGAAGTCATACTGAGAAGAAATAAGCAAGTCCAAAGGAAATTGGTATTACGAAATACAAAAAAGCCCGCCAGCCACTTCTTCGTACAACAAAAAAAAAAAGGTTTGATAATAGAAAATTCATTACGGCTGTAAACCGAATGAGATTTGGGCATAGTAGGGTAGCCGCCCACCTGTATCGTTTGGGAATGAAAGAAAATGCAAATTTTGTATATTGTGTTGACACGAAAGGAGACGTTAAACATCTGGTTCTTCAATGTGGTGAATTTTTTACTCCTCCTCTTTAGATTACTCCTCATTAATTCAATTCAAGATATTAACAATGATAAAGTTCCTGATACTCTTCAGACTATTAGCTAATGAAAAATTCTTCCCACCATTATATTCCTTTATTTCTGATGTTCAAGATATATATAAATGCAAACAACGTGATACTTATCAATAGCGCAAACTTAAACAAACTATGTGAATCAGCGTGAAAGTGAATTTTTGATGAATGTATCGTTCGAGTCATTTCTAATTTTTAAAGGTAATTAATTATACATTGTAACTTCAGGCTCTGGAGGGCTAGCACCCAGAGCTGTAATGCCAGTTATTAAAAAAAAATCATATCTATGTTTGTCTGTGGTCTACTGTACAAAAACATTTTGACCTTCCTTAAGGGATTTCCCATACCATCAAAGTATCGATACCAACTCATATCAGTAGTACTCAAATCATTTTTCGATACTACTCATACAAATACTCCTAATGTATCGATACTTACTGATATCGATACTTTTTTTAATGAAATTAACGTAGCAAATGTTTCGAGCCCCACAATGATCTATTATGGCCTGCCACTTTAGATAACATCGCATAAGTCCAACCAATGAACTAACGAACTATTATGAACCTAACCTAAGTACCTAACTTAACGAAATTAATTAGTGAAAAGTTGAAGATACTACCTTTCTTTTGCCCCTTTATCTGATTTTTACTGTAATTTGTTTTTATCCACAGTAATTCTATGAGTTTTGGAATGCTTGGGTAAATTAGACATATTGCCACAATATTTCACCGACTTGAAACATTGTTTACATTTTGTAGTCGTTTCGTTTCTTTGGGTAAAATACCTATGTCCATATTAATGGTTTTGGTGGTGCCATGATAACATTGGAACAATAAACCGATGATTACAATAATTTAAATTACTCGTAACGTAATCGTAAACAATCATTTGTGGAATGCTGAACACTGCTAGTGCTGACTGAACCAGTGACAATTTTAGTATAATAGCGGCTCTCTCTCTCGGTCTCGGTTCGGGTGAATTCGGACGAGTTCGGCTCACCTGAGTCGATACCAAGTACTTTTGTTTCGATACCGAGTAATTATCGCAAGATTGATTCGATGCTATTAGTACTTGGTTTCGAATCAAAAGTATCGAGTACCTACTCGTATTTACTAGTATCGGAAATCGGAATGTCGCTACCCTACCTTCATTACCATTCGTTACTTCCGAAGTAACGAATGGTAATGATACTTCCAGTTACTTCATAAACTTTATATTGTAGCTTGTGATTTTAACTTTTAATTTTTGATTGATGTTCGTGGTCAAAAGGTCGTCATCAAATTTAATAAAATTAGCACGTCCTTCCTTTAGAGTTCAAATTTATAACTCACGGTTATTTTATAAAAGGTAAATATTATTCACTACTTACATTGAAGTTTTCGTTACTATTTCATATTTTAGAAAAATAACATCTTAGTGCCGGCTATGTTACGTCGCAATCAATTGAATACCATTTTTTGTGAAGTTATTTCCATATATCTGAACTTAGCAATTAAAGAGACCAGTTTTGAACGCTTTCGAAAACAGGTATAGGTTAGACTAGGCCTCTTCTACTTAGAAATTGATTGAATTAATCTCTTTACTCTACCTTCCATTTGATGTATTTATTCTCGGTTGTTACATTTTTTTCCTTTGACCTTTATTGCTTGCTAGTTTTGCTACTTGTGCTAGTTTATTTTGAAATTCAAAAGGGTCTGCAATTGCAATTAGAAATAAAAATAGCCTTAATCTTATCAAATTTATTTTAAATGCTTGAAAAATAGTTTTCAAAACAAGTTACAAACAATATTATAATCATAGTCAAAGACTACTTACTATGTATACATGAAAAGTCATGGAGCTGTAGCAGGGGGTTAGTTTTAGGATATTACTTAAATTATTTTCTATCTAAAAACAAGTGCTTTATGCACAATTGAACATTCAAGTCAACACATTATTATTATTTACAAAGTAAAGGATTTAAATTAGTAAAAAAATGTATGAAGTCATTATTTTCCTTTGCAAGTAGTATAGTAAAATACTATCATAAAATCAGAAATGAAGGTAGAATAAACTGCAAAAGTATTTTGCGATCTTATCCATTTGGACGTCCGAGCGACGCAGCAACAATAGCATTGTCTGTCCTGGTGTTGCTTATTGTGGTTTTTTTTTCGGTCTGATTGTGACCAGTTCAACTAAAACCTTTACCATGGAGAAGGTTCTTTACCTTTATCAGAATAAAAATCACCCACAGAAAGCTAATGAAACGCAGAATTTAATTACATTTTAATAATATTTTATTAAAATAAATAATATATAATACAAAAACCTAATGAAATACTGACACACAACGGTGAAGTTTTCGCATGTCGACTTCATCACATATAAAAACATCATTACAGACTTTGAATTCATGAAACTTGTAGATATAGGAAGAGAAAGCATCTTGAGGATTATTTTCATCATATATAATACTAGTACAAAAGTATAATAAACACATTATTACTTACATTTTAAATGGAGACCTCACAGTACTACTGGCAAAACTTGACACAACACTTGTTTTTTTCAATGGTATCTATTACCTGGCATAGACTTTTTACTAACCTACTGAAGGTTTTTTAATATAGAGCTTTTATTTATTTATTTATTCATAGGACACCAGCAGTGCACACATTATTACATTTAATTGAACGTGAGCTTAATCTAGGGACTGATGTGTGCACACTTATAGGTGACACAGCATTACAAAATACTATAAAAATTAAGACAGGGCAGAGCTACAATAGCTTATAAAGAAATATGTCACAAAAAAGATACTTAAAGATAATGTATAACCAAGACAATAAAAAACATGCACATAACTAAGCAGCAGCTGTACGGAACATGGATATTAAATTATAATTAAATTATTCACAAATTACTTAATTAATAATTTTTATTATTCTGAAAAAACGAGATATAATCTTACGTAAGAAGAGGTTACATGAGGGTGGGGGGGTCAAAAATCGCCAAAAACATCTTTACGTAATCAATGCAGCATATGCTGTAAGAAAGATTAGAAGTCTCACAGATGTTGAGACAGCTAGATTAGTGTATTTTAGTTACTTTCATAGCGTAATGTCTTATGGAATTTTGCAATGGGATAATGCGACTGATATTGAAGCTATATTTGTTTTGCAAAAGAGAGCCGTTCAGGCGGTTTATAACTTAAATTGTAAAGAGTCAGACAAAAATTTAAAGAAATAAACATATTAACTTTGGCATCGCAATATATTTATGAAAATGTAATGTATATAAGAATAAGGATGTGCATACTTTAAACACTAGGAACAAACAAGCTTGTAATACCAGTTACTAGACTCCAAAGAATAAGTAATTCATTTATGGGGCAATGTATACGCTTTTACAACAAAATCCCAGAACATATTCAAAGTTTGTCAATAAACAAGTTTAAAGGTTTTATTAAAGAAAAACTGTACAAAAAGGGTTTTTATAATATCAGGGAATACATGAATGAAAATAACCCCTGGGAATAAGGTGATCGCCACCATGCTGGTTCTATGAAAAATCATTTAAAAATTGTATAAACGAAATTATGTTTGAAAAAAAAAGTTCCGCTGGGTTTCTTGCTAGTTCTTCCCAGGACAGAGGTATTTTCCGAACCAGTAGTAGATAAAAAATTACTTTCAATAAGAATTATGTAGTAATCGATATTGAATAAAAAAATATTCTATTCTATTCTAATGATTGGACCATTAGCCTGTGGATTATTTATTTTTTTTTTTTTTATTTTTTATTTTTTTGCTTTTTAAGGGAAACATACAGTACAATAATAAATTACATAATAAAACATATAAAAGTAATCCTAAGAACCAATGAAGTTTCCACAGATATCTAATACATAATAAAAGCTTGCCACCACAATATTATGTTGTATAAAATTAAAATATAAAAGAATAAAACTAGCTAAATGGTATTCATAAATTAAAAACATTAAGTAGTAAGTAGTTAAAAGTAACATTATACATATATACAACTCAAAGTGAAACTACCAATTATATATTAAGTTTTACAATATTTTCTTTGTAACTATCATATTCAAGGTGAAATATATCTAATTTACAATATTTTAAGTTAAACTTTTTGCATGTATATATGTATGATTAGTAAAAAGTTTAGCAAAAGACTGTTTCTAGGGCTGCGGTTGAAGGTTGAATGAGATCAAAAATGCTTAACGTCACTTTTGTTACTTATTACCATTAGTTTGAATGAGCTGTGGTAAAATATTTATATAGTCAGCTATAGCATCAGTGTTGACTATCTATCTTGACTTTAAATCGCATTTGATAATGTTTCCAGTTCACTCTACATACATTCTTTTTCTGTAACACTTTTTATTGTATTACATTGTACAACGTTGAGTGAGAGAGGGGGTCATTCAGAGCATATCTGTTTCAACATGCAAATGAATTGTGTTTATTGGGAATTGTTAAGTTTATTTCTTTATTCCATGCCTCGTCTCATTTTTGTATATAAAATTGAAGTAAAATATGAACATTTAAAATAAAAATTAAAGACTACATAAGTATAAAATTAATTTACAGTTATGGCCACTTTGATATTAAATTAATATTTTCTGACAAATATCCTTACCTTTATACAATGTTGATAATAACAGTAGATATATATTAAACAGCAGGTAAAATAGAGGTCAAAACCAAAAAAATCATTGTTAATTTTTTCATCTGTCTTATTATTAGTTCTTTTTATAGAATATGGGTGACTAATTAGCTATGAGTCCACCTGATAGTAAGTGGATGCTGTGGCCCATCTGGATGTCTATACATCCAGATTTTATTTAAATAAGAATCAAAATCAGATGCATTGTCACCCTTGAGGACTACGATGGAATACCTCGCATCCAGTAAAAAGGGTCTCTAGTTCTCTACACTCACCATACGAAACACAACAGCATTCAGCTGCTATTTTGCATTGGTATGCTGTGTGAGCATGGTGTCCTTCCTTGGTTGAGCTGACCCATTCGAGGGTTTTATTTAATGTGCTATTATATGCTGTGGTTGACAACCCCACATTTTAACTATTTTCAGATTTTATATTACAACCCCAACAATGTCTAAGACGGCACTTGTAATCTTGGCTCAGGGAGCTGAGGAAATGGAGACAGTCATCACTGTGGACATGCTGCGAAGAGGAGGTGTAAGTTAATCTTAAAACCAGTTTTTTTTTATGCCTTTTTAGGTGACTATGGACTGTGATCATTCACTTATCATCAGTACTGTGTGTTCACTTGTCAACCTATCTTTAAAAAAAAACTGTAGTAGTCTTGAAGCATCCTTAAAGCATCAGCCCTGACCACATTTTAGATTACTCTATAAACATAAACCAAAAAGTTATAATTGATATATTTCAGGTAACTGTAACATTAGCCGGTCTCGATGGCAGCTCTCCGGTATTGTGCTCCCGCCAGGTTACCCTTGTACCAGATATGTCTCTGACTGATGCATTGGCAGAGAAACCTCAATATGATGCAGTACGTATACAATAAATATAATAGATACCCTGTCCGATCCTTGAGAGTGCTTTTAGGTATTAAGAAATGGTTATGTTCATCCTTATTCGAAAAAAAATAATAATTAGAGAAATTCGAAAGTACAAGGTTTCGAAGACAGCTCAGCGGTACTACTGATCATGCTAAGACGAAACATTTAGTTGCTACTGTTGTTGAATATTTAACACTGGTCCCGTTCAAAATACCGTCGCTGACGACGGTCCTGCCACAATTTAAAAATTTGCTAAATTTTAAGCAAATTGTATTAGTAAACGTTTTTAAATATCTATAAAAAATATTCATTAATAACATGTTTATTTTTCGGTAATGTTATTGTAGCATACCTATGTTCGATTTTCGGACCGGACAGAGTATTTATAAAATATTATAGACTTTTCTGTATTCTTGGACTAATTTTAACATTTAATAACACTTAGATTTAATACCCATTTTACTGAAAACGAGGCATTCCATCTTAGTCCTCCATTGTGACAATGCATCTGCATTTGAATTCTTAATCGAGTATTAAAGTAGATGTTATGGACCACATTATTCACTTACCATAAGGTGGACTGTGTGCTCATTTGTCACATTTTATAAAAAAAATCACTAATGTCTGTTAGTGATAAAGCCACATCCAGTATATCCTACAGCTGCAGCATGTGTGGGTCAATTCATCTATTGAAAAAATACTCCAATTTTGTATTAAGGCTGACAAGAACTGGATACATTTATTAGTAACAAGATATTCATCTTTGTCCTGACAACGCATTTGCATTTCAATTCCTAATTCAGGATAATTGTCATTCTTAAATGAGAAACAAGAACGGATCTGGGAATTTTGTATTGTACTCAATCTAATTTTAACTAGGTATATAATGTCATTTTATTTTTTTTAAATATTTTTTCTAAGAAGTACATTTTTCTTTTGTGTCCAAAAATTACTGACTATGAAAATAACTGAGCACTTATACCCCTGAACTACGAAGATTGCAATAGGTCATGAACAAATAGGTTTTAAAAGAATTTAATAAAATAAAATTAACTATATTTATTTCTTTAGCGTAACAAATAAAAAAAAATAATAAAAGCCGACTTGTAATAACTAAAAAAGATATAAATATGTAATAGCTTCTGAATTCATTGCTAACACGTCATGTAGTAATAACAATGTCCTGTAGACTGAATATTGGTCACTGCGACCAGTCTCAATAGAGACTAGGCCATCTGCGCAAGATAAGATTATAGTGGCCAAGATTATGGACAAGTACAGGTGCACTCTATGCCCTTACTCTCACATTGTGTGTAGAAGAATAATAGCCGCAACTTTAGATTCTGGTGTCACTGTGGAAATTTGAATTATTTCATTCTAGACATTGACTTTTACTTTTTCTTAGGATTTTAATTTTTGACCATTTCGATTGGACTAAAGAATATCACAAATTTAAGGTAGTACCTACCTTTACAGTCCCCTGGTGTTGCAGTTGTTAATGGGCGGTTGTCACTTACCATCAGGTGAGCCGGATGCTCGTTTACCCCGTCTCCTAAAAAAGAAAAACCTAAAAACTTTATTTCCTGTTTTTCCACCATTACAGAGGGAATATATTTTTTACATTAAAATGTGAAAACTCTTATAGTCTATGTAATAAAAAGAGAAAATTGCCCGAATTTTTGAGGGTAGGTGAATAAGCAACAACTAAAGATGAATGCTTTTTGTAGTGATAATTCTTTTTGTTCTGACTTAATAAATTTTTGCAGGTGATCCTCCCAGGTGGGTTAGAAGGGTCTGACCGTCTTTCTAAGTCAAGTGTAGTCGGCACTTTACTGAAAGAACATGAGAAAAATGGCAGGATTGTGGCAGCAATTTGTGCTGGTAAATATAAAATTTATTGCCAACATTATAGTTACTCATATCTTGTTCAGCTTCATAGTCTTTTAACACATTGTTGGTTCAATCAATATTTCGATATAAACATATTTTTGAATGATATATCTAATTTGATGATTATATCATTGCTCCAGAGGGATAAAATTATCTTTTCCTTATGGCAAAGCACGGAACCGGGGAGAAGTATATCCCCGTTTGACATAACGAGTAGACATATATCCCCCGTCCGTATCACGGAACCAAATGAAAGTTAAAAAATTATGTTTTTTTGATATATGCAAGGGACAATTTTATCCTAGTTCATTAGACGTGGTTTTAATATAAAATTCATACAAAATCTATCTAGGTCTAAGTCTATCTCCCATTTTATCTATTGTGGATATTATATCCACCGGTGTGCTCATGCTCCAAGGGTGGATAAAACGCGAGCGGATAAACATTTTCTCCTTTCCCTGGGGATAAAATTGTCTCTTGCCCATGCTAGCCCGGCTGGTTTTGATAAAATAATCAAGTTCAAATAATATGCGGTTTTTATAATATCAACAATTTATCACAAATTCATTTTTAATTTTTTAAATTTATAAATTGAGGTGAAAAACAAACTAACAGTCCAGTAACAAAGTAACAGTAAGTAGTTACGGCAGCCCATGGACACCTGCAACCAATTTCAAACAAGTTTATATATGCGTGGCTTACCTCTGAGGACTAAGATGGATTGCGTCACAACCTGTAATTATAATGACACTATATACCCTTGAACCCGGAACCAGAACGCCAGTAGTGCAAGTACTTCTATTTGACTATAGAAATAGGTAAGAGTCTGATTAGAATGGAATAGAATGATGTTTTATTCAATATTGATTATTACATAATACTTATTGAAAGTCATTTTTTATTTACCACTGGTTCGGAAAATACCTCTGTCCTGGGAAGAACCAGCAAGAAACCCAGCGGGACTTTCTTTTTTAAACATATTTCACTTAATAATAATTTTGATTATACAATTTTTAAATGAATTTTCATAGAACCAACATGGTGGCGATTACCTTATTTCCAGGGGTTATTTTCATTCATGTATTCCGTGATATTATAATAACCCTTTTTGTACAGTTTTTCTTTAATAAAACTTTTAAACTGTTTATTGACAAACTTTGAACATGTTCTGGGATTTTATTGTAAAAGCGCATACATTGCCCCATAAATGAATTAAAAGCTTACACACAAGCTTACTTACAAGTTACCTACCCAGACAGACCTCTAGATAGAACAGTAATACTATAACCTAAAAGCAGAAAATGATTCCTACAACCTAACAATATGTCTTGTAAGCCAAACGTATATCGTGTGGTCTATATAACATACATTTTTCTCACATCTCCACAGCTCCAACAGCGTTTGTAGCTCACGGCGTCGCAAAAGGAAAGCGCTTAACCTCGTACCCCACTACTAAAGACAAGATAACGGCGGACTACCAATATGTGGAAGGCGAGAGGGTAGTTGTAGATGGCAACATTGTTACAAGTCGCGTAAGTTTTTTATAAATATGCCGCAAACAGATACACAAACACACACATACACACTATAAACATATAACACCCTCCTATTTTTGTCAGAGTTAAAAAAGTATAAATAAACTTAAAATACGGCTTTAGAAAAACAAATAAAATACGTCGATTTTGCAAACCGGTGTACATTTTGTCGTAAATTAAATTAAATATCGTATTAAATAACTACTCATTTTAAATGTAGTCGAGCTATGGCTGCAGCTATATTATAGTTATAGTACAAATTGCTCAGCTCAGCTGGGAAGGGAAGGCATTGAATAATTATATGATTAAAGCATTGAAGTAATATGTACTTACGTAATAGAACAGCTATTTCAAACAAAAATGTGCACTACACTCATGTCTTCGCGCATGCGCAGGGAAGAGTAGTGTGGCGCATGCCCGGTTGGTTTTTATCATAGATTATACGTAGGCAGAATGATCAGTATGTAATAATAGATTGTATTGTAAATTATAAAAATTATATTATATCGAGTACAATTTTTAAAATTTGTCATTTGTTTTGCATATAGTATATGCTAATTTAACGTAATATTGAATTTTTATTTGAATATTTTAAAAGGTAACTATGTTAAATATAAAAACATCTATACAAATAAATAAAATTGAAGTGTCTGTTTGTAATGTCAAAATTACAGTTTTTTACTAAATGCATATGAAAGTAAATACGATACCTATAACTAAAATACAATTTTTAAAATTTTTGTCTGTCTGTCTGTTTGTTCCGGGTAATCTCCGAAACGGCTGGACCGATTTTGACGGGACTTTCACTGGCAGATAGCTGATTTCATAAGGAGTAACTTGGCTACTTTTATTTTAGAAAAAGAATCAGGGTTCCGCGCAGAAACATAAAAACCCTAACACGCGAACGAAGTCGCGGGGAACAGCTAGTATTAAATATATGTGTAACAAAACTTATTAATATAATATCTAATTTACAAATATATTTATTTAGTTTCTAAGAGTCGTTCATTAATGCTGGGCATGCGAGAGTTAAAAAATGGATGAATTAATTCTATTTTTCCCTCTTTTCATGGCTTGGACGTGGAAACCTAAAACTAAAATAAAAGAATAATCAGAAAATGTAAATATCAGAAACTTAGCCTAATTATGAATACTTCCATTTGTTTCTAAAAAAATATTCTATTTTGCACAATTATTCTCACACTTAAGTACCTACAGTAAAGTCACATCTGAACAAATAAATTTCATAATCTATATTTCATGACCCGAGATGGCGTCTTATGAATAATTTGGTTGATTATTAATCTATAACACTTTTTTATTAAGTATTTTACTCACCGATGAAAAGTTATTCCTTGGTATTTGCTAACATTTCTTGAATTATTTGTGCAATATCTAAAACACACCATGGCGTATTTTATCAAGAATTTTTTTATATAATCAAAATAGCATGTGTCAACTCACTAGCGCCTAGCGAGCGACTGAGTAAAGTGCGGCGACATCGTCGCAGTTTAATGGAACAGCGTAACTTAATGCATTGTCGCCTCTAGTACGTAGTACATAATAGCTCAATGGATTAAAGGTGTTACTAACCAGAGACCATTTTACTGGGAACAACACATTCCATGTCAGTTATCTTATCAGGGGTAACAACGCATCTGCATTTTGATCCTTAATCGAGGATAGAATTTTTATTACCAGGTGGACTGTGTGCTTATTTGTCACTTGTCACCCTTATTCTATAAAAATCTACAATTAAGAATCAAAAATGCAAATGCGAATTAACCGCCAAGATGCAATGCCCCTTCACCAGAAAAAAGTATACACTTATGTGTATACTTTTTTCTAGTAAAGTACATTATGCGACTATTTTTCGCTGATTATCAGTGGTCCTCTTCTCACATAGAGCTTGGTGAAGTCGTAAAACTCAATTTGGAGTTTCTATACAAGAGTCGCCGTGTAGTGGCGACGTAAACGAATCCACTATCTCGTATTCCGTGGGTGATGTAAGAGGCGACGGAGGGAAATAAAACAGGAAATAAGCAGCATCATCTACCTGATTATAACTCAAAATAATTAACTTTCTGTGCCAACCTGCCTGCCGAGCGTGGCAATTATGGCAAATATCCCTTTTATGAGGTGTTAGAATAAATAAATTATTATTTCTTTCAGGGTCCGGGCACTGCATACTGGTTTGGATTAAAATTAATTGAACTTTTGACGGGAAAGGAGAAGTCTGACCAAGTGGAGAAAGGCATGATCATCTCGGGATATTAGAAATATTTAACGTTGACTGTCGTTTTTCCTATCTCATTTAAATATTTGTTTTACACTCTAGAGCGCTTTTAGATGACTATTGTTGTGTTCACGTTACGTAATACGTTTTCATCAAAAAACGCTCTTAAGTGCGGGGAATTTTTTAAACATGTGCTGGCAATGTGTAAAAAAATGTAAACATATGAATCTAATTGTCCTATAGAATTATGGGTCTTACAAGATATATACCTTGCAAATAATATTGTAGAATAAGATATCACCAATATAAGTAAAGTATAATTTTAGTTTTATTCAACCCATATATGTATTTGCTGGCGCAAGTAGTGACATATAATACTTGCTCAAGCTCAGGGGCGGATTTGAACTTTATGGGGCCCGGGGCTAAAATTGAGAAGGGGCCCACTTAAGGACAGCGAAAAAGGCTATTTATCAATTATAAAAAAATAATTTATTAATTTATTATAAATTATTTATTATAAACTATTATTTATAGATACAATGAAGTACAAACAATTATTTTAAAATTCGATTAGAAAAATTTCTTTCGATGCTTAATCTTGTTAAAGATGATAGTCTGTCGTCTGACATCGTTGATCGATACATGTTTTTTATTCTTTTCAAAACTAAAAATGATCTTTCTGATTTGCAATTTGCGATTGGAAGTGTAAGTAGTATCCTGTAAGCAATATAGGTATACGGAAAAACTTGTATGATACAAGTTTTTCTTGTCTAAATCTACAAGCCAATTTAAAACTTTTAAGGGACACAAGATTTCATCATTTGCACTTGTGTTTTTTTCTGTACGATTGGAAAAAAACCCTTAGGCTGCCGTTTTAAACATGGTTTCAATTCAACTGATAAATCTTTTTCTAAATCGTCAGAGTAAACCTTTACGAGATTTGCTACTTTTTTTTCTACGACATCTGTCTCTATAAATAATAATTGTGTGAGAAAGCCAAATAGTTGAATGATGCGATCATTTGCTTCACTCCGTTTTTGCAACTCTGCAACTAATTTGTCTATAATCACATAAAATGTGTTTACTCGAAATTTATCAGCCGGGCTTAAGCTACTACTAGCTTGTGATTCTTTGTCGGTTAGCATTCTTGTGACCTTTCGTTTGTTTGCATCAAAATATTCTTGATCCACAAAATTACTTAGTTGTTTGGCTTGATTTTCAATGTCAGAAAATGTATCTCGCAAATCTGCCACAAAATCCATTAATGAAAGTAGCATGTTATTTGCAGAAATTAAATCTGTATCAACTTTTTGAAGGTACTGACTAGCCGCGTTAAAGCGAAAGCTTTTACAAAAATTTACTTCGCAAATATCCGCGTTATAAAATAAAATGATGTGTCTTACTTAGTATGAAGAGCACCTCCCGCCCTCCCTCAATTGCGTGCACTATCCCCGTTACCACTAATCCCAGCACCGCTACTCCCAACACCACTACACTAGGCAAGACACACCACTGACGATAATACGACACGTGTTTCGCCTCTACACGAGGCATCCTCAGGTGATATAGACTCTACGGTGGCTAACCGCTAAGTGAGCGGCGAGCCAAAACAAGTGCCTTTTATACAAACCGATGATGCAACCGCTCTCTACCTAAGGAGCGAGCGACTGCGTCATGCGATAAAACATGCGACCAATCACCGCTGGACTTACGCAGCCGTTTGTAAAATTAAAAACAAACCGCCGCGCAACGCCCATCCTCCAACCGCGCAACCAATCGCCGGTCACCGTGAGGGTGACAAACGACCATATTGCGAGGCTCTCTATTATTAGAAAGCAGGCTTGAAGATATTTAAGGGAGGTGAGTTAGTAACATTTGTTTGTTCATTCAGCAATGCAACGGTATTATTATTACTTTTTAATATCTCTAACTGTTCCAGCACACACAGCCGCAGCCCTTTATTACACGTATGTAAGACTTTAAAGGAATGGTCGTTGGCTAGGTTGTGTCCAGTGTCCAAAAGATGTTTGGCAAAATGGGATTTATCGGGATTGCAATTCCTGTACGCGGCTAAATGCTCTTTATAACGTGTCTCGAAATTGCGACCAGTCTGACCAACGTAAACGGCGTGGCATTCGTCACAAACAAGTTTGTAAACACCTGACTTTTGACGAATATCCAACTTATCTTTACTATTACAGATATTTCTAAGAGAATTGTTTGTTTTGAACGCCACATGAACGCCGTTTTGTCGAAGAGTATTAGCTACTTTTTCAGATATGGGGCCTAAGTAGGTCAAACTGCTCACATATCGATGAACACTTTGAGGTTGAACCGCGTTCGAACAGAGAGTTGCGAATAACATGCTTTTGTTTCTTTTTAACTAAATTGTTAAGGAGATTTTTTGAAAAACCGTTAGAGACCGCTATTTGATAAATTATATTAAGTTCTTTTAAATAATTTTCTTTACTTAATGGAACAGTGAACAAACGGTTAATGTAACAATCAAAAGCGGCTACTTTATGTTGCCACGGATGACATGACGACGCGGAGATGACCGCGTTAAAGCGGCTTAAAACATTATTCCATAGAATCGCCATAAAAACATTTTCAAGTTTTTTTATATGTTTTAATAAAGCTTCAGCTTCTTTCCGAGTTTCGCGTTTTTGTTCTTCGTCATTCGCAAACATTTCTAGAGCCCTACAAATACCTCCATGACTCTTTACTACAACTTTTGTGGCGTATCCGCGACATGACCATCTCGTTTTCGATAAGCTCGTTATTTTAGAATTCTCAATGATTAAGATGTCCCACCGATGTGTTGATGCACTAAAAAATGCATATAGCCGCTGTAAAATTCCGAAGAAATTTGTAGCATCAAGACATACGTCGACACTACATTCTCCCACTAAGTTTAGAAAATGGCCAGCGCAAGGGACGTTAAACGCTAATTCATTTTTTTCTCTAATACAAGCTTGAAGTCCAATATATTTACCGGACATATTTGAAGCGTTGTCATAGGTCTGAGCTCTGCAATTTTTAATGTCGATACCGTGCTCCTGTGGTAAATCTAATACGTCATTACTAAGCGACCTACCTTTATGATTTTTTATTTGTAAAAAGCAGAAAAAACGTTCATAAACGTGACCATCTAAGTAGTATCGGAAAATGACTGACAACTGATCGATGTGGGATATATCTGGGGTAGAATCTACGACGAGTCCCCAATATTTTGCACTGTGTATTTCATCAATAATACGTTTTAATACTTTTGCAGCCATTAACTCTATAAATTCTTCGTATATAGTTTTAGATAAATAAGAGACTGTACCACTGCCTTTGTGAGCACTTTTTTGCCACTAGTTGGCGCTGATTTTATTCCATACAAATTGTAGTTAACTTTCTCGGTATCGAGTGCGTAAAAACAACATCTCGCACTAGGCACACAGAGATATCTCTGTCATTACACTATCTAGCCCTTTTTTGTCCCTGCCTTGTTTACTGGCGATCTGGTGAGGTCCTCCTACTCTTTACAACATTGATACGATATTTTTAACAGATTTAATTTTTCTCTTTTTGTTTTCTTTAGAATTGTTTTTAAATAATCTTTCATATAAATTTATTTAAATTATATAAGTGAAAAAGAAAATCACAACCTTTGGCATGAATGAATGACTCAAATTATTGCGCGATAAACATTAACATTCTGTGGTAGAAATTTCCCCCAACCGTTCGCCACCGTGACCAACTGCTGCAGCGTTAGCCGTAGTTTTTCCCAACCCATTCGCTAATAATACCACTTATTTCGTTATTTCATCACAGATTTACATCCGTCGGTGGCCCACAAATAGTTAACCGATGGCAAATTAAAAATCGTAGGTAATTTTGGTTAACTTATTTTCTTTGGAAAACATTTTACTTTTATTCAAAATTCTTTGAAACAGGTTTAAAAAATGTATTTTTGATTCGAGACCGCGGGACCCCCTCCCAAGGTGGGGCCCGGGGCTATAGCTCCTTTAATCCGCCACTGCTCAAGCTGTTTACTTTAATACTTATGGTCTTTATTGTATACTAGCTGTTCCCCGCAACTTCGCTCGTGTGTTCGTGTTTTTATGTTTTTGCGCGGAACCCTAATTCTTTTTCTAGAATAAAAGTAGCCTAAGTTAGTCCTTATGAAATCAGCTATCTGCCAGTGAAAATCCCGTCAAAATCGGTCCAGTCGTTTCGGAGATTAGCCGGAACAAACAGATAGACAGACAAAAATTTTAAAAATTGTATTTTAGTTATAAGTACAGTATGTACATTCATATACATTTAGTAAAAAAACTGTAATTTTGACACTTCAATTTTATTTATTTGTATAGATTAGCTGCCTTTTTTATTTAGTGTTCATAAGAGGTCCCGGGTCGGACCAAAATCAGTTATTGGGTTTTTCAAGTCAAGAAAATTTTAGCAGCAGCGCGGAGTCAGGAAGTTGACGGTGTTTCACTCCCGTCAAGGACGTAAAGCCGTTAGTCTTGAGTCAGTTTTTCTGGAAGTGTCGGATTGCCGTCTCGTCGGACTGTGAGAAGAGAGAGAAGAATAGAGAGTGCAATCGGGTTAGCGATCTCTCTCGTGCACACATTACAAAGACACTTGTGCACTATAATACTGTCCTGCGCAGATGGCTAATCTCAGTTGAGACTGCCGTGACGAAATTAAATTTGGAGGATATTATTTTATTTCATTTAAAAATGAATTAAATTATATAATGTTGCGATAAATCTTAAAGTATTTGGCTCTAAGGTACAGTGGCTTAACAATTACTAACAATATTTTAACAAAATATTGATATCAATTTCGATATATCGATATATCGCAGAGAATCTTGAAAATTCTGAATCACTGTAGTTCAATAAATCTGTCGAATCCATTCCCGGGTTTCCTATTTACTATACTACCTTTTATGCCTAGCATGTGCACGCTAGTGTAAAATGAGGTTCTCACAAGCTTGCAAGTCACGAAACTAACCGCACCGCCTATATCTCGCGTAATCGCTCTCGCCCATGTGTGGTTTAGATATTGAACTATACAAGAAGACAGCAAAGTATATAGACATTTGCAATAACACTATATTTCTGTGATATTTATATGCGTGAAAAGAGCCGGCGTCCAAACGATGCAACCGCAGCCTTCGAGACACGAAGCAGATCAGCGGAAGTCCAGCGCATTCCTTCACATCTTTCCTGTAGCCCGAATTTAGGGACATTTGCAGTATCGTGAAATAGTGTATCCTCACCGCCTCATACAGTCCTTGATCTACGTAAAATCATCCTTTTAATAACTCTGAATCAGCAGTTGGTAATTTAAACCCTTTTTACCTTTATAATAGTTTTCTCACCGCCTGATCCAGGCCATGATAATTAATATTATCCACCACTGTCAATATTACTATTCATATAAATATAAATACCAAATTACAAAGATCGTTTCTGATAATAAAGTGACAATAGGTAATGTAAAATAATAAATCAATAAAACAATGGTAAAAATAGTATAATGCTTTTTATTTGAACGAAGTAGAATATCATACACTTATGCAAACCAAATCTTTTCCGGAAGAAATAAAAACTAAATTGGACGTGGTCTGTTGAAAGTCCACTTCTGCCGTTAGGTAGGCTGGAATTAACAACTGATGCCAACCTTTCCATGATCAGTCCAAAATTTTAATGGATTATCTGAACTCCGGCGGTTTTTAGTCTATGGATATAAAGGCATTGCTTTTGGAAATATATCGTATCTGATACATTTTCGATACTTGATATTTTATATCATTCTATAGAAATAATGGTCCAAAAATATCGATGTGTCGAACAAAAATATCGATATATTGGTACATCGATATTTTTTATATATGCCTATTGCGGCCTATAGGACAATATTATCTTAGGTAGTTTTGGCGGGAACTTAACCGGCGGTGGATTGCTGCTTCTGTATTATTGTTTAAATAATGGTTTGAAGTGGATTTTGATAACTAAAAGTGGTGCGATTTTGTGTATTAAATGTCTGTGCATGTAAACTATTAGTGGAAACAATGAAACTAGTGCTCCGGTGGTGATGTGAATCTCAAGATAAGGTGTCTGTCAGGTTTCTGCTGGCTCAAGTTACCGTCAAAATCCCAAAAACTACGCAATATGACGCATAAAAATATTGTGTAGCAGTAATCCTTTATATTTATATATTATTCTTATGCCGTGTAGTGGCGGTTAAGAATATCCACTACCCCATATCTTCCCGTGGGTGTCGTAAAAGGCGACAAAGGGAAACAGGCAGGAGATGGGCAGCAGCATCTTCCTGATAACAGCAAAACAACAATAAAAAACTGCAGCTACCAACCCGCTCGCCTAGCGTGGCAACTATATCATTATATCCCAATTATTAAAGTTACGAAGAAACGGCCCTCAGTCCCCGGTGGCCTCGCTATTCCTGGCTACAGTGGCGACCATGGTAATGGTGGGACAGGGGGTGCAAAGAATCTCCGGTGGAAGTTCGGTTGCCACCTAAGACGACTCGACCTGGCAACATACAACGCACGCACCCTGAGGACTGACGAGAAGATCGTGGAGCTGGAAGAAGAGATAGACAAGTTACGCTAGCATATTATAGGATTATCCGAAGTCCGAAGAGAGGGGGAGGACACGGTAATCCTCGAATCCGGCAACTTGCTCTATCACCGGGAGGGCGACCATCTGTCCCAAGGAGGTGTCGGATTTATCGTCCACAAGTCTCTCGTTAACAACGTTGTAAAGATTGAGAGTGTGTCGACGAGGGTTGCGTACCTTATACTCAGAATCACCAAACGGTATTCGCTGAAGGTCATACAGGTTTACGCACCAACCTCGGCACACCCCGATGAGGAGATGGAGGAAATCTATGAGGATATCTCTAGAGCCATGCATTCCTCCAAAACCCAATATACGGTGTTAATGGTAGACTTCAATGCAAAACTGTGGTAGAGCCACGCGGCAGCTTTTGCTGTCGCACGGATGGGCCAGCTCGAACCGGGGTGGTACCACGACCTCACAGAAAACCAGCGTGAAGTAGAGGTTTACCTCTGCGTTTCGCTTGGTGAGTGCAGGTGGCCGGAGGCCCTTTTTACTGGAAATGAGGCATTCCATCTTAGTCCTCACGGGTGACAACGCATCTACATTTTAATTTGTAATAGAGGATAGATGTAGATGTCTATGGGCCGCAGCAACCACTTACCATCAGGTGGACTGTGTGCTCGTTTGTCACCCTTATCCTATAAAAAAAAAAAAAAAAAAAAAAAAAAAAAAAAAAAAAAACTAGGCACAAGAGAGAACGATGAGCTGAAAGTAGGGAAATTTGGAATAGGGCAATGGAACCCAAGGGGCCAGCAGATGGCCGACTTCATGGAGAAAGGGGGACTCTTTATGATGAACTCTTTCTTCCAGAAGCGGCCCCACAGGAAGTGGACCTGGTCGAGCCCCGACGGTTCGACAAAAAATGAGATTGACTTCATTATGACGACCAGACGACAACTGTTCATTGATGTCTCCGTGACCGCGAGGGTGAAAACTAGTAGCGATCACCGAATGGTCAGAGGCACACTGAACCTAAACGTTTAGTTGGAGAGGTCTCGTCTAATGAAGTCAACGATCCGTCCCCCTCGTGCTCTGTTCCAAAGTCCCGAAACCTTTCAGCTCGAGTTACAAAACCGTTTTCAGTGCCTAGAAGACTGCAATGAAGTGGACGATATGAATGACTAGCTCGTGGAAACTGTCCATGCGGTCGGAGCTAAGTTCTGCAAGACCCGCCGAAGAAGAACACAAAAACTCTCCGATCACACTCTTAATCTCATGGCTGTTAGACGGGAGATGAAGCTACATTCTTCAACAGATTTGACAGCATACAGGCAACTGAACAGACAGATCTCCAAATGCATGCGGCAGGACTAACGCAACTTCAATAAGGTTTGTATTGAAGAAGCGATCGAGCGGAACCAAGGCTCCAAAGTCTTTGCCAGAGATCTGTCTGCCAGAAAGAGCCAACTGTCAAAGCTGAAGACCGAGTGTGGCAGCATCGTTTCCGGGGCACCTGAGATTTTGAGTGAGATTGAGAGGTTCTATGGGCAGCTGTACACGTCATCTTGGAGCCACACGCAAGTGTGAGTAACGATCCAAGAGGGAATCTTCTCCGACACTATTCCGAAGATATCCCGGACGTCAGTCTGAGCGAGATTAGAATGGTTCTCCAGCACCTTAAAAACTGCAAGTCCCTGGGCGAGGATGGAATTACAGCGGAGCTTCTGAAATCGGGTGGAAAACCGGTATTTAAAGTCCTTCAGAAGCTCTTTAATTCCGTCCTCCATGGTGGCATTACACCGGAGGCGTGGAGCAGAAGTGTGGTGGTCTTGTTCTTCAAGAAAGGCGACAACGCTCTCTTGAATAACTATAGACCGATTTCCCTTCTGAGCCGCGTCTACGTGCTGTTTTCGAGAGTCATTACGAACCATCTCGCGCGCAGTCTTGACGAATTCCAGCGTCCCGAACAAGCCTGTTTCCGAAAGGGCTTTAGCACCATAAACCACATACATATCCTTCGGCAAGTTGTGCAGTTGATGTTATATCCCCGAAACTCTTCACCGCTGCATTGGAAGACGTTTTACTGGACTGAACTGGAAAGGATACGGTATTAACATCAATGGCGAGTACATCACTCACCTTCGATTTGCCGACGATATAGTCCTTATGGCAGAATCGCTGGAGGAACTAAGCACCATGCTCAATAACCTCAATAGTGTCTCCCAACGGATAAGTCTTAAGATGAACATGGACAAAACAAATATCATGTTTAATGTCCATGTCACATATATGCCGATAGTTGTTGGGAGCACTAAGCTCGAAGTTGTTGACGAGTATGTTTACCTGGGACAAATAGTCCGACTAGGTAAGTCCAACTTCGACCGAGAGGTCAATCGACGGATTCAACTCGGCTGGGCAGCGTTCGGGAACTACGACACATCTTCTCGTCAAACATACCTCAAAACCTTAAAACAAAATTGTACAACCAGTGCATGTTGCCAGTGATGACTTACGGATCCTTCACTGCTGGCCGTATGAGGAACCTCAAGGTCGCTCAGCGAGCTATGGAGTGGGATATGCTCGGGATTTCTCTGTGTGATAAACTTAGAAATAAGGATATCCGCAGTAAAACCAGAGTAACCGTTATAGCCCAACGGATTAGTAAGCTGAAGTGGCAGTGGACCGGCCATATAGCTCGAAGAAACGACAACCGATGGGGAAGAAAGGTTCTCGAGTGGCAGCCTCGTACCGTTAGGCGAAGTGTAGGGCGACCCCCCACGAGATGGAGTGACGACCTGGTAAGACATGCAGGAAGTCGATGGATGCAGGTGGCTCTGGACCGTGCTTTGTGGCATTTCTTGGGGGAGGCCTATTTTCAGCAGTGGACTTATGAAAGGCTGTAATAATTATGATAAATGATGAATCCTTTATAGCACATAAAGCATTATTATCACTTGATACTGAAAATCTATAAAAACGAAGGTCCCGAATGAAATGAAGACATGGCTTAAACGATAAACATCCAAGTCACAAATCTTAATAAAAAAATCCTCTAAGCAGTCTGTGTTTGAAAAATAGAAGGGAGGGGGCGGGGGCAAACTGACAACACCTGTTTTTATGTAAACTTTCTGACAACGAGTGAATCGTGTTTTATAGTCAAAGCCGTGTAAAATAAGAATCCGTCGCGATATGGACAAATGTGTTGTGATTTTCTTAAACCTAATTGTGGTATTAAGTGCTCCATCTGCATAATAAAAAGTGATTGTTTATAGTTCCTATTTAACAGAAAATAGCGCAATAGGTTTAAAATCGTACATCGTTGTTTTGTATTTGTTCAAAACATGTTTTGGGATATTTGAAAGTAAACGGCACACAGTGGACAGTGGTCTCTTTTCTCATAGGTTTTTCGGATACAAAACAAGTGAGTGGTTTAGTGTATCCAAAGTGTATGTGATAGCTAGCTAAGTATACTGTGTTGATAAGAACTGTGACACAAGTTTCATGATTTTCTACTACTATTAGAAGTCCAATTTGAGTGCTTAAACATGCTTGTTGCTTCAAAATAATGATATCGTCTAGAAACAGAGTGCAAGCTATTAAAAGTAAATTCGAGAATTTGAACGTCGAAAACGGACCTATTGTAAGGAAGAAACCTGGCGCGAAACAGCTGTGTTTACAAAGCGAGTCGGTTAACGATAATATTTATAAAGGAAATATAACAGAGCACCATGAAATACCACTTAAAGAAAAAAGTAATAACATTGATTCGGACTCTAGTGAAGATATATCGCTTAAACCTAACCACAGCTATTTGTACAGTGAAGTAAAACGGGCTAGTAGCGATGTGAAGAAAATTGTCACAAGGCAAACTAGTGACCCTGGGAAGAAGCTTCATAGGAGTCACGCTTTCCGCTGCGATAGGAGCCAGAAAATCAATGAAAGCCCTAAAAGGCACGGAAGTTGCAATGGTAGGTCTGAAACAAGTGATTTTACTTTAAAAATGGGTGACAAAAAGCTCAGTAAAGAGAGGTTGAAGCGGCTGGGTAACTTGTTGGAGGATCAAATGAGGAAAGAGAATTTCAAAGTTAATAACAGCAGTGAAGCCCTAGTGGGAGAAGTTCATGTTGTTAATACACCTTGTGATTCGATTCCAGATTCTCAAGTACCAAAACATATTTTGGACCAGTATGCTAAAGTTGTGAAGAAAAAAGATACAGATAGTAAGCAGGATGCCATGACAGATAGTGGTGTTAGTTCGGAAACTGAAAACTTGGAGGAGGAAAAGTGCAGTAAAATAAAAAAACTTGTTTCTCAGTATGAAAAGCCAATTATAACACAAGATGTGCTTGAAGTTATACCTAATTCAAAAACCGCCTCTTCAGATGCTACAAGTGATAAAACTAACTTAGATTCTATGAACGATCTGTGTGCTTCCAGTGAGACTATGAAGCTTGAACGTAAGAATCCACACTTAGTTTTAACAGATACACTTAAAAAAGCACTTAAGCAGCCTTTACCACCTGGTCCTCCACCTAAAAAACCCCCCAGAATATTTGCCACTCCTATACAAGAAACTAATTTAGTTCCTACACCTGAATCTCCAGAAAAAGAAAGAAAAGACACAAAAAAAATGATAGAAAAACTAGAAAAGGTCTTACAAAAGAGAGAAGCACAGAACCAAACCCCAAGTAAACATATATATGATGTAGCTGAGACCGATTTAAGTAAGAAAAAGCCAAAAGAGATACATTATTTGTGTACCGAGGTTCTAGATATAGCACAAAGGACATTACTGCCGAATCAAAATGTATTGGATCCCTTAGCAAACTGTTTTACTTCTTTAAATTGTGCCATAGTAACTAACAATTCTACATTAAGCTTACCATATACAAGACTGAGTACAGGATCTAATTTAAACCATGACTCTATGAAAGATTCTTCATGCAGTAAGAACTGTTCGGATTGCAGACCTCGTTTGAGCACATTCTTCGATGAGAAGCCTCTAAATCTCTGCACCAAATGTCAGTCCAACGAAGGCTTCAAATGTTACTTAAGTTGTAAATGTAAAGCGGACAGTGAAATAAGTGAAAACCAAGATAGATTTAAAAGTTATCTTACAACTAAACGTAATATAGATAGGTTGGATTTTGCGGTGGACGAGGAACCTATTTACGATGAACCATTTATAGATATCAGTGTCAGTGCAACAAGTTCAAATTTAAAACCAAAAGTTAAGGACTATGGCACTCTGAGCAGGTGGAAAAATAAGGATAATTGTAGCAAAAGTTTAGAAGACTTAAGGATTGAAAAGACAGAGGTAAGTTTTAAATTATTATTCTATGATAATGATATACAATGCGTATATGCATATGAATTTGTAATGCATACAGCAAAGGATTGGAATAATTTGCCAGCGTCTGTCTTTCCATCCAAATACAATCTGGGCATCTTCAAGGCAAGAGTGAATAGGCTTTCGTTTTGTTTGACAGTGCAGTTTACCATCTGGGGCTGCATCGCCACTTAGCACCTGGTGGGATTGTGGGCAAGCACTGGCTTATAATAAGTTAAAAAAAATGATAACATATGTTTGTTTATGCTGTACTATCGGCTATCGGAAAAATCCTGGATTTTATACCATGTCTAAGTTATGTTTTATAATTTCATGTGTTTTAATTAAGTCTGTAAATGATATCTAGGAAGTGATAATTTAATATTGTGATTGAAATTATTCATTATCAATTGGCAACTTGGCAACCCTTTAAACCTCAGATATTCATCTTGATTGCTGTATATTGGTGTGACAACTATAGTACAACAGGTTAAGGTTTAGTATAATTGATAGAATCAGGCGTTACTTTGCAGAAATCCATTATAATGGGGTTGTTATAAACAAATTTTAGAATCAAGGCACCTTGATATATAGGTGGAGGGCAGAGGGAAAAGGGGTGGGGGGATGGGTAGATTCGCCCCCACTTTTTTTCCTTACTGGATGTGCCTATTTTTTTAAAATTAAATGTTGGAGGTTAAAATTTTTAATGAATGATTTCTGAGAAAAATTGCTATAATAGGGAGGGAGGGGTGCGTCTCCCCTCTGCTGAACTAATTATAAAAAAATAACCGCGAAGGGGATAGAGGCCATCCCCTTCTAACCTAACCCGTCCGAGTCGGGGTGCCCCAAGTCCCGAGATAGCTTCGTTCGTTCGTGCACCAAATAAAACACCAAAATGTTAACGTTTAAAATTACTTTAATAAGTAAACATATTTTATTACTTCCACCATTTTCAAAAACATCGTAAAATTGCAAGCAATCGGTGTCCAGAGGGGTAGTGAATTTGTCGAAAAACAGGAGGCAGATAATAACAATAAGGAGCACATTCATCTAAACTCTGAAGCACAGAACACAATTACTCTCTACTCGGAAGCAACGAAATGACGCTTATGACGCGAGTCGCGAAGTCGAGTATTTTTTTTTTATAGAATTAGCAAACAAACGAGTACACAGTCCACCTGATGGTAAGTGGTTCCTGTGGCCCATAGACATCTACATTTATCCTCAATAAAGAATCAAATTGCAGATGCGTCGTAACCCGTGAGGATTAATGTGGAATGCCTCCTTTCCAGTAAGAAGGGTGACCGGTTCTCTACACTCACCATACAAAACACAGCAACGTCAAGCTGCTATTTTACGCTGGTATTCTGTGAGAGCGTGGTCCTTCCCCGATCGAGCCGACCCATTCGTGCTACAACTATGGCATATACTAGATACATACAAGCATGGCTCTACTACATAAAAATCACACCACGCCCCGCCTACTATCTTAACACGGGTTACAGTATCTACTTATTAGACGTGATGAATCCACGGCCCCCAGCACCGCAAGCAACTTAATGCTAAGCCACTGCGTCAGGGAGCCGTTAAATATATTTTATTATTATTTAAATAATAAGTAGCTTTAAATGTCGTGCATCTTTATTAGACAATACGTGGTAGAGCCATGCTGCAGCTATTTATGGTTGTAGTACGAATGGTTCGGCTCAACCGGGGAAGGACCACGCTCTCACAGAATACCAGCGTAAAATAGCAGCATTACGTTGCTGTGTTTCGTATGGTGAGTGTAGAGATCCGAAGACCCTTTTTACTGGAAACGAGGCATCCCATCTTAGTCCTCACGGGTGACAACGCATTTGCATTTTGATTCGTAATCGAAGATAGATGTAGATGTCTATGGGCTACAGAAACCACTTACCATCAGGTGGATTGTGTGCTCGTTTGTCACCCTTATCCTATAAAAAAAAAAGACACATATTATAAGAAATATTTCTTTTTACATTTAATAATAATCTAATATTAAATTAGAACAAAATGGCGTAATAATGCTACAGATCGTTAGAATCGGGCAACCTTATTTTCTACGCGGTAACAATGGCGGGAAGTTTTCGATTATCTATCCGGTACATTGTGTTCTTTATCGATGTTATTTTTCGTCGGTCATTGAATAATTGAAATCACCAAATAACTCTGATGAAAGTTTTTCGTTAGCTCATCATCATCATGATCATCTTCATTACAGCACTTCATAAGTCCACTGGCATAGGCCTCAACAAATGCCACAAAGCACGGTCCTGACCCACTTGCATCCATCGACTTCCTGCATATCTTACCAGGTCTTTATTCCATCTAATCTCTTCTATATCTATAATCTCGTCTCTTTCGTTAGCTAATTTTTGTCAGAAATAGGTGTATGTAAATTAAATCTAAGAATAAACAATAATAACAGAGCATATAAATCTAACGGATGCCATACACGATCCAGTTTACCGTCAAGTTTGCAGCGCGCTTGAAGCGGCGTCCAGTTTGCAGTGCATCCAGAGATAAACCACTCACGTTCAAGTTTGCCGTCAAGTTTGCATGATGCCGCACCAGTTGAAACCATGCCGTCAAGTTCACGTTCAAGTTTATATGATGCTGCAAGCTTGATCAAGTCGGCAGAATCGAAATTAAATTTTTGCTTCAAGTAGACTTGTCATATACACTGATACTGATTATACGTGGTAGAGCCATGCTGCAACTATATAGTTCTAGCACGAATGGGTCTATTCGACCGGAGAAGGATCACGCTCTCACAGAGTACCAGCGTAAAATAGCAGCTTAATGCAATGCATCTTCATTTTGACTCTTTATTGAGGATAGATGCAGATGTCTATGAGTCACAGCAACCACTTACCATCAGGTTATTTCTCATGTGATATTGATATATATTGAAACAAAGAAAAACACAAAAGAGTATTAATTAACAATACAAAAAAACAGGCGATAAACAAATATACATATAGTATAAAACAAAGTCGCTTTCCGCCGTCTGTACGCTTAGATCACTACGCAACGAATTTTGATGCGGTTTTCTTAATGTTTATTATGTATAATACATGCATATTATATATATTATATAATTTTACTGTCCTTGTGTTTGACTGAACTCCTCTTAAACGGCTGGACGGATTTTGATGAAATATTGTGTGTGTGTGTGATTAAATTGATTAGAGAATGGCTTAGGTTCACAATTGGACCCGGTAGGTGGCGTTGTGGTCGAAAACCGAAAAAGAATCGTGCGAAGCCGGGATGGATCGCCAGTGCAGTATAAAAAATAAAAATTCCAAAATCTTGAAGTTGGTTGCATGTGGACCGTGCGTTCGTTCGTCACTTAATTTTATCAAAAATAGAAATAAAAATGGAGAACCTACAAGTCGTCCATTTCACTGACAACACGTTTTGTTTGTTGGCTTGTCATTCGTCACTTGATCCTGGGAGCTGGGACGCATCAGAAGCATCGGAGCGTTACGAAGGTCGTGCGGCCGAGACGTCGCGCCTCGTTGCGTGGGAAACCAGCCCTTAGTACCGTTTGACTCGGTTTTGTTATTGAATAAAACTATTTTTACTCAGTCTCCTTACTATCTATTATCTACCTACCTGCTTAGGATTCTGTAATTAGAGTCACGCTGCAGCTATATTATGCTTGAAGCACGAATGGGTCGGCTCGACCGGGGTGGGACCATGCTCTCACAGAATGCCAGGTAAAATAACAGCATAATGCTGCTGTGTTTCATATGATGAGTGTAGAAAACCGAAGACCCTTTTTACTGGAAACGAGGCATTCCATCTTAGTCCTCTCGGGTGACAACGTATCTTCATTTTGACTCCTTATTGAGGATAGATGCAGATGTCTATGGGTCACAGCATCCACTTATAATTAGGTGGAGGCTGTGCTCCTTTGCCAAACTTATTCTATAAAAAAAAAGAGAATAAAATTACTTTTACAGTGGTAGTACTCAGCCTCCTCACTACATGCTTGATATCCTGTAATTAATAAAATTAAAACTAAACCCAATCATACCACTGCAAGACTTCAAGACACAGTAAGCTCATTCTGCGTAGATCGGACCAAAACTAATAATTAAAAAGTTGAAGGTACTTCGAGTTAACTTTGACATCCCGAAACGTCTGGAATTAAAAATATTTAAAATTAAACACGATAAAAGCCATAAAAACAGTTTTATTCAATGTGTAGTGGTCTCGTAAATATAAGAAATCGGTTTTGTTTACTTTGTATTCACTTTGTAAATGACCGCGTGGTATAATACCAACCAAGCGCCAGGCTACTAACTCGCAAATCTTACGTTCGAAACCTGCAAAAACATCATCCTATTACAATGTTCAATAGTTCAAAGCAAGAGTGAATAGGTTTTGTTAAGTTTAGCCAGCGCGGTTTACTATCTTTGGCTGTTTTTTATAATTAGTCATTATTAGGAAGACGCTGCTGCCCATTTCCTGAGTGCGATTAAATAGTATAGTTAATTCAGTCCATTGTAATATCGTAAGAAACTATTCCACTTCTGATGTTAGAAATTATTCTCAAAATTATTTAAATAAAAGTACCCTACTCTGTAACAAACCCTGCTTACTATCAGGACCCAATTACATGATAACACCAAAGTATGCAAACCAACAGCATCACTACCCATATCAATGTAACACAGGGCAGCTTCTCAGCAACACGATCTTCTTTGCCTATACTAGTAGAATACCCCAACGGGCATAGTAACGACAATGGGACTCTTAGAATTACAGACTGATGTCTCTTAGTCGCCTGTGCGATACTTTATACTGCTAAAACAAATGGGAGATTACCATTCTACCTTCATTTGTTCGTATTTCCTTTTATTTTTTACCCTCATTCCCAACAATATATTAAAAAAAAAAACTTCTTGTATTGTGAATTCTTCGTGCCTCTGAAACTGCATTTTAGTTCATGAGTTGCATTAGCGACTTATCCAATCGTATAACCTACTTATACTATAAAATAACATGCTTTTATTTACCTGAACTAGTTCTCTAAAGGTCACTGTAAACTAGTTTGACCTTGACGTAATAGTAGATTTTATCCATTGTATATCTTTATATATAAAAATTACGTGTCACATAGTTTGTCCGCGATGAACTCCTAAACTACTGAACTAATTTCAATGAAATGTTTCACAATGTGTGCAGTTTGGTCCAACTTGAGAGATAGGATAGTTTTTATCCTGATAAGTGACCCTCAATTTTTTTTATTGTGAATTTAATGATTTTTTTAAGACATGTGGTTGTCGGAAAGGGCAGAACAACGTCTGCATGGTCAGCTAGTATAATTATACATATCTGTATATCATGTATTATCATATATCTGCGTATCTATACGCGTCTGTGTGCTTTGTATGTGATGTGGTGATGCGCGTGTGTGCGTGCGTCCGAGTGAATGACCTTTGTTGTCTTATTGTAATGTACTTATGCACTTATGTGTTAATATCGTCCGAGTTGAGATGCATCTTGTAGCAATGATTCAATTATAGGAGAGCAATTATAATGTTTTTGCGTAGCCTATTTACAGTATTTGTAGTGATTTTTAAAAATAGCTTTTGTACATAGTAGAGTCACGCTGCAGCTTTGAGAATATATTATTATGGTTGTAGCACGAATGGGTCGGCACGACCGGGGAAGAAATTTACATAATATTAGTTTAAAATGGCAGCTTGATGCTGCTGTCTTTCGTATGGTGTGTTTGTGGAGAATCTATCTTAGTCCTCAGTGGTGATAAAGCATCTTAATTTTGATTTAATCTAAAATATAGGTTTAGGTGTCACAGCATAATTTTTTAATCGTGGTAGAGACACGCTGCCAATATATTTTGGTTGTAGCATGAATAGGTCGGTTCGACCGGGGAAGGACCACGCGCTCACAAAATACGAGTGTGACATAGCAGTTTAATGCTGCTGTGCTTCATGGTTGGTGAGTGTAAAGAATCGGAGACCCTTTGTACTGGAAACGAGGCATTCCATCTTAGTCCTCTGGGGTGTAAACGCATTTACATTTTGATTCTTAATCGAGAATTGATATAGATGTGTATGGACCGCAGTTTCCATTTACCTGAACCTGAACTGTATGCTCGTTTATCACATGTTGTTTAAAAAATATTTTACCGGAAACAAGCCATCGTACTCCGCAAATTGAGACGCACTTGCAGGTAGGGTCATTATAGTGTCATTTCTGTCATGTCATGTCAGTGGCACCTGCGGCGACTTTCACTGGGCGTAGTTTTACCTGATTTCTAATGCTGTGCAAAATCGATGTCACCGCTGTATACGGTAGTGTGAAATGCGGTAAAAGTTTTTCACGGATAAATACAGATGTGTGAATTTCGGCTGATCGTCGGATATTGCTTGAGGATTTGTGTGCGGGTATTGTGCAGTAAAACTGAGATGTTAACGAATTTTAAGAACAGAAAAAATTATACAACTTATATTGGTATGCGATTTAATGGCGGACCGATAAAAAGAAGAACTCATGCATTCAGGCGAAAAATGATAGCCATATGTAACAGTGCCGCGTGGCTTTACCAGTGGTAGAGCCACGCGGCAGCTTTTGCTGTCGCACGGATGGGCCGGCTCGAACCGGGGTGGTACCACGACCTCACAGAAAACCAGCGTAAAGTAGAGGTTTACCTCTGCGTTTCGCTTGGTGAGTGCAGGTGGCCGGAGGCCCTTTTTACTGGAAATGAGGCATTCCTTCTTAGTCCTCACGGGTGACAACGCATCTACATTTTGATTTGTAATAGAGGATAGATGTAGATGTCTATGGGTCACAGCAACCACTTACCATCAGGTGGACTGTGTGCTCGTTTGTCACCCTTATCTTATAAAAAAAAAAGTGAAAAGTCAGCAGAAAACTTAAAATTTTACACACCAATTTGTAGCTAATTTGTTGCTAATTTGTTGCTAGTTTCCAAAATCTTGATTTTGTTGATCCAACTAGCTCGAATTACATTTTTCTACCCTCGATATGATACATATAAACATATTTCTTAAAAGCATAATTCTTATCCTGATATTATTAATGCTCTAAATGTGAAAGTCATTTTATTACACTCGATTGAAGGGATTTTTTTTTATAAATCTGCAGCAACGAACGAACTTACGGTTGTTTTGATAATAAGTGACTACTCTTCTTTATCTGCAGCCAACTTCCAACATATTAGGATACAGATGCATTGTTACCATTGAGGACTAACATGGAGTGCGTCACAGCCTGTAATTAAACTTACTCTGATAAACCCTTTACACCGAAACACAGGAACGCTATTTGACAGCAGAAATAGTGGGTGGGGTCTTATTCAGACGGATCCCGACTATAGTACGTGAGGGTAATATGGTTATTCGGTTAATATGGTCACTTTCTTAAAACTCAAAAACTACAACCTTGTTTGCATAGATAACTTTGCGATATGATAGCTCTTCATCAGTCATTCAAATAATAAAGGATCAAAAGGGTGCCGCTTTATCGACGCCATTTTGACAGTTGATATTGTAGTAAATATTTTAGTCGATTTTAGTATTGGGTAGTGTAGTTAGTTTTCTTTAAGTTGATTTTTCGAAGTGTTCCTAATTATTGTAAATACTTGTTTGCTATTGTTTTCTTAATAAATTAGTCATAGTATACGACACTGTGCATTAATTGTCTCTGTCCTTCTCCTAGTTTTGGTTTATAGGGCGTCAAAGCTTAAGATGACCATATTACCCTCACGTACCCTAGTACTGGTCAGAAATGAGCTCTATCACCTATAAATTTTTACAACAATTGTTTACTAACAATTGTTGTACAAAGTATAACACATAGGTGTTTATAGACCACAGTACATAGCTTACTAGCTACTGTGGTCTATAAACACTTATGTTTTGTCTCCCGTTCTCTACACCCACCAAATGAAAAACGGCAGCATTATATGGTGCTATTTACGCCACAAAGGACACTGTAACACAATGGCATGTGTTTATCATGCACGCCGAAAGCTCCGCTCCGCTGCACGCCCGTCACTGAAGCCTAAGTCTTAGGTGCAAATTACACAGAAACGGTATGAATATAATTTAAGACACGCCGCTTTCATACATTTTATATGAAAACCTTATGAAGCGGCACCACGCCTGCGCCGCTCTGTGCCTTGCCTTCGCCTTATGCCGCTTCTGTATAATTTGGGCCTTGGGTTAGCCTGTACGTTTTCTGAAAGTATATCAGTACATATCAACAGGAGACGTGGTAGCTCAGCGTAGAGTTTGCCCTAAATCCAATGGCACTCTTCTCCCGTTTTATTCACACACATACCTACACATACATGCTCATCGGTTAAGTGTACTCCTAATTTTATCCATCTTCAATATACAAGCAATTTGGTCGATATACATGCGTCTAGGGTGTCCATTGCCGACTTCATTGCCACTCACTTCTGCAACTGCAAGTGGTAATGTAAAGAAATGACTTTCAATAAGAATTACTTGTATATAATTTTGCACGTGGTAGAGCCATGCTGCAGCTATATTTCTGGTATAGTTGTAATACGAACCGGGGAAGAACCACGCCCTCACAGAATACCAGCGTAATATAGCAGCTTAATGTTGTTGTGTTTCGTATGGTGAGTGTAGAGAACCGGTGATCCCTTTTTACTGGAAACGAGGCATTCCATCTTAGTCCTCACGGGTGACAACGCATCTGCATTTTGATTCGTAATCGAGGATAAATGTAGATGTCTATGGGCCACAGCAACCACTTACCATCAGGTGGACTTTGTGCTCGTTTGTCACCCTTCATCATCATCATTACAGCCCTTCACAAGTCCACTGCTGAACATAGGCCTCCCCCAAAGAATGCCACAAAGCACGGTCCTGAGCCACCTGCATCCATCGACTTCCTGCATGTCTTACCAGGTCGTCACTCCATCTCGTGGGGGGACGCCCTACACTTCGCCTACCGGTACGAGGCTGCCACTCGAGAACCTTTCTTCCCCATCGGTTGTCGGTTCTTCGAGCTATATGGCCGGCCCACTGCCACTTCAGCTTACTAATCCGTTGGGCTATGTCGGTTACTCTGGTTCTACTGCGGATATCCTCATTCCTAAGTTTATCACGCAGAGAAACTCCGAGCATAGCCCTCTCCATAGCTCGCTGAGCGACCTTGAGCTTCCTCATACGGCCAGCAGTGAAGGACCACGTCTCAGTTCCATAAGTCATCACTGGCAACACGCACTGGTTGTACAATTTCGTTTTCAGGTTTTGAGGTATGTCTGACGAGAAGATGTGTCGTAGCTTCCCGAACGCTGCCCAGCCGAGTTGAATCCGTCGATTGACCTCTCGGTCGAAGTTGGACTTACCTAGTCGGACTATTTGTCCCAGGTAAACATACTCGTCAACAACTTCGAGCTTAGTGTTCCCAACAACTACCGGCATAGGTGTGACATGGACATTGAACATGATCTTTGTTTTGTCCATGTTCATCTTAAGACCTATCCGTTGGGAAACACTATCGAGGTCATTGAGCATAGTGCTTAGGTCCTCCAGCGATTCTGCCATAAGGACTATATCGTCGGCAAATCGAAGGTGAGTGATGTACTCGCCATTGATGTTGATACCGTATCCTTTCCAGTCCAGAAGCTTGAAAACGTCTTCCAATGCAGCGGTGAAGAGTTTCGGGGATATGACGTCACCCTGTCTTACACCTCTCTGCAATTGGATAGGTTTCGTACTCTGGTTCTGTACTCGGATAGCCATCGTAGCCCTACTGTACAAGCACTTCAACACTTCGATATACCGACAGTCAACTTGGCACCGCTGAAGGGACTGCAGCACCGCCCAAATTTCGACGGAATCAAAGGCTTTCTCATAGTCCACATACGCCAGACATAGTGGCAAATTGTACTCTTCGGACTTCTGTACAATTTGCCGAAGGGTATGTATGTGGTCTATGGTGCTAAAGCCCTTTCGGAAACCGGCTTGTTCGGGAGGCTGGAAGTCGTCAAGTCTGCGCGCGAGACGATTCGTAATGACTCTCGAAAACAGCACGTAGACGCGGCTCAGAAGGGAAATCGGTCTGTAGTTCTTGAAGAGAGCGTTGTCACCTTTCTTGAAGAACAAGACCACCGCACTTCTGCTCCACGCCTCCGGTGTAATGCCACCATGGAGGACGGAATTAAAGAGCTTCTGAAGGACTTCAAGTACCGGTCTTCCACCCGCTTTCAGAAGCTCCGCTGTAATTCCATCCTCGCCTGGGGCCTTACTGTTTTTAAGGTGCTGGAGAGCCATTCTAATCTCGCTCAGACTGACGTCGGGATATCTTCGGAATAGTGTCGGATGAGACTCGCTCTTGGATCGTTACTCACACTTGCGTGTGGCTCCAACGATGACGTGTACAGCTGCCCATAGAACCTCTCAATCTCACTCAAAATCTCAGGTGTCCCGGAAACGATGCTGCCACACTCTGTCTTCAGCTTTGACAGGTGGCTCTTTCTGGCAGACAGATCTCTGGCAAAGACTTTGGAGCCTTGGTTCCGCTCGATCGCTTCTTCAATACGAGCTGTATTGAAGTTGCGTAAGTCCCGCCGCATGCATTTGGAGATCTGTCTGTTCAGATGCCTGTATGCTGTCAAGTCTGTTGAAGAATGTAGCTTCATCTCCCGTCTAACAGCCATGAGATTAAGAGTGTGATCGGAGAGTTTCTGTGTTCTTCTGCGGCGGGTCTTGCAGAACTTAGCTCCGACCGCATGGACAGTTTCCACGAGCTTGTCATTCATATCGTCCACTTCATTGCAGTCTTCTAGGCACTGAAAACGGTTTTGTAACTCGAGCTGAAAGGTCTCGGGACTTTGGAACAGAGCACGAGGGGGACGGAGCGTTGACTTCATTAGACGAGACCTCTCCAACTTAACGTTTAGGTTCAGTGTGCCTCTAACCATTCGGTGATCGCTACCAGTTTTCACCCTCGCGATCACGGAGACATCACTGAACAGTTGTCGTCTGGTCGTCATAATGAAGTCAATCTCATTTTTTGTCGAACCGTCGGGGCTCGACCAGGTCCACTTCCTGTGGGGCCGCTTCTGGAAGAAAGAGTTCGTCATAAAGAGTCCCTCTTTCTCCATGAAGTCGGCCAGCTGCTGGCCCCTTGGGTTCCGTTGTCCTATTCCAAATTTCCCTACTTTCAGCTCACCGTTCTCTCTTGTGCCTAGTTTTGCATTGAAGTCTCCCATTAACACTGTATATTGGGTTTTGGAGGAATGCATGGCTCTAGAGATATCCTCATACATTTCCTCCACCTCCTCATCGGGGTGTGCCGAGGTTGGTGCGTAAACCTGTATGACCTTCAGCGAATACCGTTTGGTGATTCTGAGTATAAGGTACGCAACCCTCGTCGACACACTCCCGATCTTTACAACGTTGTTAACGAGAGACTTGTGGACGATAAATCCGACACCTCCTTGGGACAGATGGTCGCCCTCCCGGTGATAGAGCAAGTTGCCGGATTCGAGGATTACCGTGTCCTCCCCCTCTCTTCGGACTTCGGATAATCCTATAATATGCCAGCGCAACTTGTCTATCTCTTCTTCCAGCTCCACGATCTTCTCGTCAGTCCTCAGGGTGCGTGCGTTGTACGTTGCCAGGTCGAGTCGTCTAAGGTGGCAACCGAACCTCCACCGGAGATTCTTAGCACCCCCTGCCCCGCCGTTACCATGGTCGCCACCGTAGCCAGGAATAGCGGGGCCGCCGGGGACTGGGGGCCGTCTCTTTGTTACATTCATAGGGGGGTATTTGCCATAGTTGCCACGCTTGGCGAGCGGGTTGGCAACCGCAGTTTTTTTTTTATTGTCTGATTATTATCAGGAAGATGCTGCTGCCCATCTCCTGCCTGTTTCCCTTTGTCGCCTTTTACGACACCCACGGGAGGATATGGGGTAGTGGTATTCTTGACCGCCACTACACGGCAATCACCCTTATCCTATAAAAAAAATCAATATTGATTAAAAATTATTCTATTCTATTCAACTTTTTTTACTTTGAAAAAAAAAGTCGATAGAAAACCGTATTAAATATTAAGATTTAAATGTTCTTCCCAAGACACCTATACTAGAGTTAAAGTTTTCGATTTTCTAACAACTTTTTCTGTTTCATTAAAACTTCATTAATTTACAGCCTTCGATTGCATTGTACAACTTAATTGGTTCGCTGTATCTTTCTCTACGGCACGGATCGCTTGATACTTTTTGTATGGACTTGATTAATTTCGTTTTGCGTTGTCGAAAGTTTAATTGAGGAAGAGGAAGTGAAAGAGACGCCTATTAAGTTGCTGGGTAAAAATGCCTTAGCACCGGCTTCAGTAGCTGTTATGTGAAAATTACTAAATTTTGAAGTCGGTGATTTTTTACTTTTTTAACCGACTTCAAAAAGGAGGAGGTACTCAATTCCACTGTATGTTTTTTATGTGTGTTACCTCATAACTTTTTTCTAGGTGAACCGATTTCGATGATTCTTTTTTTGTATTTGATAGCTGGTGCTTCTCATATGGTCCCATATAAATTTGATCAAGATCTGACAAGTAGTTTTTGAGTTATCCTTAATAATTTATATTGAAGTCTGTTTTACAGAATTTTTAACTTTACCACGTATTGTGTTCATGGTTTGACCCTTTTAAGTGGACTAAAGTATACCAAAAGCTCAAGATAATAACTAGAATGTCGTCTTAATAGTTACGTTAAAATTTCATCCCCTATTCTTCCACCCTTAGGGATGTAATTTTTTCTATAAATTTATATAAAACTTCTGTAGATGTAACTATTTAATAAGAAACATGTGTGTTTGTCGTGGAATAATCGGTTGGAACGAAGTTCCTTTCATAGTATATTATTATTGATAAACGTATTATATTATTGATAAACAAATATAAATAAAATAATTATTAGCGTCTATTAAAAAGAAGCGTCATTTAAAATAAAATACACTATGACACAAGGGTTAGTGACGAAAAAATCTTACACTTTTTGTCGCCTAGCTCCCATCCGCCAAACCCGTACCGTCCGATAAGGAACTTCGTTCCAAACAACAATCATTGAAATTGGTTATTAATTGGCGAAGATATCGTGTAACAACGTGTAACATACAAACAAAAAAAAAACTATAACGTATTAAGAACTTCTTCTTTTTCGAAGCCGGCTAATATTAAATGTTTTTATGTTTGTCCTGAATCCTACACCATTTATCCGATTACTTTGGTGAGTTGTGTGCGCCCGCGGAGTTTTCTACTAATTCTATCTAATTTCTATTTCAATGCGTTTCTTTACCATTCATCGGATTACGAGCATGGTTATGTCCACCTGATGGTAAGTAGATCCTGTGGCCCAAAGACATATCTACATTATTTTAACAGTGGTAGAGCTACGCGGCAGCTTTTGCTGTCGCACGGATGGGCCGGCTCGAACCGGGGTAGTACCACGACCTCACAGAAAACCAGCGTGAAGTAGAGGTTTATCTCTGCGTTTCGGTTGGTGAGTGCAGGTGGCCGGAGGCCCTTTTTACTGGAAATGAGGCATTCCATCTTAGTCCTCACGGGTGACAACGCATCTACATTTTGATTTGTAACAGAGGATAGATGTAGATGTCTATGGGCCGCAGCAACCACTTACCATCAGGTGGACTGTGTGCTCGTTTGTCACCATTATCCTATAAAAAAAAAAAATCTATCTTCGATTAAGTATCAAAATACAGATGCGTTATCACCGCCGAGTACAAAGTTGAAATGCCTCGTTTGCAGTAAAGGGAAAGGGATTCACCATACGAAACGCAGCAGCATTAAGCTGTTATTTTACGCTTGTATTCTGGTGAGAGCGTTGTCCTTCCCCGGTCCAGTTGACCTTTATTTTTATAGGATAGGGTGTCAAACGAGCACACAGTTCACCTGATGGCAAGTGATTGCAGTGGCCCATGGACATCTACATTTATCCTCGTTTGCGAATCAAAATGCAGATGCGTTGTCACTCGTGAGGACTAAGATAGAATACCTCTTTTCAAGTAAAAAGGGTCTCCGGTTTTCTCCACTCACCATGCGAAATACAGCAGCATGAAGCTGCTATTTGACGCTGGTATTCTGTGAGAGCGTGGTCCCTCCCCGGCCGAGCCGATCCATTCGTGCCACAACTACACCACTAATATAGCTGCAGCATGGCTCTACCACGTGTAAAACCATAATATAGTTGCAGCATGGCTCTGCAATTTTTTTAACATACATAATATCGTTATTCAGACTAAAGTTGAGAATATTCTGACAATGTGTTGTAGTGAATATTGCTACGAGTACATTGCCACTACACGGTCACGGTTACTTTAGTCTTTTACTTCCTATAATTACATCCGCGTTAAAAAGTTTATTATACGCGGATTATAGCATATTCATTTTGCATATCTTTATTTTAAAATAAACCGCAGTAATATCCGCCGTAACTTCTGCGGTCAAAGAAACGTTTAGAAACGGTGTAAGATCATTTTTTTTAAACTTTTATTTAGTTTTGATTAGGTTAGAATCATACAGCTCTTTTATCGTATTTACAATGCATAATATATTACAGTAAGGTCAAGGTCAATAGAGATTACAGATTTGACAATAAAAATATAAAGCCTGCGTGTGTCCTTGAGTAAGTGCGCGTGTGTATGTGTTACGAATGTTAATTTCATCATGTATAGTTTCTTATTGCTTTCTTATATTGAATGCGAGATGCATAACTATTGAGTAATATTTAAACATTAGCGGTACGACAAAGGAAATACCTGAAATTATTCTATTCGGTGACTCATCTCCATTGTTTCAGTGATTTGATACGATTTATGTAATCCAGTTGTGCCTTTATAGTGTAAATATTTGCATTTCTTATCGCCCTCATAGTTTGCTTCCCTTTTATTACGTGCTCAACGGTAAAGGAAAATATTATGACGGAAACGTTACGTGGTAGAAACACTACCGGGTAGGCTCCACCGGGGAACGACCACGCTCTCACAGAATACCAGCGTAAAATAGCAGCTTAACGCTGCTGTGTTTCGTATGGTGAGTGTAGGGAACTGGCGAACCATTATACTGGAAAATAGACATTCCATCTCAGTCTTCAGGGGTGACAACGCATCAGCATTTTGATTCTTAATCTATATTATGAATAAAATGATAGAGGTATGCAGTTGTGCGTGCATCACGGAAAACTACTGGATAGATTTCAATTAGGTTTTCTAAGTTTTCTTTCTTAAACACTTGGCCCTTATCTAAAAAAAAAAAAACTGCGATATCTTCGTTTAATATAAAGTTGTTACAATTTTAAGAATCAACCATTTTTATACGAGTTTTTTCACACGGTCTACTGAACGTAGCTTGCTATCACGTTACAAACCCGGATAATGTATGTATTTTAGCTACAAACGGAGCAACGAATAACATTGTTTACAAAGAAATTTTGTAAGCAAAGTATATTTTTGCTTGCGATCTTTTTGATGTTTTTTCCTTCGCACATACGAAATCTTTGTTAATATATCAAGCGACGCGGACAAAGTCGCGGGTATCAGCTAGTTGAGAACAAATGTAGATGTCTATGGGTCACAGCATCCACTTACCATCTGGTGGACTGTGTGCTCGTTTGTCACCCTTATTCTATTAAAAAAAGGTAAGCAGACCATTGCTAGACAGGGATGTTCGTTCATAAGGAGAATCTGCTCGCTACAGTTGGCATGTGGATTGGTGAATAAACTTTAGGTTGTCTTCATTTGTTTTGTCTAATCAAATGGAAAATCGAATGGAATATCTACATTTATTGTGGAACATAGGTTACAAAAGATTTTGTTACTTATCACTTACATATTAATATCACTAGGTCCAGTTCGTATTGGATGTATGTACAACATTAAAAGAAAAGCTATTTAATTTCTTTTAAGGCAATTAAATGTTATTCAAATAATTAGTACAATATAATGATATAATACATTATAATATAATTATATTAATAACATTTATTATATTAAACAAAAATCAATCAAAACAATTTTAATTTATTTTTAAATGACAGTAATTTAAAAATCGTAAATCTATTTGGTAATTTATTATAATTAAAAGATCATTATTGGAAAAGATCATTATTGTAAAGACTAGAATGAGTTAGGGGGTGACTCGAACTTTAGGCCTAGTCAGTTTGAATAGCCTATCATGTAGAGGATGTAATGGGTCGTGGTTGAATAGGGGCAAAAAGTTCTCATTACTCTCCTAGGGGGTCAAAATGGCCAGAAACCAAAAAATTTAAAATTCTTATTTTGGCTATAACTCGGCCTCCTTCGGAGGTTCTTACACAGTCTTTACTTCCCACATCCCACTAGTTCATGAGTAGAATATTGTTCCATAGCATAGCAATTAATATATGGCATATTTGGAATGGTTATTCAGACTGTAATATAGTGCCAGGGCGAGTGAGCATTGTTCGTCGTCGGAAAATAATTTTCTTATATGTAAAACCTGTCTAGATAAATTTGCAAAGTAAAATATTTCCTAAATATAAAATTTCGTCCAAAGCATTGGGGCAGTTTCTGAGAAAATAATCACATAGTATACCTAAAATATACAAAAACTGCTCACTTCTACGGTCTTACTTTTAATCGTTAATAATTGCTTATTTAAAACAAGTATTTGTTGTCTCTATATTTGTTTCTTTCTATTTTCATTATTTATTTATTTATTCTTTTTTACATCTACCTTATAATAAGGGATATAAAGGGCGGCCTTGTGGCATTCTCTACCAGTTAACCCTGAATTCATTAGTGAAAAGAGAGAGAACAACTTTAAGCATTTCTTAATTGATTACATATTATTGAATAAAGCCGTTATAGTATAGGATATCGCCGCTTACAACACTTGAATAGTAATTGGATTGAAATAAAATATAATAGAATACTTTTTTATTCAATATTATCATCATCATCATTGTAGCACTTCACAAGTCCACTGCTGAACATAGGCCTCCTCCAAGGAATGCCACAAAGCTCGGTCCTGAGCCACCTGCATCCATCGACTTCCTGCATGTCTTCACTACCAGGTCTACCAGGTCTTCCCTCCATCTAGTGGGGCCTGCCGATACGAGGTGAAGTGTAGGGCGTATTCAATATAGTTACAAGTAATTCTTATTGAAATTCATTGTATTAATGATCGCAGTACCAAACGTGTTGTGTATTGTACGTTACCGTCACAGCCCATTTAAAGTCCACCGCTGAACATAGCCCCATATATTGCCTCATAGGTGGGATATATGTTGCCGCAATTGCCAGGCGGGTTTGCAACTCCAGTTTTCTACCGACTTCAAAAAGGAGCCGGTGCTCAATTCGAGTGTATGTTTTTTTTATGTGTGTTACCTCATAATTTTTTACTGGGTGAACCGATTTCGATGATTCTTTTTTTATTTGAAAGCTGGTGCTTCAGATGTGGTCCCATATAAATTTGATCAAGGTCTGACCAATAGTTTTTGAGTTATTATTAATAATTTATATTAAAGTCTGTTGTACAAAATTTTAAATTTTAAATTATTTAAGTTGTTATTAGGAAGACGCTACTGCCCATTTTTGTTATCCTCTGTCGCCCCTTACGACACTCATAAAAAAGTGCGGTTGCCAACGCGCCTACCAAGCGTGGCAAGTATAGCAAATATCGTCCCTATGAGGCAATCTATGGCGTTGGCCTATGTTTATTAGTGGACTTTTAATAGGACTACGCTATTACGCAGTCTAATAATTTTATACGTGGTAAAGCCACGCGGCAGCTTTTGCTGTCGCACGGATGGGCCGGCTCGAACCGGGGTGGTACCACGATCTCACAGAATACCAGCGTGAAGTAGAGGTTTACCTCTGCGTTTCGCTTAGTGAGTGCAGGTGGCCGGAGGCCCTTTTCACTGGAAATGAGGCATTCCATCTTAGTCCTCACGGGTGGCAACGCATCTGAGATGATGATAGATGTCTATGGGCCGCAGCAACCATTTACCATCAGGTGGACTGTGTGCTCGTTTGACACCCTTATCCCATAAAAAAAAAGCCATGCTGCATGTCTATGGGCCGCAGCAACCACTTACCATCAGGTGGACTGTGTGCTCGTTTGACACCTTTATCCCATAAAAAAAAAGCCATGCTGCAGGTTTATTATGGTTGCAGCACGAATGTGTCGCCTCGACCTTGGCGGGGTAGTACCACGCTCTCATAAAATTCAATGAAACACACTTCACGTTAAATAGCACTGACTGTAACTTTGATTGTCATTAAAATTTTATGAAAAATATATATATCAGTTCTCAGAGGTGACAACGAACCTGTAGTCTTCTTTGTTTGACTATACTATGAGGATATTTTGTATTCTATATGATAAAAATAAAGAATTATTTTTACGTGGTAGAGCCATGCTGCAGCTATATTAGTGGTATAGTTGTAGCACGAATGAGTCGGCTCGACCGGGGAAGGACTACGCTCTCACAGAATAGCAGTGTAGAATAGTAGCTTAATGCTGCTGTGTTTCGTAGGGTGAGTGTAGAGAACTGGAGACCCTTTTTACTGCAAGCGAGGCATTCCATCTTAGTTCTCAGAGGTGACAACGCATCTGCATTTTGATTCCTAATCGAGGATAAATGTAGACGTCTATGGCCCACAGTATCCATTTACCATCAGGAGGACTGTGTGCTCGTTTGTCACCTTTATTCTATAAAAAAAAAATGTGTTAATATCACAGACGTTTAGTATTTAGCCCGCATTCCCGGGCATCGTGTGCGTTACTTTTAGACCTGTGACTCACGCTCGTTGGTTTGATGACCTTACTCTTGCACTGAAGATAGTACCTATGTAACAAGGCTCCTGCTTTAAATGGTGACTTACTGTGTATACTAAACAACAATGAATTCCTAAGCAACTGTACGTTAAGGAATTTTTCAATTATTTGCACCTTCATACTATATTGTTAGAAATAATCAGGTGTTATTTTGTGGAAATCTATGATTATTATTATTAATAATTTATAAATAGCTACATAATATAATATTGTTATATTATCTACATGAAATATTATACAGTCGATAAAAACTACTTTTTCTGAAACCAGGGCGGCGTCATATTGAAATGAGGTGAAATGTTTGACAGGTCACTTAGCGGCGAGTTAGGGATGTTAGAAAAGTATAAAAAATATTGTTTCTTTTTGAAATATTAGTTGTATTTTGTCTTTATTACATTAGAAATGAATAAATAAGCCAAACAACGGAAAATCGTAAAAAAAAATTGAAATAATTTTTTTTTTTAATTTAAAGAACACACCACTAAGGCATTGTTTGATGTATATACACACATACACTAGAAACCGAAAAGTTTTTTTAAAACACAACATTTCAATGGTGACTACACTATGTGACCATCTGCGTGACATATAAGTTCACCTCAGTCCCAACTAGCGACATCTAGTGAGCGTAAAATATCCTGCTCTCATTGATGCAAAACTTTCATTTATTAGTACATATTTTACTATGAATATTTCATATCAGTGCAGACTTAGGGCTTTCGCGTCAGATGCCTGATAATCGGTCAAAGACCTGCCACCCACATTTGTAACATATTTGATATATGTATAAGATAGTATTTCTATAGTATTCGTAGAGAGAAGACGTCCAAAATTTTCGGTGGTGTATCTGCTGCAAGCTAGTAATAATGTTCTCCAAACCGAATGTCGGTCACGGCGGTCAGTCTCAACGGAAACGAGTAATCTGCGCAGGACAAGATTGTGGGAGTGATGCGCAAGCACAGGTGCACTCTCTATTCCTTCACTGTCGTCTCTCCCCGGTCGTGTCGTGGCTTTACGTGCTTTCGGAAGCACGTGGGTAAAACACTACATTCCTGACTCCGGGCTGCCACTGAGAATTTCTTGATAGAAACGCTCAACAACTGATTTTATTGACCGACCCGGCGTTCGAACCTCCTGATTTGTAATTGCATTTACGACTACGAGTAGGGTAATATTGGGGCTTCTGCATCACTCACATCCGTTGCCGATGCAGTTCGCCCCAATCTTATAATATTGCGGCGAACTGCATTGCGAGCGGACGAGTGATGCAGAAACCCCAATAAGATTGGGGCGAACTGCATCGCCAACGGATGTGAGTGATGCAGAAGCCCCAAAATTACCCTACTACTACGAGATCAACGAGGCGTTCGATTGTAAGCCATGAGATTTTGCTTACGTTTCCCTTAGGCGCCTCGTTCGACATCCGCGAGACAGAATTGGGATGATGGATTCTCTTAAGCCACCATCGCAAGGCAAATATAACGATATGAATAACGTTACCTCCACACTAGGATTCGTGGAGGCAGTTTACGAATATAAATTGCACAAGGAGAACCATCCAGACCCGGAACAATTATTTTTAGGCTATACAAATACTTGTTCCGTACGGGATTCGAGTCCGCGGCCCTTAGCGCCGCAACTCAATGCCAAGCCACTGCGCCATGTAGCCGTCAAATATCATATTGTATTTACGTACATATGTCCAGCCGTATATAAATGAATTGAACCGTTAAAGAAAACATAACGTAAACATACGTGGATGAGCCGTGCTGTAGTTATCTATATTATGGTTGTAGCACGAATGGGTTGGCTCGACCGGGGTAGGACCACGCTGTTACAAAATTCCAACATTTTGATTCTTAATTGAGGATAGACTTACGGAGGACAGACTTAGATGTCTAGGGGCATCCATTTATCATCCGGTGGACTATGTGCTGTTTTGACACACTTATATATGAATAACAGACTGAAAAGGAGTCCGTCTGTGTACAAGTCGCGGCACTTAAGTCTAGCGCTGAACGAACCGTGGAGGGGACGCGCGCGAATTGAATTGCACGAATGCGACTGGAGAGCCAATCGACAACGCAATAATGTTCACCGCTAGACTTTCGTGCCGCTACTTATTATAGGTTGGTTTTTGTCCTCTTACCTATTCTTGTCACCAATGAGCAGTGATTGGACAACTGTGTTCAAATTTGAAGGGTATAGAGAGCCAGTTTAAGTTGGATGCAGGTGTCCTTGAACTGTAGTAGCCACTTACCAGATAGACTCTAAGGCCCTTATTAATAAACGTTATTCAACGACGAACTCAAGTGCGTAATCATTTGATGCGCCCTCATTACGATATCAGCATCTCAAGATTGTTGCTAATTAATAAACACATAAAAACAGTATCTCAAAACGCTGTACTTAGGAATACAGTATCTCAAAACGCTGTACTTAGGAATACTGTTATGTAACTTGCACTCAACTACACACACTTGAGAGTCGAGTTTTGTTTATTAATCAGTGTGGCACTCAGCTGATATCGTAAACCTAAACCGCATCTTAAGATATGTTTATTAATAAGATCATGACCTCAAGATTGTACTCAAGTGCGTGTACTTGAGCTGAGTAATGTTTATTAATACGGGTCTAAGTTCGTTGGTCATTTCAATTTAAAAAAAAGTGTCAGGATGTACTTTTTTTCCTTTATTTAAGCACTTTTTCTTACCTAGTTCCTCTCTCGTTAGTAAATAAAGTGGGACTGGTAGTCTGTTTGTGTTAATGCGCTGCAGATTTGGTTTTTCTCTTTATTTACATCTTTAAACACTATCTACTAAAACTAACTTCAAGTAACTTACAGTCTATATACATCCTAATGCTGAGCACAGACCCTTTCTTATTTTTGAAGGGTTTTAGGGTAAGGTATTGCTGCTCCAATGCGTCTTTTCGAATTTTCTATTTTTTTTTTTAAATTTAGACTCTCATGCAATAAGTTTCCTTACGATGTTTTCGATGGGAACGAACCGAAATCATTTAATAACAATCTATTATTAATACCCAACGTGCTTTACATCCCTAATGGGTTGTCCTACTCTCCGGAAAGTCTGCAGTCTGTGAACATGTGGCATTTTTATATGGTATGGCATTAGACAACGCATCTGGATTTAGATTCTTAGATGTAGGAATTTATGGGTCATATTCTCTTGTGACGCCATATTGATCTGAAACACGGTTCTTCAAAGCTGAGCCTTATGAGGAAGTTTAGGCTCAACGAGATGTGGAGAGGGTTATGCTCGAAGTTTCTTGAATAAAACTACTTTTACGGATTCTATCGCGTTTAATTAACTTATTTTTTTTAGACTAGAATGAACTTACTGTGTATTGAAGTCTTGCAGTGGTATGCTTGGGTTTAGTTTTAATTTTACTAATTACAGGATCCCAAGCAGGTGGCCTCCCTTTCTATTGAGATTAGGATGTTTTTTTATATTCAATAGCCTCATGTATCATGTTTGGCAGGCATCGATTTTCTATTGCGAGAATTTGTGGTTTATCAAATCTAATGTATGGATATGATCACAAACTGAAGACTTCCCGGAACGTTGGTGTTTCACGTCAGCTATATTTTAATCAATGTGTAGTGTTTTCGAAGTTTCTGTTACCGTTACAGCTTATGAAAAGTCCACTGCTGAACTTAGGCTTTCCCTTACATTTACTGTCTCTATAGGATATTTTGCAATTGTTGCCACGCTCGACAGAGGCTTGGCAACCGCAGTTTTTAATTTGTTATTAGGACTTTTAATTAGTTATTTTTTTACGTGGTAGAGCCATGCTGCAGCTATATTAGTAGTATAGTTGTAGTACGAACGGGTCGGCTCGACCGGGGAAGGACCACGCTCTCACAGAATACCAGCGTAAAATACCAGCTTAATGCTGCTGTGTTTCGTATGGTGAGTGTACAGAACCGGAGACCCATTTTTACTGAAAAAGAGGCATTCCATCTTAGTCCTCACGGGTGACGACGCATCTGCATTTTGATTATTTATTGAGTATAGATGTAGATGTCTATGGGTCACAGCAACCACTTACCATCAGCTGGACTGTGTGCTCTTTTGTCACCCTATCCTATAAAAAAAAAAAGATTAAGCTACTGCTCATCATCTGGCGCCTCTTGCGACACCCACGGGACGACATGGAGTAGTGCATATTGTAATATTTGTACTTAATTTCATTTCATACGTTGTTTTTTTATTCGTTTTGTTCGGTCCGTTCATCGCGTTCAATTCTATGTCACGTACGAGGTGATGCAACTTATGATAGTAAATTTTGCGAGTGTCTTGAGTAAACTAATTACAACACGGACATATTAACACAATGTAATATTTTTTAATTCAACATAAACTGAAAATACTCATCGTTTAAGAAGAAAATATTGTTAATTTAAAAACTGTTTTGGGTTAAAGACTTTTATTTCTCATAAGAACGGTTATTATACGATCGTTCACTTATAATGAGATACAAAGTAATTAACATTTACGTCTAGTGTTGAATACGATATAAATAAATATAAAGAGATTACACATATAGAGTGCTGACATATGGATCCGAGACGATATCCTTCACTGCCGGCCGTATGAAAAAGCTCAAGGTGGCTCAGCGAGCTATAGAGAAGGCTATGCTCGGGGTTTCTCTGCGTGATAGACTTAGAAACGAGGATTCTAGAGTAACCGACATAGGCCAACGGATTAGTAAGTTGAAGTATAGCTCGAACATCAAAAAGCGATGTGGAAGAAAGATTTTTGAGTGGCAAATTCGTACTGGTAAGCGAAGTGTAAAGCGGCCTCCCACTAGATGGAATGACGACGTGGTAAGATATATACAGGAAGTCGATGGATGCAGGTGGTTCAGGACTGTGGTTTGTGGTGTTGCCTATGTTCAACAGTGGACTTTTGAAGGGCTGTAATGATGATGAAAGAGATTACACTGTACGTATGTATTTCCCAAGTTAACTTTTGAATACATGCATGTTATTGTATGTCATCTGGTAATCTATTGAACAGCTGCGCTCCCTCAAACAATAGCGTTTCTTTGGCCACATTTAGTTCATGCAGCCGTTAGTTGGAATTTATTTTTACTTCTTAAGTGTGTTATTGTTTTATTTATGTAACTATAATGATTTGTTATATTTATGCGAACGCTACCATCATTACAGCCTATTTAAGTGCACTGCTGAACATAGACCTCCTTCCTCCATAGATTGCTTCATAGGGGGGATATTTGACATAGTTGTCACGCTTGGTAATCATTATAGCCCTTCACAAGTCCACTGCTGAACATAGGCCTCCCTCAAAGAATGCCACAAAGCACGGTCCTGAGCCACCAGCATCCATCGACTTCCTGCATGTATTACCAGGTCGTCACTCCATCTAATGGGGGGACGCCCTACACTTCATCCGCCGGTACGAGGCCGCCACTCGAGAACATTTTTTCCCCATCGGTTGTCGGTTCTTTGAGCTATATGGCCGGCCCATTGCCACTTCAGCTTACTAATCCGTTGGGATATGTCGGTCACTCTGGTTCTACTGCAGATCCTGGTTCGGACTCGCAGTATTTTATTTTTAGTCGTTATTACGTAGACGCTGCTGCCCATCCACGGTACCTAGTAGATGTTCTTACACCGCCACTACGCGGTAAACTTGAACACTACACATTGAATAAAACAATTCTTACGGATTATAATATCGTGTTTAATTATTCCCGAAACATCGAAATTTAAAAATAAGTAAAATTAAACGAAACAAAATCCGGTAAAAATAGTTATTTGATACTAGTTGTTCTTCGCTGTGCTTCGCTCGCGCGTAATTCATTACGATTGAATTTCATGAGTTTTCTTTTGCGAGGAACCCTAATATTTTAGGAAAAGACCTAAAATAAAAGTATCCTAAGTTACTTCTTATAACATTAGCTATCTGCCAGTGAATGTCCCGTCATAATCGGTCCAGGCATTTCGGAGATTAACCGGTACAAGCGGATAGACAGAAAAAGCAGTTATTTTGACATTACAAACAGACATTTCAATTTTATTTATTTGTATAGATGTAACTGTATGTTTGATTGAATGGTTACGACTCTAATTTTAGTTTTATGTCTTATTGTATTTAGGATAACAATGTAATTAATCTTGTCTCATTTGATTGTGAGAGTGTGGGAATAGAGAGTACCTATGCCTATGCTTTGTGCACACACTCGTGCACTATATTCCTGTGCAGATGGCTAGCCTCCGTTGGGATTAGTTGCCGTGATTGACATCCGGTCTGGAGGTTATTATTATTAGTTTGAACTATATACATCACTGTAAAATTTGCGTTGCATTTTTCTCTCTACGAATACTAGAGAAATACTTCTTTTTTGATAGGGGTGACAAACGAACACACGGTCCACCTGATGGTAAGTAGATGTTGTGTTTCATAAACATCTACATATTATATCCTCGATTAAGAATCAAAATGCGTTGTCACCCCTGAGGACCAAAATGGAATGCCTCGTTTCCAGTATAAAAGGGTCTCCGATTCTCTACACTCACCATACGAAACACAGCAGCATTAAGCTCCTATTTTACGCAGGTATTCTGTGAGAGCGTGGTCCTACCCCGGTCGAGCCGACCCATTAGTGCTACAACCTTAATAATATAGCTGCAGCGCGGCTATAAATGTCTTTAATAATATCAAATCAGTCATTAATGTGGTTAGCAGGTCGTTGACCGATTGTCAGGCATTTGTCGCGAAAGCTCTAACTCTGCACTTATATGAAACATAAATACTAGATTATAATTTATTTATTTTTAAACTGTACATAGTTAATCCTTCCTTTGGTCATTGGTTTGCATAAATATGTGCCAGTAAAACTAACAGACTGACATCGTAACTATAAAATAGTACAGCAATTACTGACCACGGCAACCGCGTTTAGATGTCCTAGTTCCAGTACAAATACCAGTCAGCGCTGTGACATACAAGTACTCGTTGGGACGAAATGCAAGGATATGTAGTTGCAAGGAAAAATGTATTTAATATAGCTCATATAGAGTTGTTTTCACTTTGGTGTCATTCTGTTTGTGTGGAGACGGAGATATTACGCAATACAAAATGGTCTTTCCTGTGTTGTATTTGAATTCAATGTCCTTTGTCGATTGCATTTGATTATCGGAATTAAAGGCTACTCCTTGTATTTATAGTACAAAGAAATGTAAATTTAAAATAGGGATGTATTGACATGAACTTCTTCTTATACAATAACGATACATTACAATCCTTATGATATTTACCAATACTGATATTACCGGTAAGTAAATTAATTAAAGTTAGTTATAGTCCCACTGCTAGACACAGGCCTCCTCTAATTTCTAATAGGGTTTTAGAGTAAGGAAAAGTCCGCCACGCTGCCCCAATGCGTGTTAACGAACTTCACATCTTTGAAATATATTTTTTCTTTTTTCTCAGACATGCAGGTTACCTCACGATGTTTTCCTTCGCCGCCGAGCACGTGGTAAATCAGTACTTAAAATTGCAATTAACAATTTCATTGGTGCCGTCGGGTATCGAACCCGGGTTGCTCGCGTACTGTGAAATTTACAGCGAGCGCTTAGTCTTTGGGCTACCACGGCTCTAAATAAATTAATAGGTAAAGTAATAGAAAGATAAAATGACACAAATTAAAATTAACATTAACAAGTTATTTAACAAAATCGTTTTGTAATCCTTTAGAACCCAAAAAGGTTTTGCGGCGAAAAGCTATTTCGCTAGTCGGTTGAGTTGAGACCTGTGGTAGAAAATAATTCTCTTGGATGCGAAACAACCCCTTCGAAAACTAAACAGTAGTGTACGACGACCACACGTTTACTTGATTTTATTGAAACACGATATTTGGAATCAGATAGATTATGTCATATATTATATATATTATGTTAATGTATCGGCAAATAATACGGCATGTCAATAGCACCTTCATGCTGCCGTATTTCGTATGGTGAATGTAGAGAACCGGAGACCCTTTTTACTGGAAAAGAGGCATTCCATATTAGTCCTCACGGGTGACGACGCATCTGCATTTTGATTCTTTACTGAGGATAAATGTAGATGTCTATGGGCCACAGCAACTACTTACAATCAGGTGGACTGTGTGCTCGTTTGTCATTCGCAAACGAGGATAAATGTAGATGTCTGGTGGACATTTATCCTCGTTTGAGGTGGACTCTGTGCTCGGTAACCCTTATCCTATAAAGAAATGTCGATATATGGGCAATTTCAAAATATCGCCGATATGCATGTATGATGCATCCCTAATTTAAACGTGCTGCGTATATAATTAATATTTTAATGTGATTAGTATTATTTATTTGCTAGATAGCTCGCAGGACCTGTGTAAAGAATAGTAGCTTTTGTCAGCACAGTCTTAAAGATCGAATCTGCGTGATGATATGTAAGAGGGTAATTGCAGTAGTGAATGATTTGTAACTGTTGGGTCAACGGTCCGCACTCCGCAAGTGTAACGGGTAACTGAATTGCACAAAGGCGCCGCTTTTTCTTGTAGGATCAGTTAATAGACTGATGTGTTTTTACCCGACTGCTCCAGAAGGAGGGTAATGTTTTTCGAAAGTATGTACGCATGTATGTCTATTTCTTTGGCACGCTCTGTAGCCTAAACTGCTTGATGGATTTTAACATAATTATTAGATTCGTCTTATTTGTGGAAGTGACATAGGCTATATAATATTTAATATTACAGTAGAGCGTCGATTATCCGAACTAATTGGGGGACATGGGTGTTCGGAAAACCGGTATTTTCGGATAATCGAACTTCCTCTCTGTACATATGTATATTGATTCAGCTGTACATATTTACGTACAGGTAAATGATAACCATATTTATATTTACATTTTTAATGACAAATAGGAATTAAACAAAAAAAGTGCAGACAATTTTGTGGTAAAACATGTTTGTACTAGGTACAATTAACGTTTAAAAAAATCTTCCATCTTCGTCTGCCGAAGTAAGCACCCGCTTACGAGCGGCTAAGTCACGTACTTTTTTAAGGACAGATATTTGATACTGGTCGCTTTCGGCCTGTGTTTCAAACCAACGCAAGGCAATATCTAAACAAGTAAACACTTCAGAAGCACCAGTTATGTTTTCATCTTCATTATCTGAACTTGTAGTTGATGAGGTGCTCGTGGTGGCGTCAGCCTTATTAGTCATGAGGTCTAAAATATCGCTATCCTGCATAATTTGGTACCCGGGATCTTCATCGTCGATATCCATCCATTGTTGAACTTCTTCTTCATCACATTCGTGGCAATCGAGCTTTTTTAGCATATCTATCATTTCAGACATATCTTCCTGTCTCTCATTGACACATTCACTTTGAGGATTTTCCCCCATACACAAAACTTTATTCCATGCTTTTCTCAAGTTCTGCTCTTTTACACTGTCCCATGCTGCTCTGATCATGTAGGACGCATATTTTAAATCAATCTTTTTATGATTTCTTATCAGGCTTTCTTTTCCCTCCTCTTCTTTTTCCAAAAGTAACTTACGTAACAATTCTTTTCTATAATACCGTTTGAAAGACTCAATAACGCCTTGATCCATGGGCTGTAATAATGAAGTCACGTTAGGTGGAAAAAACATGATTTTTATAAACTCGTCTTTTTCATTTAAGATGTCCAATGATGGATGAGTTGGGGCATTATCAAGAAGCAATAATGTTTTCTCTCTTTTACCATTTTTTAATTGATGGGTTTTTACAGAGGGTATAAAAGTTTCTGTGAACCATTTCATGAAAATTGTACTATCCATCCAAGCATTTTTTGCGAAGTGTAAACGATAGGCATCGCAGACATATTAACGTGTTTGAAACAACGTGGTTTCTTGCTTTTACCAATTACAAGCATGGGCAATCGGTGGCTGCCAGTAGCATTAGCACATGCTAAGGCAGTGATACGGTCCTTGCTTATTTTAGGACCAGGTGCTGCTAATTCACGACGTGAAGCAAGAGTTTTTCGTGGCAAAGCTTTCCAATTGAGCCCGGTTTCGTCTGCATTATAAACATTTTCGAGAGCGTAATTTTCTTCCTTCAGCATATCCCTTAGTTTGGCGTTTTTCACCTTGTATTTGAAGCTCACGAATGCCATGTCTTGACTTAAATCGTTTTAACCAGCCTGTGCTTGCTTGAAAATTTGACGGTCCTCCAATTTTTTCGTTAAATTGAACTGCTTTTTCACACAGAATTGGGCCAGAAATTGGTTCTCCCTGGGATCTTTTTTGAGTAAACCACTTATATACAGCATCATCTAAATTCGTGTTTGAGGCAAGTTTTATCGTTTTACGACTCGTGGATCCGTCAGAAGAATCAAGCTGGGATATAAAGTTACTTATGTTCGTCTTTTGTTTTTTTATATCTGTAATGGTAGACTTACCAACTTGGTATTCAAGGGATAACTTGGTTGCAGATTCGCCTTCCTCTAACCGTTTATTTATTTCGTATTTATCTTTCATAGAAAGGACAACACGTTTACGTTTAGACATATTAAATCGAGATTATACTTTCATGCGGCAAAATTTCGTTTATCGACTAGCGGTTACTTGGAACTGATATACGAGTACAATTAACAAGTGGCGACAAGTGCACGAGCAGCGAGCACTGTAGCGCAGGAGGCGGGAGAGAAGCACACTCGGGTCGGGCGGGTGTAGTTCGGATAAGCGGTCGTTCGGTTAATCGACGTTCGGATAATCGACGCTCCACTGTATATATAAAAAGTGGAAAGAAGGTTTTTTTTTTTTCGTTTTTTTTTTAACGCAGTCAGGTTTTATATTTCTGTTTTAACCATTAAGCCTGTTATAAATATGTTATTTATCTATAAGACACATTTTTTTTTTATAGAAATAGGGTGACAAACGAGCACACAGTCCACCTGATGGTAAGTGGTTGCCGTGGCCCATAGACATCTACATCCATCCTCATTTGTGAATCAAAATGCAGATGCGTTGTCAGCCTTGAGGACTAAGATGGAATGCCTCTTTTCCAGTAAAAAGGGTCTCCGGTTCTCTACACTCACCATACGAAACACAGCAGCATTAAGCTGCTATTTTACGCTGGTATTCTGTGAGAGCGTAGTCCTTCCCCGGTCGAGCCGACCAATTCGTGCTACAATTATATTATAAATATAGCTGCAGCTTGGCTCTACCACGTGCAATAACAGATGTATAATATATATATAACATGTATAATAGATAGTTGTTTATACTTTTTGATTCAAAAGTGAAATTGTAGAGCTAAATTTCTTGTCACTGATTTTGTTAAGTAACCGATCTTCTTCATCAGCAAACGAGAGTTCACTGTTGGATTTTTTTAATAAAATACTAGTAATGCTATATTACTAATATTCCCTTTAACTACTTCTGGTAAGCTTAAAATGCTTGTGTTAGAAGTGGTTCACGACAGTAGCCGAATGGCGGATTCGAACTCACGACCTTTCGAGTTCGCGGTCCGCGCTCTGCCATTAGGCTACTGACGCTTGTTGTGGCCCATAGACATCTAAATTTGTCCTCAATTATAAATCTAAATGCAGATGCGTTGCCGCACATGAGGACTAGATAGAATGACTTCTTTTCAGTAAAAAAGAGTGTATAAAGGGATCCGTTTCCAGTAAAAAAAGGTGTAATCCATTGGATGAGAACAGTGAGAACAGTAATGTCTTATCGCGTTTTTTGCATATTAAGAATCTAAATTAGACTCTTTCGTCAATGTTATTGATATCAATCAGTCTGTAATTTGAGTTTCGAACTTTGCCTTCCTTCCTCTCGTTCCTACTTGCCGTGTTATGTTGAACGATAAGCCTGTGCGTGGGCCTTGTCATTTCGTTTAGGTCATACGTATAATACCCAAAACGGCGTTGGGAGTAATGTCAAAGGTGTTAGATGTATCGTACTGAGAATGTCAAGCCGCCCGCCAAGAATGGCGATTGAGGCGAATCTTCGTTACATTTAGAAAGGCCAAGGGAATATTTTTTTTATAGGATCTGACAAACTCGCACACAGTCCACCTGATGGCAATTGGTTGCTGTGGCCCATAGACATCTACATTTATCCTCGTTTGCGAATCAAAATGCAGATGCGTTGACAGCCGTGAGGACTAAGATGGAATGCCTCTTTGCCAGTAAAAAGGGTCTCCGGTTCTCTACACTCACCATACGAAACGGTATTCTGTGAAAATGGTATTCTGTGAAAGCGTGGTCCTTCCCCGGTCGAGTCGACCCATTCGTGCTACAACTATACTACTAATATAGCTGCAGCATGGATCTACCACGTAAATATAATAAATCAATATATAATAATATCTTTATAATCTGTATAAGAGCGGTGGTAGCTCGGGAGCTAAGCGCTCGCTGTAAATTTCACAGTACGCGAGCAATCCTGGGTTCGATCCCCGCCGGCACCAATGAAATTGTTAATTGCAATTTTAAGTGCTGATCTACCACTTGTTATACGGTAGGTTAGGTAATCTGCATGTCTGAGAAATAAGAAAAAAATTATTTCGAACACATGTGAAGTTCGCCAACACACATTGGGGCAACGCGGCGGACATTTCCTTGCCTTAAAACTCTCTTAGGAATGAGAGGAGGCCTGTGTCCAGCAGTGGGACGTATATGGGCTGCAACTTTAATCTGTATAAGACATCTGACGAGTGATCGTAACTGTGCTTTGATCTAAAATAATTTAATAAATATAAATTCACTTAAAATACGCGCTTAGACTTGGAGTTATGGAAAACAGCTCGTAGGAATCTAATCTATAATATATAATTTAGATATTAAATTAATTAATTAAATATTAAAGTATTACAAATTACAAAAACTTTCTTAAAAATCTTAATAAAAAATAATGAAATCTTAATAAAAATCAGCGGACCATTTATAAGTAATGCCTATCGACGTAAAAATCTAGAATTTAATTACTTTTAAAAGTTTCTTGCTGAATCTTCCAGGAAAGAGTTTTTTTCCGACAAGCGGTAAAAGCAAAATTTACTTTCAATAATATATTCTCAAAGTTCAGGTCTATTCTCATTGATGTGAATTATTTTTGATTTTATTGAGATTTTTTTTTAAGAAATAAAAACATAATTCTTACAGTCTTTGGAGACATCGGTAAATGTGGGATTATATTAGGGATTCGGGCGGGCTTAGATCGAGTCTAGACTTTTTGAATAATAAACATAATTTAAGTGTTTCATACACAAAAAATAGGGCTTGTTGCAAACATTCGAGTTATGGAGTTGGTATAACGTTAATTCGTTAATGGTTGATACGGTGTGTTACCTTGAGAGCTGGTTTCATATCCTGCACTAGCTTGTCGGTTGTTCACCCGCGCAACTATTGAATTGAACATTGCCTATAAAATTTCATTACTCTAACGTTTTGCAGGAGTTATTAGAGACAATTACATTCATAACTAGCGACCCGCCCCGGCTTCTTCTGTGTAGGATTCATTAATGTGGTGTTTTATTGATTAAAGAAAGTCGTAGAGCATTTATTTTATCAATTTTTCGCTGTTTTCTTTTAAATACCTGAAAAATTATAGAAATTAAATAAATGAACACTATACCTAATTAGTAAAGACTATACGTTTTAAACTTATACGTGGTAGAGCTATGCTGCAGCTATATTAGTAGTATAGTTGTGGTTCGAATGGGTCGGCTCGACCGGGGAAGGACCACGCTCTCACAGAATACCAGCATAAAATAGCAACTTAACACTGCTGTGTTTCGTATGGTGGGTGTAGAGAACCGGAGATCCTTTTCACTGGAAAAGAGGCATTCCATCTTATTCGTGACAATGCACCTGCATTTTGATTCTTTATTGAGGATAGATGTAGATGTCTATGGGTTACAGCAACAACTTATCATCAGGTGGACTGTGTGCTCGTTTGTCACCCTAACCTATAAAAAAAATTCGTGAACCGCATTAGAAGTAAACACAATATATATTATATACCACCAAAATACATGAAGAATGCAAAGTAGTGTTACCAACTCTTGAAAGGATTAATACGGGAGAATTTTATGAAATCGAGTATGAGTGTGTGTGTGACTTTGTGTGTGTCTTTCGAGCAGAATCTAATATTTGTGAAGTTGAGGAAGTACCGTCTGGCGAGACGAACAGATTTACACCAGCAGCGGCGCGCGGTGTTGTGTGACCGCAACGCAAGTGAGTAGCGAGCGATGGATGCTTATAAGTTTTAGAAAAATCGGAGAATTTATTCCACCCCGGTAGGTCGGGAGTGAGACCATTATTACCGGAGTCATCCGGGCAATCCGGGAGGGTTGGGAACCCTAATGCAAACCAACAGCAACACCGCACCTCACGATGCGACATAGACCAGCCTCACTGCAGCATCACCTTCTTTGCTGGCACTAAAATAATTACCACGACGGACAGAATCACAACAAAGATTAATACTCATTGAATGACCCAAGCTAGTTGTCTGCATAGTACTTTATACTGCTTGTATATGTACAAGTGGGGAACACGGTTGGCAGACGGTTGACGATCCCCGTACAAGACGTCTCGTACCTTTCACACTACTCCACATCAACAGTCCTTGGTATACTCGTATTACATTTGGTGTATAGGAGACCTGACAGTGTAGTGGCGATGTAAGAATATCGACCATCATAGCTCCTTGAGTGTCGTCATAAGAGGCGACAGAGGTCTTTTATAGGCTGTGGTGGATGAATAGATGAATGGATTTAGGAAATGGTTTCAAAATCCACGGAATGCCTCGAGCTTTTCAGGCCTTATTTGTAGTCGCCTTTTCTTAAATAGTTAAAGCTCTGGTAATTTCAGTGTTCTACCTGAGCTTACCAGAGTTTTAACAAAGTTTTATACTCAAAAATAAAAGTAAAAACTATATTTAACCAATCTCATATTATTAAGTTGGAGTAACTCATAAGGATACTTGATTATTTTGAGAGTTAGAGGCAAAACAAAAAGACGATCGGAATCTATATAGACGATTTGCATAACTGTCGTTCAACCGGTTCTAGACGGTGCCACGGGTATCTATAGTGTTGGCTTGTTTGTCATTTCCCACGCAACGAATGCTCCGCATGATTGTACGTTAACACTTTATTATGTGATCGCGGCAATATCAATTGCATTAAAACATGCGTTCCCAAAGTGTGCACCGTAGTGCAGCCGCCGCGCCCAGAGGTGCTCCTGTTTACCATTCTCCGGCAACATGACTAGAGTAACTTTAGGTATTCGCGGGTACAAAATAAACCGGATAAATTAAGAGCAAAAGTAGCTCAAAGGTCAATTTAGAGAAAGAAATGAGAGTAGCGGTGTCAAGCTTTACACTACGCTTTAGAAAAATGTTTGGAGATCACCAAGCTCACACGTCACATTGACTAAGTTGCCATTGTATATTATTTTTTATTTAACTTAAGTAATGCACGAATCCTTATGAAAACTCAGCTTCATATAGTAGATGTTTTAATTTTTGTGCCTATTTACATAGTATCAATGTAGCCTATTCTATTAGCTAGGGCGCCTAGACAAAATACTATATCTGAAAGTGCGCCGCGAACTGAAAAAGTTTGGGAACCCCTGGCATTAAAAGTGAAAGTTTCGATATCATTAATAACAACTTTTTATCAGTCTTCGAATAAGAAGGAGGTTCACGAGTATAATAAGAGTGCATGTTGTTGTTGTATGTATTTTACGCGATGTCTTCGTCAATTGTGTACCGAATTAGATGGATATTTCTTTCTTTGGGATGGTCTGACATAAATTTAAAGAAAGAATTCCACCGCCAAAGGTGGCGAAATTGCGAATGATTTTATTATTTTTAGTTATTTAAAGTTAGCTTTTACTTTTGCTAAAAGTCTAACTTTTCTACCGACTTCAAAAAGGAGGAGGTACTCATTTCGACTCTTATGTTAGGTATGTTCTTATTTTTTGTGTGCTACCCCATAACTTTTTTCTGGGTGAACCGATTTCGATGATTCCTTTTTATTTGAAAGCTGGTGCTTCTTAAGTGGTCCCATATAAATTTGATCAAGGTCTGACCAAATAGTTTTTGAGATATTCTTAACAATTTATATTGAAGTCGGTTGTACATAATATTTTTTTAAGCAACCACTTACCATCAGATGGACTGTGTGCTCGTTTGTCACTGTTGTATAAAAAGGTTTTAAAAAATTGGAGAATTTTTAACGAATTATCATGAACGATATTCATAATAATTCGTTAACAAAACTCTTCATATTATGTAGCTACATTGCGAAGTTTTTGAGTCAATTTCGTCAGTCCGACGGCAGTCTTACCCAGTTATCGCTTCTTCAAATCTATATTACAATTAGAGCTATTTCTTCATGTTGACTAATAGTTTACATTCGTAGATATTTACAACAAATTTTACGTATTCAAAATCCAAATCAAACGGTTATAGACTTTAAATTTGGTTGCAGACCGACAACTAAGCTAGTCCGAAGCTAAACAAAGGCAGCTTGGCTAAGCTAAGCTTAGATAAACTAAAAATATGTCCCGTGCACACCAAGAACTAAACGAAAGCTCAGTCAATGTTGTGAAGTTCAGTTCGACGGACGTCGCTCACCATGAATATAATTAAAAAAAAATGAAGAAAGTTCCGATGATGAACACTATACACATAGAAAAAGAAGATTAATACTGACCTATTATATACCATTTATTGACGGCTCCGTGGCGCAGTGGCTTAGCAATCAGTTGTTGCGCTGGGGGCCGCGGGTTCGAATCCCGCACGGAACAAGTATTTTTATGGCCTACAAATAATTGTTCCGGGTCTGGATGATTGTCTTTGTGCAATTTATGTTTGTAAACTGCCTCCACGACACAGGAGAAAATCCTAGTGTGGGGGTAACGTTTATTTAAAAAAAAGACATTCCAGAAGCGAAGGGGGGCTTAGCTTAGCTCGTGTAGCTGTGCATCGGCATACACAACTAACCTAGCTTCGCATATTTTAGTTAGCTCACATAGCTTACTTTGCACAGTTTGCAGTCCTGTACAAAAGTATGAAAAACTGCGTCAGCTATGCGAGCTAAGCTAAACTAAGTTAGCTCTTGGTCTGCAACCGACTTAAGACAGGACTAATAATCTGCTTGCAGTGAATTTCCTGCCAAAACAAAAAAAAAAACTTTAAAGAAGCAATCACTTTATTCATTAATGTTTTTTTTTAATGTCCTTTTCTTATTATAGATGTATAAATAAACCAGTTTTAATGAGAGCGGGTAGCGTGACCTTGTCAAGTCGACAGAAAAGCCAAACCAAAAAATATGTGCGTAATAGTTTTAGTAAGTATGATGAAACAGAAAATAAAACATTCTCGATCAAGTCAGCATTCAAACAAAAAAAAAACTAAATTCAAATCCGATCATCCGTTTGGGAGATAAGATGCCACAGATAAACACACATACACGGATACACACGTTAAACATATAACACCGCTTTTTTCGGGGGTTAAAAAAGAAAAATTAGCAAAGTATCAGTAGTAAGTTGAATCTGAAGGTAGCCGTGGTTAACTAAGACATTGGGACGTCGAACACCTCAGTCCCCCCTGTGGGTGCCGTAAAGTGCTTGAAACCTGGAGTTAGAAATATGTTAGTTAATATGTGCGACAAAATTCTTAAAAAATAGTTTTATTTCATCATTACTAAGGTTCGAACTGCTTTGCACATACTCATTATGTGCCCCACATTCGACTATAGTTTGACATAGTCTTCTGCGCGTTATGATCTTAAGTCTATGACGTAAAGACGTAAATATTATGATAAAAAGTTAGTGCATTTAGTTGTTATTTAAGATAGTGGGCGTGGCGTGACGTGGGTGGACGTGGGTGAAATGGGTCGTTGTACGCATGATGAATTCTTCGTTTTCGTCATTTCCGATAATTGGTTGTGCAATGAAAGCGTATTTGAGCATATGTATACTGCTTATACGTGAGAGACCAACGTGTTTGAATTTTCTACCGACTTCAAAAAGGAGACGATACTCCATTCGACTGTGTTTTTTTATGTGTATTAGCTCATAACCGATTTCGATGATTTTTTTATTTGAAAGCCGGTGCTTCTCATACCATATAAATTTGATCAAGGTCTGACGTTATAAGAGATAGAGAGAGAGATATATATAGAATAGTTTTTGACTTACTTTTAATAATTTATATTGAAGTCGGTTATACAAAATTTTAAATTTTAAATTATAGTTTATAAAACGGTGCTAGAAATCCTAGGCTTATTTTATAGTATAAGGGTGACAAACGAGAACACAGTTCACCTGCTGGTAAGTGGATGCTTTGGCCCATAGATCTATCCACGAATAAGAATCATGCAGATGCGTTGTCACCCGTGAGTACTATAATGGAATACCTCGTTCCGTGAAATGGTCGTAAAACGTAAAATGGTCTCCGGTTCTCTACACTCACCATTCGAAACACAGCAGTGTCAAGCTGCCATTTTACGCTGGTATTCTGTGAGAGCGTGGTCCTTCCCCGGTCGAGCCAACCCATTCGTGCTACAACTATACTACTAATATAGCTGCAGCATGGCTCTACCACGTATTTATGTATTTGCTTATAACAACGAACTCTAATATCTGTTACTATAAGTAAATTATACACTATTAAAATGTGTGCGCTGTTATATAACATGCTGGTTTTATTTTCAAGTTGTAAATTATATAAACACGTATTATAAATTAATATGTCATGTTTGTGTAATATTATGTAAATACATATTCATCATTCATCATCATTACAGTCCTTCACAAATCCACTGCTGAACATAGGCTTCCCCCAAGGAATGCCACAAAACACGGTCCTGAGCAACCTGCATCCATCGACTTCCCACATGTCTTATCAGGTCGTCACTCCATCTAGTAGGGTGACGCCCTACCCTTCGTCCGCTGGTACGAGGCCGCCACTCGAGAAACTTTTCCCCCATCGGTTGTCAGTTCTTCGAGCGTTATGTCGGTCACTCTGGTTCTACTGCGGATATTACAAAGATATTACAAAGTAGTAGAGCCACGCGGCAGCTTTTGCTGTCACACGGATGGGCCGGCTCGAACCGGGGTGGTACCACGACCTCACAGAATACCAGCGTGAAGTAGAGGTTTACCTCTGCGTTTCGCTTGGTGAGTGCAGGTGGCCGGAGTCCCTTTTTACTGGAAATCTAAAACCGAGAGAGTCTCTTAGAGATAAATTTAAAGAAATGTTATAAATAGTTCGTAATCATTTATATTGTTAAATTTATTTAAAAAAAAGTCCCGCTGGGTTTCTTGCTGGTTCTTCCCAGGACAGAGGGTTTTTTTTTCGAACCAGGGGTAAAGTAAAAAATGACTTTCAATAAGAATTACACATGTAATGTATATTGAATAAAAAATATTCTATTCTATTCTATTCTGGCAACACGCACTGGTTGTACAGTCTCATTTTCAAGTTTTGAGGTATACCTGACGAGAAGATGTGCCGTAATTTCCTGAACGCTGCCCAGCCGAGTTGAATCCGTCGATTGACCTCTCGGTCGAAGTTGGACTTACCTAGTCGGGCTATTTGTCCCAGGTAAACATACTCGTCAACAACTTCGAGCTTAGTGCTCCCAACAACTACCGGCGTAGGTGTGACATGGACGTTAAACATGATCTGTCTTTTGTCCACGTTCATCTTAAGACCTATCGTTTGGGAGGCACTATGGAGGTCATTGAGCATAGTGCCTTAGGTCCTCCAGCGGATCAGTCATAAGGAATAAATTGTCGGCAAATCGAAGGCGAGTGACGTACTCGCCGTTGATGTTAATACTTTATCCTTTCCAGTCCAGAAGCTTGAAAACGTCTTCTAATGCAGCGATGAAGAGTTTCGGGGATATTACGTCACCCTGTCTTACACCTCTCTGCAGTTGGATAGGTTTCTTACTCTGGTTCTGTACTCGGATAGCCATCGTAGCCCTACTGTACAAACACTTCAGCACTTCCATATACCGACAGTCAACTTGCCACCACTGAAGGGATTTACACACCGCAGCACCGCTCAAATTTCGACGGAATCAAAGGCTTTGTCATAGTCCACATACGCCAGACATAGTAACAAATTGTACACCTCGGACTTCTGTACAATTTGCCGAAGGTTATGTATGTGGTCTATGGTACTAAAGCCTTTTCGGAAACCGGCTTGTTCGGGAGGCTGGAAGTCGTCGAGTCTGCATGCGAGACAATTCGTAATGACTATCGAAAACAGCACATAGACGTGGGTCAGAAGGGAAATCGGTCTGTAGTTCTTCAAGAGAGCGTTGTCGCTTTTCTTGAAGAACAAGACCACCGCATTCTTGATCTACACCGACGGTGTAGTGCCACCGTGGAGGATGGAATTAAAGAGCTTCTGAAGGATTTCAAGTACCGGATTTCCACCCGCTTTCAGAAGCTCCGCTGTAATTCCATCCTCGCCTGGGGCCTTGCCGTTTTTAAGGTGCTGGAGAGCCATTCTAATCTCGCTCAGACTGACGTCCGGGATATCATCGGAATAGTGTCGGATAAGACTCGCTCTTGGATCGTTACTCACACTTACGTGTGGCTCCAACGATGATGTGTACAGCTGCCCATAGAACCTCTCAATCTCACTCAAAATCTCAGGTGTCCCGGAAACGACGCTGCCACACTCGGTATTCAGTTTCGACAGTTGGCTCTTTCTGGCAGACAGATCTCTAGCAAAGACTTTGGAGCCCTGGTTCCGCTTGATCGCTTCTTTAATACGAGCAGTATTAAAGTTGCGTAAGTCCCGCCGCATGCATTTGGAGATCTGTCTGTTCAGTTGCCTGTATGCTGTCAAATCTACTGAAGACTGCAGCTTCATATCCCGTCTAGCAGCCATGAAATTAAGAGTGTGATCGGAGAGTTTTTGTGTTCTTCTGCGGCGGGTCTTGCAAAACTTAGCTCCGACCGCAGAGACAGTTTCCATGAGCTTGTCATTCATATCGTCCACTGCATTGTTATCTTCTAGGCGCTGAAAACGGTTTCGTAGCTTGAGCTGAAAGGTTTCGGGACTATGGAACAGAGCACGACGCAGACGGAGCGTTGACTTCATTAGACGAGACCTCTTCAACTTAACGTTTAGGTTCTTCAGTGTGTCTCTCACCATTCGGTGATGGCTACTAGTTTTCACCCTCGCGATCACGGAGACATCAATGAACAGTTGTCGTCTGGTCGTCATAATGAAGTCTATCTCATTTTTTGTCGAACCGTCGGGGCTCGACCAGGTCCACTTCCTGTGGGGCCGCTTCTGGATTAAAGAGTTCATCGTAAAGAGTCCCTCTTTCTCCATGAAGTCGGCCAGCTGCTGGCCCCTTGGGTTCCGTTGCCCTATTCCAAATTTCCCTACTTTTAGCTCGCCGTTCTCTCTTGTGCCTAGTTTTGCATTGAAGTCTCCCATTAACACCGTATATTGGGTTTTGGAGGAATGCATGGCTCTAGAGATATCCTCATACATTTCCTCCACCTCCTCATCGGGGTGTGCCGAGGTTGGTGCGTAAACCTGTAATGACCTTCAGCGAATACCGTTTGGTGATCCTGAGTATAAGGTACGCAACCCTCGTCGACACACTCTCAATCTTTACAACGTTGTTTACGAGAGACTTGTGGACGATAAATCCTTGAGACAGATGGTCGCCCTCCCGGTGATAGAACAAATTGCCGGATTCGAGGATTACCGTGTCCTCCCCCTCTCTTCGGACTTCGGATAATCCTATGACATTCCAGCGCAACTTGTCTATCTCTTCTTCCAGCTCCAGGATCTTCTCGTCAGTCCTCAGGGTGCGTGCGTTATATGTTGCCAGGTCGAGTCGTCGTAGGTGGCAACCGAACCTCCACCGGAGATTCTTAGCACCCCCTGCCCCGCCGTTACCATGGTCGCCACCGTAGCCAGGAATAGCGGGGCCGCCGGGGACTGGGGGCCGTCTCTTCGTTACTCTCATGGGGGGTATATTGCCATAGTTGCCACGCTTGGCGAGCGGGTTGGCAACCGCAGTTTTCCTATTGTTGTTTTGCTGTTATCAGAAAGATGCTGCCACCTATCCTCTGCCACAATTTTACGACTCGCCTTTTACGACATCCACGGGAAGATATGGGGTAGTGAGTATTCTTACCCGCCACTACATGGGGAAAATCTTTTACCATTTCATGTTCAATAACTTAAATTGATAATTTAAAAACCTCCAACACAAAAAGAGCTGTTGACCTTCAAACGGCCGAACAGATTTGTTTGTATCATAGCTAAGAACACTCGATCAAGTCACCTTACAAACAAACAAAAAAACGAAATCAAAATCGGTTCTTCCGTTCCGGAGCTACGATGTCACAGACAGACACACAGATACACAGATACACACGTTAAACATATAACACGCCTCTGGTTACGATTCTTTTTACGTGGCACCGGCCTCTTCTCATTTCTGCGAGGGTTTTGGAGCAAATAGTCCGCTACGATGCTCCTTGATTGACAAGACTTCAAATGTCTTCGAAATATTTTTATTCCTTAGACATGCAGGTTTTTCCTGTACCGTAGTAAATCGACACTTGAAATTGCAATTTTATTAGTGCCGGTGGGAATTAAATCTGGGTTGTTTGCGTGCTATAAAAATTTACGGCATGCGCTAAGCACTGAGGCCCAATTCCCCCCCCCCCCCCCCCCCCGCCATCAACATAGTAGCGGAATTACACGATGAACTACCCCAGGAGGGTACCAGTACCCCTGGAGAATCCCTCGCTGAGCATCCACGACCATGTTATTCCGATCCTGAGCCTGGGTGCTCAGGCTGCCCCGCGTATTCTGGGGGGGGGGGGGGAGGGGCAAAATTCCGCTCAAAAGCATAACTGCTAGGGGCAAACTGAGCAAGAACACCAAGGCGACCCCTGCCACGCTATCCGTGAATTTCTGCAACATCAGGGGACTTCACTCTAACTTAAACGCCGTCCACTACCATCTCGAGACGACGAAGCTGGCCTTGCTCTTTCTGACCGAGACGCAGGTTTCCTCTCCGGCTGATATTTCGTATCTCTCCTACCCGGGGTACAAATTGAAGCATTCCTTTGTGCCTCGGGCTGGAGTTTGCGTGTATGTCAGAGAGGACATCTGTTCTCGACGCCTCGGCAGTCTTGAAGGTTCGGACCTGTCCATCCTTTGGCTACGCGTAGACAGCGACGACCATCCGCGCGTCTACGGGTGCCTCTATAGGTCCCATAGCGGTAATGCCGAAACAGACCGACTCATCGACCACGTCCAAATGGCTACAGATTCCTTGCTACAACAGGTCCCATCCGCAGAGATCGTGATCCTTGGCGATTTTAACGCCCACCATGCCGAAAGGTTCGGTTCACGTCTAACCGATCATGCGGGGAGATCTGTTTATGACTTTGCCTTGGCATATGGTCTGACACAACTGGTTACTTCGCCTACGCGAATTCCAGATGTGGAGGATCATACACCTTCCCTATTGGACCTTCTGCTGACCTCTCATCCGGACGGATATCAGGTTTCCGTCGATGCCCCTCTCGGCTCTTCGGACCATTGTCTGATCCGGAGTGTGGTGCCACTCACGCTCCCTTCGCGGTTGCGTTCTGCAGGTTGCCGCCGTGTTTGGCATTACAGGTCAGCGGATTGGGACGGAATGCGGTCTTTCTTTGCATCCTACCCATGGGGGCGGGTTTGCTTCTCGCCGGACGATCCCAGCGCTGTTGCTGACTCTGTCACTGATGTGGTGCTACAGGGAATGGAACTATTTATTCCATCATCTGTGGTACCCATCGGAGGCAGATCTCAGCCTTGGTTTGGTCGCTCCTGTAAGACTGCATTACGCAGTAAGCGGCTTCGGTGACTCGGGATGTAAACACCAGCACACTTAAAAAGAAGTATAACTTCGCCTCCAGGTCCTTCAAAAGAGTTATTGCCAAGGCAAAGTCAGAGCACATAGGCAGAATTGGCGAGAAACTAGTTCGCCTTCCTTCGGGAACCCGTGCATTCTGGTCTCTCGCCAAGGCTGTCCAAGGGAATTTCTGTAAGCCATCACTACCATCTCTGCACAGGGAGGATGACTCACTGGCCCATGACGCAAAAGACAAAGCCGAGCTTTTAGGCTCCCTTTATGCGTCCAACTCGACTCTTGATGACGGGGGGAAAACACCGCCGACCATCCCGCGGTGTGAGTGCTCCATGCCGGATGTGCTGTTCTGACAGCGCTCGGTTCGCAAAGCACTGCTCTCCCTGGACATCCAGAAGTCGAGTGGGCCTGACGGAATCCCCCCAATTGTGCTGAGGACGTGTGCTCCGGAGTTGGCACCGGTCCTAACGCGTCTTTTCCGGTACTCCTACTCCCAAGGCGTAGTCCCGAATTCATGGAAGACAGCTTTTGTCCACCCGATCCCTAAAAAAGGCGACCGCTCAGACCCGTCCAACTACAGGCCTATCGCCATCACCTCCTTATTCTCCAAAATAATGGAATCCATTATTAACTGCCAGCTCATCCGGTGCCTTGAGGATCACCAGCTGATTAGTGACCGCCAATACGGTTTTCGTCGGGGTCGATCAGCTGGTGATCTTCTGGTCTACCTGACCCATAGATGGGCGGATGCAGTAGAATCCAAGGGGGAGGCGTTGGCCGTTAGTCTGGACATTGCGAAGGCCTTCGATCGGGTTTGGCACAAAGCGCTTCTTTCGAAGCTCCCTTCCTATGGGCTTCCCGAGAAATTGTGCAATTGGATCACCAGCTTCCTTGCAGATCGGAGCATCAAGGTCGTTGTAGACGGTGCATGCTCTGACTACAAGCCTATTAACGCTGGTGTTCCACAAGGCTGTGTGCTATCATCAACGCTGTTTCTTCTGCATATCAATGATATGTTGCTAACTGGTAACATTCATTGCTATGCGGATGACAGCACTGGTGATGCTCTATACACCGGCCGTGCCAATATTTCTCGGGAAAACGTCGCTGAGTACCGGAACAAACTTGTGTCTGAAGTCGAGTCTTTGCTGAGCAAAGTCTCGGATTGGGGGCGACTAAATCTAGTCCAGTTTAATCCTCAGAAGACACAAGTTTGCGCGTTTACTTTGTCGTATCTCCTCAGTTTCAAGGCACTGTTCATTCTTGCCTCAGCCAGTATCGGTATCCTCGGAGTCGACATATCGAGTGACGTGCAGTTTCGTGGTCACTTGGAAGGGAACGCCAAATTGGCCTCTAAAAAGCTTGGCGTGCTCAGCAGAGCGGGACAGTATTTCATGCCGGCACACCGCCTGCAACTTTACAAGGCGCAAGTTCGGCCTCACATGGAATACTGTTCCCATCTCTGGGCAGGGGCTCCCCAGTGCCAGCTCCTTCCACTTGACCGCATCCAACGCAGAGCTGCGCGAATCGTTGACGACCGAGCCCTTTCCGATCGGCTCGATTCATTGGCACTGCGAAGAGATGTTGCATCCCTTTGCATTTTCTTTCGCATCTACCATGGGGAGTGCTCTGAGGAATTGTTCGGATTAATCCCAGCCGCCAAATTTCACGAACGCACATCGCGGCAGAACTACCGATACCATCCACACCATCTGGATGATTGGCGGTCCACCACTGTGCGATTTAGAAGATGTTTTCTTCCTCGCACGACCTCCTTGTGGAATCGATTACCATCAGCGATTTTTCCGGACCGATACGACTTAGGGACCTTCAAGAAAAGAGCGTACTCCTTTTTAAAAGGCGGGCAACGCAACTGCGATTCCCCTGGTGTTGCAGTTGTTCATGGGCGGCGGTAGTCACTTACCATCAAGTGAGCAGCATGCTCGTTTGCCCCCTCTCCTATGAAAAAAAAAACTGAGTTACCACCGCTTCTCTTTACAGAATACACATAACTATTTAAAGGATACGGTAAAAACAGAAACTTAAATAAAACAAACTTGTCGGGCTCAATTTGTGGTAAAGATAAAAGAAAAAATAAAGGTTTGTCTATTGTCTAATTTGTGGTAAAATAGACAATAGACAAATCTTTATTGCGATACAGAACACAACACAATACAGTATTAATATTATACATAATATATCTTACTTTATTACTATTGTTATGAGCTTGGGGTTCGAGACAATTAAAAGCTGCCGATTGAATTACCTATATTGACACTTTAATTACACAACACTAATTACAATCTAAAACCACACTAATAATAAGACACAATTGTACTACTGATCACTTAAGTTCGCAGTTGTTTCGTTTCGAAGTATTCTCTTGTATCGCCAATTCAATACTGACTTGGTCGTGGTCATATCGCGTCAGGGAGGTTGCAGCGGCTACAGTTTGCGACCGCAATAAAGGATACAGCCCTAGGTGCTACGGCTGTGGGAAAAGGGGCCATCTTCGATCCAGCTGTCCTAAACGAACTGTAGAAAAAGGTGATTGATCTCGAGAGGGTAGTGTGGCTAACAGCACCGCCCAGCAGCAGCAGGGAAACTGGCGGGTGCTGACTGATGTTAGAAGAGGTACTCCTAAGATTGTCCATGTGGATCAACTGGCGGGTTATTATGGGGCAAATAATGCTCGGGACGAGCATGTCTTAGGAGGAGGCAGTGTTGCGCGCCACTATTAATGTCTTGTACATGGTAACACTAGTTACCATCAGCGCCCTCTAGTGTCGAGTAGCAGAACTAGGAGAGTCAAGATCCTTCTAGAAATTTCGGGACCGATATGTATTGGAACATTTTAGATGTCGCTACATTAGAAGGTTCTGGAAACTATCTGAGGCCCTATATAGGGCCGGTATAGACCGCGACCCGGTCAGTGTTGATTAGGCGATACAAGCGAATACTTCGAGGCGATACAACTGCGAACTAAAGTGATCAGTACAGTACAATTGTGTTTTGTTATTAGTGTGGTATTAAGTTGTAATTAGTGTTCTGTAATTAAAGTGTCAATTTTGGTACATAATTAACTCGGCAATTTTTAATTGTTTCGAACCCCAAGCTCGTAAAACTATTTTCGCACTCATTACTAGGAGTGTAATAGCTCATAGGTTAGTACGTGTATTACCCACAAGGAAGCAACGCACAAATTTTAAGCTACCACAAGATGTAGTGTTGCGTTGTTTTCTCACTTACAATATCCGAGCTGTTACCGTTACAGCCTATTAAAGTCCACTGCTGAACATAGGGCTGCCCCATTGATCGGCCCATAGGGGGAACTTTGCAATAGTTGTCCTTCTTGGCAAGCGGGTTAGCAAACGCAGTTTTTATTTTTAGTCGTTATTGGGAAGAGGTTGCTGCCCATCTCCTGATTTATATCCTCCTGGATATTCTTACACCGCCACTACACTATAAACATTTCACACAAGCCTGATATTGTACTGATGGACCGGGCACAGTCAAGGATATTTTTGGTTGACATTACCATTCTGTATGATTAGAACCTCGTGAAAGCCGACACAGATAAGCGCACAAAATATCTAAACCTGGCTGACGAGGTGACCGACATGTGGGGTGGCCTTCCGACCGAAATTATACCTGCAGTATTTTCTGCGAACGGGTTAATTCCAGTCAGCTCCAAGCGGAAATGCAGAATTCGGTGCTCCTCGATACCGCCCGCATCGTTCGCCGGTTTCTTTTCCTTTCCCCTTAACCCTTGACTGTTTGAGCTCCCCTGCCGAGGGCTTCCATCTGGTTGGCTTTTCATTTTTTTACGTATCGTTTATATATTTAGTTTAGTTTAGTTTAGTTTACGACGGGCTGTTTTCCGCAACTCCACGTCTATGCGCGTATTTTGCGTGTGGGCAGGAATAATGTGATTATTCGAGCCATGAGATCTCTCCGAAGAAGCTCAACAGGCCCTTGATGTTGCATGCAACTTCGGGGAGTGATCCCGGCGTGCCGAGATGTTTAGCCCTGTATGTAGCGACCTCCGGACATTTCAGTAGCACGTGGGCCGCCGTTTCTTCCTCCCCCATACATGCCCTGCACAGGGGACTATCTGTAACACCTATAGTAAATAAATGTTTGTTAAAGGTGCCGTGTCCTGTGATAGCACTTGTTACTATCCTAATCTGCGGCTTGTTCAGTCTCATTAAAACTTTTGTTAAGCGACTGTTTATTTCAGGCAGGGCATCCCTAGCTTGTCTACAGTCTACTAGATTTTTCCAAAGCTGAGCGTGTTGATTAGTGAAGTGTCTACGTACCAGTGAACAAACGTTACCAAAGGGGATTGGTATGATTGGTTCCGGCCCTATAGTGGCCAAAGCCGATCCTCTTCTAGCCAGTTCGTCTGCTGCATCGTTGCCTCTGGATCCACTGTGTCCCTTTATCCATTGCAGGGTCACATTGTTGTTTTTACATACCTCATTTAATCGTTGATGGCATTCATATATTAGTCCCGAGTTCACCACATTGCATCTCAGGGCTTGGAGTACCGCCCTACTGTCGGTCAGTATTCTGATGGGGAAGTCATTAACCTTCCTAGCATCTATTGCTATGGCCGCTTGAATGATACCCATACATTCCGCCTGAAAGACCGTGTTATAGGTACCCAGCGGTGTGCATATGTGAATATTGAGGTCTTCAGAGAAAGCTCCAGAACCTACACCTTCATTTGTTTTAGAACCATCGGTGAAAATTCTAAGCTCTTTTGGGCTTAATCCTTCCGGCTGGCTGTTTTCATTTAACTGTATCTTGTATTTCTTATCGAAAACAAATTGTTTAGGAATCCTATCGTATTTGGCTTGTAGGATAGGAATTTTTGAGTGAATTCTATCAATTATGCCTGTATGAGGGACACTATTCTTACTCCAAAGATTTAGGGTCTTGAGTCTGATGGCAGCTAAAGTCGCTTCTTGTTGTATATGTAGATGAAGCGGAGTTAGCTCCAGCATCGCTTCTAAGGCTGCTGTTGGCGTAGTTCTCATGCAGCCTGTGGCAGCCATACATGCCAGTCTCTGGTAGCGCTGAAGCTTCTTAATTGTGGTGGCTTCATTTGTCTTGGTCCACCATACCAGAGCGCCGTATGTGATCATGGGCCGAATTACAGTTTTGTAAAGCCACAGTATGATTTTTGGCGTCAATCCCCATCTTTTGCCAATCATGTTTCTGCATTGCCAGAAAGTTATACTAGCTTTGTTGATTTTGTTTTCTATGTGTTTATTCCAGTTAAGTTTGCTGTCCAAGGTAAGACCTAAATATTTTACCTCAGAAGATAGCTGGAGTTTTGTGCTAAAAAGACTTGGAGGATGATAGTTATTCAGCTTTCGTTTTTGTGTGAACATAACTAAAACCGTTTTATTTGGATTGACGGTTAAGTCGTGTTCCCCGCACCATCTCTCCACTATACGGAGAGCCGCTTGGGTCAGGTCGCACACTATGCTTGCTGTCTTTCCAGAGACCAGTATTGTCAGGTCATCAGCATAACCTACTGTATAGAAGTGATTGTCATTTAATTTGCTGATGAGTTCATTAATGATTCCACAGGAGAGGTGAGAGAACCCCACCCTGCGGGCAGCCTTTCTTAATTTGGATTGGTTGAGATTCACCAGCAATCTTTATTATTCGTGTACTGAGCATGTAAACTATCCAGTCGATCAGTGCCGGTTCAACTTTGTGTCTACCGAGTGCACCTTTTATGCTGGAGAAGTTCGTTCGGTCAAAAGCACCTTCTATATCTATGAAGGAACCTAGACATATTTCTTTGTTTTGGATGGCCTCTTCAATCTTTGTAATTACCTTATGAAGGGCCGATTCTGTTGATTTGCCCAGACTGTAGGCGTGTTGCTTGTCGTGTAGTGGTAAGTTCATTAGCGCCGATCCCCTTAATTCCCTTTCACACATCCTCTCCATCGTCTTTAGGAGAAAGGATGTGAGGCTAATGGGTCTGTAGGATTTAGGGTCAGTGTAGTCGCTCTTACCTGGTTTGGGTATGAATGTAACTTTCACTTCCCTCCATCCCCTAGGAACATATTTAAGAGCAAGACAGGCTCGCATTATGGCAGCAAGTCTGACTATTAGGGCTTTACCCCCCCACTGTAGGAGTGCCGGGAATATGCCGTCGGGTCCTGCCGCCTTATAGGGGAGGAAACTGTGAATGGCCCAATGGATTTTGTCCATCGTTACCACTCTCTGTGCTAAATTCCAGTCTTCTGCTGTTGATGTCAGTATGTCGTCATGCCGGTTTGCCTCCTGGGTTACGCAGCAACCTGGGAAGTGCGTTTCAATTAGGATGCGTTGGGCTTCATCCGGCGATGTTGAGTAGCTACCGTCGGGTTTCTTTAGAGACATGGATCCCGACGTGTTCTGTTTAGCTAGAATATTCCTAATCCTATTTGCTTGTTTGCAGGTTTCTATGTTGCCACAGAATTTACGCCACCCAATCGAGCGTCGATACCTGATACATTTTTTGTATTCAGACTTAGCTTTCTTATATAATAGCCAGTCTTCATCCATTGAGGTATTCATGGCCCTATTTAGAGCTTTTCTTACCTTCTTACGTTTTCTATCGAGTTCTTTACCCCACCACGGTTGCTTTACCTCGGCATGTCTTGGTGGAGTGATTTCTGGACATGATTCATGGTAGCTGTCTATCATGGCCTTAGTAACAGCTGCTACCTGTTCTTCTAGGAGCGACTGATCTGCTATAGTATTTATCCCCTCAAAATCCGCTAGCAAAGACGTCAGCCTATTTAGGTATTTTGTTTTATCTGTCTTGCGGGGATTTCTCCATGGTGGTGTAGAGGGGATATCGACCTGTAGTGCGAAGCAGATCCATCTATGGTCTGAGCATGAGGCCTCTCTCGACACATGCCATCCCGTAATTAGTTTGGCTGCTCCTTCTGTTGCAAGTGTGAGGTCGATTATAGTGCGACAGCGTTTGTTTATGAAAGTAGGTTCAGAACCTATGTTTAAAATGGTTAGGTTAGTACTAAATAAATATTCAACTAAAACTTTACCTCGTTCATTTGGTTTTTCCATTCCCCAAAGGGGATGATGTGCGTTGGAGTCCGTCCCGATCACAACCTCTAGTCCGGTTCTCTCGCAGAAGTTCACCAGCCTGCTGAGGTCATGAGGGGGAGGAGTGTCTTCCTCCGGCATGTAGACCGAGGCGACGACTAATCTACTCTCCTGTGTGTACTGTATTGCTACGGCATACATGTCTCTAGAACAGAAATCTGTTAAAGGTTGTGCACAGATATCTTTAGTAGTGTAAATACACGCTCTAGGCTTGTCGTGTTCAGAGCTGTAGAATAACTTACCTCGTTCCTTATCGTTTATATATTTAATTTACTATATTAAAAAAAACCTTCAAGAATAGAGCCTACTCTTTTTTAAAACCCCGGCAACGCATCTGCAATTCCCCTGGTGTTGCGTCTTACCATCAGATGAGCCGCATGCTAGTTTGCCCTCACTCCTATAAAAAAAATGTATATTTATCATTTTCATTTATATATTTATACAGGTCAACTAGACGAGAAAACCATTTAAATACCCTACAATAATAATAATAAATTCTTTAATTCACCATTAACTTTACAAATAAATGTGAATTCCCCTGCCCTCTAATGTAGGTAAGAAATCGTTAGAAAGTTCAGAAAAGAGCTGATTTCTTTAGAATTGATTGTTAGCAATTATTTCGTAAGCTATGACTAGGGTCATAGATTAAGAAATAATGGCTGTGCTATTTCCATGGCTAATTGGACGTTGTAATATGAAAAGGTTCTAACCCACAAAAGTCTACTTTTGAAATATTGACGTTTGAAGTCTTCTAGACGAAGTTTCTTAGTATAACGCATTTTTAATAAATAAGTTTTTTTTTAAAACTTACAGTTTCCATTACATAGTTTTTTTTATATAGAATATGGGAGACAAATGGGCACACAGTCTACCTGATGGTAAGTGGATGCTGTGGCCTATACACATCTACACTTATCCTCGATTAAGAGTCAAAATGTAGATGCGTTGTCAACCTTCAGGACTGAGATGGAATAACTGATCTTCCTGATCGGCTCGATTCACTGACGCTGCGAAGGGATGTTGTATCCCTTTGCAATTTCTGTCGCATCAATCACGGGGAGTGGAAGGAATTGTTATAATTAATTCCAGACGCCAAATTTCACGAACGCACATTCGGACAAAACTCACGATACCATCCACACCCGGTAGATGCTTGGCGGTCCACCACTGTGCAATTTACTGGTAGTTTTCTTCCTCGCACAATCTCTTTGTGGAATCCTTAATCACCGGTGATTATTTTTAAAAAAAAAAACGTTACCCCCACTAGGATTTTCTCCTGTATCGTGGAGGCAGTTTACAAACACAAATTGCACAAGGACAAACATCCAGACCCGGAACAATTATTTGTAGGCCATACAAATACTTGTTCCGTGCGGGATTCGAACCCGCGGCCCCCAGCGCAGCAACTCATTGCTAAGCCACTGCGCCAAGGAGCCGTCAAAAAAATTATTCCGGACCGATACGACTTAGGGACATTCAAGAAAGGATCTTACTCCTTTCTAAAAGGCCGGTAACGCACCTTTTTTTTATAGGATAAGGGTGACAAACGAGCACACAGTCCACCTTATGGTAAGTGGTTGCTGCGGCCCATAGACATCTACATCTATCCTCTATTCCAAATCAAAATCTAGATGCGTTGTCACCCGTAAGGCCTAAGATGGAATGCCTCATTTCCAGTAAAAAGGGCTTCCGGCAAGCGAAACGCAGAGGTAAACCTCTACTTCACGCTGGTTTTCTGTGAGGTCGTGGTACCACCCCGGTTCGAACCGGCCCATCCGTGCGACAGGAAAAGCTGCCGCGTGGCTCTACCACTGTACAAACCACACCTGCACCTGCAATTCCACTGGCGTTGCAGTTGTTCATGGGCGGCGGTAGTTCCTTACCATGAGGTGAGCCGCATGCTTGTATGCCCCCTCTTCTGTATAAAAAAAATAATTTTTGATCCGACTGTGGCTTGGATCCTTTTTGCGAAACTACGTACAATTGGCATGTTGTGTAGGCGGTACAGCGTATCTTACAATGCGAACGATTGGACTCGCTTAGTCAATGCGCTAAGAACAAAATGTTGTATTGTTAAAAGCGAAAGTTTGACTTACACTGTGACGTAAACGTGGGCTGAATTTGAAACGGGTGTTTTTTCATTAGGCACGGTATGAGTTATTGAAATATAAGTAAGGTTTTGTTTGCTTTATGAGGTAAGAGACACCGGAAGATACATGCGTTTTGTTGTTGACATTTGTGCCACAGTCTTTAGAATTTATGCTAATGTTTTACCTTTTAATGGTTAATAAAGACTAAGTAGAATAGTTTATTGGTATTAAAAACTAAGCTGGTCGTATAGAGTACAGCGTAAGAGAATTCGTTAACCCATTACGTGTCATGACTGTCGTAAAAGTGTCGTAATGTGGTATGCTAAAAAGATCTCTATTAAAAAGGCTTTTGATATATGTAATAGATTAGATAGGTACCTCCTATCTAATCTATTACAGTCTATAAAAGTCCATTGCTGAACGTAGACCTTTCCCATAGATTTTTTCATATTGGGGATTTTGCCTTTATTTTATTTTTATTTATTTTGCTTTTACAGTGTGAAGACATGAAAGGCAATAGTGAATAGGCTTTTGTTAAGTCAGTGCGCTTCACCATCTTAGGCTACATCACCAATTACCATCAGGTGGGACCGTCGATAAGCGCTGGCTTAGTAGAGTATTATTATTATTTGCCACAGTTGCCACGCTTGGCAGGCGGGTTGGAAACCGCAGTTTTTTTTTATTCAACTGTTATGAGGTAGATACTATTTTTATAGGATAAGGGTGACAAGCGATCACACTATCCACCTGATGGTAAGTGGTTGCTGTGACACATAGACATCGACATATATCCTCGTTTGCGAATCAAAATGCAGAGAGGAAGAGGAGGATGTCTATGATGGGTCACAGCAACCACTTATCATCATGTTGACTGTGTGCTTGTTTGTCACCCTATCCTATAAAAAAAATCCCGTTGCATGGGGCATGTGGTGAACATGGGCAAAACTTTTAAATTTAGAAACTAAGTGGGAGTGAGTAGGACTCCTTTTCTGGCCTATTAGACTGTCTGGGCAGAAACGAGGTTATACGGTGCTCTTACTATTTCTGTCGTCAAGCATCTGTGAGTGCACTGCTGTGTTTGCAGGGTACAGTTGCAGACTGTGAGGCTCATCTTTGTTGGGAGGTATAATAGAAAACAGAATAGAATAAAATAAGTTTTATTAAATATATAATTAGGTTATTAATAATTCTTATTGGAAATAAATTCTTCTATCACGTTTTTTGGAAAAGACCTCTGTCACAGAATACCAGCATAAAATAGCAACTCAATTCCGCTGTGTTGTTGTGTAATCACGATAGGTGGAGTTGACTAGCACCGGTGATTTTTCCGGACAAATGCGGCTTAGGGACCTTCAACAAAAGAGCTTACCTGCTGCTGTACTTATTAGACTGCGGTAGTCTCTTACCATCAAGTGAGCCATATGCTCTTTTGCATATAAAAAAAAAGTTCTGTAAGTAATTGTAAAAAATACAATATTATTTTTTGTTTTACGTTTAAGAACAAAGTCTTGCTAGTTTTCTTGCTGGTTTTCTTGCTGGTTCTTATAGAATAAAGCTGACAAACGAGCTAACTGTCCACCTTTATTCTCATCATAAAGCGCGTAAGAAATTTCTACACATTAAAGGATACAAATTGCACTCATAACTCTACCAACACGTCGCATGGCGAAAGTGATGAACCGTTCAACTGTTATCATCACGCCAGCATCGCAAAGCGGGTAGGAAAGTGAAACACGACGCACTCGTAACGCTTTTTTGTTGTTACCAGTGTCTTGTATGCGTTCACGCATTGTTACGAGTGAAGCGTGGAGACGTGCGGAAATTGTTTGCTACGCTTCGATATTAAGATAATGATTATTTATTGTCTTACGTGAATTCCGATTTGTTTGTATATTTTGTTCTGTCACAAGGAATAAGCGAGATACAGTCTTGTTGAGAAAATAAAGACCTATTTGGTTTGCGACACTTTTTGTAATATCTTTATGTGATAAGTATTGCATGCCTTAAGCGCAAAGCGCGTAGGTATGTTCTACTAGCGCCTAAAAATCAAGATTATAATGTTTAGTCGTATAAAATCGTATCTAACAATCATATTGAACATGGAAATTATATAAAAAGCGTATTGTCAGAAAGATAAATGATTGTTGAACTTATTAATATTAATAATATTTTTAAATAAATTAATTGCTATTTTTACATAAAAAGTAGTTTTAGTGGCTTATAGTGTAGCTATATTAAGTCCGCATGGAGTGGTAAACACGATAACTTTTGAAAATATCAATTGTTTAACTCAATCTATTTTTTAATCTCTTCATCTATCATGTGGGATACCTTTGAATGTAAATGGCAGTTTAATTTTGTTTTGTTTAGTTATAATTATTTCTTTTTCTTCTATATCTATACTCGATTACTAATCAAATTGCAAAAGGCGTTATAATTCCAGAGGACTAAAATGGAATAGCTGTTTTTCACAAAAAAGGTCTCCGGATAAAAAAAGGTTAAAAAATTGTGTGCCAAGTAACCTACAATTAATTGTGTGACATATGGATGTGTAGAATTTTTTTTACTCTACAATAATAACGACGTTGAAGTTCCATTTCTTCTACGCATAAAAACTGTATAAGTTTTATAGAAAAAAACATTTTTTAATTTTTTTTTTCATAAACAGACATGAGACGAAACGTCGCGGAAGTGTAAGGACTAAACTAATATTTATCCCATCATAATGAAAGATATATTTACGTCTATTTGTATGCGATCGAATATTATTTACGTCCACATATCATAAGCGATGACGTCATAATATCTAGTCCTAAGAATATCCTCCAACTGGAACATTGAGAAGGAAGTGTTCTATAATTAGATAATAGGGCTACATACGCACATGTGAATGTGACGGGGACCATAATAAAGGGAACATGCGGTCGGAAAACAAAGGGCAGTTTAATTTTATATCAAGCGAGCGATGTACTTAGGTGGTGATGTGTGCTTTTACATTTATTTTTTGAATTTTATCTTATTTTGTTTACTAAATTACTGCCAGTTGCCCCCCCCCCTCCTCTTAACAAAAATTAAAGGTGACAAATGAATATACAGATGGTTTCTTAATCGAGGATAGATGTAGATGTCTTTGGCCCACAGTATCCACTTATCATACTCTATGCTCTTGAATTTTATTTATTTATATATAGATAGACATCTATATATAAATAAATAAAATTCAAGTGTCTGTTTGTAATGTTAAAATAACAGCTTTTTTACTAAATGCATATGAAAGTACATACGGTACTTATAACAAAAACACAATTTTTAAAATATTTGCCTGTTTTCCTGTCTGTCTGTCTGACTTTGTTCCGGCTAATCCCCGAAACGGCTGGACCGATTTTGACCGGACGTTCACTGGTAGATAGCTGATATTATAAGGAGTAACTTAGGCTACTTTTATTTTAGAAAAATAATTAGGGTTCCGCGCAAAAAAATTAAAACCCATGAAATCCAATCTTTTGAAATAAAAAAAAAAAAAACAATCAAATCCCATGAAATCATGAAATTCAAATAAAATCAATAAATTACACGCGGGCGAAGTCGCGGGGAACAGCTAGTTCTATGTAAAAATAATTACTCATTAAAATTATCGATCCCGTGATAATACCATGAACGATAAATTTACGTATATTTGGTCAGTGGCCATATTAAAGGGCACAAAACGCACTTAACATTGATCCACAACCATAAAATGTATTTTATAAACAATTGTCCAGCAAGCCAGCAACCAATGTCGCTGTAGCTGATAGCAGGACAGTTCAGGGTCCTAAGAATGAGTCGGGAGATTAGGGTCGAAGCTTAATTGATTCTAATTGCTTTAGCGCCTGATAAAGATAGTTTACATAATACGTTCGAGATTTTGATTTATTTAATTAAATTAATTTGTATGAGAAAATGCTTCACTAAGAGTGAGCGATTAATGCGAGCGAATAATAGTTAAAAGGAGCACATAATGATGCTATAATATTAATTTATAATATGTCCATCCTTTTATTACAGCTTATATAGTCCACTGCTGAACATAGGCCTCCCTTATAGATTGCCTCATAGAGGAATATTTGCCATAGTTTTCTTAGTGCGTCATGTTTTGTTTGACTGGCCTGTTGGTCTAGTGGTTAGTGACCCTGACTGCTACGCCGGAGGTCGTGGGTTCGATTCCCACCCAGGACAAATGTTTGTGTGATGAGCACGATCATTTGTTCTGTGTCTGGGTGTAATTTATCTATAATATTTATGTATTTAGAAATATATAAGTATGTTTATCAGTTGTCTAGTACCCATAACACAAGCTCTGCTTAGCTTGGGACTAGATGGCGTTGTTTGATAGTTGTGGAATATATTATTATTATATTATTATTATTATTATTATGTGCTCCTGGTAGATTATCTTCTAATCCATCCATTTACAGCCTATATAACACTGCTGAACATAGGCCTCCCTCATAGATTGATTGCCTCATTTGCCATAGTTGCAATGTTACTGTTGATTTAATAATTTCACCTCTCAGTGCGTCATGTGCTCCTGGTAGATTATCTTCTAATCCATCCATTATAGCCTAGTCCACTGCTGAACATAGGCCTCCCTCATAGTGCCTCATAGAGGGATATTTGCCATAGTTGCAACGTTACTGTTGATTTAATAATTTCACCTCTCAGTGCGTCATGTGCTCCTGGTAGATTATCTTCTAATCCATCCATTACAGCCTATATAATAACACTGCTGAACATAGGCCTCCCTCATAGTGCCTCGTAGAGGGATATTTGCCATAGTTACAATGTTACTGTTGATTTCATAATTTCACCTCTCATTGCGTCATGTGCTCCTGGTAGATTATCTTCATCCCCATAGAGTGCCTCATTTATGGATATTCCTATTGTTGCCCGCTTGTTATGCGGTTTGGTAACCGCAGTTTTTTTTTATAATTTTGAGTTGCTGTCTGGAAGATGTTGCTGCCCATCCCCTGTTTCAGTTTCCCTCTTTCGCCTCTTACAACACCCACGGGACGATACGAGGTAGTGGATATTATTCAACCACTATAACACGGTCAATTTATACGTATTTAAACTGATTCGTTGTGCTATATTGGTAAGTCTGGACATACTGCTGATATTTTCGTTACTGTTTTTACTGATTCAGAGAAAATTCCGATCATAGCCTTCTCCATAGCTCGCTGAGCGACTTAAATAACGTTTAGTAATTTATTTTACTAATACTTGTTTTCCAGCCTAGCAGATATTTTGCCAAACTCTAAGGTTATAAGTTCAATTTTTGTTACGAATACAAAAACTTTTGTCCCATCTCCATTTATTTCCGGAAACAGGATATCCGCTATTAAAGGCACGCACCCTCGAGCAACGTAGGGGGATGTCAATCTCGCACCTACTTGTGATGAGAGGGATTCAGTTTTAGATAAAAAAAAAATACACGACCTCATTTTTGAGAGCCGGGGTTCAGGGGCAAGAGCTTGGCGTAAATTTCATATTACGCAATAAACACCGGTTCGACGCCCGACCGTACTATGAAGTTGCCAATTGCATTGATTAAAACTACTTTTACGGATTTTATCGCGTTCAATTTATTTAATTTGAATTCCTGACGTTTCGGGTGCTTTGCAGCACTCATGGTCATGGAGGACTGTCTCGCGATAAAATCCGTAAAAGTAGTTTTATTGAATGTGTAGTGTTATAAGAAATGCGTAAATATAGGAAATCATTATTGCCAATTGCAATTTTGATTGATGATTTTCAACGTTCTCGGCTGTGAAGAAAACATCGTTAGGAATCTTGAATATTCTGCGGAAAAAATATTTTTAGATCATGTAAATTGTCATTTCTACACTTGTGTGTCTAACAGTGCGACGTTTAAAGGCTGTAATTTTTTTTAAACTTTAAGTGACAGTATTTTTTTTATCTAAAAACTAAATAATCAGTCGTGATTTTTAAACGACTTCGAAAAACGAAAGAGGTACTCAATTCGACTGTATATTTTTTATATGTGTTACCTCAGAACTTTTTTCTAGGTGAACCGATTTTGATGATTATTTTTTCATTTGAAAGCTGGTGCTGGTCAAGGTCTGACCAATAGTTTTGAGTTATTCTTAATAATTTATATTGAAGTCGGTTGTACAAAATGTTTAATTTTAAATTATCCCACTTGTATTCGTGGTAGAGCCATACTGTGCTATATTAAGTTTGTAAACAACTATATTAAGACACGTCATATTATAATAAAATAACATCAAATGTATAACAATTAATTTACAATAAATATTTTGAATTTAAATTCTTTAGCACGAATTGGTGGTCCGCTTGACTGTGATCACTGATCTGATTACGCTCTCGCAGTATACCAGCGTGAAATAGCAGCCTAATGCTGCTGTGTTTCGTATGGTGAGTGTACAGAACCGGAGACCCCAGAGGTGACGGCGTATTCTGCATTTTGATTCGTTTATTAAAGATAGATGTCAATGGGCCACAGCATCTACTTACTATCAGGTGGCCTGTGTGCTCGTTTGTCACATTTATTTTATAAATAAAATCTATAGCATTTATATCTTCTTGTCAAGTATCGACTCATACTTTAAGATTCAAAATAAGTTGGATTATATACATCGTTATATTCCGCAGCCAGGGACGAACGGACAAACAATAGTTAAGACTTGATCTAAATATTATGTAGGGCAGATGTCACCTTCCAAAGTAGTTTTGGAATTGTAGACTGACGCCGTTTATTCCTTCGTCGGTACGACAGCGACATATACATTCGACATACCGAGCCGATGTCGTGCTGTACGGGTCACGGCTTTAGTATTTTTCATCATAAGCTTCATTATCATCATCATCATCATCATAATTACAGCCCATCATAATTCCTTTGCTGAACATAGGCCTCCAAGGAATGCCACAAAGAACGGTTCTGAGCTAGCTGCATAGTTGTTTTTTAAAAAGGTTTATTTAATGAACTATTTTTTTTTATAGAATAAAGGTAATAAACGAGCACACAGTCCACCTGATGGTAAACAGATGCTGTGGCCCCATGGACATTTGTATTTATCCTCAATTAAGAATAAAAATGCAGATGAGTTGTCGCTCCTGAGGACTACTGAGAATGTCTCGTTTGCAGTAAAATAGGTCTCCGGTTCTCTATACTCACCATACGAAACAGCAGCATTGAGCTGCTATTCTACGCTGGTATTCTGTGAGAGCGTGACCCTACCCCGGCCTAGCCGACCCATATGTGCTACAACCATAATATAGCTGCAGCGTGGCTCTACCGCGTATAAACTTGGTATGCCTACATCCAGAACGAATGTACTTCTATGTGCGATAAGGTAGATGAATTGCGTGTTAGACTTGCTGAGTTACAGGCACCCCCAAGCCATCTAGTATTAATGCTGAACGTTCTATCTATTCAGACGATATTTGGTTACGTCAGAAACTTCCAGAACTTCTCACACCTGCATTTAATAGTCGTTCTGATGGTTGGATTAGCGTCTTGGGCCAATAGTGTCGTGGATTACCCCTACACAAAAACTTCATTATTTAGTATACTTAGTCGGCGAACCTTGGCATAGAGGTTGGAATCTGTGCAATAGATCGCGAAGTCTTGAAGAGAAGATATCACAGTTGAAGTTCTAGCGGATAATCATATTAGTCAAATAATGTCTTTACCTATTATAACAGGTCTTAACCTATGAAATTGCTATTCTGCAGTGCTGGCCATTTCGATTGCCACTCCACTGTGCGATTTCCTAGAAGTTTTCTTCCTCGCACTACTTCTTTGTGGAATCGTTTAACACCGGCGATTTTTCCAGACCGATACGACTAGAAGTATACAGGCTGTAACTTTAACCTTCAGTACAGTTCCTTAGAGACCTTCAAGAAACGAGCTTACACCTTTTTAAATGTCCGGCAACGCACCTGAAATTCCCTTGGTGTTGCAGTTGTTCATGGGCGGCGGTCGACACTAACAATCATGTGAGCGGATCGCTCGAACGAAAAAAGAATTGCCGACTGAACTGCCGAACGAGAAGTAGGCGAAAACTGTATTGAAACTTCCATTACATACACCCATACATACTTACATGCCGTGCATACATGACACACATATAGGCCAAACTAATAAAAGCGTGTTAAAATGAAAAATCTGTGTCGCACTCATTGCTATTCATTTATAGTCCAGGAGGAATTGGCGAAGGAGTATCGAAAATTATTTCACCTCAATTTTTTTTATGCGGTTCTCTTCAAATTGTCCTACTGATGATATAAATGCATGTTGCCATGCGGCTGTTCGGTGCCATATTGTTTAAACTGAAATTGTTTAAACAATTGCAAGCAATTGTTATGTTTTACATTTTTTTTTAATATTATTTGATGAAATACGAATTAAAAGTTACTATGACATAGTAGAACGGCGTAAAATAAAGATATAGATAAATAAAATATGCCATGTATTCAGATCGCGCGATTTTAAATGTTTGTCGCGATAAACCTGATTCACGCTACGTGTTTACCTGATAAGGTTGATGTATTATGTTGCGTAAACTCATAATTTTTATCATAACGCGATGAACGATAGTACGAATTAAAATAGGTACTTAAGTTTAATTTTTTAGAACCATGCTGCAGCTATGTTATCGCTGAGCACGAATGGGGCGGCTCGATCGGTGAAGGACCACGCTCTCTCAGGATACCAGCGTGAAATAGCAGTTTAATGAGCGAGTGCTTGGGCTCTTTTATTGAAACGAGTCATTCTATTTTAGTCTTCAGGGATGACAACGCAATTGCATTTCAGTGCTTATTTTTTTTTTATAGAATTAGAGTGACAAACGAGCACACAGTCCACCTGATGGTAAGTGTTTGCTGTGGCCCATATACATCTACATCTATCTTCGCTTGCGAATTAAAATGCAGATGCGTTGTCAGCCGTGAGGACTAAGATAGAATGCCTCTTTTCCAGTAAAATAGATCTCCGGTTCTCTACACTCACCATACGAAACACAGAAGCTGCTATTTGACGCTGGTATTCTGTGAGAGCGTGGTCCTTCCCCGGTCGAGCTGACCCATTCGTGCTACAACTATACTATTAATATAGCTGCAGCATGGCTGTACCACGTAAGATCTTAATCGAGGATATATGTAGATGTACGAGTAGATAGGCCACAGAATCCACTTACCATCAGGTGGACTATGTACTCATTCGTTATCCTTATTATTATTCTTAACCGTGGGGGCGCGATACATAGATAAATTGCACAAGGACAAACATCCAGACCCGGAACAATTATTGCAGGCCATACAAGTACTTGTACCGTGAGTGATTCGAACTGGCGGCCCTCAGCGCTGCAACTCTATGCTAAGCCACTGCGCCACGGAGCCGTCAATAATAAGAGCCGTCGTCCTATGTTTCCTTTGTCTGCCTCACTGCTCGTATCTCTAACAGCAAGCAAACGTTCAATACGGCTGAGGACTGGTAATAATCAGTCACTTCTGTCAAAAGAACGGTCTTTGATGTCATCATTGTTCACGGAACTAAATTTTATTTTATAGAAAGAGGGTCATAAACGTGCACACTATCCACCTTATGGTAATTGGATGCTGTAGATCATAGATCTATATCTATCCTCAATTAAGGAGCAAAATGCCGACGCATTGTCACCTCTGAGGATGAAGATGAAATGTCTCGTTTCTAAAAAAGGGTCTCCGGTTCTTTACACTTACCATACGAAACATAGCCGCATTAAACTGCTATTTAACGCCGTTGTACTGGGTTGGGAGAGCGTGGTTAGGACCACGGACCCGGGACCATTCGTGGTACAACTATAATATCGCTACAGCATGACTCTACCACGACGTATGAAGAGGCAATTGTAACTAGAGGCTTTAACACAAGAATAAATAGACTTTTCACCTAATCTGTTCAGTCTAGGATGCAATCATTACTTCTTTATATTGGGAGGTTGTCCTAACGTTGACATATTCTAATGGGTCCTATACACGATCGGCCATGATGGACGAATACTAGCGATGACGATCGTGTGGTGGGCATGATCGCCTATAATCGCCCATGATCGGTTATGATCGAGCGTAATGGCCGCTGTGTCGGTTTTTCGGACAAATATCAAAGGAAGTTCGGCCATGATCGTGCGCGCGTATACATGACCGCCGAACGTCGATGCTCTATAAACTTGTGTTCTATTTCGGTGTATAGTTAACATCCACCTTCTTTGCTTCCTTGTTTTTCCCCACTATTTTAATGTGTATGTTTAAATAATAATTATATTATAAACTAATTAAATAAATAGCGGCAGCTGCTACTGTTTTAACGTCCATCTCGGACAGATGACAATACAAATATGTAGGATGCACGATTGTGTGGGCAGCCGCGCAATGATCGTGACAATCATGCCCCATTCTGTGGTTGTCAATCATTTTTGATGGTGTATAGGCCCATTAAAGCCTTGCTATACATGTTGGTCTAGCGACGACAAGTACCAATATATGGACAGAACATTAGCGTAGCCTCGCCGTTGTTCGTCGGCGCTTGCCTAGCTGGACGAGTGCTGATGAGAGCCAACGTGTATACGGTTTGTTTGGCGTACCAAGTGGTGGCAACCACTCGGGATCGTTCGCCACGACTCGTTTCACTTCGGAACAGTGTCGGTTTTTTTGCACAAATCAAAGGCGCTCGCCGGCACTCGGCAAGTCGCGTCTACGTGCTACGTGGCTAGCATGTAGACTTGTATCAATTTGCCTACGCTTGTGTTGGATGAGGTTTGATTGGCCAACATGTATTGCCTGCTACAAAAAAGTAGATGTGAACTGTATACAATTACTTTAAAAGCAATAAAAATGCCACATTTTCGTAACTTACTCGGTTTTGGTTTCTTCACTGACCACGCACTGAGTAGTCTATTAGAGGCGTGCGAAATTGTAATAATAAATTCATCTTTACAACTCTTTGTGTGCCACTAATGTTCTTATGTGTTATATTTGTTCGGTGCTAGTATAGTGATGTGCTTGTTAATAAATAATGAATTATCGATATAATCAAATCATTGGTTTTATCCTATTAACCAAAGCTATATGTAGTTGAAAATAAATGTGATTTTTTTTTGGAATTTAGTTTAAGTTTATTTTGTTTATAAAACTGAAATGAATATACAATCCATTTGTACAACTGCAACCAACTTCAAACAAAGAAGACACAGATGGGTTGCTACCTTTGAACACTAAGTTGAAATGGCTTACAGCCTGTTTACCCATCAGACCTGAACACAGCAGTGCAAGCACTGTTATTTGGTGGCAGAAATAGGTAAAAGGTTGGTGGCCTACCCAGTAGGACTCCTAAGGCAGAAAAGGACATCTTATATAACAAATCATGACACATATTATATCATCATATGGTGATGAAATGGAGAGTATTTTTTTTAGTAAAATTGGATTAGTACAATACTTTTAATTTTACTATTTTTAGTACATTTTTTAAATTTCAATTATTTCAAATTAGTTTTAAAGCAGATGTTATATATTTGGATATTAACTTTAACATATATTAGTTGGACCCTAACTACTATTGAACGAAATTAATTTTGCGGATTTTGATCGCTCATGATACCGGACTGAAGTGGCATAATGTGCAAAAAGAACTGATAGTATATTGAAGTCTTGCAGTGGTATGCTTGGGTTGGGATTTAATTTTATTAATAATAGATGGTAAAAGTTTACTACTCTTATTCGGTGGCTTGGAGATTAATTAGTTTTTACCACCCGTCAAGTGTTATATTCAATAACAAGATAAATATCGATATTTTAACTCGCAGCACTATTGAGTGCATCCCCGGACAACTCACACGTCTACGTAACAATAGTTTAGTAATAGCTCACGCTGTAATCATCGCCATTGTATCGCGGCATCTGTGTCAGATGATTATCTGACCGGGTCAGCGCAGCTTCGCGGTGACGCTTAGGAGTAAACGTACGATAACAGTGTGTTACGCTGACTGATTAATGTGATATCATATTTAATGATTATGATAATGCGGAATGCGCGGTGTTAGTTATTAACAGACTCAAAAAAAGAGAGTTACCGTTACAGCCTATTAAAGTCCACTGCAAAACATAGGTCGCCCTCATAGATTGCCTTATAGAGGGATATTAGATAGTTGTAATGTTACTGTTGATTTAATAATTGCACCTTTCAGTGCGTCATGTGCTCCTGGTAGATCCATACATTACAGCCTATAAAAGTCCACTGCAGAACATAGGCTTTCCCCATAGATTGCATCATAGGGAGGATATTTGCCATAGTTGCCACGCTAGGTAAGCGGGTTGGCAACCGCAGTCTTTTATTTTTAGTCCTTATTAGAAGGATGCTGCTGCCGATCTCCAGATTTGTTTCCCTCTGTCGACACCCACGGGATGATATGGGGTAGTGGATATTCTTACACAAAAAACGGCTCTATCTTTTGATTTGACTTAGAAGTTTGATTTTTTCATAGCTCCAAGGGACAGTAGACTTGAGTCATCATCATTACAGCCCTTCACAAGTCCACTGCTGAACATAGGCCTCCCCTAAAGAATGCCACAAAGAACGGTCCTGAGTCACCTGCATCCATCGACTTCCTGCATATCTGACCAGGTCGTCACTCCATCTAGTGGGGGGACACCCTACACTTCGCCTGCCGGTACGAGGCTGCCACTCGAGAACCTTTCTTCCCCATCGGTTGTCGGTTCTTCGAGCTATATGGCCGGCCCATTGCCACTTCAGCTTACTAATCCGTTGGGCTATGTCGGTCACTCTGGTTCTACTGCGGATATCCTCATTTCTGAGTTTATCACGCAGAGAAACTCCGAGCATAGCCCTCTCCATAGCTCGCTGAGCGACCTTGAGCTTCCTCATCCGGCCAGCAGTGAAGGACCACGTCTCAGTTCCGTATGTCATCACTGGCAACACGCACTGGGTGTACAGTCTCGTTTTCAATTTTTGAGGTATACCTGACGAGAAGATATGCCGTAATTTCTCGAACGCTGTCCAACCGAGTTGAATCCGTCGATTGACCTCTCGGTCGAAGTTGGACTTACCTAGTCGAACTATTTGTCCCAGGTAAACATACTCGTCAACAACTTCGAGCTTAGTGTTCCCAACAACTACTGGCATAGGTGTGACATGGACATTAAACATGATCTTTGTTTTGTCCATGTTCATCTTAAGACCTATCCGTTGGGAAACACTATTGAGGTCATTGAGCATAGTGCTTAGGTCCTCCAGCGTGTAGTGGCAGTTAAGAATATCCACTACCCCATATCTTCCCGTGGGTGTCGTAAAAGGTGACAAAGGGAAACAGGCAGGAGATGGGCAGCAGCATCTTCCTGGTAACGGCAAAATACAATAAAAAACTGCGGTTACCAACCCGCTCGCCAAGCGTGGCAACTATGGCAATATACCCCCCATGATGAAAGTTACGAAGTAGACTTGAGTATTTGATATGAATTTCAGCTTGATACCTTCCTAAGAAAAAGGGTCTTGACAGACAGACAGACTGACGGACAACAAAGTGATCCTATAAGGGCTCCGTTTTTTTCCTTTTGAGGTATGGAACCCTAAAAGTAAAAGTCGCTCCTATGTTTTATTATGTTCTTAGCCTTAGACCTTCCCGCCTTTTTATACTAGTTAAGTGTGCAATGGCGGGGATACACATTCTATCAAATTGGGGAATTATCTTGCATACCAAATAATGACATGTGCTAGTTAATGAGATACAGAGGATATATTTGCAGATAAAATTGCACGCAATTTGTTTCCTGTCTGGAATGCCTTTTTTTGTTTTACATGTGAAATGCCTACGCATACCCGCCCCACGAAGGCAAGGACGGGTTAGCACCGATTAAAACCCCCGTGATGTTCAACCTTCGTCGCATATTGGCAGGGCCACGGGAACGCTTTCGCACACATCCGCGGCCCCACCAGCGCAGGGCACCCAATTGCGGCCTCTCCTCGGGAGAGGACTACTCCTCCCCATCCCCTCTGTCTGTCTGGCATGCCTATAACTTCTCTGAGTCCGATGAGGCTGTAAGAGCCAAAAGACTAACAGCACTAACATAAAAAAAATTGTAAGAGGTATACGAGCCGTTTCCACGTTGCTTGCACGCTTCCGACTGCCTCTGCAGTTCTTTAACTTTTCACAACGGTCGTAATATAGCATTCGATCTGAATCTTCAGGGGTGACAATGCATCTGGTATTTTGATTCTAAATCGAGGGTAGATGTTAATGTCTATGGGTCACGGTATCTACTTATTAGACATATTGTGTAGATCGTGTATGATTCGTTCATTGGACCCGGGTCGCATCAAAGTATTTATGGTTGCAATTACATTTTTAAACGTTCCGGATCAAATGAATGAAAGGACCTACGATCAAAGACTATGGTAATGTCCAACGATCGACATTATTGAGATGGTCTCATGGATCACAGAATACTAAAGGTCGAAATGATTCACTTGAATGATCGACCCGTAAGGCTCAGATTAGTAAAACGACTGATGAAATTAATGATCGGCTCATTAAAAATGGATGTGCACATAGTCTACAATGCTCGTATGCCACACTTATTCTATGAAAAAAAAAATGCCTTGTAAAAAAATAGGTCATTTCTTTTGAATATTTTAATTTTGTCTTTTATTCCTTGACTTTTAATATGCGCTATACTCAGGCTATGCAGTGTAATACAGGAGCATTTCTTTGTCATGCACGCAGAACGCTCCGCACCACTGCTCGCTCGCTACTTGCACACTTAGGCTTAGCCTTGTTACTAATAATTTATAATAAAAACATTACTAAAACTATCGACTTCAATATAAATTATTAAGAATAACTCAAAAAGTATTGGTGAGACCTTGATCTAATTTAAATGGAGTTACATGAGAAGTACCAGCTTTCAAATAAAAAAAGAATCATCGAAATTGGTTAATTCAGAAAAAAGTTATGAGATAACACACATAAACAAGAGCATACAGTCGAATTGTGTACCTTCTCCTTTTCAAGTCTTTTTAAGTAGAAGATAGCATATATTATTCATATTATCGTTAGCAAATACTTAACACTTATAGCATTGTGATCTTTTAATCTATATCGGTATATCTTGCTTACAAGCAAAGGCAATTTATTTTATCGTTTAACAGTTTATTGGGAGGCCTATGTTCAATAGAACATAGGCCTCCCAATAAACTGTTAAACTGCCTCATAGAAGCACGCATTGGCAAGCGGGTTTGCAAGCGCAGTTTTTTATTTGTTATTACGAGAAATCTGCTGCCCATCCCCTGGTGTGTTCTTCTGTCGCCTCTTACGACAGCCACGGGTGATATGGGGTAGTGGATATTCTTACACCGCCACTACACGGTCATCTACGTTATCATCCACAATCTGTAATTATACTGTCTCTACAACACCAGAGTAAAGTGTGTGGGCGTAATACAAAGCAATTTCAAACACGGAAGCTCCTACCACTAATATATGTATAATAGGAAACTCCATTTAAAGACGCCTGTTAGTTGCCAGATGTTATATTTATATTTGCAATTATTTTGTATGCAGTTATTTTAATGCAAACTCACTTTATTACAGCTACCGTTAATGGTAAATACGCTGCGTTTATATAACTTTGTCGTATACAGAGTGTTTATTTATTTACTTACATACAATATTTGACATTCGCAAAGTTCAAAAAATGTATTAAACGAAGTTTGTTTAAAAAGGGTTAATATAATTTTAAGTAATTTATGGATGATAATAACCCTTGAGAATGGGTGATTGCTACCAAGCTATTTCTAATTTGATTTGTGTTCAATCAATGTGATCAATGGTTTTCTTTTTTTTTTTTGCAAAAAAATTTGTCCCGCATTGTTTCTTTCTGGTTCTTCCCAGAAAAGAGGTATTTTCGGAACCAGTGGTAAATTAACTTTTAATAAAACCTTCGAAAAACCAAAAAGTATAAAATAATTTCACATTCTAAAGTCGTGGTAGAGCCATGCTGCGGCTATATTAGTAGTATAGATGTAGGACGAATGGGTCGGCTCCACCGGGGAAGGACCACGCTCTCACAGAATACCAACTTAAAATAGCAGCTTTACGCTGCTGTGTTTCGTATGGTGAGTGTAGAGAATCGGAGACCATCTTAGTTCTCACTGGTGACAATTGCATTTTGATTTTTAATAGAGGATAGATGTAGATGTCTATGGGCCGCAGCAACCACTTACCATCAGGTGGACTGTGTGCTCGTTTGTCACCCTTAACCCCTAAAAAAAAGTCGGTGCTGAAACATTGTTTATAAGAATGAAAGATGTGACTTTCAAAAAAAAATTCAAAAATGTGGACGTTCTCAATTCGATTATATGATTGTTACTCGATATTTTTGCCAATTGTGAACCGATTTTAATGATCCTTTATTCATTTAATAGATTATACCACCCATGTGGGGTACCACATTAATTAAAAGAAAAAATGAATATACCTCTAAGGTTGGGAAAATAGTGTATTTACGACAGTCGAGTGATGATATTCTTGAGACCACTCAAAAATGTCAGATAATTAAACATTTAATAAAAAGTAAAATTAAGTAACAATTAGGCGCATGACAGCAAGGACGTCATTAGAAGTAGGGAGGCACACGAAACGGTGATTGATCACTAGTGGCAGCGCGGGGTTAGAGGTGGTGCGGTCGCCGAAACCGCATTTCTATTATGCACCTAATTATTTTGGACATGTTGTACTATCGAGTGTTATCAGTGATAACTTCCACATAACTTTTTTATGTTGATTATAGAATTATAACTTAGTTATTCTGAAATTATTTTATTCTGTTAAGTTCGTAGAAGCTTTTTCTTTTTATTGAAATCAAATTTTATTATATTCAAATCGACTTAGAAGGAATTTTTTTCCTTATTCGACTATATAAAATAAAAACTCGCATAGTGTAACACGCTGTATAACTCGCGCACGACACTCGTTTAAAACAACTACGGTTGTTTATTAAATGTAGATTAAACATCCGTTACTAAAACCATTATTCTGTGCTAAAACTAAGTTAAGTATTTGTTTAATTTATTGAAAATGCAACAAATATGCTTCTATATAATTCGTAGTACTATAATAACTGTAGATTTCATAGAGAGTATATATGTATAATAAAAAATCTACACTAAATGTATGTAGTTCGATGACGTTAAAATCTTTGTTATCATCATCATTACTCTTCACAAGTCCACTGCTGAACACAGGCCTCCCCCAAGGAATGCCACAAAGTACGGTCCTGAGCCACCTGGATCCTTCGACTTCCTGCATGTCTTACCAGGTCGTCACTCCATCTAGTGAGGGGACGCCCTACACTTCGCCCGCCGTTACGTGGCCGCTACTCAAGAACTTTTTTCCCACCAGCTGTCGGTTCTTCGAGCTTCATGGCCGGCCCATTGCCACTTCAGCTTACTAATCAGTTGGGCTATGTCGGTCACTCTGGTTCTACTGCGGATATCCTCATTTCTAAGTTTATCACGCAGAGAAACCCCGAGCATAGCCCTCTCCATAGCTCGCTGAGCGACCTTGAGTTTCCTCATCCGGCCAGCAGTGAAGGACCACGTCTCAGTTCTCTAGGTCATCACTGGCAAGACGCACTGGTTGTACAATTTAGTTTTCAAGTTTTGAGGTATACCTGACGAGATATGACGTAATTTCCCGAACGCTGCCCAGCCGAGTTGAATTCATCGATTGATCTTTCGGTCGAAGTTGGACTTACCTAGTCGGACTATTTGTCCTAGGTAAACATACTCGTCAACAACTTTGAGCTTAGTGCTCCCAACAACTACCGACATAGGTGTGACATGAACATTAAACATGATCTTTGTATTGTCCATGTTCATCTTAAGACCTATCCGCTGGGAGGCACTATTGAGATCATTGAGCATAGTGCTTAGGTCCTCCAGCGATTTTGCTTTGACTTTCAAACCTTTGTTATGATCTCTAAAAATTGTTACTAAAGCCAGGTTTTCACTGGGACAGGCAATAGTTATTTGCACGCATACAAATATAAGTCCGGTCTTGCATTCAAACTATTGTTAAATAAATATAGGTACTTTTATTAAAATACCATAATTTATCTTATACTTACAGGATGTCTATCTTTGCACTATAATAAACTGACTATATGTATCTTTGCACTCATACGTGGGTAGGCAGACCCCAAAGATAAATCGGACCACGTTTAAAAAACCTGTAAACAGCCACTTTATTGGTGAGTGGGAGTGGTAGGGCTCTTTTTCTGCCTAGTGGTACTGTCGGGGTTGCCACTACCCTCTTATTTACCCTCCCCTTCTCCCTTTTTCGCTTTATGACTGTTGTTACAGGCATCTATAGGATACGTCAGAAGGAAAGGGCTTCTTTCATAATAATAGTAATAAAAAAATGGCTTAGGAGTATTTCGGCTACCGTACACAGTACCGATATGATATTCAATATCCTCGGTCTAGACTCTAGACGGTTAGGTAACTAGTAACCCTATGCCCGAGTGTGGAAGCGTGTCAACGACCACGTTGACAGGTCAATTTGATCTGCGGTTTGGTACGCGGATTGGATTACCCGCTAGATTAGGTCTAGAATGTTCCCAGGATGTTAATTGACTACAAACCGCTTAACCGTGATAGTTTAGTGGTAAAAACGTCGGGTTTTCTTATAGAAGTTAGGGCAACGAGCGTGCGGCTCACTCACCTGATGGTAAATATCTAGCTGGCCGGACAGACGTTGTTCTGCCCTTTCCGAAGACACTTCCTATAAAAAAATTCTAAAATTCGCAGTAAAAAAATATTGAGGGTCACTTATCGGGATAAAAACTATCCTATCTCTCAAGTTGGACCAAACTGCACACAATTTGAAAAATTTCGTTGAAATCAGTTCAGTAGTTTAGGAGTACATCGCGGACAAACAATGTGACACGTAATTTTTATATATAAAGATATATATAAATAAATAAATAAATTAAGATGTTCTTTAAAAAAGAGGATGTTGACAATTCGACTGTAATATGTTTTTTTATGTATGTATGTTCCGCGATATCTTCGTCAATTGTAAACCCATTTTGTTGGTTCTTTTTTTTTTCTTCCTGCATTTTATTATCAGCTCCAAACTTAAGACTATAGTAAAAAAAAAAAACTAAAAGTAGTAACTTAATTATCATACAGTCCTACTCCCCGCGGTATCGTGCCAAGAACGCTGGCTGCGTTTCCCTGCTGAATGGCTATACTTAGCCTTTGAGCGAGGAAAGAACCAGCCCTCTTATCACCAGCAGCAACGACTAGCCGTGGATGGAGTTCCTTTAGGAACTTCACCGCACGTGCACCCCACGGACCGATAGTCTCTACAGCAAATGTCACAAATATGTAGTCATCTTTCAGAGAATCATATTTGCGCCACTTACTCAGTTCAACTACCTCTGATGCCGTCCCGGCTCTAAACCTAGGTACCCCTGAGGTAAGAGGCCGCCAAAGTGTCTACGCAACAGCATCCCCACACTAGGGCTTTACCTCTCCCAAGGGTCTCCAATGTGATACCATCGCGTCTCCTGCCATCGTCTCTAAATCTTCTACAAGGTTCTAAAACCGAGGAAATATTTATAGAGACAAGAGCCTTTTTAATTTAATAACTTATAATTCAAGGCTGGTCCCATAAAAATTTTGAATAAAATTCCTTCTCTAAAGGTGGCGAAATAGTGGACGAAGTTTTTAATGTAACTGTTTAAACGACATTGAAATTGTGATATTTTTTAGTTCACACAAAACGTTTTTTATAGAAAAGAGTGTCAAACGAGCACAGTCCATCTGATGGTAAGTGGCTGCTATGGCCCATGGACATCTACGTCCATCATTGATAACGAATCAAAATGCAGATGCGTTGTCATCCGTGAGGACTAAGATGAAATGCCTCGTTTCCAGTAAAAACGGTCTCCGGTTCTCTACACTCATCTTACGAAACACAGCAACGTTAAGCTGCTATTTGGACGCTGGTATTCTGTGAGAGCGTGGTCCTTCCCCGGTCGAGCCGACCCATTTATGCTACAACTATACTATTAATATAGCTGCAGCATGGCTCTACCATGTAAAAACCTTTAAAAAAAAGTAAAAGTTGAATTCAAAGAACCTAAAATAAAGAAATAATTTCACCAAGTGATTACAATCGCAAGTATAGATTTGATATTATGTTGAAAAGACTCTAAAATATCGAACCACTACAACAACTCCCATATACGAGGGGAGGTCAAAAGTTCGCGGAATGACAGGGAAGGATAATGAAATTAAACATTAAACTATTTTGCCTTTTCAATGTATGTTGACAGAGAGTTAACCCCAATACATTTATTAGATCTGTCAAATAACAAAAAATTTGTCTTGTGCGTCAAAATAGGTCGAAATTGCCGATTTCACTTCATCATCGTCGCTAAATGTTTTCCCTCGCAGTTTTTTCTCCATTTTTGAAAACAAATAATAGTCGATTGGGGCCAGTTCTGGGCTTATAGGGTGGGTGACGCAGTTGTTCAAAACCGCACCAGTGTATGGCAGCCGTCGCAACATGGCTTGTGTGCACTGTCGCATGTGCATTGTCGTGCAAAAGGAGCACGCCTTTTGTAAGCTTTCCTCGCCTTTCTTCTTTAATAGCTTATTTTAATTGGTCTAGTAAAGAAGCGTAGTATTCCCCCATTATGGGAACACCACGTTTCTTATAATAAATCAAAAGGATACCTTCTTTATCCCAAAAGATCGTCTCCATGGTCTTTCCGGCCGATTGAGACACCTTATTCTTTTTAGTAGGGGGCGTGCATTTTTTATGCCACTGCATCAACCCAGGTTCATAATGGTGAACCCAAATTTCATCGCCAGTTACAACTCGGGCCATAAGTTCTTCCTTTTGGTCTCCACAGCGGTCAAAAAATCGCGACATCTTTCGACGCGCTCGTGTTTTTGATGCGCAGAAAGCATTCTCAGAACCCATCTTGCACAGACTTTAGTCATACCAAGCTGTTGATGTAGGATGTTTAAAATGGTTGTTTCTGATACTCCAACTAATGCTGCAAGCTGTTTTTTCTTTAGTCGGGCATCTTCCGATACAAGTTTTGCAACTTTTTCGATTGTTTCTTGCGTGGTAGCCTCAATCGGCCATCCAGGTCGGGGGTACGTCTTCAATGGAGTCCCTCCCTTGTTTGGTCGTGCCATTTATAAATCATGGTTTTCCTTGGAGCAGAGTCCCCATAAACAGCTGACATCTCTTGGTTTGGTTTGAGGTGTATTTTCTTGTTTGGGTGAGAATCTTAATGACGGCGCGATATTCAATTTTCTCCATAGTAGCTAGTTTCTTGCCGATTCACTTGTTTACTCGTTGATAACTCAGAAGCTAATGACCCGATTAGGCTGAAACTTGGTATATATATTAACAATGCGTCACTCAACTAGTACCTACCTGATGATTTCTTATATTTACGCGAACACTACACATTTAAATAAAACTAATTTTACGGATTTTATCGCGTATATTAACTTATTTTACATTCCCGACGTTTCAATCACTTTACAGCACCCGTGGTTACGGGGGGGGGGACTGTACCTACCTGGATGAGTAAACTCACCCGCACCAACCCCGCCATTCCACGAACTTCTTGACCTCCCCTCCTAGATTTAATAATATAAGAGTTTAAAAAAAGAACACACACACACAGCTGTGATGATGCTAATAATTATTTTATTTTATCCTGCTGATCCAGATAATGATACTAAGATATAGTTATTAAATTGTTGTATTGTCATCGGTCCCTTGATACGAGTTGAAATTTTCAAGTCGATCGGCCGATACAAGTTAGTGAAAATTACATTATAATATCACGTTACATAGATAGATAGATAAACGTAAAGCTAACAAAAACGTGTTAAAAGGATCTAAAGATTTGTAAATGCAGGCTAAACTAAATCTGTTTGCAAATGGAGAAAGTGCATTGTCATTTATGTGGCGACAGTGCGCCAAGTCACGGGCCGGCAGATGTGTCAAGTCCGATCACCAAATTTGTTGGTGTGAGCCGCCGCTTTCCTTTTTCCTACGAGGCTATCGACCTACCAGAATTCATATGTCGCAGTCATCTTGTTTAATTAGTCGTTTGGATAAATGCTCGCGGCTTTTTTTTACCCGTTTGTGCGACAGGTAAGGTCGGGTAACGATTTCTAATCGCAGGGTTTGTATGTTAGATTCTTAATGGTCTCGAACCAACCAGGATTTTTGTCAATAATTTGTATTTTTTTTATAGGATTAGGGTGACAAACGAGCACACAGTACACATGATGGTAAGTGGTTACTGTGGCCCACAGACATGTACATCTATCCTCCATTACGAATTAAAATGCGTTGCGATGCAGATGCGTTGTCACCCGTGAGGACTAAGATGGAATGCCTCGTTTCCAGTAAAAAAGGTCTCCGGTTCTCTACACTCACCATACGAAACACAGCAGCGTTCCCAAGCTTCTAACAAAGAAGACTACTACAGATACGTTGTTAGTTGAGAGGACTAAGATGGAATACCTCGCAGCCTGTAATTATGCTGCTTTCAGATCGGAACAGCGTTGGAACAGTAAGAATGTAGTTGATAAAAAAAAACCGGCAAAGTGCGAGTCGGACTCGCGCACCGAGGGTTCTGAACATATCTGTAGGTATTATAAGTTTCAAATTATTAAAAAAAAATTTATTATATGATGTAACTTAAAATTTATGCTTTTCGCAATTTTTCTTTATCTGTGCTATAAAACGTTGCTTCGTACCAAATTTTAAGATTCTGAGTTCACGGGAAGTACCCTGTAGGTTTTGATTCCCTTGTGAATGTCGAAAATTTACGGCATAAACGGCTGTAACAGTAGACTTGAGTATTTGATATGAATTTCAGCTTGATACCTCCACGCGTTTCTGAGAAAAAGGGTCTTGACAGACAGACAGACAGACGGACAACAAAGTAATCCTATAAGGGTTCCGTTTTTTCCTTTTGAGGTACGGAACCCTAAAAAAGGGAAATAATAATTAAATATTCGTTTGTTTGTTGCAGGATAAGAAGATTTACGACATTCCCTGTGAAATATCACGACCCACCACTCCAGACTTCACAAAACCTACCACTAAAATAGACTTTCAAAAACTCCGGCAGAATTTCGAAATTGGTTTCCGTGATAGCGAAACCGAAGGGAAAGCCACGAAAACGGACACTGAATATCACATACCAAGTTATATCAGCGAGGCAAAAAAGATATTCGATAGCGACAAAACTGCAGTGGTACCGAAATCGGCGCTGATGAACGCCAAAAAGGTTTCGAAGTCCACGGAAAATGTCTCCGAAGAATTTAAAACGGCGAAGAAGACGATTGAAAAGCAGTTCTGCACGGACAGGAGGTACAAGAAATTCGAGAAGAGTGAGCGCCGGTCTGGAACCAGGCTCAGCTTGCTGAAGAAGGACAACAGCCAACTAGATGTTGATAGAGAAAATGTGAGTATGTCTTAACAAATTGATTGTAATATTAATACTTTATGATGGCCATACGACGATTTTGCCAATAGACACCTACACACAATTTTTTTATTTAATAGAATGAGAGTGACAAACGAGCACACAGTCCACCTGATGGTAAGTGGTTGCTGTACCCCATACACACATACATATATTCTCGATTAAGAATCAAAATGCAGATGCGTTATCACCTCTGAGGACTAAGATGGAATGCCTCGGATCCAGTAAAATGGGTCTCCGGTTCTCTACACTCACCATACGAAACACATCAGCATTAAGCTGCTATTTTACGATTGTGTTTACACCTTGAATCGATTGTTATATTAATACTGTATCAAAATTAATATTTAGTACGTGGTAGAGCCATGCTGCGGCTATATTATGGTTGTAGCACGAATGGATCGGATCGACCGGGGAAGGACCACGCTCTCACAGAATACCAGCATAAAATAGCAGCTTGATGCTGCTGTGTTTCGTATGCTGAGTGTAGAGAACCGGAGACCCTTTTTACTGGAAACGAGGCATTCCATCTTGGTCCGCACGGGTGACATCACATCTGCATTTTGATTCGTAATCGAAGATAGATGTAGATGTTTATGGGCCACAGCAACCACTTACCATCAGGTGGACTGTGTGCTCGTTTGTCACCCTTATCCTATAAAAAAAAATCATGGCCATACATGATTTTACCAATAGACACTTACATGAAATAGGCACATTTACATCCTGAATTAAGAATCAAAATGCAGATGCGTTGTTATCCCTGAGAACTAATACGGAATGTTTCACAGCCTGTATATTTTTTAAATAAATAAAAATTCTAGCAATGCTATTAACATTTCTAATATTTTCTTTTACCACTCCTGGTCAGTTTAAAAGTTCACGACAGTTAGTCGAAAGGTGGATTCGAACCCACGACCTTTTAAGTTCGCGGTCCCCACCCTACCATTAGGCCACTATTGTTTATTAATTATACTGGCTCTCTCTCTATATCCTTTAGAACGGAACTTCTCTTTGTGTGAAATTTGATGCACGTGGCCATGGACTGCGGTAGCCACTTACCATCAAGTGGACTGAAACAGAAACAAAAACTTTTTTATTCAATATAGATTATAAATAATACTTATTGAAAGTCACTCTTTTGTTTAATTACCACTGCTTCGAAAAAAACCTCTATCATGGGAAGAACTAGCAGGAAACCCAGCGGGACTTTCTTTTTTAAATAACAGCTTACAATCATGTATGTAATGGTTGATTTACACAGGGACAGTAACAGGCGCCAGTGCTGGCGCCGACGACTGACTTGCACTGTTTACACGCAATCAGTAGTCGAACAGACAGTGCTGTACTTACTGACTTGCCTCGAATTCGGAGCCAGTTACTGGCCCTGTGTAAATCAGCCATTACACAATTAACCAAACCATACAAATTAGAAATGGCTTGGTAGCGATCACCTCAACTGTAAGTTTGCTTGTCACTTGTTTTATAAAGCAACATATTTTAAAATCGCGGATCGAAATCAAAAAGAGACACAAGTCTGTTCAATACAACTGAAAAAAAAAAATTTAAGTTTTTTATTTTTATTCATAAATATAACAGACGCGACTGGCGAATGGCGGGGTCACAGATTAAATAATGTTACTACGGACCGCGAACTTAAAAGATCATGGGTTCGAATTCGCCATTCGACTACTGTCGTGAACGATACACAAGCATATTAAGCTTGCCAGCAGTGGTTAAAGAGAATATTATTAATGTTTATATCATTATATCAGTATTTATTAAGTAAAAAAAAAAAAAATGGGCTTAGTTGCTGATGCGATTATGACGCCCTAGTATTTACATCAAAAATGTTATATAAACTAATTTCTAACAAATAAGTTATTAATTACTAAATATACCTTTACCGTGTTATGGTAGTGTAGGAATATCCACTACCCCATATAATCCAGTGTGTGTCGTAAGAGGCGACAGACGGAAACAAATCAAGAGATGGGCAGCAGCGTCTTCCTAATAACGACTAAAAATTAAAAAATTGCGGCTGCCAACACGCTTGCCAAGTAAGACAAATATGGCAAATATCCGCCCTATGAGGCAATCTATGGGGGATGACTATGTTTAGAAGTGGACTTTAATAAAACATATTTTATATAATTTTTTTTGGGGTTGATATCCCACCAGCAATTTTGGGGTGGCATTAGGACACATACACCCCTCAATGTTCTGTGACATCGTTTCTTCGCAATGTATTTTCACATTTGGGCAATGAGTAAATTACCACTTAAAAGTGTAGATTAAAAAAGTTACGACGAGATCTTAACCACTGAGCCACCATGCCACAACTGGAGTAACTGTACACAATTATACATATGACTTCCACGCATTGCAACCCATTTTGTACGATACATCACGCCAAACTGATTTGAATTTTATAGTTAAAGCAATAAAACATAAAATTGGATACACGTGTTATCTGATGATTAATGCCTTGGGAAGCTTCCCACAGATGTATTGTACACAATGGTTTGATTCATACGAACGCATCAGTACAGTTCTATAAAAAGTGGAGGATGTCTTACTTATAATAGATTAACTGTTTTCTTTAAAAGGCGCTTTCATAATGAAGCCGCAGAAAAAATCCCTAGCTAGAGGGGGATTCTCTACACCGAAAAAAATATTTAAATAAGTTTATTAATTTATATAGTAATTAGTATACGTCTATCTTCTAAGGACAACTCACAGTAATCATCTTTATATATATATAAGATTCTTCTGTCCGTGTGTATGTGACTGAACATAACGGCTGGACCGATTTTAATGAAATTTTGTGTGTGCTCAAGTTGATTCTAGAATGGTTTATATGAACAAGTGGATCCGGTAGATGGCGCTGTTGTCGAGATTCCGCAATCACCCGCGCGAAGCCGGGGCGGATCTCTAGTTGTTAGGTCATCAAATGCGGAGAAACTATTTATTTTATAACTTCAGAAAAGCGGATCAAAAACTGGTACACCACGTAGTTTTGAAATAAATTATATCTATATATTAAAATAATTGTTCAACCTGGGCAAAGTCGGGGGCGGGCCATTAGTATAGAACAGAAGACAGGCATAATGTTACCTTAGTAGCGCTAGCAGTATCAACTATACTGCTAGCGCCATCTAGTATAGACAAAGACATATTTCTGGCATTATTCTTACTTAACTCGTACGACTCTTAACGATACTGGATAGGCCGCCGACAGATGGCGCCAACCATTCCAAAAATTTGGATCTCTACTTCCCTCCCAATTTATATCAAATTTATGTCTCGCTTAGCTTGCTACATATTTATTTATCTATGGTCTTGCTGTGCCGAACCGTGGTAGCTCAGAGGATCGGCTCTCGCTTTAAATACTGTAGTATGTGAGCAACTTTTTAACAGTGGTAGAGCCACGCGGCAGCTTTTGCTGTCGCACGGATGGGCCGGCTCGAACCGGGGTGATACCACGACCTCACAGAAAACCAGCGTGAAGTAGAGGTTTACCTCTGCGTTTCGCTTGGTTAGTGCAGGTGGCCGGTGGCTCTTTTTACTGGAAATGAGGCATTCCATCTTGATCCGCATGGGTGACAACGCATCTACATTTTGATTTGGAATAGAGGATAGATGTAGATGTCTATGGGCCGCAGCAACCACTTACCATCAGGTGGACTGTGTGCTCGTTTGTCACCCTTATTCTATAAAAAAAAACTTGAGTTCTACTTCTACCCCCGCCGGGAGCACTGAAATTGTTGATTGCTCTTTCACTAGTGTGGATTAACCTCGTGCTCGGCGGTGCAGAAATGCGGAAAAGGGAATCCAGCATGTATGCCGAATCACAAATACTTCACCGGCGACCTACTGAGAATTTTTTGACAGAAAAACTCAATGCCTGATTTTGTACAGGACTTAATGTTCAGCAACCGCGTCTAAGATCAACTATCTATCTTCTCTATCGACCAACGTGGCAGTCCTGTAGCTAAGCATAGTGCTCGAGTAATATTAATACTAGCTGTTCCCCGCGACTTCGCCCGCGTGTTATTTGGGGTTTTAATTTTTTTGCACGGAACCCCAATTTTTTTTTCTAAAATAAAAGTAGCCTAAGTTACTTCTTGTGACATCAGCTATCTGCCAGTGAAAATCCCGTCAAAATCCGTCCAGCCGTTTCGGAGATTTTTAATCTTAAATTAGGTTTTCTAAATTTTATTTCTTTGACGCTCTTATCTAAAAAAAATCTTATTGCGATATCTTCATTTATTATTAAAGTTTCAAGAAACAACGATTTTTATAAGCACTACGTGTTTAGTGGTGTGTGTAAGCAAAGCGGACGAAGTCGCGGGTATCAGCTAGTAAGTAAATAAATCATTATGCTGCTATTTTACGCTGGTTTCCTGTAAGGGCGTGCTCCCTGCTCGGTCAAGCCGACCCATATTATAGCAGCAGGTGCTGACCCATATTACATGAGTAGATGCTGTTGTCCATACAATTTTATCTGAAAATAAATAAATAAATAATGAATCAAAATGCAGATGAGTTGTCACCAATGAGGACTAATATGAATGGTCAATGTGCAACAGCATCCACTCACCATCAGGTGGACTGTGTGCTTGTTTTTCATCTAAAATTTTTCTATAGCTCATCTCCTGGTTTGTTTCCCTCTGTCTCCTACGACAGCCACGGGATGATATTGGGTAGTGGTATTCTTACATCGCCACTAAACGGTAACAATGGGTGGCGAGAACAATGAGTGATTATCGCAACTAGCTAGATTTGTTGGCGTCACATACTCAATATATTGGTCATGGTCAAATTTGAAATGAAAAGATTCTGCATTAAGATGAGTTTATTTTAATTTGCAATTACACAACTGCACGAAATGTAATTAACTTTGTTGTTGCATCATATTTTATTATAGTACTAGCTGTTCCCCGCGACTTCGCTCGCGTGTTAGGGTTTTTATGTTTTTGCGCGGAACTCTAATTCTTTTTCTAAAATTAAAGTAGCCTAAGTTACTCCTTGTGAAATCAGCTATCTGCCAGTGGAAGTCCCGTCAAAATCGGTCCAGCCGTTTCGGAGATTACCCGGAACAAACAGACAGACAGACAGACAAAAAATTTAAAAATTGTATTTTAGTTATAGGTACCGTATTTACTTTCATATGCATTTAGTAAAAAACTGTAATTTTGACATTACAAACAGACACTTCAATTTTATTTATTTGTATAGATGAGGGTGTCGATCGATCACACAGTCCACTTGATGGTAAGTAGATGCTGTGGCGAAAAGATATCTACTACAAAATAATCTACTCCAGACTGAATTTCGATCACGGAGGCCAGTCTCAACAGAGACCAGTTATCTGTGCAGGGTAGTAGTAGGTTAGTGCACGAGTGTATGCGCAAGCTCAGGTGCACGGGGAAGAGAGATCAGGGGCACGATCTACGGTTTTACGTGCTTTCCGAGCCACGGGGTCTACCGAGAATTCATTGACAAAAATATTCAAAAAATGATTTTGGCTCGACCCGTGATTTGAACCCAGGACCTCTTGATCAGCATCCTTGTTTATGACACTAGTCAGTCAAGACAGTCAAAACAAAAATACAGCTGCGCTGTCACGTCTGAGAGCTGAGATGGAATGCCTCGTTTCCAGTAAAAGGGGTCTCCGTACTCATACACCCACCATACGAAATAGCAGCATTAAGCTGCTATTTCGCACGGATATTCTGTGAGAGCGTGGTCCTGTTATACAACTATTCTATAGCTGCAGCTTTGCTTTACCACGTGTAAATAATATCGTATTCAATTCGTTGAGAGCCGTGGTAGGTAAAGGGGCTAAGCGCCCGCCGAAAATTTGACAGTACGCGAACAACCCGGATTCGTTTCCCGCCGGTACCAATGAATATTATGTTAATTACAATTTTTAGGTGCCGTTTCATCATAATCTCGGCAGTGAACATAATGAGACTACCCGCAGGTACGATATAAATATAACAAAACTTATAATAATGGAGTAGGTTTTTTTTTTTTTTTTTTTTTTTTTATAGGATAAGGGCGACAAACGAGCACACAGTCCACCTGATGGCAAGTGGTTGCTGCGGTCCATAGACATCTACATCTATCCTCGTTTGCGAATCAAAATGCAGATGCGTTGTCACCCGTGAGGACTAAGATGGAATGCCTCATCTCCAGCAAAAAGGGCCTCCGGCCACCCGCACTCACCAAGCGAAACGCAGAGGTAAACCTCTACTTCACGCTGGTTTTCTGTGAGGTCGTGGTACCACCCCGGTTCGAGCCGGCCCATCCATGCGACAGCAAAAGGTGCCGCGTGGCTCTACCACTGTTAAAACGGTTCCACAAGTCAATAGAGAAATTATTTAGAAAGCATTTAAATGGGCGTATAAAAAATATACAATCAAAGGGTAATAAAGAAAAACCAGCAGAGAAGCACTTAGGATAAAAACAACCTTTTTTATATAGGGAAATGCCTACGCATACCCGCCTCTAGGGGTAAGAACGGATAATGTCAGACTAGCACCGACTAAAACCTCACGGTGTTCAACCTTGGCCGCATATTGACAGGGTGTGGCATTGCCAATATGTGGCGAAGGTGAAAGGAACACTTTCGCACACATCCGCGGCCATACCAACAATTCCATGGCAAGATCCTCTTCGGAAGAAGACTTCTTTTCCCTCTTTCTCTTTCTCAGGTAAGGCGCACCAGAATACTAGGCGCTGAACTCTACGAAGAGCATGTATGAAGGGAATAATGAAAGTGGACGAAGCAAAACAAGTATGTAAGGATAGTAGCAAGCGGAAAGAAGTGGTCTCTGCCTACCCCTACGGGAAAGAGGCGTGATTATATGTATGTATGTATGTGTGACCTCTACCGGCTCAACGGACCCCCTTCACTAATATTTAAAAAAACACCCTACAGGTCGGAAGAATAAAATAATAATTCAGGGACATATGAAAACCGCAAAACGCCTGAATCAATTCGATTGTCTTATTGTTCAAAAATCCCAGCCAGGCCAGCAGTGAGACGTATATATTATGGATGTCACTTTACTTTCGGTAGATATTCTTCGATGTTTCAAAGGCAATTATACCCTTTTTCCATTTAATCTGGTGAGAACCCTGAGAAACCTTAATATCGTAATGCGTTCGAGTCACACCTCCACACCAGGTGATATCAGAACCGGATGCCGGTTCGGTACACACGCATTATGTTATTGGTCATGGATCTTATATCGTATTAACTTATATACCATTCTGCCGTCATAAGAAGGCTAATCTACAGTTTTTTTTTAAATATTTAGATAAATTAACAAAAGGGTAAAAATGCAATTATTTTCGTTCATTGGTTTTTACGTAATTAAGTCACAAATATACATACATCTAAACTAATCCACATTTATAATATAGGATATTTAATCCTAAAATACTTCTAGATTTACTTATTTTACCTCTATTAATTCTCAAAGTATCAGAATATTTTTTAATTCCGAGTATACACAGTCAATTTCAGAAAAGTTGCAGATATGCCATTTTATTTAGGACGCGGCAATGTTATGTTTTTCTGGTCTATTTGACCACAGAAGCAACCTCGATTATTGTATTAACATTTCACACATTTGATCTAAACGGTTTGCTTCGTTGTTCGCATTGCGAATATAGGAAAGGAGTGCAATAATTAGCCAGCATCTGTCTTTTCATCCGATTACAATGTGACTGTATTCAGGGGCAGCAGTGAATAGGCTTTTGTTAAGCTAAGACAGTGTTCTATACCTTATTCGGCTACACAACTATCAGGCGAGCTAGTACGTAATTTTTTTTTATAGAAGAGGTGCAAGAAGGGGCAAACGAGCATGCGGCTCACCTGATGGCGTCGACCGCCGCTTGTGGACAACTGCAACACCAGGGGAATTGCATGTGGATTGCCAGACTTTTAAAAAGGATTAAGCTCGTTTCTTGAAGGTCTCTAAGGAACTGTACTGAAGGATTAAGTTACAGTATATAGGTATGCCGTGTAGTGGCGGTCAAGAATATCCACTACCCCATATCCTCCCGTGGGTGTCGTAAAAGGCGACAAAGGGAAACAGGCAGAAGATGGGCAGCAGCATCTTCCTGATAATAGCCAAAATTATAATAAAAAAAACTGCGGTTGCCAACCCGCTCGCCAAGCGTGGCAACTATGGCAAATACCCCCCAATGACTAAAGCAACAAACAGACGGCCCCCAGTCCCCGGCGGCCCCGCTATTCCTGGCTACGGTGGCGACCATGGTAACGGCGGGGCAGGGGGTGCTAAGAATCTCCGGTGGAGGTTCGGTTGCCACCTTAGACGACTCGACCTGGCAACGTACAACGCACGCACCCTGAGGACTGACGAGAAGATCGTGGAGCTGGAAGAAGAGATAGACAAGTTGCGCTGGCATATTATAGGATTATCCGAAGTCCGAAGAGAGGGGGAGGACACGGTAATCCTCGAATCCGGCAACTTGCTCTATCACCGGGAGGGCGACCATCTGTCCCAAGGAGGTGTCGGATTTATCGTCCACAAGTCTCTCGTTAACAACGTTGTAAAGATCGGGAGTGTGTCGACGAGGGTTGCGTACCTTATACTCAGAATCACCAAACGGTATTCGCTGAAGGTCATACAGGTTTACGCACCAACCTCGGCACACCCCGATCAGGAGGTGGAGGAAATGTATGAGGATATCTCTAGAGCCATGCATTCCTTCAAAACCCAATATACGGTGTTAATGGGAGACTTCAATGCAAAACTAGGCACAAGAGAGAACGGTGAGCTGAAAGTAGGGAAATTTGGAATAGGGCAACGGAACCCAAGGGGCCAGCAGCTGGCCGACTTCATGGAGAAAGAGGGACTCTTTATGATGAACTCTTTCTTCCAGAAGCGGCCCCACAGGAAGTGGACCTGGTCGAGCCCCGACGGTTCGACAAAAAATGAGATTGACTTCATTATGACGACCAGACGACAACTGTTCAGTGATGTCTCCGTGATCGCAAGGCTGAAAACTGGTAGCGATCACCGAATGGTTAGAGGCACACTGAACCTAAACGTTAAGTTGGAGAGGTCTCGTCTAATGAAGTCAACGCTCCGTCCCCCTCGTGCTCTAATCCAAAGTCCCGAAACCTTTCAGCTCGAGTTGCAAAACCGTTTTCAGTGCCTAGAAGACTGCAATGAAGTGGACGATTTGAATGACAAGCTCGTGGAAACTGTCCATGCGGTCGGAGCTAAGTTCTGCAAGACCCGCCACAGAAGAACACAAAAACTCTCCGATCACACTCTTAATCTCATGGCTATTAGACGGGAGATGAAGCTACATTCTTCAACAGATTTGACAGCATACAGGCAACTGAACAGACAGATCTCCAAATGCATGCGGCGGGACTTACGCAACTTTAATACAGCTCGTATTGAAGAAGCGATCGAGCGGAACCAAGGCTCCAAAGTCTTTGCCAGAGATCTGTCTGCCAGAAAGAGCCAACTGTCAAAGCTGAAGACCGAATGTGGCAGCATCGTTTCCGGGGCACCTGAGATTTTGAGTGAGATTGAGAGGTTCTATGGGCAGCTGTACACGTCATCGTTGGAGCCACACGCAAGTGTGAGTAACGATCCAAGAGCGAGTCTCATCCGACACTATTCCGAAGATATCCCGGACGTCAGTCTGAGCGAGATTAGAATGGCTCTCCAGCACCTTAAAAACGGTAAGGCCCCAGGCGAGGATGGAATTACAGCGGAGCTTCTGAAAGCGGGTGGAAGACCGGTACTCGAAGTCCTTCAGAAGCTCTTTAATTCCGTCCTCCATGGTGGCATTACACCGGAGGCGTGGAGCAGAAGTGCGGTGGTCTTGTTCTTCAAGAAAGGTGACAACGCTCTCTTGAAGAACTACAGACCGATTTCCCTTCTGAGCCGCGTCTACGTGCTGTTTTCGAGAGTCATTACGAATCGTCTCGCGCGCAGACTTGACGACTTCCAGCCTCCCGAACAAGCCGGTTTCCGAAAGGGCTTTAGCACCATAGACCACATACATACCCTTCGGCAAGTTGTACAGAAGTCCGAAGAGTACAATTTGCCACTATGTCTGGCGTATGTGGACTATGAGAAAGCCTTTGATTCCGTCGAAATTTGGGCGGTGCTGCAGTCCCTTCAGCGGTGCCAAGTTGACTGTCGGTATATCGAAGTGTTGAAGTGCTTGTACAGTAGGGCTACGATGGCTATCTGAGTACAGAACCAGAGTACGAAACCTATCCAATTGCAGAGAGGTGTAAGACAGGGTGACGTCATATCCCCGAAACTCTTCACCGCTGCATTGGAAGACGTTTTCAAGCTTCTGGACAGGAAAGGGTACGGTATCAACATCAATGGCGAGTACATCACTCACCTTCGATTTGCCGACGATATAGTCCTTATGGCAGAATCGCTGGAGGGCCTAAGCACTATACTCAATGACCTCAATAGTGTTTCCCAACGGATAGGTCTTAAGATGAACATGGACAAAACAAAGATTATGTTTAATGTCCATGTCACACCTATGCCGGTAGTTGTTGGGAGCACTAAGCTCGAAGTTGTTGACGAGTATGTTTACCTGGGACAAATAGTCCGACTAGGTAAGTCCAACTTCGACCGAGAGGTCAATCGACGGATTCAACTCGGCTGGGCAGCGTTCGGGAAGCTACGACACATCTTCTCGTCAGACATACCTCAAAACCTGAAAACGAAATTGTACAACCAGTGCGTGTTGCCAGTGATGACTTACGGAACTGAGACGTGGTCCTTCACTGCTGGCCGTATGAGGAAGCTCAAGGTCGCTCAGCGAGCTATGGAGAGGGCTATGCTCGGAGTTTCTCTGCGTGATAAACTTGGAATGAGGATATCCGCAGTAGAACCAGAATAACCGACATAGCCCAACGAATTAGTAAGCTGAAGTGGCAGTGGGCCGGCCATATAGCTCGAAGAACCGACAACCGATGGGGAAGAAAGGTTCTCGAGTGGCAGCCTCGTACCGGTAGGCGAAGTGTAGGGCGTCCCCCCACGAGATGGAGTGACGACCTGGTAAGACATGCAGGAAGTCGATGGATGCAGGTGGCTCAGGACCGTGCTTTGTGGCATTCTTTGGGGGAGGCCTATGTTCAGCAGTGGACTTGTGAAGGGCTGTAATGATGATGATGATGATGATGTAGGTCCCACTGCTGGGCACAGGTCTTTCATTTTTGAGAGGATTTTAGGGCAAGGAAATGTCCCCAATGGCGATCTTCAAATTTTAGGATTACCAGGAGTAGTTAAAGGAAATATTAGTAATGTTAAAAGCATTACTAGGGTATTATCTTCTATAATATAAAAATGAATCGCTGAATGTGTTGCTAAGCGCAAATCTCGAGAGTAGCTGAACCGATTTCTCTAATTCTTTTTTTATAATATTTCATGAAGTACGAAGATGGTTCTTACGGAGTGAAAATTTTAAAAAATTGCCTGAAAATGTCTAAAAACAACACTTTTCTATATTCCCATACTAAAGATTCGTAATAATACTTAAAAGTCAATTTGAACTTTAATACCTTACCATAAAGTTTAAGTGTAAATATTAATGTCAATATTTGTGTAGGTATCATAATAAATCAGAAATTGTAATTATCATTGTGATTTTTTAGTTTTTTTTTTTATAGGATAAGGGTGACAAACGAGCACACAGTCCACCTGATGGTAAGTGGTTGCTGCGGCCCGTAGACATCTACATCTATCCTCTGTTACAAATCAAAATGCAGATGCGTTGACACCCGTGAGGACTAAGATGGAATGCCTCATTTCCAGTAAAAAAGGCCTCCGGCCACCTGCACTCACCAAGCGAAACGCAGTGGTAAACCTCTACTTCACGCTGGTTTTCTGTGAGGTCGTGGTACCACCCCGGTTCGAGCCGGCCCATCCGTGCGACAGCAAAAGCTGCCGCGTGGCTATACCACTGTTAAAAAGTGACTATTAAAAGAATTTAAGTGTTTTATAATTTTTATTTTTTGACATAATCTTACTAGCTGACCCGGTGTCCCGAATAGCAGAATAAGTATTAAAAAAAAATTTAAGAATCAACTGTTAGGCGGTACGACGTTCGCCGGGTCAGCTAGTTTATTATATAAATAAATAAATAAAAATCTTAGTCCTCTAGGTTGACGACGAATCAAAATTTTGATTCTTCGTCGAGAATAGTTGTCTATAGGTTATAGCATCCACTTACCATCAGGATAGTTGTCTATAGGTCGTAGCATCCATTTACCGTCTGGATAGTTGTCTATAGGTCGTAGCATTCATTTACCATCTGGTTGGGCTATGTTTACGTTTCTTGTCCCTTCTTCTATATGGAATAAAATCCACTGCGGTAAACAGGTATTCTCTTATTTTTGAGAGGCCTATGCAGTAAAAAAGAGAGTGCCGCATTGTTTAAGTACGGAATGCTGAACTTCACTTGTATTTTCAATACGAGTAGGTATTATTTTTCAGACATGCGGGCTTCCTCACTATGTTTTCCCTTACGGAAGTGCATGCAAAAAAATTACGGAGACAATCATGTCAATTAAAACACTTTTCAAACGACTTGAAAAAAGGAGAAGGTACTCAATTAGACTGTATTTTTTATGTGGTTTACTTCAGAACTTTTCTTGGTGAATCGATTTTGATGATTCTTTTTTATTTGAAAGCTAGTGCTTGACATGTGGTCCAGTAGTGCTTCAGTTATAAATTAATCATGCCGTATATAATTGACTTCGACCACATTGATGATGTTCTCATTTTATTTATATTGAAGTCGATTGACAAAACAAAATTTTAAATTTCACCACTTGTTAACTGTAGTATCTGTAGCAGGAAGAGGTTGACATATTTTTGTTTTCACTGCCTCGTTGGCGTAGTTGTCGTAAACGCAGTTGCTGATCATGAGGCCCTGGGTTTGAATCTTGGATCGAGCTAAAATCAATTATTGGGTTTTTCTATAAAGAAATTCTCTTGGCGATGTTTCAACACCATGCCTCGGAAAGCACGTGAGGCCTAAGCCATCGGACTATGAGAGTGAGGGAATAGAGAGTGCACCTATGTTCGCGTGTACACTTTAGCATTATAATCCTGTACTGCGCAGTTGGCTAGTCTCCGTTGAGACTGGGCGCCGTGAGCGAATTTCGGCCTGGAGGACATTTTATAATGTCTACGCAATAAACAATCATACTATGTCTATATCTGTATATATCATATATTATGTATTTGTATATTATTTATAGCATATTGACAGCTCCGTGGCGCAGTGGCTTAGCAATGAGTTGTTGCGCCGGGGGCCGCGGGTTCGAATCCCGCACGGAACAAGTATTTGTATGGCCTACAAATAATTGTTCCGGATCTGGATGTTTGTCCTCGTGCAATGTATATTTGTAAACTGCCTCCACGATACAGGAGAAAATCCTAGTGTGGGGGTAACGTTTTTTTTTTAAAAAAAATAAGAAATAGGTATTTTTCGATCGTCAGTTATAAATTATTCGTCGAATAAATCGAATAAAATTGAAACAACGTACCTTCATTCATATGTCCTTGAAAAATAAATTAAATTGATTCAGTTTCATATATCAAGATTATGACTTAAGTTTATTTTAATGTATCCATTTAAACATTAACTTATTACATAAACTTTCATAACTCTTGAGGTTTTAATTGACGCAGTTCTGCTACTCAGCAAGCGTAACAAAAGATTTGTGTCAATGAGTGTACTCGGTGCTAACGAATGAAATAACTGTGTACACACAATTCATCAGTAGTAGCATTGTCTTACTGTTGGTTTCACGCAACTTTGTTGCTTATTTGTTTGTAATAAGGGTGAATATGGCGTATATGGTTGTAGTGGATGCCGTGGTGGTGTGGGGATGTACGGTAACGGTCATTATCTTCAGTGAGTCACGCCAGTACTGACGGAAAAAGTCACGAAACTTTAGGGTTGGTTTGCATGAGATTGATCTAATTTTAGGGTAATAGTCAAACGCATGTTAAATGTATTTTGACGCTTACATTATAACCGTGGTAAATGTTGTGTGTGTGTGTGTGTGTGAGGAGAAATATGCTGCAAATCGGCGCTGGTGTTCTGTGCGAGTGTGTGCAATAACACAGCTTATTATTATTACTTACTATTATATTATAGCTCGAATAACCAACAACCGATGGGGAAGAAAGGTTCTCGACTGGCAGCCTCGTACTGGTAGACGAAGTGTAGAGTATTCCCCCTACTACATGGAGTGACGACCTGGTAAGACATGCAGGAAGTCGATGGATGCAGGTGGCTCAGGAACGTACTTTGTGGCATTCCTTTGTCCTCTTTTTATAGAATAAGGTTGACAAACGAGCACACATTTTACCTGATAGTAAGTGGTTGCTGTGGCCCATAGACATCTACATCTATCTTCGTTTGCGAATTAAAATGCAGATGCGTTGTCAGCCGTGAGGACTAAGATAGAATGCCTCTTTTCCTGTAAAATAGGTCTCCGGTTCTCTACACTCAGCATACGAAACACAGCAGCATTAAGCTGCTATTAATATAGCTGCAGCATGGCTCTACCACGTAACTTGGGGAGGCCTATGTTCAGCAGTGAACTTGTGAAGGACTTCAATAATGATGATGATGATTTTGCATTTAACTAGGGATCGTATTTTTTTTTATAAAACTATAGTATCCATGGACACTTGCTGGCAACTTTATACAAAGAAGGCAACAGCTGCGTTGTCCTTTATGAGGACTTAGATAGAATGCGTTACATGTAATCATACTGGTTCTCTTATACCCTTCAAACCGGAACACAGCAGTGCACGTCCTGATATTTGGCGGTTGGATTAGGTAAGAGTGTGGTGCCGGTGGAGGATGTTGGCCCAGGATCGTGTCCGTCTGATTTTAAGTCGATTCTGTGCGTCATACATCTATCCGGAACATACATCTATCCATACGCCTATACGGAAACAAAATGCAGGAGCTTGTTTCCTTTTAGGAATAAGATGCTTCATTACTAGGTAAAAGAGTCTGTGGTACTTGTCACCTATTATATACAACAGAGTCAGTAAATAAGCGCTACTGTCATTTAGTACAGCACAGCTGTTAGCTGAAATAGGGACCTAATTTGACTTCACATAAATAAAATGTTTTTTTTTATATCTCGTGTTATTTTATTTTTATTTGAGATGTCAAATAAAGTTTTCTTTCTTTCTTTCGAAAACAGCGGCTTGATGCCTTGGCCATGCATTTTCACGCTGGTATTCTGTAAAGGCGTGTTCTTCCTCCGACGCGTTGACCGATATATTCTTCACTTCTTGCATCTACGACTTTGGAGGTCCCGGGTCCGATCCCTGGTCAGGTCAAATTAGTTATTAGATTCTTCTGTCGAGAAATTCTCAGTAGCGGCCCGGAATTAGGAATTTGGTGTTTCACCCCCGTGGAAAGTACGTAAAGTCGTTGGTATTGCGCTTTATGTCTCTCCGGTCCTGTCGGATTGCCGTCTCATCGGACTGAGAGTGAGTGAATAGAGAGTAAAACCTGCGTTTGCGTCCCCCACTATGATACTGTCCTGCGTAGATGGTCAGTGTAGGTGTTCCATCTTAGTTCGCGGGGATGACAACATATCTTTTTTTTATATAAGATAAGGAAGGGTAACAAACGAGCACACAGTCCACCTAATGGTAAGTGGTTGCTGTGGCCCATAGACATCTGCATCTATCCTCGATTACAGATCAAAATGCAGATGCGTTGTCACCCGTGATGACTAAGATGGAATGCCTCGTTAACAGTAAATAGGGTGGGTCTCGAGTTCTCTACACTCACGATACGAAACACAGCAGCATTGAGATGCTATTTTACGCTGGTACTCTGTGAGAGCGTGGTCCTTCCCCGGGCGAGCCGATCCATTCGTGTTACAACCATACTAATAATATAGCTGCAGCATGGCTCTACCACGTATTATATCTGAATTTTGATTCTCAATCGAGGATAGTAGATGTCTATTTGGGTACATCATCCACTTACCATCAGGTGGACTGTGTGTTCGTTTGTAAGCCTTATTCTATTTAAAAAAAAAGATCCACGGATTTAATAGTTTAAAGAACACTCATTTATAATACGTTTCCTTTAAAATCAATTACAAGCCGGAAAATCACTGTTACGTAAGTACACATAAACAAACACAGATAGTGTTTGCCTCATAGTAAATAGACTTCATCCGCACTAGCCTTGGTTGTTATCAGACGCGGGCGCTCCATGTGAACCAGGCTTTATCTGAAACCAAGGTTTCCACGGACGCTTTGCTAGTCGTCATCTAACAGTGGTAGAGGGCTGTGTTTTTGTGGAAAAAATGTGTGTGCTTTGATTTTGCACAAAGGATTGTAAGAATCGTTAGCGCTTTTGGGTTAGACAGTTACAGTAAAAAAAGGTGTATGTGAAAAATTGTTTTGTGTTACGATTGTTGTGTTTCGAAATGTTTAAAAATAAGTGAAATTGGTGTAAATACATGACAAGTAATTAAGTGTATGGTATGACTTTTTTTTTCAATTGTGTTCGTCTATTTTGCACATTAGCTTTTTTTTGGTGGCGGTTTTTCTTTTTTTTTATTACTTGCACAGTGTAGTGTAACATGTATATAGATCTCATGCAGTGTTAGCTTTAACTAAGTGGGTCATATTTTTTTCTGGAGTGTTTTTTTTTCCTCGGAGAATAGATAATAAATGGAGGCACACGATAACGGTGAATATGTTACATATTATCCTTGATCTCTATTGTTTTGGTGGTTTTCGGCAAGTTTCTAAACTAAATTCATTCAAGAGATTAAGTATAATAATATTTATACATTGATAATTTCTAAATACGAATTGAAACTAGCTCAGACAAGACTCCGTTTAAGAGACGTATTCTATAAATAGCCACAGTTTCTTCTTATTTAAACAGTTTTTTTTATGAATATTGGTAATGCGAAGGAGCTTAGGGGGTCGGTTTCTGACACCTATCCTCGAAATGATTTTATGCCTTGTAAATTACGGCACATCGCACTTTACAAGGTGCAAGTTCGGTCTCACATTGAATACTGTTTTCATCTCTGGGCAGTGGCACCCCAGTGCCAACTCCTTCTACTTGAATCCGCATATAACGAACATCTGCTCGAATCGTCAACGACCGTGTTCTTTCTCATCGGCTCTATTCACTGGAGCTGCGAACAGGTGGTGCATCCCTTTGAATTTTCAAATTTTCATACATTTCATTTCATTTTTCAAGCTCATTGTTCGCCTGTAGTGTATACAAATAAATAAAATTGATGTTTCTGTTTGTAATGTCAAAATAACAGCTTTTTACTAAATGCATATGAAAGTATATACGGTACTTTTAACCAAAACACAATTTTTTTAAATTTTTGGCAGTCTGTCTGTCAGTCTGAGTGACTGTTTGTTCCGGTTAATCTCCGAAATGGGTGTACCGATTTTGACGAGACTTTCACTGGCAGATAGGTAATGTTATAAGGAGTAATTTAGGCTACTTTTATTTTAGGAAAAGAATGGGGAACAAAAATTAATACCCTTATTTACACGCGAGCGAAGTCGCGGCGTACAGCTAGTTGTATTATTATACAACCACAACAAGACCGTATTTTGTTTTCCTTCTCTGTCATTCACCATTTATAACAGCCTATTAAAATTCCACTGCTGAACATAGGCCTCCCCCATAGATTGCCTCATTGCATTGTGTTGACAACTGTAGTTTTAGTACTTATTATTGATTTTTTTTTCAGGAAGATGTGTGGTCATCTTCTGTTTTAATTTCTCTCTATCGCCTCTTGCAACTTCCACAGGAAAGTGTTTTTAGTGCTTTAGTTGTTTTTATTTATACGGCATTCCTTTGCTTAATTTATTTTACTATTTGTTTTTATTTACATCCATCCATATATTACAACCAACAAGTTCACTGCTAAATATATCATAGGAAGTATTCATATGGGGGTATCAAAGCATACGAAGAGATAGAGGTACGCCTTTCCGATTTTTGCTCTTCTCTACGTACCCAATGGAATGCGAAACGTGCCACCGTAGTCTGTAACCACAATGGAAAACCGTTTCATTAACACGAGGAGCAGGTAGATCACCCATGAACGGTTCTAGTGGAATATGACGAGTACGGAAACAGCGTAAACTCTTCGATAAACAGTGTCGAATCGCTCGTTTAGGCGAAATAATCCAAAATCGCTGTCTTAAGAGATATTGCATACTATTTGTTTTTATTTCCATTCATCCATCTATTACAACAAGTCCACTGCTGAATATACCATTATTTTGATATAGTTGCCACTTTTGGCAGGCGGTTATCAGGAGTATGCTGTTGCCCATCTCCTGTTTCAGTTTACCTCTGTCATCTCTTACGATACTCACGGGACGATACGGGGTAGTGGATATTTTTACACCGCCACTACACGGTTTAGCGTTTTATTTGTTTTTTTTTTTAGTGTGCAACTAAGTAAGAGAATTGTATTCGTCGTCATTTTCAACCACAAGTCCACTGCTGAACATAAGCCTGCCCCAAGGTATGCCACAAAGCACGCTCCTGAGCCACCTGCATCCATCGACTTGTGGAACGAGAACCTTTCTTCCCCATCGATTGTCGGTTTTTCGAGCTTCGAGATAATTGTATTGAGAGAAAGAAATTCTCTTATGAAATGTCCTTTAAAGTAGATCAATATATTGAGAACAATAAACTATACTACATACTACAAATAAATAAAATTGAAGTGTTTGTTTGTAATGTCAAAATAACAGCTTTTTACTAATTGCATATGGAAGTATATACGGTACTAATAACAAAAACACAATTTTTAAAATTTTTGTCTGTCTGTCTGTCTATTTGTTTCGGCTAATCTCCGAAACGGCTGGATCGATTTTGACGGGACTTTCGATGGTAGATAACTGATATTATAAGGAGTAACTTAGGCTACTTATATTTTATAAACATAATTAGGGTTCCGCGCAACATAATTAAATCCCTAAATTACACACGGACGAAATCGCGGGGAATAGGTAATAATCAATATATTGAGAACAATAATGTTTGGAAATAACTCCCCTATAGCTAGTGAATTGATTTAATATTGAAATACACTTTTAGAAATATACATTTGGCAACTGTGTAATATCGCATAATTTTTTTTTTGGATCGGGCTAGAATCCCGCACGTAAGAAGTTATTGTCCTTGTGAAATTTATTCTTATGCTGCCTCCACGATACAGGAGAAAATCCTAGTAACGTTTTTTTAAAAACTCTTGTCAAAATTTGTAAAATATGTGTATAATACAAAATTATCTTTTATTTATATATATTTTGAAATAATGGCATAATTGTGGAGATAAAAATGCCGTCGGGTGTTCGACAATATTTAAATCCGAAACATCGAGGAGAATTTCCAAACAAAGCAATAATTGTAACAATGGGTTTATTGTTTGGAAAACGCGACGGAAACTATTGCTAAATGTTGCGAACCGTTGCGAAAAAACTTGGTCATTATAGTGATTACCTAAATAGACCACCAGTTATGAAGCGAGTTTTCAAGCTATAATAATAATCTATCTGCGCGGGACTGGATTATCGTGCCGGAGTGTCTGCACAAGGTGCAAGCACAAGTTATATATATACGTGGTAGAGCCATGCTGCACCTATATTAGTAGTATAGTTGTAGCACGAATGGGTCGGCTCGATCGGGGTAGGACTACGCTCTCACAGAATACCAGCGTCAAATAGCAGCTTAACACGGCGGTGTTTCGTATGGTGAGTGTAGAGAACCGGAGACCCATTTTACTGGAAAAGAAGCATTCTATGTTAATCCTCACGGCTGACAACGCATCTGTATTTTGATTCATAATTGAGGATAGATGTAGATGTCTATGGGCCACAGCAACCACTTACCATCAGGTGGACTGTGTGCTCGTTTGTCACCCTCATCCTATAAAAAAAACCAAAAAAAATCAAGTGGATTCACTACTCCCCCACTTTCATAGTTCGATCGAACGATTTTTCGACACGACCCTTAGATATCAGGCGCAGTACCAACGGCTTTACGTGCTTTCCGAGGCGTGGGGTGAGGGGTCGAAACGCTGCCAACTTTCTGAATCTGCGCTGCTACTGAGAATTTCTGAACAGAAATACCCAAAACTGATTTTGGCGCGACCCGGGATTCGAACCAGGGCCGTCATGGTTAGTAACCGCGTTTACGACCGCTATACTAACGTGGTAGTCAAGTAAGCGTTGAATGTCGTGTCTGACAACAAAAACAAAAAGAGTATTTGACGCACTATTATCATGTGATCAGCTTTCATTATAAAAATATTAACATAAAAGCTTAACTCCACCGTAGGACTTTCTCTTGCACCTAGAAGAAGGTTTATATACATTATTTGCACTAGGACACGTCCAGAACTGGAACAATTATAGGTGGGGGGCTATACAAACACTTGCTCCGTCCTCAGCAACCACTAAAGCCGTCGAAGTTAATTAGATGTAGATGTCTATATCATCTATATAATCTAGGACACGATTACCATCAGGATGACTGTGTGCTCGTTGATAACCCATATTCTATAAAACAAACCGTAACATAATATAATTTTTTTATAGGATTGGGTGACAAACGAGCACACAGGCCACCTGATGGTAAGTGGTTGCTGTGACCCATAGACATCTAGCCTCAATAAAGTATCAAAATGCAGATGCGTTGTCACCCGTGAGGACTAAGATGGAATGCCTCTTTTGCAATAAAAAGATTATCCGGTTCTCTACACTCACCATACGAAACACAGCAGCGTTAAGCTGCTATTTGACGCTGGTATTCTGTGAGAGCGTGGTCCTTCCCCGATCGAGTCGACCCATTCGTGCTACAACGATACTATCTACTAATATAGCTGCAGCATGGCTCTACCATGTATGAAAATAATACCACGTATGAAGTCAATTAAATAGAAATTTTTAAGGATAACTGAAAAACTACCGGGCAGATCTTGATCTATTTTATGTGGGAGAAACACCAGCTTTCAAATAAAAAAGAATCATCAAAATCGGTTCACCTAGAAAAAAGTTCTAAGGTATAACACATAAAAAAACAATTGAATTGAGTATCTCCTCCTTTTTTGAAGTCGGTTAAAAATAACAATAAATAATAACGTTTAATTGAAATTTAAATATGCGTTCAACGACACGGAGATAACGCATCCCACGTTATCGCGATGCACAGAAGCACTACAGAATTTTTCCGTGGAAGGACTCACACTATGGTAGGGTGTTGTTATAAATATGTGAGTGCGTAGTACTTACAAATATTTCTAACAAAAAAGAGGGAAACGAATCAGAATCGGCGTTCTAATAATGATTTAAAAAAAACTGCGGTTGCTAACCCGCTTGCGAACCCGTGGCAACTAATGGCAAATGAGACTATCTATGTGGGGGGCCTATGTTCAGCAGTGGACTTTAATAGGCTGTAACGGTAACAGCACAGCACTTACTATCTTCGGATTCCCATAAGATCCATAAAACTACGATTTTTGAATACCAATGTCCTATTATATAGATATGGTAGCTGTTCCCCGCGACTTCGCCGCGCGTAATTTAGGGTTTTAATTTCATTTCGCGGAACCTTGATTATTTTTCTAAAATATAAGTAGCCTAAGTTACTCCTTATAGCATGAGATATCTACCAGTGAAAGTCCTGTCAAAATCCGTCTAGCCGTTTCGAATATTAGCCGGAACAAGCAGACAGATTTAGAATATAAAATTTTTTTTTTATAAGTACCGTATATACTTTTATATGAAACTAGCTGACCCGGCAAACGTAGTTTTATCCTATACATTATTTCTAGGAAATAATTTTTAGTTTTAAAAATTAAAAAAAACAGGGATTGATCGTTGAAGGGTGAAAATATCAAGTTTTATGTATTTTTCAATGCTAAATTATAATAAAATAAAAATAACAAAATTTGTTAAAAAAAAAGAAAAAAATATTTAGGGGTGGGTCACCCTTATCATTTAGGGGTTTGAAAAATAGATGTTGGCCGATTCTCAGACCTACCCGATATGCACACAAAATTTCATACAGATCGGTTCAGCCGTTTTGGAGGAGTTTGGTAACAAATACCGCGACACGAGAATTTTATATATTAGATTAATAAAAAGCTGTTATTTTGACATTACAAACAGACACTTCAATTTGATTTATAACAGGAAGCTTAAATTAGGCTCTCTGTTGTTTGTTTTTTTAATTTTTTTAATTATAGTATAATTTTATAATATCAAAGTCAAAAGTTAAACCTTTTGAACCCCATAAATCCACCACTCCATATGGACGATATGCAGTGGGTGTAGTAAGAGGCGACACAGTCGAGAGAACTGAAACGTGAGATGGCCAGCACCATCTTCCTGATAACGACATAAAATTAAAAAAAAGCTATAGCAAAATACCCTCTATGAGGCACTTTATGAGGGAGGCCTATGTTGAGCAGTAAACTTTTATAAGTTGTAAATTGTAATGGATATATGAAACCTTTTAAGAAAGTTAAAATCCTAAAAAGTAATTTAATTGGTTTAAGATCTCCCACCGCTTCGAAAAGTGAGACCTATACCACAGAATATAATCTAATTTATAAAAATTAATTTTTGTTTGTTCGTATTTTATGCGTTGCCATAACGTTCATCTAATTGCGGTAAAACTTTGTCAACTTATTGCTTGCACTTGCGCGAAGGTTATAGGCGTATTACAACTAACCTACAATAGGTGGCGCGCGTATCGTACTGACAAATTTATTTGAAAGTTATTCATCACTCAACTTCAATGAATGTATTATCATTCCCAATTAAACAATATAACTCTTGCAAAGTGAAAACGATGTTTCCACAATTACTTTTTCTTTGTCAGCAACGCGCCCGGTACCAGCCAGTACTGTATAGATTTAAAAGAGTAATTTTGTTCTGTGTTAATGCCTATACATATAGAGAAAAAACGACAACACATTGTCATTGTTTTTTTAATCAAAACTGATAATTCCACTTGATATCTCAATAATTGAATTGAATTATTTTAACTGAGTATGTAATGTTGGTATTACATTTTATTTTTTGTGCCAGTGGTAAGTGCAGACAGAATTTTATTTCCATACGTCCTCACTCTACAAGTAGTGAATTTTATAACAGGGCCTCGCAAAGTATGAACAGTTTTTTTTTTAAATTTATTTAGCATCTCTTATTTTTTATACGTGGTAGAGCCATACTGCAGCTATATTAGTAGTATAGTTGTATGTTGCACGAATGGGTCGGCTCGACCGGGGAAGGACCACTATCTCACAGAATACCAGCGTAAAATAGCAGCTTGACGCTGCTGTGTTTCGTATGGTGAGTGTAGAGAACCGAAGACCCTTTTTACTGGAAAATAGGCATTCCATCTTAGTCCTCACGGGTGACAACGCATCTGAATTTTGATTCTTTATTGAGGACTAGCTGTTCACCGCGACTTCGCCCGCGTGCAATTTAGGGTTTTAATTTGTTGCATGGAACCCTAATTATTTTTCTGCCGACTTCCAAAAAGGAGACGGTACTCAATTCGACTGTATGTTCTTTTTTATGTGTGTTACCTCATAACCTTTTACTGGATGAACGGATTTCGATGATTCTTTTTTTATTTGAAAGATGGTTTTTCTCGTGTGGTCCCATATAAATTTGATTAAAGTCAGACCAACAGTTTTTGAGTTATTCTTATATTGTAATAACTTATATTGAAATCGGCTGTACAATTTTTTTTATTTTAAATTATCTATAATAAAAGTAGCTGAAGTTACTCTTTATGACATCAGCTATATGTCAGTGAAAGTCCTGTCAAAATCGGTCCAGCCGTTTCGGAGATTTGCCGGAACAAACAGTCACTCAGACAGACAAAAATTTAAAAAAGTGTATTTTTGTTATAAGTACCGTTTATACGCTCATATGCATTTAGTAAAACGCTGTAACTTTGACATTACAAACAGATACTTCAATTTTTAAAATGTTTAGATAGATGTAGATGTCTATGGGTCACAGCAACCACCCTATCCTATATAAAAAAGAATCTAATATTATTAGGAATTTTACCATGTAGGTATTTTAAAAGATTTACTTACGAAAGAATTTTAATTAAGGATGTTAAAAATTAATAAGCTAAAATCCGCGTAGTAAAATAGAATGATATTATGTCCTATTGCGTGCACCATCCCATCCACGTCACAACTAATCCTAACACCACTACACTAGGAAAGTTACATCACCGTCGATAATACGACCACGTGTTTCGTCTATAAACGAGGCATCGTCAGGTGAAATAGACTCTTCGGTGACTAACCGCTAAGACTTAGTTGTGTTGGGATTAGTGATGATGGGAATAGTGAACACTATTGAGAGGTGCTCTTCTATCTACGTAAGACATTAATCAATTGTTAACAATTATACAAATAAATAAAATTGTGAAGTGTCAATGTCAAAGTAACTGGTTTTTACTAAATGCATAATATGAAAGTAATACGGTACATAAAACAAAAAACAATTTTTAAAATCTCTGAAACGACTGGACCGATTTTAACGGGACTTTCACTGACAGATAGCTTATATTATAAGAAGTACCTTAGGGTATTTTTCTTTTTAAAAAAATAATTAGGGTTCCGTGAAAAGAATTTAAACACATCGCAATAAATTCCACACAGTCAAAGTCGCGGGGAATACCTAGTCTTTAATGTAATGGCAAAGTAATGCCTGTTTCTGTTAAAGAACCAATTTTTAGTTTTGTCTTTAGCCAACCGTATATATATATACACCTAGATAATACTAAGAGGGTAATTATTCTTAGTACAGACGGTCACCAAGTAATTTAACTCACATTCAGAACCATCTCTAATTACATGCAAGCAGTCGCGCACGGAACGCTATCTGCACCTTTGTTTATCTTAAAATATATTTATAATAGCGTGTTGCGTTCTTAGAAAACAGAATGTCTACTTCCTTTGTAAAGCAATAAACAGTACTTAGCCTCATGATTAAGGCACAGATTACTACTAGTTTAGGAACGGATAGGTTCGAATCTCCTATTATCTGGATTTTTTAAAAAGAATAACCAATCCGCCCTGGCTTCGCACGGTTGATTTCTGGATCTCGACAATAACGCCACCTACCAATTCCAATTGTGAATCTAAACCATTCTCTAATCAACTTATGGTAGGTAGTATCATTTTTAAAGATAGCACAAAGTATGTTTAAGTTGCAAGTCGTAACCGTTCTCTTTCTACACTTTAGATTAAGTAATAGTACTTGTGCACAGTGGTAATGATGGACCATCTGCAATTTTGATTCGATCTGCGTAGATCGGACCAAAAATTAATATTCAAAAACTGAAGGTTGCCGGGCTAACTATGACATCGGGATGTCAAACACCTTAGTCACCCACGTGACCACGGGTGCTGTAAAGCACCCGAAACGTCGGGAATCAAAAAGTTAAATTAAAACGCGATAAAATCCGTAAAAATTAGTTTCATTCAATTATACAAATGTTTCTTGATATCATTTTTCTCTTAATAATTTAAATTCTTTAGATATTATATATTTTCACATATTTAGGCAATTTTTGTTATATTTTAACAATCCAAGAAATGATATCTAGGACAAATTTGTCTGGGTCACGTCGGTTTCGTGGATATACTTATATCACTACTTGTTTTATTAGTAAACATTAACTTATTTTTAAAAACAAACATGACAACTTCATAAATGTATAGTGACGGGAGGGTAATATACCAAGTCTTTTAAATAATTGGTTTACACAATTCGCTTTTTGAATGTATTTCAGTTCACTACTGGAAACTAATGTCGCGAGGAAGAATTAACCTACGTGGTAGAGCCATGCTGCATGTATATTATGGTTGTTGCACGAATGGGTCAGCTCGACCGTGGACGGATCACGCTTAGAATAATAGCGTAAAATAGCAGCTTAATGCTGTTGTTTCGTACGGTGAGTGTAGAGAAACGGATATCCTTTTTACTGGAAACGAGGCCCTCTATCTTAGTCCTCAGGAGGGACAACGCATCTCCATTTTGAGTCTGTGAGCCACAATCCACTTACCATCAGATAGACTGTGTGCTCGTTACCTTATTAAAAAATCATGTTATATTTAATAATGAACATATGTACGCCGCGATCGCTGGCCTATTGCAACTTTAGTAAGCTGAAGTGGCAATGGTCCGGTCATATAGCTCGAAGAACCGACAACCGATGGGGAAAAAAGGTTCTCGAGTGGCGGCCTCGTACTGGCGGACGATGTTTAAGGCGTCCCTCGACTAGATGCAGTGACGACCTGGTAAGACATGCAGGAAGTCGATGGATGCAGGTGGCTCAAGACCGTGCTTTGTGGCATTCTTTGGGGGAGGTCTATGTTCAGCAGTGGACTTGTGAAGGCCTGTAATGATGATGATGATGATATGCTGCGATCACTGTCATATTATGTCTGACAGATATTTTCATAAAATTTCCATTTATCGAATTTCTTACACCGCTATGACGAAACAGTGTAAAGGATTAACTCACCCTACTGTCCCGGGGTTATATTGAGACACGTAATGTCATACAATACAGTACTACGAACTGTGTAATCAGTATAAAACACACACGCACACACAAACACGCACACAAACGCATATGGCTAATTTCACGACATACATAATAAAGATAACGAAGGTCATGTTAAAACAAATTCGGATCAACTGTTCGGAATTATTCCCTTGAAGATTATCGCGTCGTTTCCTTTGATCCAGTTCAACGTGCTAAAATGATAAAAACGTGCCCAATTTGAGTCCAAGATTCGCTTGGCGTCCGTGTGTCTGATCACCCCCAATGTTTTGAACCTCTCGGCATGTTATCAACGCGTAATTAGTCGGATAGTGATGTCTCTTTATTACTTGTTTATAAACTTAAAACTAGTTAATAATTTACAGTTCGGTCCGTAATGTTCCAGACAATTTGAACGTAAATGTTTCACATTATTACAACTGAAGTTAAATTGTATATTGGTTTATTTTTAATATACTTCAAAAGGGAAGAGGTTCTCAATTCGACTGTATGTTTTCTTTATATGTATGTCACGCAATATCGTCGCAGATTGTGAACCAATTTTTATGACTTTTTTAAATTTTTTTTCATTATACTTTAAGGGTGGTCTCATGTAAATTTGGAGAAAAAAAGTCACCCCTAAGGGTAGCAAAAAAATGACTTATTTTTTAGCAATCCGATAAGGACAATTGCAGATTCGACTGAATAGCCTAAGTAATAATTTAAAGTTAAAAATTTTGTACAACCGACTTCAATATAAATTATTAAGAATAACTCAAAAACTATTGGTATGACCTTGATCAAATTCATATGGGACCACACGAGAAGCATCAGCTTTCAAATAAAAAAAGAATCATCGATATCGGTTCACCCAGTAAAAAGTTATGAGGTAACACACATAAAAAACCATGCAGTCGAATTGAGTACCGGCTCCTTTTTGAAGTCGGTAGAAAAGAAATTGTTAACATCTGGAACAAGGGGTGAAATTAAAAATTTTGTACAACATCATCAATGTAGTCGAAGTCAATTAAATACGCATTATTAAAAATAACTCAAAAACTACTGGTCATATCTTGACAATATTTATATGTTACCACATAGGAAGCACCAGCTTTCAAATTAAAAAAAAATATCAAAATCAATTCACCTAGAAAAAAGTTCTTAGGTAACAAATTAAAAAAAATACAGTAGAATTGAGAACGTCCTCCTTTTGTTGAAGTCGGTTGAAAAGTGTCTGACACATCATTATTTATAGTCCATCTTCTTAGCAATCGATATAGAAGATGGAAGATCTTCTAGATATTAGATATTATCTTGACATGATCAAAATTAAAAATGAAATTTATACGTACCCAAGAAAACAACTCTACATTGTTAGTTATTTGAATATCGATATATCTAATTGTATTATTATCACTATTGTAGTACATCACTAGCAATGTTGTGTAGTGACCTAGCCTCGTTCGTGTGTGCGTTGGTCGTCCACCGCGAGAGGGAGCCAAGAACTAAATTGACATTTACATTTATATACCAAGGACCGAGTGTTAGACCTTTCCCTTAAGTATGATTGTTGAACGCTGCACGACCTTTAGTTAACTATGTCTACTTTCTTTTATGGGTGTATTACTATTTCTACAAGTGTCTACAAGATATATAGATATCAAAGCAATCTATATAAACAAAACAATAGAGGTTTACAGTTGTGCGCACTTAACGGAAAAACTACTGGATAGATTTCAATTAGGGTTTCTAAGTTCTATTTCTTAGGCACTTGGCCCTAATCTAAAAAAAAAAAAATATTGCGATATCTTCATTTAATATAAAGTTATTAAAGTTTTAAGAAACAAAGATTTTATAAGCACCACGTGTTCAGTGATGTGTGTAGCAATCCGGACGAAGTCGCGGGTATCAGCTACTTTACTTAACTCACTCACTAGCTAGTTTACTACTTGGATAACTATCTGTTGCAGTATTTTTTACACGTGGTAGAGCCATGCTGTATAGTTGTAGCACGAATGGGTCGGCTCGACCGGGGTAGGACCACGCTCTCACAGAATACCAGCGTAAAATAGCAGCTTAAAACTGCGTGTGTTTCGTATGGTGAGTGTAGAGAACCGGAGACCCTTTTTTCTGGAAAAGAGGCATTCCATCTTAGTCCTCACGGGTTACGACGCATCTGCATTTTGATTCTTTATTGAGGATAAATGTAGATGTCTATGGGTCACAGCAACCTCTTACCATCAGGTGGACTGTGTGCTCGTTTGTCACCCTATCCTATAAAAAAAAATGATGATATAATAATAATATACATTTAATCCTATGTATGTACTTGATAGCAGCTTCAAATAAGATTGTTTCTTTCTTTTTTCATCTTTTTTTTAGTACAAGAATACTAGTAACGCTGTGACCAGAATTAACAATTCCGTTAACCAAGTAAGTTTAAAATGCTTGTGTTAGGGAGTGTTTATCCACAGAAGTCGAATGGCGAATTTGAATTATAATATTATGTTTGCAACACGAATGGGTCGGCTCTACCGAGGGTGGACCGCGCTCGCACATTATACCAGCGGAAAATAGCAGCTTAATGATGCTGTGTTTGCCACGGTGTATACATGTGTTTTCTATGAGTGTAGAGAACCGGACAGCCTTTTTGCTGGTAATGAGGCGTTGTATCTTAGACTTCAGGGGTAACAACGCATCTGTACTTTGATTCTTAATTGAAGATCGTAGGCTTCTATGGCCTACAGCACCCACTTACTACCATACATTTAACTTACATATAATTTTTCTGTCCGTGTGTATGTGATTGAACATTTTGTATGTGTGATTATGTCGATACGAGAATTGTTTAGATTCACGATTAGACTATCGCTAGGTAGTGTTGTTGTCGAGATCCAAAAATCACCCGTGCGAAACCGGGGCGGCTTGCTAGTTCTATATAAAAAAAACGACAACTTCCAAATCATGCAGTATGCACTTTTAACCACAAGGCTACTGTCGCTTTATTTGATTATTATATTTGTTTTTATTGACCTATTCGTGTTTGTAACACCAATGATAACTGGGACATGCTGTGCTATCCTGTAAATAATGAGGCATTTACATAATATTATTGTTAATGTATTTGATTAATTTTAGGGTCTCACTGTTGGTTAGCCAAATAAAATATGTAGACACCCGTGGAGGTACTAGAAAAGTTGAGAATTATCTAAGTTAGATTTAAACACAATTAAATCAAATACATTAATTTAAAATGAGTTTAATGACTTCAAGCCACTAAGCTCGTACGGCGTAGATCGGACCAATAATTAATACAAATAGTTAAAAATTAAAAATTTTGTACAACCGACTGCAATGTAAATTATTAAGAATAACTCTCCGCGTTCCGACGACACGCACCCGCTACGCGCACGCCACGCGCGTCAGCACCTGCGTCTAACTCGCTTTGAAATTTGTTGCATATAATTTGAGTCTTATGACAAATCTTATTACCACTACCATCACTTTATATCTATGAAGTATGTATGTTTGTACAGAAGCACAAAACTTTGTTTACAACGATAGATGATATAAATCCCCGCAGTCGTCGAGATCCTTATGGACTTGTAATAACGATAATCCTAGAATAAGAAAATATAATAAAAGTTGTTTATTTATGTGTGTTCACTTATATAATAGGATATCTAATTACTTAAAAACATTAAATACAAGATCATTTACATTAAAACTATATCAGTGGCTAAATAATTGTAATTTCTATAGTGTTAAGGATTTTTGTAGCCAAAAATATTAATGTAAAAAAAATTTGCATGCTATAAATAATCGTAGCAAAACATGCTGATCTGAAACGTTCTGTAAAATCTATTATATACCATATTTTATGCAATTAAAATATTGTTATTATTATATCAATTCTTTATATTTCTTCTCTTCTTTGAGAGTTTGAAACACCGCACACACGGGTCGGAACCAAGTGTGTGAGGGGAAATTTAAATTGTAAAATTGAATGATAAAGTAGAAGATCTCAGAAACTTTCGGATGATGCGACAGGTGTTGAGGATGGTGACTTTTTGAAGCATGTGAAGTGTATGAGTAGGCATGTGTAGTGTGTTAAGGCTTTGTGTGAGTGATTTTGGTATAATACCGGTGGATGAGAGAACTATCGGGACGATGTGAACATTTTGTGCTTTCCATTGAGTTTTAATTTCTATTGCAAGTTCTTGGTATTTACCTAGGTTCTCGGATATTGTAGTTTGAATATTATGTTAGTTTGGTATTGCTATATCTATCAGGTTAACTGTTTTATTGGTTTTGTCTTGAACTGTAATGTCAGGTCTATTGTAATGAATAGTTTTATCTGTTATTATTGTTCGGTCCCAGTAGATTTTCTGATTTTTTCTTTCTAATACTGTATCAGGTTTATACTTATAATATGGCTGCATCTTATCTATGAATTTATATTTATATGCTAAATGTTGGTGTATGATTGCAGCAACTTGGTCATGACGATGTTTATAATCGGTTTGTGTAAGTGATTTACATGCTCCTGTAATATGTTGTATAGTTTCAGAGGAATTGTTGCAATGTCTGCACATGTCAGTAGTCTGATTGGAGTCTTTTATGATGTATTTTATGTAATTACGAGTTGGTACTATTTGATCCTGTATAGCAAGCATAAAACCCTCGGTCTCGGGAAACAGTTCACCTCGTTTGAGCCATTCGTTCGACTTAATTTAATCGACGTACGGCTGGCTCAGATAGGCTCGATGTCTTCCATGTAGGGCTTTTCAGACCATGCTGCAATCTTTTGTTGTGTTCCTATAATGTGTTCATTTATTTGCGTGTCTCTGTTCTGTAAGTTAAGTGGTGTAAGTTTTTTATCTGTTTCCGTTATGTGTTTGTGTAAAGATTAGTGTTCTGATTTGTTATGGAAGTACGCTCTGAGCGAAAGTATTTGTTTGTTGTGTAAATTGTGTATATCTATCAATCCTCTTCCCCACCACGTCGTCAACGTAGAGATACAACGGTGGGGATATTATTATTATTATTATCAATAAATCTAAAATTGTATAAAAAGCGCGGGCGCAAGGCGTAGCGGGGCGGGTGCAGCGCGTGTGCGGGGCGAGCGCGGGCCCAGCGCGAAGCGGGAACGAGGCGGGCGCGTGGCGTGTGCGGTTGAAGGTCGATAAATGCAATTTCAGATTTATTGATTTGTCATAAGACTCAAATTACATGCAACAAATTTCAAAGCGAGTTAGAAGCGGGTGCTGACGCGCGTGGCGTGCGCGTGGCAGGTGCGTGTCGTCGGAACGCGGCCTCTGGCTAGACCTTGATCAAAGCACCAGCTTTCAAATAAAAAAATAATCATCGAAATCGGTTCACCCAGTAAAAAGTTATGAGGTATAAAAAAAAAACAGTCGAATTGAGTACCGGCTCCTTTTTGAAGTCGGTAGAAAATGAAGGTAACCCTGGTTAATTATGATATCAGGACGTCAACTAAACTCGTCCCGCCGTATCATAGGTGATGTAACCAGCATCTGATTTGAAAATAAGTTAAAATAAATTAAACCAGATAAAATCCGTAAAATTAGTTGTATTTTGACATAATTTTTTTTGATATTTATTGTGCCAATCGGTTCGAAATTAGTAGTAGCCTAATATGAAATTTAGGGCGAAAACCGAGTTGCCGTGGGCCTACGTTTTAGGAGAAACAACATTTAACAAACAAGATCCCTCCCTGGGTCGTACAGCATAACACCGTCTTTCTACCATATTAAATTTGTTATCGAGAAACTTTATGTTTCATAATTAAACAAATTAGATCACTGCCTACCGTCGCACGTGTTTGGTGTCGTCTCTGTGCACTTTTATTTTAATTAGATTTTTTTAGTTAGATTGTTCAGTGTAGTTTTATGTGGTCCCAAATATGGAATTAAAAGGTGATCCACATTTTATTGTACAGAAATTGGAATTTTAAATGTGTTTTTTTTTAGTGTTGTGTATAATTAGTATATAGTAGTGAGACAATGGTGGTAGACCTTTATTTATTTTAAGTTATTTTCCGTAAGTACGTTTATGAAATTTATGTGTTTTGGTAGTTGAAAGTTACATTTTAATCAATAAATATTGACTGCTAATTGGGTAGATGGCCTCATCATTAATAAAATAGCATGTTATAATATAAAATTATTTCAGCTACTTATAGAAGTGTCTTAAAAAGTCGATTTTGTAGATTTTTTAATATTTACAGTCATAAATAAATAAATAAATAAAAATTCCTTTATTTTCAAAAGTCTTATAACAAAGATTTGTCGAGTTTTCCCTTTAAGTAGTCATAGACACTTGTGTTGGGAATAACTATATTATTATATTGAGGATACCGTAAGGGAAGTAGCCCCTTACGGTATCCTCAATAAGACTATTAAACTATATTATATCTAGAAGCTTAGAATTATAGAAATGTGGGTTATTTATTGTGTATATATTTTAGTATGTGTGTGTGTGTGTGTGTGTGTGTGTGTGTGTGTGTGTGTGTGTGTGTGTGTGTGTGTGTGTGTGTGTGTGTGTGTGTGTGTGTGTATGTGTGTGTGTGTGTGTGTGTTTTTTTTTATGTGTGCGTGTGTATGTCGGTCACCTGTTATACAAATGAAATCTATGACTTGATTACATTATATTTTCATACAATTTTCAATTAATCAAATTTAAAAAAATATTTCCAAGACATGTGTAGTTCACCAACACGCCTTAGTTCGCAAACCCTCTCAGAAATGAGAGCAGGCCTGTGTCCAGCAGTGGGACGTATATAGGCTGTAAATTTTATATAGTATTTAAGCCATTGTATACTAACGATAATTATCCTTGGGCCACTCAATAGGGCCAAAAAGCTAAACTATTTAATAACAAGTGGTCAATAAAAAGAAATTGTACAACAGACTTTAATAAATATTAATAAAATGAGAACATCGTCCATGTAGCCGAATTCAATTAAATAAACATTATTAAGGATAACTCAAAAACTACTGGTCAGATCTTGATCAATTTATATGGGACCACATGAAAAGCACCAGCTTTCAAATAAAAAAGAATCATCAAATTCGGTTCACCCGGAAAAATGTTCTGAGGTAACACACAAAAAAATACAGGCGAATTGACTACCTCCTCCTTTTTTTGGAAGTCGGTTGAAAAGTAAAAGCTGTCTTCAAAGAATTAAAAATAATAAAATAATTTCTAAATTAATAGCTTTAATCTTTCTGTAAACTGTTTTAGCACCAACATTAGAAACTATTGTCTAAAGATTATCTCATTATTTTCTACCGACTTTAAAAAGGAGACGGTACTCAAATCGACTGTATGTTCTTTCTTTTTGTTTTTTTTTAATGTGTGTTACCTCACAACTTTTTCTGGATGAACCAATTTCGATGATTCTTTTTTTATTTGAAGCCTGGTGCTTCTCATGTGGTCCCATATAAACTTGATCAAGGTTTAGTTTTTGATTTATTCTTAATAATTTATATTGAAGTCTGTTGTACAAAATTTTTAATTTTGAATTATTGTCCTTTGCAGTCGTTTTATTTTTATTATATAATTTCTTAAAGAACTAGAAGATTGGTAGCATTTTCCTAATAGCAACTAAAAATAAAATAAATAAAAGGGTTATTTGCCATACTTGCCGCCTGGCAACTATGGCAAATATCCCTCCTACGAGGCAATCTATGGGTAAGGCCTATTGTTCAGTAGTACGTGGTTACCAGGTTATACGTGGTTGAGCCACGCTGCAGCTATATTATGGTTGTAGCACGAATGCGTCGGTTCTACCGAAGAAGGACCACGCTCTCACAGAGTACCAGCGTAATATAGCAGATTAATGCAGCTGTGTTTCTTGTGGCGAGTGTAGAGAACCGGAGACTCTTTTTTAATGGAAGCGAGGCATTCCGTCTCAGTCCTCGAGAGTGACAACGCATCTGCATTTTGATTTATAATTGAGGAGACATTTCTCCTGTCTCTTGTAGATGTCTATTATGTATGTTTCCTCCTACCATCAGGTGGACTGTGTGCTCGTTTGTCACGCTTATTCTATATAAAAAGGTGTACTGTGTGTTCGTTTGTTTTTTTTTTATAGGATAAGGGTGACAAACGAGCACACAGACCACCTGATGGTAAGTGGTTGCTGTGGCCCATAGACATCTACATCTATCTTCGATTAAGAATCAAAATGCAGATGCGTTGTCACCCGTGAGGACTAAGATGGAATGCCTCGTTTCCAGTAAAAAAGGTCTCCGGTTCTCTACACTCACCATACGAAACACAGCAGCGTTAAGCTGCTATTTTACGCTGGTATTCTGTGAGAGCGCGGTCCTTCCCCGGTCGAGCCGACCCATTCGTGCTACAACTATAATATAGCTGCAGCATGGCTCTACCACGTATAAAAGTGTTAGTAAAAAGGTGTAACAACGTGCGGTAACTTCTATTTAGTTTACATAATTATTGCGTACGATTGTCAAGGTTGTGACGCTACTGTTGCGTAGTCGAATGTCGACAACAAGCGATAACGCTATCGTTTTAACAATAAGCTACAATTCTTAATTGATTTGATAGTTTTCAAGTTACAGATGTTCGTAAAAGAACGTATAAATGTATATTAACTAGCTGACCCGCCCGCGAGTTCGTTCGACAAATTCCAATTCTAAAAATTCTTTTACCATTAAATAGGTACTCTATCCCTGAGCGAGTCTAAAGTTTAACCAACGTTTGAGGGAGCTTTACCGTGTAGTGGCGGTGTAAGTATTGTAACATTAATAGATCTGGATGTCTTTTACTTATTTATTCAATTTTAACAAATCAGTCTTGGTCACTTAATACCGTCTAATGCCGCCATATTGGCTCGTTTCTACTCTAGTAACAATAACATTTTTAATAAGTACTTTTTTTATTGAGTGATTAATTATGTGACTATAATTACTTTTAAAATGTTTTAATATTAAACATTTTAAAATAATGAATTTATCTTTATAATTCTTAAACGTTAGAAATGAAAACTGCGTCTCAGCTACTTTTATATTGGAAATAGCCATAATGTTGATGAGAATCAACATGACAAAGACAATTAATCGTTTAGAAACTTACATAAAAATGAATACATATTGATCATCTAACAATTGGCCATTCTGATTTTTCCTGCCAGTCCTCAGCCAGTCTGACATCATATGCGAGTTTTTACACATTTTTTTAATAAAATTAATAAATTTAAATACAATATAAATTTTCATTTAAGCTACCAGAGAAAATATGTTTAATACATATGATTTCACCAAAATACAATTGGCAATTAATATGGATTTTAACAAAGAAAATATGTACTAATATACATGTTGTTACCAAAATAGAGTTGTCAATTCGGCCATCCTAATTTATTAATTGAATGCCCTCATTCGATTCTATATGTGGCTTAAGATATAATTATAATCAGGATACTTAACAATAGTATCCATTATAATTGTGACATATATTATTAAAACACAGATACAAGATTTAATGTGGCATTATTTATAAGTTGACACTGTCACAGCACTTGGACGGAATATCCTTCACATAGTACTTATGTTACAATTTGCAATCACAGAATTTCCCAGCATTAGTTCACCAAATAAAGTATTACTACGGAGTTGCACACTCATTCTTTATGCTCTGATTTATGCTTAGCCTTGGAATCCGTTGTAGATGCTAACCGCGTGCACACACAGGATGCATCGGGCTCTGTTCACACATTTTGTTATTTGATGGTTCACCGCGTGTAGGTACTCACAGGGTACATCGGTCTCTCCTTCTGAAATTAATGAAATACCACGTACACACGCCGGGTGTGTCGGCCTCAACCCTGTTTTGAAGGGATATCGCGTGCACGTACAGTGTGCATCGGTCTCTATCCATTTGCCAATTTTATGATATTATGTCTGTGTCTATCCATCACAGCCTCGGAGTACGATACTAGATTCCGGCGAACTCAGTGTCGGTTTATGTTCAACATAATAACAAAGTGATTTATCATTAATAACATTAAGTACCTATATTTACATATCAAAATGAATTAGAATAATTGAAACTTATTACAAACTACTGGTTACTGTCAGGGATTGAGCCAAGTCGTATCCAAGATTTTATCTTATCGGCCGAATAAACGTTTTTTATATTTACGGGATGAAAAGTCCTCATACCGATCGTTCCCTAGTACCTTTGTTATTATGTAAGGGCCACTAAAAGGTGGAACGAATTTGTTGCTGTTGGCAATATTACGTACATTCTTGGCAACCATAACCAGATCTTCCAACTTATACGTATTAGCCGTACTCATATTTTTATCAAATCTGGCCTTCATTGTTTCCTTGTGCTTAGACATGTGGGAGGATACTTGCTTACGAGTCTCATCGATGTTTTCGTCTAGTGTTAAATTTTCAGAGATTTCGTGTAAATGAGTTCCGGCACTGTTAACAGTGTCTTTACGAAAAACGACTTGCGCTGGTGTCTTTCCAATGGCTTTGTTTATAGTGTTATTTAAGCTCCACTGCACGTTGTTTAAATTGCAGTCCTAGTCACGATCATCTATATCGATGTTTAGGGCAGTTAGAGAGCTCAAAATTGTCCGATTATATCTTTAAATTTGCCCGTTGGCACGTGGAGTGGCGACAGCGTTCTTTAAGTGTTTAATTTTATAGATTCCCGTAAACTTCTTGAATTCATCAGAGGTGAAGCTAGTTCCGCGATCTGATATGATTACTTTAGGACAATGATTTCTTATATTTACGCGAACACTACACATTTTTAATTAAAACTAATTTTACGGATTTTATCGCGTATATTAATCTATTTTTATATTCCCGACATTTCGGGTGCTTTCCAGCACCCGTGGTCACGGGGGACTGAGGGGTTTGACGTCCTGCTGTCATAGTTAGCCCGGCTACCTTCAGTTTTTAATATTAATTTTTGGTCCGATTTACACAGAATGAGCTTACGGTATCTTGAAGTCTAGCAGTGGTATACTTGGGTTTGGATTCGATTTTAACGAAACGTCGGGAATATAAAAATAGATTAATATACGCGATAAAATCCGTAAAATTAGTTTTAATTAAAAATACTTTAGGACAACCAAACAATCAGATAAGTTCACGCATCACTTGTATCAAAGTCTTGCTCTTTGTGTTCCTAACAGCACGTAGCACAATGAACACTCAAACGGTGTACTAGGTTTCAAAATTGGATATAGAAGACCCTGTTTCTTTCCAGATAGTTCTTTAGCATAGGCACAAGGTATGCATGCGCGCACATACTTCTTTACAAATCGAGCCATACCGGAGAACTAGTAATCTCTGCGCATCTTTTCCAAAGTATTGTCATAGGAAAATTGTCCACTGTCATCATGACATAACTGATAGATTTTCCAGCGAGCGTCTCGTGGTACTGCCCATCTCAAGATATCGCCAACTTTTCTGTATATCTTACCATCTTTCAATGTGTGGTTATGCCTCATATCTTTAGCTTCAGTCCAATTCCTATCGAGTATTCCTTTTGTAAGCTTTAGTTTAGGTCACTTAACTGCGCTGCTAGTAAGGAATGTTCGTCTTGTACAACATTAAGTACATGTAAATCTAAGGAATCACTATCATCGGCGGGCAAGGGAATACGACTGAAAACATGTCATGAATTATAACGTTACAGAACACGCTGACTCTACTGTATAGTTGTTATTGCTGGTCCAACCAAGGCGTCATACTTTCAATCAACGGACTTGTTTTGACCATGCTATATAAGCATAATTTTGATTATTGATTATAGAACTCATCGTAGTCATGTAATGACTTAGGTAATTGCACTGAAATAGTTTTAATACATTATTGTAATGTAATAGTAATAAATGTCATCGAGACATATTTACGTAATATGTTGACATTTGACAACTGTGCATAAAATTTCGTTGCACCATGGCGCAATTTTAATAAACTAATAAACAGTATAAACTGCGCCTGAGTTACTGAATTAACGTTTTAAAAAATGTTTTTTTTTTTTTTATGAAAACGAAGAAAAGCAACAACAATATAGTCCATTCATTTTAGAACTTGGAAAAAAAATACCATGATTACAGTGTAAATAAATAACTATTTTGTCGTTATTATACTATTATATGTCGTTATATACTTCAAACGGCTCTGTATAAACAATTTTTTTATAACACATTATCCATTACGTTACAACCAAATAGAAAATTATGACAATTATACAAAATTGTGTTTCTTTCACTTATTGAGTACTGGAGCTAATATTTTACCAATAACAAAGCTTTATGGGCGATAGATTTAGACTATCCCACTTCTGAAATGTAAAATTAATAGATCTGGATGTCTTTTACTTATTTATTCAATTTTAACAAATCAGTCTTGGTCACTTAATACCGTCTAATGCCGCCATATTGGCTCGCTTCTACTCTAGTTACAATAACATTTTTAATAAGTACTTTTTTTATTGAGTGATTAATTATGTGACTATAATTACTTTTAAAATGTTTTAATATTAAACATTTTAAAAGTAATGAATTTTTCTTTATAATTCTTAAACGTTAGAAATTAAAACTGAGTCTCGGCTACTTTTATACTGGAAATAGCCATAATGTTGATGAGAATCAACATGACAAAGACAATTAATCGTTTAGAAGCTAGACATAAAAAATGAATACATTATGATAATCTAACAGTATATCCACTACCCCGTGTCGTTTTTCGTAACAGGCGACCGAGGAAAAGTGAAACAGAAGATGGGCAGCAGCATCTTCCTGATAACAATTCAAAATAATAATAAAACTGCGGTTAACAACGCCAGCCAGGCAAAATACCAGTTATGAGGCAACCTATATGGCTGTGGACTTTTTTAGGCTGTAATGGATGGTTTTGAGGACACTTTCATTGTACGCACAGCTCAGGGGAATTCTTTAAGTCAAGAGTGAATAGGTTACTTCTCGGCCAGCGTGCTCCATCGCCAACCGTCGATTAGGTCAGATAGTGATCAAACACGAGCTTATGTATAATTATTTTAAAAAAAAAAACTTAGTAAATCGTTTTGCATCGCACGCCAAGTAATGACTTTTATAGGTAATCTTTTGATACCTTAACTTACAATATTGTAGTTCTCTTATATTCTTAAAAAAGTAAAATGCAACTTCAAAGAATTAAAAATAATAAAGTAGTTTCCACATAACAGCTTCTGAAGCACGGCTTTAATTTCTATACACTGTGGCAGCGTTGTCGTCGCACCACAAGCGAAAATACATCGAAGCCTAAATCACGCTATCAAAGTTCCGAAGTAAAACCAGTATATTTCGAATAGCTCGGAACTACCATTCGTATCTGCGCCCCCCTTTTCCCTAAAGGGGGTCGCTTCCGATTCGGCAGAAATGCCACACAAGCCAATGCCAGTCTCACAGGTGGTGTTTAGTGGGTAGGCACTTAGGTATCGCAGTGAGTCCCACATAACCACGCAGCCGGCTGTCGTGGTATGCTTAGAGCATTCACCACTTCCCTTCCTCGCTTCCCGGAGGGTAGCCCTTTCCATTGCTTTTGGGCGCCAATACCTTACCCGGCGGGAGATCTCCCTCTTTCCTTTCCACGGCCACAATACTATTTCTTATCACTTTTTGAATCTTTTAAATGTATTCAGAAGTAATAAAAACAATCACAAATGGTGGTATTCTGTGAGAGCGTGATCCTTCCCCGGTCGAGGCGAGAGGCGACCCATTTGTGCTACAACCACAATATAGCTGTTTCTCTTCCCGTTTTTGAGGTCGAATAGAAATTAGTAAATAACTTCAGCAGTAAATAAATAGTGTCTAAAGGGCACGGCCCCATAGTCAGCCATTTGTAATTTATTGCTTAGCGATAACTTTGTGAGTCACAAACTAAAATTAAGCCCGACGTTGTAATCACGTCGAATTGCACCGCTTGTGTAACAATAACGATAGCGAGAGCGTAGGACTGTGTTACCCTTTGTAATGCGAGAATTTTAATATTAAATTATTGAAATTATTTGTTTATTCTTATTATTTAATTAATTGTCCCATACGTTTGTGTCAAGAGACACTTTTAAATCGATTGAATAGTAATAGTGAATTCTAGTTACCGTTATAGCCTATTAAAGGTCACGGCAGGTCACCTCCATAGATTGCGTCATAGGGAGGATATTTGCCGTAGTTGCCACGCTCGGTAAGCGCGTTGGAAAACGCGGTTTTTATTTTTAGTCGTTATTAGGAAGACGCTGGTGCCCATCTCCTGATTAGTTTCCATCTGTCGCCTCTTACGACACCCACGGGATGATATGGAGTAGTGGATATTCTTACACCGCCACTAAACGATTCCAACATAATATATTTACTGGTTTTCAAAGTATTCTACATTACATTTTAAACACTTCCATTCGTTCAAGTCATTTTTGAAAACATAAGGACCATTGGTCGGAGGGCATATATTTCACGTGCTGGTTGAAAGCTATCACGGCCACTTCTGGCTTCGTAAATATCAAATTTCTCCTCATTTGGGAATATAATCTGGTACGAGGTCTAGTAGAACCGTGGTAGCTCAGATGGTTAGCGCTCGCTGTGAGTCTCACAGTACGCGAGCAACCCGGGTTCGATCCCCGCCGGCACCAATGAAATTGTTAATTGCAATTTTAAGTGCTGATTTACCACGTGCTCGGCGGTGAAGGAAAACATCACGAGGACACCAGAATGTCTGAGAAATAAGAAAAAAAAATATTTCGAAGACATGTGAAGTTCGCCAACACCGCATTAGGGCAGCGTGGCGGTTATTTCCTTGCTCTAAATTCCTCTCAGAAGTGGGAGGAGACCTATGCTCAGCAGTGGGACGTATATAGGCTGTAACTTTAACTTAACTTTAAAAGGGTCGGACGGTGTGCGGGATGAGTCACTAATTCCACCTTTTCAGAAGCCGAAAATGACTTAGTCTTGTTCGCGGTGTACGCCGAAGCTTTGTCATGGTATAATAGGATACGACTTCTTGGTAATTTTTCCCTATTTATTTCAAATACACTGGGTAAACAAATGGTGGTGTACCGCTCACCATTAACCCTCTTTTGCTCATCAATTGGGATCATGCAGACAGGACCCGTCTAGGAGAAAACGCTTCATTTTTATGGTTCCGAACCCAAAGGGTAACCAACGGGACCCTATTCACTACAACTTTTTTGGATTAAAGCCCATGCGGGTCTAGCAGAATACAAACGGGCTGATGAGCTGGCTAAACACGCTGCGCTGCGAACTAAAAGTAGCCCGGTCTATGACTTGTGTCCGGTCTCTTTTGTAAAGCGTCTCATTCGATCGGAGACGCTAAAAGAATGGAACCGGAGGTATAAGAGGCTTTCATCGCTAGAACAACTAAAGCCTGTCTGCCGTACCTTGATTCAGCCCACAAGGTGATTAGGGAAACAGCGCTATCTCCGACGATGAGCCAGGCAATGACCGGACATGGTGGGTTCTCCGAGTACCTGTACCGGTTTAGGTGCAAGGAGAGCCCATCATGCACCTGTGAGTCTGAAATCGAGGAGAGAGTGCTGCACATCCTCTTGCAGTGTCCTCGATTTGATAAAGCCAGATACGACCTGAAAGCGATATACTGATAATAAAAGAAAATTTACACATATTATTAATAGAAAAAAGGACGCGAAATAAGTTCATCTAATTTTGTGAGGGTGTAGTTAAACAAGTCATTAAAAATAATCAAAATTGAATGATATAATTTAAAATAATTTAATATGATGAATATTTTTAATTAATGTGATAAATATGACTATTGATTGTTACTGATTATTATTATTGTTATTGTCGAACTATTTTTGTCAATTAATAATAATAACAATAATACGTAAGAGGCAAAGTAAGGCCCGGCGACTACGTAGTGAATAACGCAGATGCTATTACAGTAATGGAACCAACTGACTTGTATAAATATTTAGGGTATGTGCGACATAAAGGTCTTGACCACGTACGAATAAAAAGTTCACTAACTACGGAATACAAGAGAAGACTTAACGCCGTTTGTAAAACGCAATTTTCAGGTAAACATCTCATCAAAGCCATGAACACCTTCGCCATCCCCGTATTAACGTACTTATTCGGAGTTATAAAATGGTCCAAACCTGACACAGAACAATTAGAACGTACTACACGAACAATACTTACTAAACATAACAACGTGCACCCTAAATCCGCCATAGAAAGATTAACTATAAAACGGGAACATGGAGGGAGAGGCCTAATAGATATCCAGCACCTAAGGCGGAAACAAGTTGATTGACTAAAATCATTCTTCTACACAAAGTCCCGCACTAGTAATATACATAAAGCTATAGTAACAAATGATATTAACTACACTCCATTTAACTTAAACAATCAAATAGAAACCCAAAACACTACCAATGATAACCAGAAGACACAAAAAATTGAAGATTAGAAGAGGAAAGTACTCCACGGTCGGCACGCTCACGACTTGGAGCAATCACACATAAATAGGTTAGCTTTAAATAAATTGCTGAAAATAAGCAACTTATTTCCGGAAACAGAAGGATTCATAATAGCTATTCAAGACCAAATCATAAACACGAAAAAACTACAGAAAATACATAATAAAAAGTCCTACAGTAATTAATGACAAATGTCGCAAATGCCACATCCACTCAGAAACCATCCAACACATAACAGGCGCATACACAACTCTGACGCAGACCGACTACACGCACAGGCACAACCAGGTGGCCAATGTCATTCACCAAAAACTAGCACTCAAACACGTACTCATTAAGCATATCAACACTCCTTACTACAATTATACACCAAAAATTACCCTAGAAAATACCACATATTTACCACGCATTTTTACTACAGCGCCATTCTTACTGATAAGAAAACACTGAAAACCAGCGTAAAATAGCAGCTTAACGCTGCTATGTTTCGTATGGTGAGTGTAGAGAACCGGAGACCCTTTTTACTGGCAAAAAGGCATTCCATCTTAGTCCTCACGGGTGACAATGCATCTGCATCTTGAGTCTTTATTGAGGATAGATGTAGATGTCTATGGGTCACAGTTAGGGTTGCCAGATCGGAAGACCAAAATATCTGGACAAAATTTGAAAATGTCGGGATTTTGGGGTTGTTGTCGGGAGAAATAAATGTTAAAACATAACATAATAAACACTCACGCCTGTCACCCAGAGGGGTAGGCAGAGACTATGGACTTCCATTTGGCACGATCCTGACACACCTCTCTCGCTTCCTCCACATACATATACCTACGCATACACGCTCGTCGGTTAAAGGTACTCTTGATTTGGCCCATTTTCAATATATCGCCAATTTGGTCGATAAACTTTCGCCTAAGGCGACCCTTCCCGACTCTGCCGTTCACCTCTGCAACATAAATTTGCTTTGTCACTCTTTCCTCATTCATTCTTTCTACATGACCAAACCACCGAAGCATTCCTTTCTTAATCCTGGTCACAACATCATCTTGCAAACCACACTCTTCTCTTATTAAACAATTTCTCACTCTGTCATTAAGATTCATCCCTAAGATACTCCTTAATGACCGCATTTCTACAGCATTTATTCTACTCTCGTGCTTCTTCTGCCACACCCCACTTTCCCTACCATACATTAAAGTAGGTACTAACACAGCATTGTGAATTGCCATACGTGCCTTTTTGGACACATTCTGACTTTTCACAATAGAGTGTAGAGCCCCATTCACTCTATTTCCTGCATTCACTCGTCGTTCTATATCCTTATCATATCTACCATCCCTGCTAAACACACATCCCATATACACAAACTCATCTACTTGCTCTACCAACTCCCCTTCTATTCTTATTTCACATATCGTTTTACTTTCTTTTAAACCATAACTTTCGTCAAATTTGCGTTCACTTTCATGTCCTGTTCATTAATGTAACCATCATTTGCAACTCGGCTGCCGACGACGCAAGTATGACTTGATCATCGGCGTACAAAAGGCATTTGACGGTTAACTCACCCATTCTTAACCCGCATTCTTCTACTGTCAAATTTTCCAAACAACTGTCCATAAATAGGTTGAAGAACCACGGGGAAGCCACACAGCCCTGTCTGACACATTTATGGATGCCAAACCAGGTCCCGTTGATCCTGACACAAGCACTAGAGTCCCTATATAGAGACTTCAATGCCTGTATCAACCCAGCGCTCAACCCAAATGAGTTCAGTGTTTGCCATAACACATCCCTGTCCACTTTGTCATAAGCCTTCTCCAAGTCCATGAACGCACAAAAAACTTTTTGGTTTTTGGCCAAAAACTTCTCCACGATCATGCGCATGAAAAATACCTGATCCGTACATCCCATTCCCTTTCTAAATCCCGCTTGCACATACCAAATTTTTCCATCAGTTTCTTCCATAACTCTTTCAATTAGTACCTTAGCATACAGATTTCCCACAATGCTAAGAAGGCTGATACCACGGCAGTCCTGCTGTGATCCTTTTCCTTTATATATTGGGATTATCACGGCTTTGCACCAGTCTCCCGGTATCCGCTTAAGTTCCCAAGATAAATTAAACAAGGTGTACAGCAGGTCTGGCACCACTCCTTCTCCAGCCCTTAGCATTTCGAGAGATACTCTATCATAACCGGCTGCCTTACCTGCTTTCATACTTTTCATTGCTTTCATTATTTCATCTATACTTATATCTCTATCTATTTCCTCTTCTTTCGGAATTTCTACTTCATTTAATTCAAACGTCTCATCACTCATAAACACGCTTTCAAAGTATTCCTTCCATCTCCTTAAACTCAAAACTTCGTCATTCAGAATACAGCCATTCTGGTCTCGTATAGCATTCATTCTAGGCTGTTTTGAATGTCACCTGGTAGTTCTTACGAGTTTCCAGAACATTTTAATGTTTGCCTGGAAGTTATCCGATATTCTTCTATCATTCTTATCCGTTCTTTCTTGCTTTTTCCTTTCAACTACTTCTTTTACTCTCTTATTTAGGTGTCTAAAGACTGCCTTTTTCTTTTCAATATGATCATTCATACTGCTAGAATTACTAGTCTTGGTTGCTAGTAAATCTAGCCATGCTTTCTTCTTTGCTTCAACTTCCATCCGTACCTCATCATCCCAACATAACGTGTTATTTTTTTCCTTCATTCGTTCTCTTACTTACACCACATACTTCGGTAGCTGCATCCACTAAACCTTTCCTGACATTATACCACACAGTCTCCAAGTCTAAATCATTCATACACAATTCAGCCATACCACTTATATTTTCTCTCAATCTACATTTGAACTTCTCTTTCACACCTTCATCTTTTAACCTCTCTGTTCTTATACGCTGTAACGCAGTTGGTAGACACAGATGTCCGATGCCTCCAACGTCTGAAAAGACCATTAATTCAGCATAAGACCAAGTAATGATCCGTCCCTACGTTGGAGCCCCGGTAAATCCTTGTATCTACCACCGCGCTCCTCATTCTTTCATCAACAATTATGAAATCTATCATACTTCTATCATCACCTCTTTCCCATGTATACGTGTGAATCTTCTTATGACGAAAGAAAGTGTTCGTCACAAAAATATTCTTTTCCACGCATACGGCGAGAAGGCTTTCACCATTCTCATTTATACTTTCATCACCAAACGTTCCCAATATCCTTTCATAACCAAGCCTCCTCACCCCAACCCTTCCATTAAAATCGCCTAATATCACAATATTTTCATTAACCTTGCGTTTCATTAGCACCATCCTTACCAACTCCCAAAATTGCTCTCGGATATAAGTGGGCTTAGACTTGTCTGGGGCGTAGACCCCTAAAACAAATAACTACTTTAAGCCCACTTTCATTCGTATCCATAGCAGTCTCGGGCTTACACATTCATACTCTTTCACACAATGACCCATTCTTTCTGAAAGGATGATACCGACTCCCTGGCATGCCCGCTTGGTCTCGTCTACACCAGACCAGTACGCAGTATACATGCCATGTGTAGTGGCATCCTTTCCCTTCCGTTTCGTCTCATTTACACATAACACGTCTGTTCCTCTATCATGCATCATATCGCATACTTCATCCATCTTATCCTTCATTCCTCCACATACATTCAATGTAGCTAGACGGGCTTCCGCAATCCACTGTTAATGAAATGTTGTAAATGTTAAAAATAAAAATGTAACACAAAAATATTATTTTTTAAATTAATGGGCTACAATACAAATATACTTAATATTGTTAACAGATAATTAATGTAACTACACTTAATTTTGAGGTTACCACAGGTATTTGGCATTGGACTTTACTGAATCCACCAATTTGGATCCTTTAGTGGTATTCAGAAAAGATTTAAAATTTAAACAATTTTCCTCAAAGTTCATTCTAATTAGTAACCCAGCTTTTATTAAATTAATAGCCATACGATTTCTCTCTTTAGTATATAAATTATTTAGTAAACTTAATACCCTTTCACAATAAGCATTGCTTACAAGAATTGACAACATAAATGATATAATTTTTTTTAAATTTCATAATTTCGTTTTGGTTGCATTTCAATTTTAAATTATTAACATTTCGAGGAGCTGTTTGTCTGGAGATTTTGAGTTTTGTCGGGAGTCGGGAGATCATTTAAAATGTCGGGAGAATCCAGACGAATCCCGACCATCTGGCAACCCTAGTCACAGTAACCACTTACCATCAGGTGGGCTGTGTGCTCGTTTGTCACCCGATCCTATAAAAAAAATAAGACAATCCATTATAACAGACCAGATATAATCCTACTCGTACAAGACAAAATAAATAAAATTACTTACTTGATAGACATTGCAGTCTCAAACACACACAACACATAGAAGACAATCACAGAAAAAATTAGTAAGTACGCGGAGCTCAGAGATGAAGTGAATAGAAACTGGCGACAAGAAAAGGTATATGTAGTTCCTATAGTCCTCTCCACAACAGGCGTAATCCCAAATCATCTCCTCTATAGCTTAAAATTATTAGACTCAAAAAAAAAGAAACCCTCTACATTACACTGTAAAAAGCTGCTATATTAAATACATGCAGAATTGTCAAGAAATTCATGCAGATAGAAAAAAAACAAAATAGGACCTCATTGGTTTCGGCCAGTAAACGTAGTGGAATTACACTCTAAGGACTGAGAAGGGAAATCCGAAAATAACAATAATAATATAATAATCTTTCTTAAAACTTATATAGGTTACAAACAAATTGTTGCACTCATTCCTAAACTAGGATTAATCAGTTGGACTAATTATTATTGTAATTATAATTTTAGGACTGAATATTTAATTAAGTAATACAATCGGTGCTTCCTTGTATTTATTATACGTATATATACAGAGAGAATGCACTCAAACTAAATTCAAAATTTATAGTTTTATATACAAATTTAAATATAGAGCTATGTATAAGTAACAAATGTTGTTGCATGCATTAGACTAATAGTAGGACTCTCGAACGAAAACCCGCAGTCCTCTACACCCTCTATAAAATGTAAGGACAAAGTAAATAAAAACACGAATTCAAAGTTCATGTCAAGCTGACAATGTCTCTGACCTCCATGTCAGAGGGAAGCAGCAAAACATACATTAAAAAAAAAAACGGGACCCTATTACTAAGCCTCCACTGTCCGTCTGTCTGTCAGCGGGCTGTATCTCATGATCCGTAATAGGTAGACAGTTGAAATTTTCACAGAATGTGTATTTCTGTTGTCGCTATAACCACAAATTCAATATTAAAGGGGGCTACCCTATTGGAAACGTGTTGTACGATGGTTCAGAACCCTACATGCGCGAGTCCGACTCGCACTTGGCCGGTAATTTTATTTAAAGTTTTATTTTGCGTCTTGATATTTCTTGTTATAGAATTTATTATTTTCTGTCTCTTTCTGAAATACTGCCCATGCTGGAATATTAGTAATGCAATTTACTAATACCCAACGAAATTGTAAATAAAAGGCTTGTGTTAGGAGAGGTTCACGATAATAGCCGACAGTCTCAACCATTTGGCTATCGTCGCTTGTATGTAACTCTATATCCATGTTGTATCTCCTGTCACTATGTTATATACAGCATTTGAACGTCCGTGATCAACCAATCACCAATCAACTCGAGTCGGTTTTTGTTCTGGGGTAAATTCACGAGAAATATAGCGGCAACAAAGTTTTCCAACTTTTGAATGTTCATGTAAAATGTTTTGAATTTGGTTCATAACTATACCTACATGTTCCCGAATGACTTCATAGGTGATGACCGATTCTCCAATCAGTCGCCTTACAGTAACTACATTTTCCTCATTGATCGCAGTTGAGGGTGGATCTTCACGAATTTCATCATTGAAAGAAACACAGCCACTATTAAGTTCTGCGTACGTAACTTACGCAGTTTAAACGAGGTACTTTTTTCCCCAAAAGCATTTTGAAGACGAGGGAGGTATATGACTTTCGAATGTTTTAAAAAATATAACATTCGAAATTCATAAATTTATGCGCGGCCAAAAGCGCAGAACATACAGTGCGCTCTACGTAATCTACGTGAAACGTTAAAAAACACTATGACAGACAGACACACATCGAGTTGATTCCCTAAATCGTACACATGGTGGATTCTCTAACAGTCCACCATTAGGCTAAGCAGATAAACTTATGGGAGGTAATAATGAAAAAATGTTTACGAGGTTCGGATAATCCAGGATATATAAAGTCGTTTTTAAGGTATTCTATACAAAATGTACATATAATATAAATCTATAAAATAAATAAAATTGAAGTGTCTGTTTGTAATGTCAAAATAGCAGCTTTTTACTAAATGCATATGAAAGTATATATGGTACTTATAACAAGAACACAATTTTTAAAATTGTCTGTCTGTCGGTCTGTCTGTCTGTCTGTTTGTTTGTTCCGGCTAATCTCCAAAATGGATGGACCGATTTTGACGGGACTTTCACTGGCAGATAGTGGCTTTTTTTTATAGGTCAAGGGTGACAAACGAGCATCCAGTCCACCTGATGGTAAGTGGTTGCTGCGGCCCATAGACATCTACATCTATCCTCTGTTACAAATCAAAATGTAGATGCGTTGCCGTGAGGACTAAAATGGTATGCCTCATTTCCAGTAAAAAGGGCCTCCGGCCACCTGCACTCACCAAGCGAAACGCAGAGGTAAACCTCTACTTCACGCTGGTTTTCTGTGAGGTCGTGGTACTACCCCGGTTCGAGCCGGCCCATCCGTGCGACAGCAAAAGCTGCCGCGTGGCTCTACCACTGTTAAATGATGTTATAAGGAGTAACTTAGGCTACTTATATTTTAGAAAAAAATTAGGGTTCCGCGCAACATAATTAAAACCCCTAAATTACACGCGGGCGAAGTCGCGGAGAACAGCTAGTATATTAATACAGACTCACAAAATACATTAATCTACTTAAATACATAAAATATATAAATATACACATATTAATATATATATATATATATGCCATGATAAATAAGGAAAATATGTGAAGATTGAATCATATTTTAGGAAAAAGCGTTAATTCACACTTGCAATGCTTTTCTAGTGTTCACGAACTTCGTGTTAACGAACAAATTATAAGATAATACCCGAAGCTTATCGATTCCTTTGTCTATTGCAGCTGAACCGTTTGATGACGGAGATCTACGAAACGGTATCGGCCGCCTGCAACATGGACGAAAACCGACCGGGCAGCTTCCCCACAGAGCTGTCTGATAGCAGTACCAGCGAAGGTACGGAATTAAATTTAACTAATTTAACATTACATAAGACACACTACTGTGTAGTTGCACTGTAAGAATATCCACCATCCCATATCGTCCCGTGGACATCGTAAGAGGCGACAGAGGGAAACTGAAACAAGAGATGGGCAGCAGCATCTTTGTGATAACACCTCAAACGCATTTTACTTACATAACGTTTTACGTGGTAGAGCCATGCTGCAGCTATATTAATAGTGTGCACGAATGGGTTGGCTCGACCGGGGAAGAACCACGCTCTCACATAATACGAGCGTAAAATAGCTGCTTAATGCTGCCCGGAGACTCTTTTTACTGGTAAAGAGGCATTCCATCTTAGTAGGTACTCATGGCTGACAACGCATCTGTATTTTAATTCGCAAACGAGGATAGATGTAGATATCTTTGGGCCACAGCAACGACTTACCATCAGGTGGATTGTGTGCTCGTTTGTTACCCTAATTCTATAAAAAAAAATTGTAGTATCATAATATTATGTAACGTCTTTATTTTGAACTAAAATTATTATTTATCTATCCTTAATTCCAAAATGAAACATTTGCCAAAATTACATCAGCGCCTTTATCTTAAATAAGTTCAGTATTTATCGTGACCACACTTACTTTTCCTCTTCAGATGGAGGTCATGCAGATATCTTACATGTTTTTTTTTTTTCAATAGAAAATATACGTAACTTTTTAATAACCATTCATAAAGACTTTATAAATACTTCTTATGGGGTAATGCTCACACATATCCGCGAGTCGAGTATCCAATGGTGTTCCAATTTCGCCGCATATAGGCAGGGACGAGAACGTGTCTCTGCCTATATTCGTGGTAGGGCCATGCTACAGATATATATGTGGTTGTAGCACGAATGGGTCGGCTCGACCGGGGAAGGACCACGCTCTCACAGAACACCAGCTTAAAATAGCAGCTTAATGCTGCTGTGTTTCGTATGGTGAGTGTAGGGAACCGGAAACCCTTTTCACTGGAAACGAGGCATTCCATCTTGGTCCTCAAGGGTAACAACGCATCTGCATTTTGATTGTTAGTGACCACTTACCATCCACTTACCATCAGGTGGACAGTGCTCGTTTGTCACCCTTATTCTATAAAACATCTTAATAACTCATCATCATTACAGCCTTACATAAGTCCACTGCTGAACATAGGCCTCCCCCAAGAAATGCCACAAAGCACGGTCCTGAGCCACCTGCATCCATCGACTTCCTGCATGTCTTACCAGGTCGTTACTTCATCTCGTGGGGGGCCGCCCTACACTTCGCCTACCGGTACGAGGCTGCCACTCAAGAACCTTTCTTCCCCATCGGTTGTCGGTTCTTCGAGCTATATGGCCGGCCCACTGCCACTTCAGCTTACTAATCCGTTGGGCTATGTCGGTTACTCTGGTTCTGCTGCGGATATACTCATTTCTAAGTTTATCACGCAAAGAAACCCCGAGCATAGCCCTCTCCATAGCTCGCTGAGCGACCTTGAGCTTCCTCATACGGCCAGCAGTGAAGGATCATGTCTCAGATCCGTAAGTCATCACTGGCAACATGCATTGGTTGTACTTCATAGGGGGGTATTTGCCATAGTTGCCACGCATGGCGAGCGGGTCGGCAACCGCAGTTTTTTATTGTAATTTTAGCTATTATCAGGAAGATGCTGCTGCCCATCTCCTGCCTGTTTCCCTTTGTCGCCTTTTACGACACCCACGGGAAGATATGGGGTAGTGGATATTAATAACTCATGTTTTGTTTAATTTTTACAGAGTCTGTAAAACTAACAAGAAGCTTAACTGAAAAGAGAAAGAACTACGTGCGAAGAGTATCATCAAGGGTCGCGTATTTGGACCCCAAAAATGTCAAGAATCTTCGTTTCCGCCACCAAACATCTATTTGCTCTTACAAATCCGAAATAATAGACAATCCATACTCTACGTTCCGTTCTTGGAAAAGTTTCCGAGCGTCGCAAAATAATCTGTCGAAGGACAAAATGGCGGACATCACAGATTCGAAATTCAACCTGACAGATTCGCGCGGGAACGTGCTGTCAATGAAAGACGATTTGGCGGTTAGCGATGACAGCATAGACAATCAGAGCATAGACGAGAAGACTGGTTGCGTTGATATTGGGCTGCCTTTTGAGCCTAGAGAGAGGGGGTTATTTAATGTCTGCTTGTTGGTCGGTATGAACTACATGACCGGCCAGGCGTACGTAAAGAGCGTTTTCCCGAGTCAGGTTAGTACCTTCTTTATAACTTAGGTATGGAGGACAATTTTCAGAGCTTCAACGCTGGGGGAGTTGGAAACTGTCGTGTTATATGTACATACATATCTGCACTGTATACCTGGTCCATTCGCTGATTTATTTATTCTTAAAGTCACCTTTTACTGCGGTTCCCGTCAACGTCAACTCTGTCCTTATTTCCGATCACAATAATCATCGACATCATAACATTACATCCCTTCACAAGTCCACTGCTGAACATAGGCCTCCTTCAAAGTATGCCACGATCCCTGCATTCATCGACTTCCTGCATCTCTTACCGGATCGTCCCTTGATCTAGTGGGAATATTGGATAATGAATACCAGCGTAAAATAGCAGTTTAACACTGCTGTATTTCGGTGGTGAGTATAGAGAACCGGAGACTCTATTTACTGGAAAAGAGGCATTCTATCTTAGTCCTCACGGCTAACAACGCATCTGCATTTCGATTCTTTAATGGGGATAGATGTAGATGTCTATGGGTCACAGCAACTACTTACCATCAGGTGAACTGTGTGCTCGTTTGTCACCCGATCCTATAAAAAAAAAAGATAATCCCATCAATGTTTTGTAGATTTTAATAATGTTGACGAATTTATGTAACTTGTATGGTGTAGGCCATATTTTATCTTCGTTGTCAGAAATATAATGATTGTGAAATCCTTATTCGTGTAGGAATTAATAAATATATAGCATATACAGTCTCTTAAAAAATATTTATAATTGCGTTTAATAAAACGTAGCAGTTATTTATATTTAAAATAATTTTATAAAACGAGTTATCTTATTTAATAGTTATAATTATAATAATGTCATCCTTCATACCGATTTTGGTCACGGCGGTCAGTCTAAACGGAGATTATAGTGCACGAGTGTGTTCGCAAGTACAGGTGCACTCTCCATCCCTTCACTCTCATATCGAGACAAAACCAGGCAGTACAGGTGCACTCTCCATCCCCTCACTCTCATAAAAAGACAAAACCAGGCAGTACAGGTGCACTCTCCACCCCCTCACTCTCATATCGAGACAAAACCAGGCAGTACAGGTGCACTCTCCATCCCCTCACTCTCATATCGAGACAAAACCAGGCAGTACAGGTGCACTCTCCATCCCCTCACTCTCATATCGAGACAAAACCAGGCAGTACAGGTGCACTCTCCATCCCCTCACTCTCATATCGAGACAAAACCAGGCAGTACAGGTGCACTCTCCATCCCCTCACTCTCATATCGAGACAAAACCAGGCAGTACAGGTGCACTCTCCACCCCCTCACTCTCATATCGAGACAAAACCAGGCAGTACAGGTGCACTCTCCATCCCCTCACTCTCATATCGAGACAAAACTAGGCAGTACAGGTGCACTCTCCATCCCCTCACTCTCATATCGAGACAAAACCAGGCAGTACAGGTGCACTCTCCATCCCCTCACTCTCATATCGAGACAAAACTAGGCAGTACAGGTGCACTCTCCATCCCCTCACTCTCATATCGAGACAAAACCAGGCAGTACAGGTGCACTCTCCATCCCCTCACTCTCATATCGAGACAAAACCAGGCAGTACAGGTGCACTCTCCATCCCCTCACTCTCATATCGAGACAAAACCAGGCAGTACAGGTGCACTCTCCATCCCCTCACTCTCATATCGAGACAAAACCAGGCAGTACAGGTGCACTCTCCACCCCCTCACTCTCATATCGAGACAAAACCAGGCAGTACAGGTGCACTCTCCATCCCCTCACTTTCATATCGAGACAAAACCAGGCAGTACAGGTGCACTCTCCATCCCCTCACTCTCATATCGAGACAAAACCAGGCAGTACAGGTGCACTCTCCATCCCATGACTCTCATATCGAGACAAAACCAGGCAGTACAGGTGCACTCTCCACCCCCTCACTCTCATATCGAGACAAAACCAGGCAGTACAGGTGCACTCTCAATCCCCTCAATCTCATATCGAGACAAAACCAGGCAGTACAGGTGCACTCTCCATCCCCTCACTCTCATATCGAGACAAAACCAGGCAGTACAGGTGCACTCTCCATCCCCTCACTCTCATATCGAGACAAAACCAGGCAGTACAGGTGCACTCTCCATCCCCTCACTCTCATATCGAGACAAAACCAGGCAGTACAGGTGTACTCTCCATCCCATGACTCTCATATCGAGACAAAACCAGGCAGTACAGGTGCACTTTCCATCCCCTCACTCTCATATCGAGACAAAATCAGGCAGTACAGGTGCACTCTCCATCCCCTCACTCTCATATCGAGACAAAACCAGGCAGTACAGGTGCACTCTCCATCCCCTCACTCTCATACCGAGACAAAACCAGGCAGTACAGGTGCACTCTCCATCCCCTCACTCTCATACCGAGACAAAACCAGGCAGTACAGGTGCACTCTCCATCCCCTCACTCTCATATCGAGACAAAACCAGGCAGTACAGGTGCACTCTCCATCCCCTCACTCTCATATCGAGACAAAACCAGGCAGTACAGGTGCACTCTCCATCCCCTCACTCTCATATCGAGACAAAACCAGGCAGTACAGGTGCACTCTCCATCCCCTCACTCTCATACCGAGACAAAACCAGGCAGTACAGGTGCACTCTCCATCCCCTCACTCTCATATCGAGACAAAACCAGGCAGTACAGGTGCACTCTCCATCCCCTCACTCTCATATCGAGGCAAAACCAGGCAGTACAGGTGCACTCTCCATCCCCTCACTCTCATATCGAGACAAAACCAGGCAGTACAGGTGCACTCTCCATCCCCTCACTCTCATACCGAGACAAAACCAGGCAGTACAGGTGCACTCTCCATCCCCTCACTCTCATATCGAGACAAAACCAGGCAGTACAGTTGCACTCTCCATCCCCTCACTCTCATATCGAGACAAAACCAGGCAGTACAGGTGCACTCTCCATCCCCTCACTCTCATATCGAGACAAAAGCAGGCAGTACAGGTGCACTCTCAATCCCCTCAATCTCATATCGGGACAAAACCAGGCAGTACAGGTGCACTCTCCATCCCCTCACTCTCATATCGAGACAAAACCAGGCAGTACAGGTGCACTCTCAATCCCCTCAATCTCATATAAGGACAAAACCAGGCAGTACAGGTGCACTCTCAATCCCCTCAATCTCATATCGGGACAAAACCAGGCAGTACAGGTGCACTCTCCATGCCCTCACTCTCATATCGAGACAAAACCAGGCAGTACAGGTGCACTCTCCATCACCTCACTCTCATATCGAGACAAAACCAGGCAGTACAGGTGCACTCTCCATCCCCTCACTCTCATACCGAGACAAAACCAGGCGCGGGACCAACGTTTTACGTGCTCTCCGAGTCACGGGGATGAAAACTGATGATTTTGAACCAACTGGAATTTAAAACCCGGATCACACGGACAGAAGATGCGCTTACGATGGCTAATTCAATGAGGCAGTAAAACAAGGCTGCTATGTTAATTTAGTATAACTAAGTAATGACTACCTTTTACCGTTTGCAAGAATATCCACTACGTTGTAGTATATATACACTCTACGTGGATGTCGTAAGCGGCAACACAGGGAAACAAATCGGTTGGGCAGCAGGTCTTCCTTATAACAGCTACAGAAAAAAAACAACTGAGTTTGCCACTACGCCTGCCAAGCGTGGCAACTATGTCAAATTTTCTTTTCCTTAAAAAAAACCGTAACCTCACATACTAGGATAAATTTCACAAGGACAAACATCCAGACCGGGAACCGTTATTTGTAAGCCATACAAGTACTTGGCCTAGCGCTGCAAGTCATTGCTAAGTCGATTAATTAATGTACGATAATCCTAATGTGGAGATAACGTTTCTTTAAAAAAAAAGTCCTAATGATGCGGTTCCCGTTGTCAGGTGCAGGCTCCGCCGCACATCGAGAACCTGGTGTTCCCGGAGACGCTGTGCGGGGCGCAGTGTGCGGGAGACGCACTTTCCTCTCAGCGGTATTCACTAGTGCTCACCGATGAGCGCGGGGAACGAAGTTACGGGTGAGTGGGGTGAAGGGGAGGAGGGGGACTCTTAGTGGCGGTGTGAGATTATCCACTGCCCTATACCTCCATACCCCATGTCTTGTGGTTATCTGAAGCAGGAGTTCGGCAGCAGCGTCTTTCTGATAACAACGTTCTACGTGGTAGAGCTATGCTGCAGGTATATTAGTAGTATAGTTGTAGCACGAACGGGTCGGCTCGACCGGGGAACGAACACGCTCTCACAGAATACCAGCGTAAACTGGCAGCTTGACACCGCTGTGTTTCGTATGGTGAGTGTAGAGAACCGGAGGCCCATTTTACTGGAAAAGAGGTATATCTATCTTAGTCCTCACGGGTGACGACGCATCTGCATTTTGATTCTTTATTGAGGGCAAATGTAGATGTCTATGGGTCACAGCTCACACCAACCACTTACCATCAGTTGGACTGTGTGCTCGTTCGTCACCCTATCCTATAAAAAAAAACTCGAAATTATAAAAAAAACTGCGGTTGCTAAACTGTCTACCAAACGTGGCAACTATGGCAAAATCCCCTCTATGAGGGGAGGCCTATGTTCAGCACTGAACTTTATATACTGTTATGGTTAGATGGATGGGTAAACATTGCCCAGTCCTTCTGTGATATGTTATGTTTTGCGATACGCCATGATGATAATGTAATGAGGGCTAATATCTACCGCTCAACAGATGTCGCTAGTTGACACTGAGGTGAAGTTTTAGTTACACAGTGTCATTTAATTACGATGTTAGTTTTAAATAAAAGTTCATTAGTTTCTAAAGTATTATATTAATACACAAAACAATGCCTCAGTGGTTTACTCTTAATTTTTTTTTTGCATATTTTAACACTTAAATTTTTTCGCTTTCAGGAATCTTATCTGTATATGGATTATAATCTGTCGGAGTTTGTTTTATTTATTTCTAATCAAATAATTATAAAATATAACTAATATTACAAAAGAATCATTAACCCTCATATTTTTCTAACAAATTAGTTTCCCTGATAGTGGCGCCGCCCTGGTGGCAGAAAAATTCGTGAATGCCGTCATTGAATACCGGCATTCATTTTAATGATCATTCGTTTATTTAACCGACTGGTTTAACCATTGGATTATGAGCTGTGTAGATGTACAATAGAAAGATTTATATTAATGGATTAACAAGTGGTCAAATTAAAAAAAATTGTACAACCGCCTTCAATATAAATTATTAAGGATAACTCAAAAACTACTAGTCAGACTTTGATCATATAATTTATATGGAACCACATGAGTAGCACCAGCTTGCAAATAAAAAAAAAACCTCTACAAAAAAGTTATGAGGTAACACATAAAAAATGATACAGTCAATTGAGTACCTCCTCCCTTTTTAAGTCGGTTAAAATATAAACACAGCGGAAAAAAGATACTATTAGCATCAGGCTCATCAAAGAAATCACTGGCAGGTAAATTTTTTTATCATCTCTAATTAATTATTCGTATTCTACAGATATTGTCGACGGGTGCTACCAGAGGGCGCCACAACTTGTCTTCCGCTCTGCTATTGTTTGATAGGGAAATATCGAGCGCCTGGTTTCTATTATAAGGTAACTAAAGTTGTTTTTTTTTCTATAATAAGCCAGTGATTTGACTTCTGTCCCACCTGATCGTAAGTGGTGATGTAGCCGAAGACGGTGAAGCACATTGACTTAACTTTACGAATGTCTATCCACCCTGAAGCAAATACAAAGAGGATGTGTTGTAATTAAATTTCACTGTGTAACAACGCGTGACAATTTGCGGGGTGAGGGGATATTAAGCCCCGCCCACTTTACACTATCTACATCTACCGATAAATAGTAAAACTACTCGAATCGTTCCATATCGATGTTGCCATGTAGTTTAGCCACCTTGACGATAGATGGCGGCCTGTTCACAAAATGATTATAAACTATAAAAATAATATTTTGGCGCTTAAAATTTCTTTGTCTGAATACAAAACAAATGTCAGCTCCTTCGTATGATTATTTTACCAATACTGAGCTCTACGTACCTTTCTATTTTTAGTTCACGTGATACAAAATGTCGCCATCTATTATCGAATATATTCAATTATATTTGAAAGCCGACGCAAAGAGATTTGTCTAGAACTATTTTAATAAATTAGGTGTAAAATCACTTACACGTCTATCTGAGTAGTTTTTACACGATAAAACACAACACTTCATCCTTTTCTTCTTAATACTACGAAAATACACTGATTTGCGATTTTCAACAAATAAGCGCACAGGATGAATGCTGACAGTATACTAACTAAAGCCACGCCCACTATGATGACTTGATATGGCGACCGCTCAGACCCGTCCAACTACAGGCCTATCGTCATAACCTCCTTGTTCTCCAAAATAACGGAATCCATTATAAACAGCCAGCTCATGAGGTACTTTGAGGATCACCAGCTGATTAGTGACCGCCAGTACGGTTTTCGTCGGGGTCGATCAGCTGGTGATCTTCTAGTCTACTTAACTCATTGATGGGCGGAGGCAGTAGAGTCCAAGGGGGAGACATTGGCCGTTAGTTTGGACATAGCGAAGGCCTTCGATCGGGTCTGGCACAAAGCGCTTCTTTCGAAGCTTCCTTCCTATGGGCTTCCCGAGAAATTGTGCAAATGGATCACCAGTTTCCTTGCTGATCGGAGCATCAAGGTCGTAGTAGACAGTGCATGCTCTGATTTCAAGCCTATCAACGCTGGTGTTCCACAAAGCTGCGTGCTATCACCAACGCTGTTTCTCCTGCATATCAATGATATGTTGCTAACTGGTAGCATTCATTGCTATGCAGACGATAGCACTGGTGATGCCTTATATACCGGCCGTGCCAATATTTCTCGGGGAAACGTCGCCGAGTACCGGGACAAACTTGTGTCTGAAGTCGAGTCTTTGCTGGACAAAGTCTCGGATTGGGGCCGACTAAATGTAGTCCAGTTCAATCCCCAAAAGACACAAGTTTGCGCGTTTACCGCTAAAAAGAACCCCTTTGTCGTATCTCCTCAGTTTCAAGGCACTCCCCGTCTTGCCTCAGCCAGTATCGGAATCTTCGGAGTCGACATATCGAATAGTGTGCAGTTTCGTGGTCACTTGGAAGGGAAGGCCAAATTGGCCTCTAAAAAGCTTGGCGTGCTCAGCAGAGCGAGACAGTATTTCACGCTGGCACATCGCTTACAACTTTACAAAGCGCAAGTTCGGCCTCACATGGAATACTGTTCTCATGTCTAGGCCGGGGCACCCCAGTGACAGCTCCTTCCACTTGACCGCATCCAGCGCAAAGCAGTTCGAATCGTCGACGACCGAGTTCTTTCTGATCGGCTCCATACACTGGCACTGCGTAGAGATGTTGCATCTCTTTGCGTATTTTATCGCATCTATCACGGGGAGTGCTCTGAGGAATTGTTCGGACTAATTCCAGCCGCTCAATTTCAACATCGCACATCGCGACTAAACTCGCGTTACCATCCATACCATCTGCCGGCCGATACGACTTAGGAACCTTCAAGAAAAGAACTTACATCTTTCTAAAAGGCCGGCAACGCATCTGCAATTCCCCTGGTGTTGCGGTTGTTCATGGGCGGCGGTAGTCACTTACCATCAGGTGAGCCGCATGCTCGTTTGCTCCCTATTCTATAAAAAAAATGACGTCAGGACCTACTTAGAATCACAGTGCACAGTTGCTTAAGCCGTCTCCTCTTTGTATTTGCTTCATGCTATCCTCTGTTAGTAGTAATGCTCACTAGTCCTATACTTGCTATTGTTATTAGAAGAATTTTATTTGTAATAGCAAATTTTTGGAACGAAGTTCCTTATCGGATGGTACGGATTTGGCGGATGGGGGCCAGGTGACAAAAAGTGTAAGAGTTTTCCATCACGACCCGTTCTGACGTGGAGTAGACGGCCTTGACGGCTATAAGTAAGCAAGATAATATCCATAATAATATCCATCTCCTTCGCACTTTTTCTTTTCTTGCCGTGAAAGAAATATTATTTTAAATGACGCTTCATTATATTACGTGCTAGTAATTCATTTATTTGTATTTGTTAATCAATAATATAATACTTTTATCAATAATAATACGAGTACACTACGAAAGGAACTTCGTTCCAACCGAGTGTTCCACGACACTCACGGTCACGGAGATAGGTCTTTAGATGTAATTAATAAAAATAAGTATAATCGGTTGCTGACCACGAATTTTGTTAAAATTTGGGCTATTACAATGGTGTCATTTGGGACACATTTTGTTCCTTGTATATTCCCCCTATTCGACACTATTCCGACGATATCCCGGACGTCAGTCTGAGCGAGATTAGAATGGCTCTCAAGTACCTTAAAAACGGCAAGGCCCCAGGCGAGGATGGAATTACAGCGGAGCTTCTGAAAGCGGGTGGAAGACCGGTACTTGAAGTCCTTCAGAGGCTCTTTAATTCCGTCCTCCATGGTGGCATTACACCGGAGGCGTGGAGGAGAAGTGCGGTGGTCTTATTCTTCAAGAAAGGTGACAACGCTCTCTTGAAGAACTACAGGCCGATTTCCCTTTTGAGCCGCGTCTACGTGCTGTTTTTGAGAGTCATTACGAATCGTCTCGCGCGCAGTCTTGATGACTTCCAGCCCCCCGAACAAGCCGGTTTCTGAAAGGGCTTTAGCACTATAGACCACATACATACCCTTCGGCAAATTGTACAGAAGTCCGAAGAGTACAATTTGCCACTATCTCTGGCGTATGTGAACTAGGAGAAAGCCTTTGATTCCGTCGAAATATGGGCGGTGCTGCAGTCCCTTCAGCGGTCCCAAGTTGACTGTCGGTATATCGAAGTGCTGAAGTGTTTGTACAGTAGAGCTACTATGGTTATCCGAGTACAGAACCAGAGTACGAAACCTATCCAATTGCAGAGAGGTGTAAGACAGGGTGACGTTATATCCCCGAACTCTTCACCGCTGCTTTGTAAGACGTTTTCAAGCTTCTGGACCGGAAAGGATACGGTATTAACATCAATGGCGAGTACATCACTCACCTTCGATTTCCCGACGATATAGTCCTTCTGGCAGAATCGTTGGAGAACCTAAGCACCATGCTCAATGACCTCAATAGTGTCTCCCAACGATTAGGTCTTAGGATGAACATGGAGAAAACAAAGATCATGTTTTGAGCCGCGTCACACCTATGCCGGTAGTTGTTGGGGGCACTAAGCTCGAAGTTGTTGACGAGTATGTTTACCTGGGACAAATATTCCGACTAGGTAAGTCCAACTTCGACCGAGAGGTCAATCGACGGATTCAACTCGGCTGGGCAGCGTTCGGGAAACTACGACACATCTTCTCGTCAGACATACCTCAAAACCTTAAAACGAAATTGTACAACCAGTGCGTGTTGCCAGTGATGACTTACGGATCTGAGACGTGGTCCTTTACTGCTGGCCGTATGAGGAAGCTCAAGGTCGCTCAACGAGCTATGGAGAGGGCTATGCTCGGGGTTTCTCTGCGTGATAAACTTAGAAATGAGTATATTCGCAGTAGAACCAGAGTAACCGACATAGCACAACGGATTAGTAAGCTGAAGTGGCAGTGGACCGGCCATATAGCTCGAAGAACCGACAACCGATGGGGAAGAAAGGTTCTTGAGTGGCAGCCTCGTACCGGTAGGCGAAGTGTAGGGCCACCCCCCACTAGATGGAGTGACGACCTGGTAAATCATGCGGGAAGTCGATAGATGCAGGTGGCTCATGACCGTGCTTTGTGGCATTCCTTGGGGGAGGCCTGTGTTCAGCAGTGGACTTATGAAAGGCTGTAATGATGATGATGATGATGATATTCCCCCTATGAGGCAATCTATGGGGAAGCCTAAGATCAGCAGTGGACATTAATAGGCTGTAGCGGTTACGGTAAAGGTTTAGATTTTGCATACATTACCAATTCTGATATTTTTAGATTATTTTGACGTTTATTACGGCAGCCATCATTGTTTTTATATTTTTATTAGTAGAAAAATAATAAAACACTTTATGCCAGCGGATTACGGTTGAAGAGAACTGTTTAACATGCAAAAAAAAAACAAGCGATATTGAAATTTGTCCAATAGTTGCCACACTTGGCAAGCGGGGTCCATCTCCTGATTTGATTCCATCTGTCGCCTCCTACGACACCCACGGGATGATATAGGGTAGTGGATATTCTTACACCACCAATACACGGTATCACTTTTTGTTAGTCAGAAACTGTCACTGAAATTTTTATTTAAATTATTTAACCTACCTAATCACTTATCCAAGATAAGCGTGGTAATTACAGCAAATTGACCCCCTTGGAAGATGCCTTTGCCCGGCAGTGCTGATTATTAAATTAAGTATCTTATGCCAACGTTGACCTAATGCCAAGTATCGTTAGGTAAGCTACACAGTCAACAATTTATGGGGAGGCCTATGACCAACAGTGGACTGTTTACTCACTGAATTAAAGGAAGAGTGGATAAGAATGATTACTTCCAGTCTTAAGATAGTAATTACGGGTTGTGGCATTCAAACTTAGTCCTCAGAGGTCAGAGGTGACAACGCATCTACAGCCTTTGAAAGTTGATTGCAGCAATCCATGGATTGTAGAAGCCACTCAGATGGACTGTTAGTTCGTATGCCCCTTCAGTTTTATAAAATAAGAAAACCTGGGAAATAAGAAACCAAATATTGTTCCTTGAAATTGTCTGTACTTATGGAAGGACTTATTTATTCTACTGTTGGCATGGGCCTCTTCTCATTTTCATGTGTAGTTTAAAAGGAAGTTAGACAAGTTGTACAAATTCTATCAAAAGTCCATCGCTGAACGTGGGCCTCCCCCATGTATTGCCGCATAGGGGGATATTCGTTCCATTTCTTTCAATATTTCATATTCCGTCTCTATATATACAAGGTTATTTTGCAATAACCGGCCAAATTTGCAGATAAGGTTCAGAGTAAGTAATATAGGCAAATGCTGAAGAAAAATCAATTAAAAAAAATCTCAAACATTCTGTCCTTTTTATCTTTTAAATTCAAAATGCGTGGTTTATTTTAACTGATTTTATTGCACACGCACACATTCGTAAGGGTCGATCGGTAGGTAAAAACGTTGCCCATAAATCACATTCAATTTGGGATAATTTCAAATAAAAGTAAAAGTCTTATTTACTCGTATTTTCAACCGGTAACGATATATCATTGTTTATATATTTGAACTAAAGCTTAAAATTTGGCTACTCTTTAAAAAAATAACCCTGTGTATATTTGTTTTGTTCAGGTATTACAAGAAATAGAATCATATCACGGCAACTCGGAGGTAGAAATAAATCTACTTCTGCAGCAACTGTTCGAAAGCGACTTCCCCAACCCCGGGGAAGAGATCACGCTGACGTATCCTCGTATCAGCGAAGAACTGACCAAGAGCACGAGGAACTCCGTCAACCTCGGAGAGATATTGAAGGCGAAGACCCTGCTCGATTCGAGGCACGGATCTCTCGATTCAAATGGAACGAGCATCGATTCGAACGCAACGAATCTGGACTCGAACGGAACCAGTTTGCAAGGTGTAAGGGGTCTGATCAAAGTGGAGAGTTTACCGGAGAGCGTGAAGTATCTACCGGAGCTATACGACTTGCAAAACAACAACAGTCCTAAGAGGGTATTGCTGGATCTGGAAGGACCTAGGTACGCGTTTTATAAGATTTTTTTTTAATATAAATAAAGTTGACAAACGAGCACACAGTTAACCTGATGGTAAGTGGATACTATAGCCCATGGACCGTAAAGCGAACCATAAACGTGGCTGCTGAAGATGAAGTCCAGGGTTCGAATCCTGGGTCCTGACAAAACAAATATCTGTTGTAGTTTTTCTGTTAAGAAATTCTTTTTTTTTTTAAAAAAACTTTACCCCCACACTAGGGTTTTCTCCTGTATCGTGGAGGCAATTTACAAACATAAATTGCACGAGGAAAAACATCCAGACCCGGAATTTGTAGGCCATACAAATACTTGTTCCTTGCGGGATTCGAACCTGCGGCGCCCAGTGCAACAACTCATTGCTAAGCCACTGCGCCACGGAGCCGTAGTATTAGCATCGAAATGCTGACAAGTCAGAAAGTTGACGGTTCGGTTTTCAATCCCCTGTGCTGTACTTTGGAAAGCACGCAAACCCTTTGGTCCTGCGCCTGATCTCTCTCCGGTCGTGTCGGATTACGATCCCATCGAACTATGAGAGTGAGGGAATAGAGAGTGCACCTGTGCTCGTCACTTGTGCACCATCAACCTGTCTTGCGCAGATGGCTAGTTTCTGTTGAGAGTTGACTGAAATGTATATATATATATATATATATATATATATATATATATATATATATATATATATATATATATATAATATAACCTCTAGGACAGAGGTTTTTAAAAGCTTTTACAAAAATTTACTTTGCAAATATCCGCGTTATAATTTATAACGCGGATATTTGCAAAGTAAATTTTTGTAAAAGCTTTTATATAATGGATTTCCGCAAAGTAACGCCTGATTCTATTAATTATATTACAGAGGTTTTTTCCTGACCAGTGGTGAAACTTAAATGAATTTCAAAAGTATTCTTGTAATGTATATTGTGTAAAAATTATTGTATTCTATTCTATAGCTAACTTTTTACTTTAGAACAAAGACCATCAAGCGCCCCATAGAGCCGAGAGTGGACGAGGACAACTTATCCATACTGCTGGATTCCTTCGGCGCCGGGCTGGTGATAAAGGTGTTTGGTTCGCTGCTGCTCGAGAGGAAGGTCGTCATCATGGGCAATCAGTTGAGGTGAGACTGTGAATAATATACTAGAAGTGGGTAGATTTTTTATAGAATAAGGGCGACAAATGAACTTAAGAGTCCACCTGATGGTAAGTCTTACTCAGAAATATCACAGAACACCAGCGTAAAATAGCAGATTAATGCTGCTGTGTTTCGTATGGTCATTGTAGAGAACTGGAGATTCTGTTTACTGGAAATGAGACATTACATCCTAGTCCTCAGGGGTGACGCCGTATTTACATTTTGATTCTCAATCGCAGACAGATGTAGGCGTCAATGGACCACAGCATTAATTAATCATCACGTGGAATGAGTGCTAATTTGTCAAACTTATTTTATAAAAAAAAAAAATTGAGTTTTGGCGAAAACTCCACCGCCTGTGGAATGCTGCTCTTGTATTATAATTTAAATAATGCCTAAAGTGAATTTTGATACGTAAAATTGGTGCGATTTTGAGTGGAAACGATGTTACGAATGCCCTGATAGCGATAAACCTTAAGTTTATTATCATTTATAAATGATATCTTTTTTTACTTGACACTGGCAAAAGTATAACCGTACTAGTCCATAACAAAGAAAAGAAAAAAATCTATATTTATTTCTAGTGTGGTATCGTCGTGCATGGAGGCACTTCAAGGCGCCCTCTATCCGTTCGTGTGGCAACAGCCTCTCATCTCCACGATCCCGGCCGAAATACAGCGAGACGTGCTAGAAGCGCCGCTCCCTATACTTGCCGGTATGCTGAAGGCGGAAGACGACGGTGATGCTGCCGGGATTCTGTTCGAGGAGGTTTGTGAGATTATTGTATGTTTTGATAATAAAAAAGAGTGAAGGTCTTTACCACTAAGCTATCTATGGTGAAGGAATTTCCACAATGTGCCTAAAAACTATAGTTTTTAATATGCAAATTTATACCTTCTATTTTGCCTAGGAAATTGTGAATCTGTGAATGGTGGTATCAGTCAGCTGTATTTTTATATCTAATTTTGATTAATTTGTTAAACATAAAAGGGTTTAAATTCTTTCTCCGTAGCAAAAATTGTAGGAGTAGATGAATCAATTATTTACCTATTATTATCATAGTCATCATTACAGCCCTTCCACCCTTCCCTTCCACAAGTCCACGCTAAACATAGGCCTCCCACAAGGAACGCCACAAAGCACGGTCCTGAGCCACCTGCGTCCATCGACTTCCTGCATGTCTTACCAAACTCTATCTAGTGGAGGACGGTCCTAAACCTCAGAGGGAGATTTTGCCATAGTTGCCACGCTTGGCAGGCGGGTTGGCAACAGCAGTTTTTTAAATTATTTTGATATGTTATTAGGAAGATACTGCCCAACTCCTGTTTTTTTTTTTAAGAATAGGCGTGGCAAACGGTCACACAACCTACCTGATGGTAAGCGTGTGCTGTGGAGCATAAACATTACATATATCCTCGAATAAGGACCAAAATGCAGATACGTGTGCGTGTGTGTGCACGTGTGTGTGTGAGATGACTAAGATGGAATACCTCGTTTCTAGTAAAAAGAGTCTCCGACTCTCAAAACACGCCATGCAAAACAGCAGCATTCAGCTGCTATTTTACGATTGTATTCTGTGAGAGCGTGGTACTTCTCCGGTCGATTCATTCTTGCTACAGCCATAATATTATTTAGTATTAATAGAATACAAATTAATATTATAAATATGATATTATACTCGATTGTTTATGTTTACGCCGAATAGCTCTGATACCCATTTTATATTTTTGTTATAGGGTATGCTAATAGATCTAACACATCCAAACAAAGTCCTCTATTACCAAGGCGACGAGTCCACGATTCTGCCGACCTCGAGCTACAAAACCCTGAAGACCTCTTTACAAATGGAGTCGATAAAACAGAAGGACAAACATGATGACACGAAGACGAGGAACGTCATGATATCGGAGGCGTTCTTGAGGTTCTTCGTGGACATCCTCGGAGACTTCTGGAAGTACTTCGCCGTGAGAGAAGTCAAAGAGGGGGAGATGGGGAAAAATGGTGTAGTTTTCGATGTAAGTATATTTCTTTGGTTACATAGTAGTTCATCATCATCATCATTACAGCCCTTCACAAGTCCACTGCTGAACATAGGCCTCCCCCAAAGAATGCCACAAAACACGGTCCTGAGCCACCTGCATCCATCGACTTCCTGCATGTCTTACCAGGTCGTCACTCCATCTCGTGGGGGGACGCCCTACACTTCGCCTACCGGTACGAGGCTGCCACTCGAGAACCTTTCTTCCCCATCGGTTGTCGGTTCTTCGAGCTATATGGCCGGCCCACTGCCACTTCAGCTTACTAATCCGTTGGGCTATGTCGGTCACTCTGGTTCTACTGCGGATATCCTCATTCCTAAGTTTATCACGCAGAGAAACTCCGAGCATAGCCCTTTCCATAGCTCGCTGAGCGACCTTGAGCTTCGTCATACGGCCAGCAGTGAAGGACCACGTCTCAGTTCCGTAAGTCATCACTGGCAACACGCACTGGTTGTACAATTTCGTTTTAAGGTTTTGAGGTATGTCTGACGAGAAGATGTGTCGTAGCTTCCCGAACGCTGCCCAGCCGAGTTGAATCCGTCGATTGACCTCTCGGTCGAAGTTGGACTTACCCAGTTGGACTATTTGTCCTAGGTAAACATACTCGTCAACAACTTCGAGCTTAGTGTTCCCAACAACTACCGGCATAGGTGTGACATGGACATTAAACATGATCTTAGTTTTGTCCATGTTCATCTTAAGACCTATCCGTTGGGAAACACTATTGAGGTCATTGAGCATAGTGCTTAGGTCCTCCAGCGATTCTGCCATAAGGACTATATCGTCGGCAAATCGAAGGTGAGTGATGTACTCGCCATTGATGTTGATACCGTATCCTTTCCAGTCCAGAAGCTTGAAAACGTCTTCCAATGCAGCGGTGAAGAGTTTCGGGGATATGACGTCACCCTGTCTTACACCTCTCTGCAATTGGATAGGTTTCGTACTCTGGTTCTGTACTCGGATAGCCATCGTAGCCCTACTGTACAAGCACTTCAACACTTCGATATACCGACAGTCAACTTGGCACCGCTGAAGGGACTGCAGCACCGCCCAAATTTCGACGGAATCAAAGGCTTTCTCATAGTCCACATACGCCAGACATAGTGGCAAATTGTACTCTTCGGACTTCTGTACAACTTGCCGAAGGGTATGTATGTGGTCTATGGTGCTAAAGCCCTTTCGGAAACCGGCTTGTTCGGGAGGCTGGAAGTCGTCAAGTCTGCGCGCGAGACGATTCGTAATGACTCTCGAAAACAGCACGTAGACGCGGCTCAGAAGGGAAATCGGTCTGTAGTTCTTCAAGAGAGCGTTGTCACCTTTCTTGAAGAACAAGACCACCGCACTTCTGCTCCACGCCTCCGGTGTAATGCCACCATGGAGGACGGAATTAAAGAGCTTCTGAAGGACTTCAAGTACCGGTCTGCCACCCGCTTTCAGAAGCTCCGCTGTAATTCCATCCCCGCCTGGGGCCTTACCGTTTTTAAGGTGCTGGAGAGCCATCCTAATCTCGCTCAGACTGACATCCGGGATATCTTCGGAATAGTGTCGGATGAGACTCGCTCTTGGATCGTTACTCACACTTGCGTGTGGCTCCAACGATGATGTGTACAGCTGCCCATAGAACCTCTCAATCTCACTCAAAATCTCAGGTGTCCCGGAAACGATGCTGCCACATTCTGTCTTCAGCTTTGACAGTTGGCTCTTTCTGGCAGACAGATCTCTGGCAAAGACTTTGGAGCCTTGGTTCCGCTCGATCGCTTCTTCAATACGAGCTGTATTGAAGTTGCGTAAGTCCCGCCGCATGCATTTGGAGATCTGTCTGTTCAGATGCCTGTATGCTGTCAAGTCTGTTGAAGAATGTAGCTTCATCTCTCGTCTAACAGCCATGAGATTAAGAGTGTGATCGGAGAGTTTTTGTGTTCTTCTGCGGCGGGTCTTGCAGAACTTAGCTCCGACCGCATGGACAGTTTCCACGAGCTTGTCATTCATATCGTCCACTTCATTGCAGTCTTCTAGGCACTGAAAACGGTTTTGTAACTCGAGCTGAAAGGTTTCGGGACTTTGGATTAGAGCACGAGGGGGACGGAGCGTTGTCTTCATTAGACGAGACCTCTCCAACTTAACGTTTAGGTTCAGTGTGCCTCTAACCATTCGGTGATCGCTACCAGTTTTCACCCTCGCGATCACGGAGACATCACTGAACAGATGTTGTCTGGTCGTCATAATGAAGTCAATCTCATTTTTTGTCGAACCGTCGGGGCTCGACCAGGTCCACTTCCTGTGGGGCCGCTTCTGGAAGAAAGAGTTCATCATAAAGAGTCCCTCTTTCTCCATGAAGTCGGCCAGCTGCTGGCCCCTTGGGTTCCGTTGCCCTATTCCAAATTTCCCTACTTTCAGCTCACCGTTCTCTCTTGTGCCTAGTTTTGCATTGAAGTCTCCCATTAACACCGTATATTGGGTTTTGGAGGAATGCATGGCTCTAGAGATATCCTCATACATTTCCTCCACCTCCTCATCGGGGTGTGCCGAGGTTGGTGCGTAAACCTGTATGACCTTCAGCGAATACCGTTTGGTGATTCTGAGTATAAGGTACGCAACCCTCGTCGACACACTCCCGATTTTTACAACGTTGTTAACGAGAGACTTGTGGACGATAAATCCGACACCTCCTTGGGACAGATGGTCGCCCTCCCGGTGATAGAGCAAGTTGCCGGATTCGAGGATTACCGTGTCCTCCCCCTCTCTTCGGACTTCGGATAATCCTATAATATGCCAGCGCAACTTGTCTATCTCTTCTTCCAGCTCCACGATCTTCTCGTCAGTCCTCAGGGTGCGTGCGTTGTACGTTGCCAGGTCGAGTCGTCTAAGGTGGCAACCGAACCTCCACCGGAGATTCTTAGCACCCTCTGCCCCGCCGTTACCATGGTCGCCACCGTAGCCAGGAATAGCGGGGCCGCCGGGGACTGGGGGCCGTTTTTTTGTTGCTCTCATCATTGGGGGGTATTTGCCATAGTTGCCACGCTTGGCGAGCGGGTTGGCAACCGCAGTTTTTTTATTGTAATTTGGCTATTATCAGGAAGATGCTGCTGCCCATCTCCTGGCTGTTTCCCTTTGTCGCCTTTTACGACACCCACGGGAGGATATGGGGTAGTGGATATTCTTGACCGCCACTACACGGCTAAATAATAATAATATTTATATTAATAATAGTAGTTATAATGATATAATGATGTTATTAATATTTTGTGGTGTGGCCATTTTGGAGTGCTTCCCATCGTCAAATGATTTGCAATGTCATTAATTTTAAAAATAAAATTGCAAGTGACAAGCGAAGTCACAGTTCAGCAGATGGTAAGTGGCTACAGCCCACAGATCATCTTGTATTTTCTTTTTTTTTCAAATATTAGTAATGCTATTAAACATTACTAATATTCCCTTTAAGCACTTCTGGTAAGCTTAAAATGCTTGTGTTACAAGTGGTTCACGACAGTAGTCGAATGGCGGATTTGAAGCCACGACCTTTCGAGTTCGCGGTCCGCGCCCTGCCATTAGGCCACTGACGTAACTGAAACCAACTTTATATAAAGAATGCTAACAGGTACATTGTCACCTTTGAGGACTAAGATGGAACTCATAGCCTATAACTACTACTGGCCATCAATATCCTTCAAACCGGAATACAGTAGAGCGAGCACTGCTATTTGGTAGGGATAGGTAAGAGATGGAACCTACCCAGTAAAAAAATCGGAGTGTGGCTGGGTCGTACGTTACGGCGGAAATTATGTAAAGCAGCGAACCCACTTCGCCCCGCGTGATGTATCACAGTATCAACTTAACGTAACGAATTCTTTGATACTTTGTTGAGTGGTGTAATTTCTGCTGGTGTTGTAACTACATATCTATCATCTCCATTTTGTATGTGTATGATAGATATGATATGAAGTTGGAACACCAAACCGTATCCCCAGATTTTGTAATACAGCAGCGTTCCCCAACCTTTTCTACCGAATTCAAACATGAAACGGTACTCAATTAGACTGTATGTTTTTTTTAATGTGTGTTATTTCATAACTTTTTACTGGGTGAACCGATTTCGATGATTTTTTTTTTGGTATTTGAAAGCTGGTGCTTCACATGTGGTTAATCAAGGTCTAACCAATAAGTTTTTGAGTTATTCTTAATAATTTATATTGAAGTCGGTTGTACAAAATGTTTAATTTTAAATTATTTTGACCAGGGACCACTTTGATTTCTTTATTGTTAACAGGTACCACAAAGTGAAAAAAGGAGACTTTGTTAATCTAAAAATAAATTTTAATTACAACTTTTAACATTATTAATTGTTATACAATAAACTGAAAAGAACCATTCATTCACAGTATTATTTGTGTATTTATTATAAAATAAATAATACGTGTTTGGCAAAAAATTGCGATTTTAATTGCGAAGCGACGCGCGGCGTTGCACTGCCCGCGTGACGAGGAAATAATAAATGTGCTGTTTAAAACGATTACTGAGGTAAAATATTTAAATATTTCGCGGACCATATTTAGTTCTACCACTGGTTGGGAATGACTGTTATACAGTTTTCTGAATTGCCTCCCACTGTGGAAGTAAATTTAACCATGTAGTGGCGGTGTAAGAATATCCACTACCACCTATCCTCCCAAGGGTTTCGTCAGAGGCGATAAAGGGAAAATGAAACAAGAGATGTGCAGCAACGTCTTCTTGATAACAACTTTAAATAATAAAAAACTAACTTGCCAAGCGTGGCAACTATGGCAAAATCCTTCCATTACAACAGTGGACTATATAGGCTGTAATGGATGGATTAGAAGATAGTCTACCAGGAGCACATGACGCACTGAGAGGTGAAATTATTAAATCAACAGTAACATTACAACTATGCCAAATATCCCTCTATGAGGGAGGCCTATGTTCAGCAGTGGACATTTATAGGCTGTAATGGATGGATGTAAGCAAATTTAAAGACGTATTTAAGTCAAAACTATCAAATTCTATTTTCATTTTTATTAACTACAAGTTTCCTTTTTTACAAAACCATGTCATATGTTTATTTTCCTGCAGAAGGAAGCGTTCGTACGTAATGCCGCCTCGAAACAGAAGCAGTACTTTCTGGAGTGGTTCACGGAGAGTGCCATGTTCAACCACTTCGTGCAGAACATGGCGGCGTGCTTCCCAGCGCGCCAGCCCAGCGCCGGCCAGCTCGTGGACACGCCACTCCCGGACTTCTACGAGCTGTTCCACGAGCGCCTGACCAGTAGAACCAGTTCTGAACACAAGTTCACGGACTCCAAGAGCAATTACAAGAGTGCGGTTAATAAGAAAGTTAAAATGTTGAAGACAAAACTTAGAGAGTTGGTGGCTTAGTGTGTGAAACTTGTGCTTGTGTTGTGAACCCACCTTCTGACTTGAAGCAATCTAGAACTGATCAGCAGCTGGTTGTATGGAAGTCAAGCTTCGATCTATATAAAATAAGAAAAATATGCCCAAACATTCGAACGATGCTCAATTTTAAGTTGCCGTTAAGTCTCATGCTGTCTCTATCACATTAAGTCAAAGTGAAAGTGACACCACGAGACTTGACGACATCTTAAAATTGAGTAGCGCTCGAGTATTTGACCAATAAGAAATTGTGTTTAAGAATATCTGGTTATTCCATAATGAGCTTTAATTTATATTGACAAGGTAGGTTTTAGCATGTCCGCTGTCGATGAAATGTGTTTTTAGTATTACGCACGTTTGTGATAATCTCATTTATCAAATTCATATTCGTTCATAGGATGAACTAGTTGAATGAATGAACATGTGTAATAAAATATTTTAAAGTAATCCTTAAATTTTTTGTATCGAAATTGTATGAATTTTATATTTTTAGCGTTGATGATGAGGAATAATAATCTTACGCTCGCCAGATGTCGCTAGTTTGGACTAAGGTGAACATTTTTGTCACGATTTAATCATTAGTTTTTCGGTTTCCAGTGTTTGTATTTTGTATGTACACAAAACAATGTCTCAGTTTTGTATTCATTATAATATATTTATTAGTTTTTGAAGTTATACTTCTTTTATATGATGAGAGTGAATTTTTTACGATGCGCGCGCACACTAACACATAAAAGCGACATCAGTGGATAATTGTCTCAAGTTGTTTTGTTACGCTAAAGAAGTATAACTTCCTACATGCGTACTTAAGTACACACTTTTTTTACATTTTTTTTAATTCTTCTACTTTTATGATAATCCATAGTTTGGTTATTCCATTTCTTATCTAATTAATATAAAATAAAAGTAATATTTTAGAAAAAAAAACATTATTTCCACACTTTTCTAGCAAATTAACTTCTCTTGCTATGAAATCTGTCAAATATTTCACCTTATTCCTTACTGGCGCCGCCCTGGTGGTAGAAAAAGTTGTTATTACCTTCATTTAATTTAAATTATAAACAATGAAAAATAAAAATCCTATGTCGGTGAAAACAAATAATATCGGATGATACAATTCCGTGTTCCTTTTACTTCATTATTAATTTTTATTATATCAGCTGGCCTACTGGTTAACAAAGGCATCTATCTCTCCCCTTACATCATCGTGTTCTGTCTATTGCTTGAGACGGATGAGACAGCGTGTGATAGGGAGAATAGAGGGAGATAGAAGAAGAAAGAATAGGAAGCGAGAGAGGGAGTGTGAGTGTGAGAGAGATCGAGGGAGGGAAAGAGAGCTAACAATGATCTCTGGTTGTTAAGCATAATTGATACATAAATCTCGAGTTATTTGTCGGAGTTTTAAATAATAATAATAATCTCTTACTCGGACAGAGTCATAATACAACACAAAATATGTCTCTAACAGATACATATTTTGTATTTGTCATCTTGTATGAATAATGAGTTTAATGAAATCATTTATTATGATCTGATATAAATTAATGAGTTTACCAGATTTAGAGTTAAAACATCACAAAAGTGATTTGCTTGTCTCTGGATTGCAGATCAAGTTTTAAATATCGTCACTCACTGTATAAATATTAAGATTAATGATACCTTTAAGTTGCCTCTATTTCTTAGAAGCATCGAACTATTGTAATTATTGTTTAATTTAAACAATCACCAATGATTTTTAAAACTGTTGTGACAGTAATTGTTTACGATTTTTTTTTAATGAAAACTTAAATAGATCGTAAACCATTACTTTTTTAATGAGAACATTTGAAGTGTCGTCGAAACCATGTTCAATTTATTCGCACACACATTCATGCACACACACATACTCACGCACACATACATCTAGCTATATGGTTGCAAACGATTTTAAGTGCTTTTTTACTACAGGTTTTTTTTAAGCATTTGATTAGTATGTTTTCTGCGTCACTTAAAATTTACGTGTACTGTCTACCTTTCCTACTTATGTCATCCCGTGGGTGTCGTAAGAGGCGACAGGGAAACAAATCAGGAGACGGGCAGCAGTGTCTTCTTAATAACAAATAAAAAAAAACTGCGGTTGCCAACCCGCTTGCCAAGCGTGGCAGTTATGGCAAATATCCCCCCTATGAAGCAATGTAGTGTAGACTTTAATATGCTGTAACGGTAACGTTAACGATCTACCTTTTTTGTCTTAGAATGAGAGAATATACATTTTATTAAACATTCCTGATTTTAGCGTTAATATATCAGATTCTCAGACCAACAAAGTAATAAAGACGAAGCGTTGAGAACATTTCAAGTGACGCATAAACCGAGCCAAAACCATGCTCAAATTTTTGTAAGAACACGCCCTCACACATATGCATCTAAAGTCATTTGCAACCAACAAAATGGTTTTAGGTGCATATGTGTGCGTCCAGTAGTGAATTATTACGGGCTGATAAACAAAGAAAGATGAAAGATGTGTGCGTGTGTGCATGTCAAGACATGTGAGCATGGTTTGTTACTTGAAATGTACGCAGCACTTCGTCTAGCTATCTTTTGGTCTGAGATCGGATTACATAGATTTCTATTAAATAAAAAATATGAAATATCACTGTTGATAGATAATTTCAACGTTTAATATTCAGTGAATGAATATTATCACGTTATGTGTTGCCATGTGTATTGTGTATCTGGTTTTATACAAGATGTCGTTGAGATAGGTTTATGTAGTGCCTTCCAATCACATATCTTTAAGACTGTACATAGTTTGCCATTATATAAATGTAGTATTTATTATATGATTCAGTTTATTTATAATTCAGGAATTTGCGTATAAGAATTTCTTTTTACACAATAATGATGTTAAATAAAACAATTTACAAAAACAAATCGTTTTGTTCACGTACATTATATTGCCAATGTGCACGTATGCTTTACAATAACATAAAATTGCATAAAAACAACAAAAGCATTCTAAAAAATTAATTTTGTGAGTGCCATGCCATTTGCCACATGTCATCAGAATTTTGGCGCGAAATATAATCACAGATATTAAAATATTATTTTATCATCTGTGATTATATTTCACAGATAATAAAATATTATTTTATTATCTGTGATTATATTTCGCTATTTGATTATAAACATAATCAAGGAGAAAAAATGTTCTTTATTAAAAAAAAAACAAGTTAGTCTTGTTCTCTGCTATTTTCATTGCATAATCTCCTTGTAATGAATGTATTTGAATGATTTTATTATTAGAGCAATAGACTATATTATTGTTTTTACTTCAATTCATTCTTTGATTATATGGAATTCATTCACAGTAACTAGCAGTGTACTGTATATCCATAGATAGGCAGAGATCCAAAATCCAACTTTATCCTGTAAGTCAATTCGGTTTTTTAACATAGAAGCCTTTAGCGGTTGTTATCTTATTATCTTAAATGAGACATGAATTTGTGTAAACTCTACTGTTTTAATTGCGAAGTGCCTGAATTTTGTATGATATTGTATTATTAGGTATTGTAATAGTTTTTAGACTGTTATAAAGTTGTATCAATACAATAAAATGTTCTTTTTTAATACATTTGTTTTCTTTATTCATTTATATTCATTCCGAACTTAAAGTTAAATGGAACAACTATTCAGTTACCTACGCGGTCATTTGGAAGATATATAGATAAGTACAAAGTTGTTGAAATATAAATATAGTCTACAGATTGCCTATTTGGACGTGCAATATTTATTAAATTGATATAAAACATTACAGATTTTAAAAAAGAAAAAAAAATTACAATCACAAATTAAACTTAAATGAATCTAAAATTATCCATTGCAACAATTTCAAAAATCATAAAATGGATGATGGCACACAAAGGAACGTGCATAGGGCCGCCGCCTTGATGCGTCTGGAGCTGGCGCCGGACGCGACAGCATGCGGGCCGCCAGCCGAGCACGAGGAGCTGCAAGACCACCTAGTGGCCCCTCCCATGCATCATCCCCACCAGAAGGCTTGGTGTCGTCAGTGTCCTATCGGACAGGGCAAGAGGCAAGAATGCATTGCGGATGTATTTTAGGGCGAAAGGGAGAGAAGTTGGAGTTTTTGCGTACCGGGTTAGGATGCATCTTTTCTGGGCTTTCTTTTTGAGCTGGAGCCATCTATAACCGTCACCGTGCAAAACCTGGCAGACCGAGTTTGGTACATCATGCGCTCAAAAACATTTGATGACGCCGAACTCGAATTGTTACGACGTGAGGCTGTTGCCTCATCGGTTGAAAATACTACGACTGGGGTTGCACAAGCTGCATAGCAATCCGCCTAAGTAGATGCTGCCGTGAATCTTAAAGTTGTGGTTATTCAGACGATGATGGAATAGTCGCCTAGAGCAAACTAACGCAAACTAAAGCAAAGTAGAGTAAATGAGGAGCACAATGGAAGAGGTGATTACGGAAACGCGTAGTACGCCTCGAAAATTGACCACGACTTCCCTGCATCCCAAGCGGAATCGGGCTGTCGTGGGGACTCCAAACCCAATGTTGGAGACGGACTCAATTATTTTTGGCGCCACACTATCAGTCTGCCGTATCATTGGCGCCAAGCATTCCACGGTTGGATTTCGCTACTGAACAAAGTAGTACTATCCCAGCCTGGAGAAAAAGAATTGAAGACCGTATCGCAAAGGCAAGGGCTTTCATCGGCAGGTTGACAAGCTTCAGGTAGGGTAATAATAGGCCGAGAGTTGTGGGCGTGGTTAGTATAGCGTTTGCTGGTACAAATATCAGTTAGTCCTAGCCGGATATCACGCAGAAACTAACGGAGCGCATAGATGACCTGAAGCAAAGAATTGCTGCTTGGGGGAAGCGGATTCGGTGATACACCGTGAGGTCAAAGCAGTTCAATCAGAGTCGTCTTTTCCAGAGTGATCAGAAGAGAGAAATCCAATTTTGTTAACGAGAAAGAACATAGTCAACGAAAATCCAGCGTAAAACAGCTGCTTAAATGTGTTTCGTATGGTGAGTGTAGAGAACCGGAGACCCTTTTGACTGGAAACGAGGCATTCCATCTTAGTCTTCATGGGTGACAACGCATCTGAATTTTGATTCTTAATCAAGGTTAAATGTAGATGTCTATGGACCTCAGCATCCACGTACCATCAGGTGGACTGTGTGTTCTTTTGTCCTTATTCTATCAAAGAAAATACACCCTCAATATTTGGATTCTGTTCTGGTCTGGAGGTTATAAAGAACCAGTTTAAATACAGGAAACAAATAATTTTTACGTGGTAGAGCCACGCTGCAGCTATATTAGTAGTATAGAAGTATCACGAATGGGTCGGCTCGACCGGGGAAGGACCACGCTCTCACAGAATACCAGCGTCAAATAGCATTTTAACACTGCTGTGTTTCGTATGGTAAGTGTAGAGAATCGGAGACCCTTTTTACTGGAAAAGAGGTATTCCATCTTAGTCCTCACGGGTGGCAACGCATCTGCGTTTTGATTCGCAAACGAAGATAAATGTAGATGTCTTTGGGCCACGGCAACCACTCACTGTCAGTGGTTGCAGTGGTGTCACACTCAAGTCAGGTGGACTGTGTGCTCGTTTGTCACTCGATCCTATAAAATAAAAAGGCCGTCAGGCATTCCATCTTAGTCCTCAGTGGTGACAACGCAATTAAAGCTTTCTTTGTTTGGTATTCATGGACGGCAGTAGCTACTTAGGTACCATTGTAAGTCCATTTGTCATTTTATCTTTATAAATAAAAATCTGCTATAAACAAGAAGATTTTACCGCCATGTATCTGAGTACATGAGTTCTATCTGAAATTTCTAATAGAAGGCTTTATTTACTCATATTTGACGAGATGGGTGGATCCTCACATGTCGTTACAACATGGCGCGGAACAAAATTACAAATTATTAACTTTCTATCTGGCGTAACTCGGCGTATATTAATATTATTAAACTATGACCTTTTTTCGACCGTGTCTCGATGACGTTAATTGGGACGAATATATTAAAGCATATTAATAATATAAAAGTAATATTTTGTAACACAACTAGATACGTCTTGTTAGTTGTTTTTTTTTTTTGAAGTTCCGCAATTAATGACTAAGGTTAACAGGTCACACTGACATAGAAACACTCTTGTGAACTAGTAATTTATTGATAAATTAGGGAAACGAAATTTCATTTTTAAGACGGATTTTGTTAAATTAGAAAGATATTAATTTTATAGGTCCTTAGAGTTAGACTATGGTTCATTAGGTTACTGTTACGAGGGCGACACTGAAAGTTTTTAGAACTGGCCACTTGTAAACGATATAATACAAAAGTAAATTCAAATTTTGAACATGGAAGTCTTTGCCAATAATATTGTGTTTGTATTTTATTAATTTGTCATTTGTTTACGATTTGGCGGCAAATTGAAAATTGTCTGTGTCACGTCAGCATGAATTTAACGCAATTTAACGCGAGAAAATTTTCGTACAATGATTTTTTATGACTTTCGATGTCACTTAAGTCAACAAGAAAGTTATGATAGACATCCATTGGCCTTTCACGATGATGTCCCATTTCGTAGCTATGTTTACAACTGGTTTAATAAGTTTAAACGTGGTCGCACTAATCTCACCGATGATCTGCGTGAGTGACGGCCTTCGACGGCGACGACTTAAGATAGCATCAGTGTTGTGCGGCGTATGGTAGAGACTGCCAAAGGAGTGACTTATCAGCAGATTCGGACAAGCTTAGGCATCGGTATGAGTCAAATGCACAAAATCATCCATGAACATTTAGCGGTCAGGGAGCTTTGTGCCTGGTGGATACCTCATAATTTGACAGAGTCCCAAGAACTCCGTCGTGTTGATTGGTGTCGTGAAATAGTTCAAAGATTTAAACGGAGGTGACTCAAATGCTGTGTTCGACATATTTACGGGTGACGAAAGCTGGATTTATTGTTATGATCCTGAAACTAAGAGACAGTCTGCTGTCTGGGTGTTTCTTTCCGAGGAGTTGCCAACTAAAGTGAAGAGAGGTCGAAGCGTGGGAAAAAATATGGCCTCGTTCTTCGGAAGGACAGGTCATTACTCAACAATTGTTTTAGAGGATCGAAAAACAGTTACTGCAGAGTGGTACAATAACAATTTGCCACTTGTTTTGGAAATAGTTCGGGAGAAACGACTACACAGTAGGATCCTCCTTCACCACGACAATGTCTCGTCGCACACCGCCAAGCAAACAATCGACTACTTGGCGACGTCAGATGTGGAATTACTGGGTCACCCGCCCTATAGCCCCGACCTCGCATCTTGCGATATTTATTTATTTCCGAAAATAAAAGAAAAACTACGAGGAATACGTTTTATGGACGCCGAGGAAGTAGTGGCTGCGTTTCAAAATGCCGTTGAAGAGACCCCTAAGGACGAGTGGGCAAAGTGGTTTTCTCAGTGGTTCCATCGGATGCATCGATGTATTGATGTAAATGAACACTATACTGATAAGATATAATAAAACTAATAACTTGCTAGTTTGTTCAGTTTTCGATTTTTTAAGAACTTTCAGTGTCACCCTCGTAACTTATAATATATTATTTTAGTTTTTTAGTAAATAAAGTAATGAATTCGGTCAAGTGCAAGTTCTGTGACAAACCGACCGACAGATAGGCAACGAAGTGGTATGTGCCGTGTTGTGGTCGTGTAAGGATATCCACTAACCCATATCGTCCCGTGGGTGTCGCTAGAGGCGGCAGAGGGAAACAAATCAGGGGATGGGCAGCAGCGTCCTCTTAATAACAACTAAGAAATAAAGAGCTGCGGTTGCAAGCCCGCTTACCCAGCGTGGCATGTATATACGCTGCAGCTAAATTATGGTTGAAGCACTAATGGGTCGACTCGACCGGGGACCACGCTCTCACAGAATACCAGCGTAAAATAGCAGCTTAACACTGCTGTGTTTCGTATAGGGTGAGTGTAAAGTACCGGAGACCCTTTTTACTGGAAATGAGGCATTCCATCTTAGTCATCAGTTGTGACAACACATACCTTTTTTTATAGAATAAGGGTAACAAACGAGCACACAGTCCACCTGATGGTAAGTTGTTGCCGTGACCCATAGACATCTACATTTATCCTCAATAAAGAATCAAAATGCAGATGGGTCGTTACCCGTGAGGACTAAGATGGAATGCCTCTTTTCCAATAAAATGGGTCTTCGGTTCTCTACACTCAACATACGAAACACAGCAGTGTCAAGCTGCCATTTTACGCTGGTATTCTGTGAGCATATAGTTATGCATTTTGATTCTTATTCGAGGATAAATGTAGATGTCTATGGGACATAGCGTCCACTTATTATCAGCTGGACTGTGTGCTCGCTTGTCACCCTTTTACTATAAAAATACACACTATTAGGCAATCTATCGGTAGGCCTATGTTCAGCAGTGAACTTTTAATGGGCTAAAAGGTGGTAATTGGTGTTCCATGTTGAGGCATTAGATCTTAGTCCTTAAACCGCCTCCACATGCTTGGCAAACAATGGCAAACAGCGAACACCAAATAAAAAACACGAACGTGTGGATGGGTGTTTGCCTCGTTTATTTGTAATGGAAACGATTATTAACAGCCAGCTCTTGCGGTACCTTGAGGATCACCAGCTGATTAGTGACCGCCAGTACGGTTTCCGTCGAGGTCGCTCAGCTGGTGATCTTCTGGTCTACCTGGCTCATAGATGAGCGGAGGCAGTGGAGTCCAAGGGGGAGCCGTTGGCCGTTAGTTTGGACATAGCGAAGGTATTCGATCGGGTTTGGCACAAAGCGCTTCTTTCGAAGCTGCCTTCCTATGGGCTTCCCGAGAAATTGTGCAATTGGATCACCAGTTTTCTTGCAGATCGGAGCATCAAGGTCGTAGTAGACGGTGCATGCTCCAATTACAAGCCCATTAACGCTGGTGTTCTACAAGGCTGCATGCTATCACCAACGCTGTTTCTTCTGCATATCAATTATATGTTGCAAACTAGTAACATTCATTGCTATGCAGAGGTGATTGAGAGCACTGCTGATGCTCTATACACCGGCCGTGCCAATATTTCTCGGGAAAACGTCGCCGCGTACCAAAACAAACTTGTGTCTGAAGTCGAGACTTTGCTGAACAAAGTCTCGGGTTGGGGGCGACTAAATCTAGTCCAGTTTAATCCTCAGAAGACACAAGTTTGCGCGTTTACCGCTAAAAAGAACCCCTTTGTCGTATCTCCTCAGTTGCAAGGCACTCCCCTTCTTACCTCAGCCAGTATCGGAATCCTCGGAGTCGACATATCGAGTGACGTGCAGTTTCGTGGTCACTTGGAAGAGAAGGCCCAATTGGCCTCTAAAAACTTGGCGTGCTCAGCAAAGCGGGACAGTATTTCATGCCGGCACACCGCCTGCAACTTTACAAGGCGCAGGTTCGGCCTCACATGGAATACTGTTCCCATCTCTGGGCAGGGGCTCCCCAGTGCCAGCTCCTTCCACTTGACCGCATCCAGCGTAGAACGGTTCGAATCGTCGACGACCGAGTTCTTTCCGATCGGCTTGACTCACTGGCACTGCGTAGAGAGATGATGCATCTCTTTGCGTATTTTATCTTTTTTTATTTTGGGAGTGCTCTGAGGAATTGTTCGGACTAATTCCAGCCGCTCAATTTCACCATCGCACATCGCAACAGAACTCGCGATACCATCCATATCACCTCGATGATTGGCGGTCCACCACTGTGCGATTCAGAAGAAGTTTTCTCCCTCGCACAACTTCCTTGTGGAATCGATTACCACCAGCGATTTTTCCGGACCGATACGACTTAGGGACCTTCAAGAAAAGAGCCCACTCCTTTTTAAAAGTCCGGCAACGCATCTGCGATTCCCCTGGTGTTGCAGTTGTTCATGGGCGGCGGTAGTCACTTACCATTAGGTGAGCCGCATGCTCGTTTGCCCCCTCTCCTATAAAAAAAAAATCAGTATTCAGTACACGCGAGCTTGCGAGCCGTATTTGTGTTGGGTGATTGTGGTCGGTGTTTGGCACGTGTTTGGTGATTATTGTTGTTTGTGGCAAACACCAAGCATGTGGAGGCGGTTTTAGAGGTAACAACGCATCCGTTGCCTTGTTTGAAGTTAGTTGCAGATGCAATAGCCACTTTTATCACTAGGTGGACGGTTAGCATTTTCGTCAGTTTGCTTACTTTCAACCGACTTCAAAACAAGGAGGAGGTTTTCAATTCGACTGTATTTTTATGTGTGTTACCTCAGAATTTTTTGATGATTAATTTTTTATTTGAAAGCTGGTGCTTCTCATGTGGTCCCATATAAATTTGATCAAGTTCTGACCAGTAGTTTTTGAGTTATTCTTAATATTGCGTATTTAATTGACGTCGACTACATTGACGATGTTATCATTTTATTTATATTGAAGTACGTTGTACAAAATTTTAAATATTAACAGTAATTTTACAATATTTTAGTGAAAATTTCGGAGTTCTCACTAAAACTTTTTCTACGTGGTAAAGCCGTTCAGCTTTGTTTTTTTTTTGTTTATAAAAAAAAAACGTTACCCCCACACTAGGATTTTCTCCTGTGTCGTGGAGGCAATTTACAAACATAAATTGCACAAGGACAAACATCCAGACCCGGAACAATTATTTGTAGGCCATACAAATACTTGTTCCGTGCGGGATTCGAACCCGCGGCCCCCAGCGCAACAACTGATTGCTAAGCCATATCGCCACGGAGCCGTGTTATAACTGCAGCATGAATAGGACTGGGGGAGGACTACACTCACAACCAGCTGATTATGGTAGTATAACGCTTTGGGCCGCAGCATCCAATTAACGTGGGAATGTGCTCGTTTGTTACTATTACTTGTTTAAAAAGAAAATGTGTAAGGAGGCTATTTATGGACGGACCATACTCAAATTAGCAGGCGCTTGAAGACCGTTAATTAGACTTTGACTTTTCGTCTTTGCACACTTTGAAAAAAGTAGGAAGTTCCAAATTCGACTATATTATGTTCATTTTTAAATATACGTACGTTACGCTGGTATTCTGTGAAATGGTCCTACCTCGGTCGTGCAACTACTAATGTATAGTTGCAGCGTGACTCAACCACGTATAAATAGTTCTGGTGTGCTGAGTTTTCCCGCCTTCTGTTGCACTACTTGAATAGGAGTATTTTACCTATATTAAGCCAAGGTTCACCAAGGCAACGCAAACAGTATAGTGGCAGTGTTACTGTTAGAACATCTGCTACCACATATCGTCCCGTGGGTGTCCTAAGTAGAGATAGAGAAAACTGTTAGTGGACATAGGCAGCAGCGTAACTGAAAATAATAAAAACTGTAGTTCCCAAGCCTCCGGGCAGTCCTAGTAACTATAGCAAAGTCAAACCGGGGGAGCTCTTTTATAAGCTGTAATAGATGTATGGATAAAGCCACGGCTTGACTGCAATCTGACTTTATGAACAACCTAGAACAAAAGCCTATTCTTTGCCTTGAAGGTGGACCATTTTAACAAAAAGTTAAGGCGATATGCCGAGGATAACAAATCTTTATTGCAATGTCAGATGACACGACGCATTTGTCAACTGCGATAATTTTAATATTTACTTGTCCCATATAAATAAGAATTTGTTAATTTTGACGCGCGAGCAACGTACGCCATATCCTTAAATAGAGGAACAATATTTATGCTCGAAACGTTTAAGGCCGCGTTGAAATTTTACTTTTATGTAACAAAAGACGTGGGACGAAAGTGTTGCAAAAATACCGATGCATTATTATGGAATTTTGGTCTTCTAAGGAAGGACTTTTAATGTATTATGTCCTCCAGACCGAATTTCGGTCAAGGCGGTCAGAATAACAACGGAGACCAACTATCTGCGCAGGACAGGATTATAGTGCAAGAGTGTGTGCAAGCACAGGTGCACTCTATTCCCTCAATCTTACAGTCCGATGGGATGGCAGATGCAACACGACTGGAGAGTGATCAAGCACAGGAATAATGGTATTACTTGCTTTTAAAGACACGGGGTACAAAATCACTAACAATTTCTTATGGGTTGTTACTGAAAATTTCTTGATGAAAAACTCTCGTAACTTATTTTTGATCCGACCGGGTTTCGGAACAGGGACACGAACAGCATTTGTGCGAACATTAGAGTTCAGTCCTATACTGCTGTACAAAACGAGTTTACAATCTACTAGGCTGTTCTTGTCACTCTTAGTCGTACAACTTTAAAAAGAAACGCGCACAGAAGCACGTGTTACAGGCATAAAGACGCTCTCGAAAATTGCGTAAAAGTGTGACATTGATCCGAATTGTGTGAATTTTTATGTAAATATTTTTAATTAGACGGCTCAGTTGGCCAACTGCCGTCATAACTTTTATGGGTATGGCGAAGTCCCAGTGGAATATTAAGTTATATTTTTGTTTCGTAAAAATTACGTTGTAATTATGAAGATTTAGTTGAAGTTAGTCACTGACTGACTTAAAAATCCAGAACGGCAAACCAGTGATTAGTTTATTACATCAAATAATAATCTCAATGACAAAAAATACGTCAATCAAATTGGCATTGTGAGGCAAAAAATAAGATCAAAGGAAAGATGAGACGTGGTAGACAAGGCACGTGGTATAAAATGTTAGAGTCACGTAACATTTTATACACGGATATAATGGTTGTCACATGAATGGGTCGACTCGACCGGAGAAGATCCACGCTATCACAGTTGAAATAATCTCTCGTTCCTATGTTGATTGTAGAGAACAGGAGATCCTGTTTACTGGAAACGAGGCATTCCATATGAGCTCTCAGGGTTGACAACGCATTAGTATTTTGATTCTTAATTGAGAATAGAAATCTATAGGCCATAGTATCTATAAATTTACCATGAGGTGGACTGTGTGCTCGTTTGTCACCATATCCTACAAAAAAATAAAAAAGGTATATATATTCGCCAATTGTGAACAGGTTTTATTGAATCTTTTTTATTAAATAGATTCGAGGGTGGTCTCATATAAATTTGGAAAATAATAATAATTATTTTTATATATATATATATGTTGTAATAATTAATTAATATTATAATAATAACATTAATTATTTTATGTTAAACGCCTCCACAATACAAGAGAAAAGGGCTAGTGGTCGGTCAATCATCGTCCATGCTAATCACGGGTATATTAGAAAGCGCTCAAAGTCCTTGAAATAGTAAATTCCTCAGTCATGAAGGCTTCCTCATGATGATTTACTTCACCGCTGAGCAATAAATAAATCAACACTTTTTTATACAATAAGGGTCACAAACGATCACACAGTCCACCTGATGGTAATTGGTTGCTGTGGCCCATAGACATCTACATCTATCTTCGTTTGCGAAATTAAAATGCACATGCGTTGTTAGCCGTGAGGTCTAAAATAGAATGCTTCTTTTCCAGGAAAATGGGTCTCCGGTTCTCTACACTCACCATACGAAACACAGCAGTATTAAGCTGCTATTTGACGCTGGTATTCTGTGAGTGGTCCTTCCCCGGTCGTGCCGACCCATTTGAGCTACAACTACACTATTTATATAGCTGCAGCATGGCTCTACTACGTACTTAAATTGCTATTAACAACTCCATTGGTATCGGCGGGAATCTAACCTAGGTTGTTTAAAATTTACGGCGAGCTTTCAGATCTTCACCTCTGAGATACAATGGCTAAGCGGCAAACAATTCATATAATTTCAAAAAACCCATCGCCATTTTGTTCTAGGAAATATAGGTCTCATGTTCATGTTGGACCTATTAAACCAAAAAATAATGTGTAAACTGTGTGGCGATGGATCTATCACTTATTTCACAAGTTTCCATCTACTCCCCATATTTTATGGTTAAACTTGTGGAAAAACTCTTCGTACTCTGCCTACCCCATCGAGGACTACAGGCGTAACGTAGATGTACCTATGTAATATCAAAAGTTACTACTAATTGTAGTTTAATATCAACAAGAGAACCATTATTCGAATATAGTAACAATAAACATAAAAAAAAAAATATTATTATCTGTACCCTGATATTTGCAAACGCAAAAATAAGGTCACCGAACTCGCATTTAAAAAGGTTATGTAACGCTCCTGTATTGTATAATGGAGATTTTTATGGCCAATAAATAAAATAATGTTTTACGGTCGTTTATAACTGTTATCTAAATGCTATAAACATTTTTGAAATGTTGTACGGTTCCTTTTTAAGTCCCAAATATTTTGTTATGTTGTTTAACTTCCTGTTGGTAGCTACTGTGTCCTACTTCCATGACACATTTCTCTTTCTTCATATCTGGTTGGTTGTTATTCAAAAATTTTTTTATAGAAGAACATTGTACACTTATTTCAAAGCAAATTTAAACGTAAATAATAATAAGCATAAGAAAGATACAAACTCCTAAATGATTTACAAATTATTCAATAGTTCTATATGTACTAACTTGAAAAAATAAATAAATTTAGTAGTTCTACATAAATACTAATATCTCGTCTCGTCGAAAGGAGTCGTATCACCGCAACGCACCTTACGGATATCCATTCCGAAGTCTATCACACAGAGAAACTCCGAGCATAACTCGCTGTGTGACTTTAGGGTCTTACCGCACCAATATTTCGGTCGATCGATGGCATTGATCGATGGTGAAATGGATTAGATGACGTCGATTGATAGTTTCTAGCACACCGATCGATCGATTGTAGAATTAATTAGTCGAAGTCGATCGAGCTGCTTGATTATTCGAGAACCAGCCGCGCTGTATTGACTAACAATAACGCGTCCTCTTCTGAATACATTTTGAAAGATACTGGTGATAAGCCCACAACCAGATCGTTCGATTTTTTCAACAACGTTTTATCAACCAGTATCCGTCGATCAGCTAAAGCTACCACACCAATCGATCGACATCCATCGTCGTCGATCAAAGACATTGATCGACATTTGATCGTTTGGTGTGGTAGCACCCTTAAGCTTTCTCATATGAGCAGCAGTTTTCCTAAATACTAAAATGCAATGTCTCATGAATAATTAGTACACGCTTTTACAACAAAGTCCCAGAAAATATGCAGGACTTATTTATCAAAAAGTGACAATTTTTATTGAGATAAAATTGTCTAGTGAGGGTTAATTTACTGCTAAAGAGTACATGATTGATAATATACCCATGGGAATGAATCGCTACCATGCTGTTTCTAAATGATTTCATACCAATTGTATTGTATTGTAATATTGTATTGTATCTTTTTAGTTAAGTTCCTCTGGGTTTCTTGCTGGTCCTTCACAGGACAGAGGTTTTCTACCGACTTCAAAAAGAAAGCGGTACTCAATTCGACTGTGTTTTTTTAATGTGTGTTACCTCATAACTTCTTACTGGGTGAACCGATTTCGGTGATTCTTTTTGTATATGAAAGCTGGTGCTTCACATGTAGTCCCATATAAATTTGATCAAGGTCTGATCAATACTTTTTGAGTTATTCTTAATAAATTATATTGAAGTCGGTTGTACAATTTTTTTTATTTTAAGTTATTTCCGAACCAGTGGTAAAGCTGACTGCCTTTTAATAAGTATTATTGTAATAAAAAACATGATTCTATTCTATTCTGTAATTCATTATACCAGCTCTGGGCTACAATAGAAGTATTGCTGCTTTAGGTCAGAAATAGGTAAGACAGTGATAGCTACCAAGCAGACTCCTGTGTAAAATATCTTATCAGAAATTATACGCCGCAAGCTCTCTAACGGAATGTGCCATCGCGTTGGTTCTTCCCTAGAGGGTTCTTAAGTTTCGAATCGGAAGCGCAGTACCGTGGAGTGGCGGTGTAAGAATATCCACTACCTGTGCCGTAAGAGGCGACAGAGGGAAACAAATCAGGAGATGGGCAGCAGCGGCTTCCTAACAATGGCTAAAAATAAAAAACTGCGGATGCCAAACCGCCAAAATGCAAACTTACCAAGCGTTGTAAATCTGTGTCCACTGGACAAATGTGGTCCACGTACGATGAAGTTCCTAAAGCAACTGTATCCGTGACTGGTCGTCGCTGATGGTGATAACAGGGCTGGTTCTTTTTCGCTCACAGGCTAAGTAAAGTCATTCAGCGATTGTTATCAAGCCTGGGCTACGGCTTCGGCGACTCGGGATGTAAACACCAGCACACCTAAAAAGAAGTATAACTTCGCCTCCAGGTCCTTCAAAAGAGTTATTGCCAAGGCAAAGTCAGAGCACATAGGCAGAATTGGCGGTAGAAACTAGTTCGCCTTCCTTCGGGAACCCGTGCATTTTGGTCTCTCGCCAAGGCTGTCCAAGGGAATTTCTTATCCCATCTCTGCACAGGGAGGACGACTCACTGGCCCAAGACGCAAGAGACAAAGGCGACCTTTTAGGCTCCCTTTTTGCGTCCAACTCGACTCTTGATGACGGGGGGAAAACACCGCCGACCATCCTGCGGTGTGAGTGCTCCATGCCCGATGTGCTGTTCTCACAGCGCTCGGTTTGCAAAGCACTCCTCTCCCTGGACATCCAGAAGTCGAGTGGGCCTGACGGAATCCCCCCAATTGTGCTGAGGACGTGTGCCCCGGAGTTGGCACCAGTCCTAACGCGTCTTTTCCGGTACTCCTACTCCCAAGGCGTAGTCCCGAATTCATGGAAGACAGCTTTTGTCCACCCGATCCCTTAAAAAGGCGACCGCTCAGACCCGTCCAACTATAGGCCTACCGCGATCACCTCCTTGTTCTCCAAAATAATGGAATCAATTATTAACTGCCAGCTCATGTTTTCGTCGGGGTCAATCAGCTGGTGATCTTCTGGTCTACCTGACCCATAGATGGGCAGAGATAGTAGAGTCCAAGGGGGAGGCGTTGGCCGTTTGTTTGGACATTGCGAAGACCTTCCATCGGGTTCGGAACAAAGCGCTTCTATCGAAGCTCCCTTCCTATGGGCTTTCCGAGAAATTGTGCGATTGGATCACCAGTTTCCTTACAGATCGGAGCATCAAGGTCGTTGTAGACGGTGTATGCTCCGACTACAAGCCTATTAACGCTGGTGTTCCACCAGGCTGTGTGCTATCACCAACGCTGTTTCTTGTGCATATTAATGATATTTTTTATTTTTTATTTTATTGATAGAACCACCAACGGAATAACATGTTGTTTTGAAAAAAAAATGTGACAATAGGCTTAGGAACTAAGATTTATTTACATGTTTCCATTTAAAGGTAGTTACAGCATGTTTAAAAAAGACGATAACTGTACGATAACTTAATAATTGTTACAAGTACGAGTAAAATACTAATATAAAACAAACAAACACAATAAGACAATACGAAATATATGAAAGTTAAAAATATATAAAAATAACAACATTTATATCGAGTTTATATAAAGTTATGGTATAATTTTTACTATGAGTTATTAAATAGATTGACAATTTTGGCTCTAAAAGATTTTATACTATCGCTAAATAAGTCAATAGTCTTATCTTTAAGGACACATTCGTTATACAATCTGCTTATTCTCGGTATAAGAGAGTGATGAACAAGATTAGTTTTATACAATTTGTGTTTGAGTAAGGGAATCGAAAAACGCGGTACACGGCAGGGAACTTTGAACAATATTTGTGATAGTAATTCCGCAGAATCTATAGTCGCATTTGTAAGCTTGTACAAAAAAAACTAAATCATGTAGTTTACGTCTGTCCGAAAGTGAGTTTAATTTTAGTTTTAGGAGACGAGTGGAATAGGATTCCATATGATTACCACTAGAACAATATTGAGTGAATCGTCTTTGAATGCTTTCTATACGATCTTTGTGTATTTGATAATTAGGGCTCCATATGATGGTACCGTACTCTAATTTACTTACTGTTAACATTCATTGCTATGCGGATGACAGCACTGGTGATGCTCTATACACTGGCCGTGCCAATATTTCTCGGGAAAACGTCGCCGAGTACCGGAACAAACTTGTGTCTTAAGTCGAGTCTTTGTTGAACAAAGTCCCGGATTGGGGGCGACTAAATCTAGTCCAGTTTAATCCTCAGAAGACACAAGTTTGCGCGTTTACCGCTAAAAAGAACCCCTTTGTCGTCTCTCCTCAGTTTCAAGGCACTCCCCTTCTTGCCTCAGACAGTACGGAATCCTGGGAGTCGACATATCGAGTGACGTGCAGTTTCGTGGTCACTTGGAAGAGAAGGCCAAATTGGCCTCTAAAAAGCTTGGCGTGCTCAGCAGAGCGGGACAGTATTTAATGCCGGCACACCGCCTGCAACTTTACAAGGCGCAGGTTCGGCCTCACATGGAATACTGTTCCCATCTCTGGGCAGGGGCTCCCCAGTGCCAGCTCCTTCCACTTGACCGCATCCAACGCAGAGCGGCTCGAATCGTCGACGACCGAGCCCTTTCCGATAGGCTCGATTCATTGGCACTGCGAAGAGATGTTGCATCCCTTTGCATTTTCTTTCGCATCTACCATGGGGAGTGCTCTGAGGAATTGTTCGGAACGCACATCGCGCCAGAACTCCCGATACCATCCACACCATCTGGATGATTGGCGGTCCACTACTGTGCGATTTAGAAGATGTTTTCTTCCTCGCACGACTTCCTTGAGGAATCGCTTACTATCAGCGATTTTTCCGGACCGATACGACTTAGGGACCTTCAAGAAAAGAGCGTACTCCTTTTTAAAAGGCCGGCAACACATCTGCGATTCCCTCCCTGATGTTGCAGCTGTTCATGGGCGGCGGTAGTCACTTACCATTAGGTGAGCCGCATGCTCGTTTGCCCCCTGTCCTATAAAAAAAACGCAGCAAGCATTCTTGGCACAATACCGCCGTACTGACTGTATAATAATTTAGGTTTTTTTTAAAGCTTATTACGATAATTATAATGATTAAACAGTCCCATATATGACCAATAATATATTTTCAGGAGTTCAGATTCGAGGATATTACGTGGTAGTCTCAATTAAATGTTTCTTGTACCTAAGTATAAGTATAAGTTATAGTTTGTTGAGCCAAGAACCAATTGTTTAATCTTAATGTGGCACAATGCGGATAGTTTTTTTTTATAGGATCGGGTGACAAACAAGCACATAGTTCACCTGATGGTAAATGGTTGCTGTGACCCATAGACATCTACATCTATCCTTAATAAAGAATCAAAATGCAGATGCGTTGGCACCCGTCAGGACTAAGATGGAATGCCTCTTTTCCAGTAAAAAGTGTCTCCGGTTCTCTACACTCACCATACGAAACACAGCAACGTTAAACTGCTATTTTACGCTGGTATTCTATGAGAGCGTGGTCCTTCCCCGGTCGACCCATCGTGCTGCCACCACAATATAGCTGCAGCATGGCTCTACTATACTACTATTATAGCTGCAGCATGGTTCTACCACGTATAAATATATTATTGTAATTTAACACGAGTAAGCAGAGTCAGATAACTGTATCAGATTATATTAGAATTTTATATTTGGCACAGCCATGCTACAGCTTTAATATGGTTGTAAAACGAATAGGTCGGCTAGACCGGGGAAGAACCACGCTCTCACAGAATACCAGCGTAAAATAGCAGCCTAAGGCTGCTTTGTATTGCACGGTGAGTGTTGAGAACGTGAAACCCTTTGCACTGGTAACGAGGTTTCCAATGTTAGTCCTCAGGGGTGACAACGCATCTGTATTTTGATTCTTAGCCCAGGATAGACGTAGATGTCTATGGGCCGCAGCATTTACTTACCATAAGGTGGACTGTGTACTCGCTTGTAACACTTATTCTATAAAAAAAAAAACTTGTTGGTCCGACAACACGCACTGGAGCCCGACGGCGGGCTAACAGCACCATAATCGAACTGCAGTACGAAGAGTGTGCGTAGGAATAAAAAGGGAGCATGGTGATAAAACCATCGGACAACTAAGAAGTTGGCGGGTCTTGATCCCTTTTTTGTCGATATTCTACGTGTTAAAACTAAGGGTTCTATCAGGCAGGAAGCGGTCACGCGTTCTAGCGTTCAGTTGCTTACGAATCTCGATGTTGGATGGTATACGCGGTGCCACTACCGTCACCATGTTATTTGACTATATTTCTTCATCAGAAGACGAATCATTGATAATGTGGACATTAGCAGCATCAAAATAAAAATAGAAAACAAGATGGGGAATTTTATAGACTGTTTTGTAACTGGCTTACTGATGAAGGAATTTTTTACACTTCATTTTCGGTCCCCATTTCTCTGGCAATTTCCAACCATGCTTCCGCTCCTTTTTTCCTCAATTTTTATAATTAACTTTCTTCACATTATTTAAAAAACACCTTTCTCGTATTAAAATAATCGACTTCTCGGTTTCCCTCTTCCTTCCGATGTGGACACCGAAATAGCAGTAAACGTGCGAACATGTGCGTTCTGTTTGACCGACGCGGTCAGAACGCCTGCTGTCTGGATACGTCTATGTAACGTAAACAACACAATGAGGGCTAATAATTTTCAGCTCACCAGATGTCGATAGTTGACACTGAGGTAAAGTTTTTCGTAAGTTAATCTTTAATTTTTTTGCAAATTATTAACCTTTTTTTACTTATTTTTAATTTTATTTATATATTAGTTTCGTTTATTTAGTTTTAATCTTATTAATATAAAATATAACTAATAGTGCAGAAAGAAACAATAACCTTAACATTTTCCGAACAAATTAACTTCCCCGCTATGAAATCTGTCAAATATTATAGCTCACTTTCTAGTGGCGCCGCCCTGGTGGCAGAAAAATTCGTGGATGCCCTCATCAACACGGAACGCGAACGCGGTACGCTTGAACGCCTTCTGTTTGATAGATGTGTAACTAACTTAAACTCGTTAAATATTGACATATCAATAAATAATAATTATGCTGGTACAATTGGAAACTTAAGAAGATTCCCTACTTTCAGATTAACAACGTTTAAATTTCATAATGCATACAGCAAAGGAGTGAAATGATTTGCCGGCGTCTGTCTCTCCCACTGATTACAATCTGGGCGTCTTCACGGCAAGGGTGGATTGGCTTTTGTTATGCTAAAAGTGCGATTTACTATCTAAGGCTTCATCATCACTTCTACACCACCAGCAACCCTGGGCGGGATTGTAGACAAGTAGATATTGGCAATAAGTTAAAAAAAATCAAAAACATCCTCTTATAAATGAGAAAGCTGTTCTTTTAATCGTAAGCATGAGTATTTTGTCCCTTTCTTGCTCTAGTCTCAAACACGTCCGGACTATGAATCACATATATTTACGTTAAACCATAACATTTAAATCACTTGAGATAAAAAGTCCAAAAATCTATTTTAGGCGCCATTTTAAACAGACGTATCCGAGCAATGAGCGAATATACACTTATGTATATTAAGAAAAACTGTTGCGGTTTACCTATATGCGTCACTATGGAAGGACATTCCACGCTGCGAATTAACATAATGTCGTTTTTAAATTACAAATTGAAAGAAAATAAAACTAGTTGAGATCCTGGTTTGATGACCCTGTGTTGTCTAGAGTTCAGAGTACATCAAGGCGTCTACGCTGTGGACATTAATGCTAGATTAAATTAGATTTGGTTGTGGTGTGAGGTTTGTCACTTAAACTGTTTTAAACTGTTTTTACTTTATATTTTAATTTTTTTTGAACAATAACAAAAACGCTCAAATACTTTTTTCATAAATGTAAAGATTTATACGTATATATAATATAAGTATAAATTATATATACGTACGTATATATAATTTATACGTGGTAGAGCCATGCTGCAGCTATATTAGTAGTATAGTTGTAGCACGAATGGGTCGGCTCGACCGGGGAAGGACCACGCTCTCACAGAATACCAGCGTAACATAGCAGGTTAACACTGCTGTGTTTCGTATGGTGAGTGTAGAGAACCGGAGACCCTTTTTTACTGGATAAGAGGCATTCCATCTTAGTCCTCACGAGTGACAACGCATCTGCATTTTGATTCGCATACGAGGATAGATGTAGATGTCTATGGGCCACAGCAACCACTTACCATCAGGTGGACTGTGTGCTCGTTTGTCACTCGATCCTATAAAAAAAAAACTTATAACGAAATAAATATTATCTGTAATCTTTATATTTATTTTCTATAATCAATACAAAATGGTGAAACGACGGCAATAGAAAAACAATCAATTTGAACCAAAACGATCTATCTACTACTTATTTAGTCACGCACGGTATGAATTTGACGTATGGGGCTAGGCGAGAAAAAGTATAAGATTTTTCCGTCACGACCCCCTTTCTGTAGTACGAGCGAGGTGGAATAATATCCATCTCTCTCGCACTTTTCTTATTTTGCCATGACCATGAAAGAAATATTATTTTTAATGACGCTTCATTTTAATAAGCGCTAATAATTCATTTATTTATATTTGTCAATAATAATATACTAGGTACTTCATTCCAACCGAGTGTTCCACGACACTCAGGTATGTTTTTTATGGAAGAGGCAAATGAGCATACAGAGCATACAGCTCACAAGCAAATGGTAAGCGATCATCGTCGCCCATGAACATCTGCAACACCAATCTATGCATTCAAAGCATTTCAAAGTGATACAATATTAATGAATATAAAAATATGTTTAAAAATAGTAAAATAATTCAAATAATCTATTTTCTGAACTTTTTTAATGATTAAACTAAAATACCTATTTTTTGACTAAATAAACTTTACAAGAGTTCCAAAAAATAATTAAATGATTAAAACATTTTATTTTTCTAACTTTTACACGGCCAAGCAATATACATACTCTCTCAAAATAAATGTGGCAATCCTAGTTGTGCCGTTTGGGGTAGACTTCAGTGACGTAGAAGGCTGAAATTGCAAATCTTACCCGGTTAGCACTTTCGGCCTTAGCGGCTGCCACTTGAGCAGCAATACATGCTACACCACTAGTGGGTTTAGATGTACGCCACTGGTGGACTTAAGTGGATATTCCAAAGACCACCATACCCGATAACACACTACTATGTGTTATCACTTACAATGGATTCGAACCCATCACCATCATCATTACAGCCCTTCACAAGTCCACTGCTGAACATAGGCCTCTCCCAAGGAATGCCACAAAGCACGGTCCTGTGCCACCTGCATCCATCGACTTCCTGCATGTCTAACCAGGTCGTCACTCCATCTAGTGGGGGGTCGCCCTACACTTCGTCCTCCGGTACGAGGGCGCCACTCGAGGACCTTTTTCCCCCATCGGTTGTTAGTTCTTCGAGCTATATGGCCGGCCCACTGCCACTTCACCTTACTAATCCGTTGGGCTATGTCAGTCACTCTGCTTCTATTGCGAATACCCTCATTTCTAAGTTTATCGCGCAGAGAAATTCCGAGCATAGCCCATAGCTCGCTGAGCGACCTTGAGCTTCCTCATGCGGCCAGCAGTGAAGGATCACGTCTCAGTTCCATCACTGGCAACACGCACTGGTTGTACAATCTCGTTTTCAAGTTTTGAGGTATACCTGACGAGAAGATGTGCTGTAATTACCCGAACGCTGCCCAGCCGAGTTGAATCCGAAATCAACTCGGTCGAAATTGGATTTACCTAGTCGGACTATTTGTCCCAGGTAAACATACTCTTCTTCGACAACTTCGAGCTTAGTGAGTGCTCCTAACAACTACCGGCATAGGTGTGACATGGACGTTATACATGACTTTTGTTTTGTCCACTCAAAACAAAGGTCATGTCACATCATCTCAAAACAAAGGTCATGTCGTAACTCTCACATTCGAACCCAACTGAAATCAAATTAGTAGTTGGTAGTCAATTCTCTAATGTACGAGTTTTTTGTTTAGTGTTTCACATTTTGATCTAGTTCTCGAATGTGAAAACAATCATTTTTGGTGTTGATTGCATAAAGACATTTTAGCTACCAATGAGCTTGTGCTACCTATAATCTTACGTCACGTCCTATTTTGATACTTGATAATAATGCAATGGCGCCATTTCTTCTTATTTCATATTAGGATCTATTAATGTGACGTTGTTTAGATTCAAGGTGGTCGTCAAAGACCACTCATTTTAATAAGTTTTTTTATAGTAGTGGGGCAAACGAGCATTCGGCTCACCTGATGGTTAGTATAGACCGCCGCCTTTGAACAACTAAAACACCAGGGGAATTGCAGGTGTGTTGCCGGTGCCTTTTAAGAATGACTACGCATAGTATTTTTCGATTTTTTTACTATAATTATATGTACCACATGTTTGCCCGAGATCCTGATCCTGAATGCGGCAGGAGCTCTTGGGTGATGAATATATGGATTTAAATGAATAATGAAAATCATGCCTTTAATGATTTTATATTTGCATACAACAACTAAAAACTAACCTAAGGATGAAACGAAATTTCTATATTGTATGATGAATTCTTGAACCGTATTGACCGTTTGTTCGTCCGTTCAAAATTCAAATTATTGATAGGCCCGCGCTATTAAAAATTTGAATTTAGAAAAGGAGAATGGGATTTTTGGGCCTGAAGTTAACTAATTGGTTTATACTGTAAAAAATTGGCCTTATTTTTCTAAAGTAAAATACAAAAAAGTAGCCCTTTTTACAATCTAGAATTTGAAAAAACAATAAAATAAGAAATGAGTTAGAAAAACGATCGTATCGATATTATATTTATTCAGATTCAAAAAATAAAATAAAAAAGCTTGCAAGGTTTCATTAAAATTATATTATTTACTTTAAATGATACATTCATTTAGAAATAAAATATATTATTCGATTATAGAAAAAAGAAAAATAAACATTTTATAGCAATATAAATCCATTACCATAAGTGTATTCCACTTATGAAATTTTCGTTTCTAAACGTTATCTTTCAATAGAGGACTTTCAAATTTCAAACTATTCATTTAAAAGGAAAAGACAGATTTTCGATTCGATTTGAAATGGACGCAATATAATCGATTCTTGGTTAAATTGAGCGTATTAATATTTATTTTTGATAATTTTTCTGTGTTAAGGAGATAAAAATTGCGAATACATCTACAAATTAATAATAAAAAAATACAAAATATCAACATTCCAATATGTAACAGTAACAACAACAACTCATGTAATCGATCTCAGATCGATATCCCTAATATTCACTTCACTTAGTTGTTATTAATTTAACTTTCTTTAATTATTTCACCATTTTATTTCCTTATTAACCACTACTCTCTATCGTGATTTTATGCTGATCCTGCTTTTATATTTTTAAGTAATTATAGTGAAAAATATCTTGTTACAGTGTAATAACAGTGAAAAATCACTTGTTACAGTGTAGGTAATACTTAATCTCAGTTTTACTTATTCTACAATAACTCAGCTTCTAGATTGACAAATCTCACCAGATTTTCAGCTATGGATCGTTTGTATATACGCTTTCAAATGGTCCTACTTTCATCTTGTTAACACCTGGGCCCAAGAATGTATGGAGACGTCTCCTTCTCCTTTGCGTTTCGATTCACGGTAGAACGCACCATGCTCCCCGGCGTTGAAGTGGTCTAGTCCGAAAATATATATTTTTTTTATAGGATAGGGTGACAAACGAGTACGCAGTACACCTGATGGTAAGTAGTTGCTGTGGCCTATCTACATTTATCCTCGTTTGCGAATCAAAATGCAGATGAGTTGTCACCCGTGAGGACTAAGATGGAATGCCTCTTTTCCAGTAAAAAGGGTCTCCGGTTCTCTACCCTCACCATACGAAACACAGCAGCATTAAGCTGCTATTTTACGCTGGTATTCTGTGAGAGCGTGGTCCTTCCCCGGTCGAGCCGACCCATTCGTGTTACAACTATACCAGAAATATAGCTGCAGCATGGCTCTACCACGTAAAAAAATATACAAAATTTGACCTGCTCAAAGTTCAAAATCTTTATTAAACTAAGTTTGTATAAAAAGGGTTATTATAATATATTAAGGAATTTATGGATGATAATAACCCCTGGGAATTAGGTGATCGCTACCAAGCTATTTCTAATTTGTTTTGTGTTGTTAATTGCGTAACACATATGATTATAAGCTGTTTTTTTTTTTAAATCCCGCTCGGTTTCTTGCTGGTTCTTCCCAGGTCCAAGGTTTTTTCCGAACCAGTGGTAATCAAACAAAAGAGTGACTTTCAATAAGTATTATTTATAATCTATATTGAATAAAAAACTTTCTGTTTCAATTGGTAATGTGACGAAACGATTACAGGCCCGAAGAAGAAGCCCTTTCTTCTTCAGCGACTCTCGCGCCATCCTATCGCGGAATAAGTTTCGTGACGCGCCCCAGGACTCAAAACAGTGGGGGAAGATTGTTTTCCTTCACCACAACTATTTGTTTTGTAGTCAGGTCCCCGCAAGAGATGCGGCATTTCTTCTTTTGTTGTAGGACATGTATGTAATCATTAACAAAACGCTTCCAAAAATGTTGTTTTAGCTTCTCTTCTCGCGTAAATCTAGCTAGAGAGTGGATATGTCTGTCCTTAATTTGTGGATACGCAACTGAGGTAGTTGTCCGTTAAATAAGAGAGTGCGAAGTAGTTAAATATGTTACATCAGTTAGATTGATGATATGGGTGTTAGAGGTCTGGAATTTAGGACAGCTTCAATCTGAGTAAGACCTTTTTTAAGCTCATAATGAGTGAAGTTCATAATGCGTTTTAGGTGATGTTTGACTGACTTTATGGCAGCTTCTCACAGTCCGCCAAAATGAGGAGAATACGCTGGGATATATTTAAATTCTAAAGTTATGTGGTCTGACGTGTGCCTAAGAATAGAAGAGAGCTAATTGCTGGTACATACGAAGGTGGTACCGATATCTGGATATATGTGCTTCGGTTTTCCCCATCGAGCTACAAACCGACGTAAGGCTGCGAGATATGCCTCCTTCGTGAGATCCGTGACGAGTTCTAAGTATAGAGCCTTCACTGCTAAACAAACAAATATATAAATGTAAGATTTTATTAAGCTGCCTCTACCCTTACGATTGACTAAACAGGCCAGCAATAATCTACTCCGGTGCTCAAAAATGGGAATTCTAAGTGAGTCCTATCGGCAGGTAAGTCAGCCACAGTAGGCGGCACGAAAGTTGCTTTAAATCTACCACAACGTATACAACTACGAACATTAGCTAGATTTCTACCGCCCAAAGGTCAGTAGATTTACCTGTTGTCCGCCAATAACAGTTGAGAACCTGCGTGCATTAGGCATTTGTTTAACTTCGATAAAGAAGTTTCATTTCAATAATTAACAATTTTGTATAACCGACTTCAATATAAATTATTAAGAATACTAAATCCTGTTTTCTTCTATTATATGGGAATAAAGACATGGTTTGTACTCAGAACAAATAAAAGAGTGACTTTTTATTTCGTCTGAAGGTTTGTACAAAAAATATAACCAAAAAATTTTCTCACCTAAGCTTATTATAATATCTATAACATTAGTGCTAAAAGGGAAGTAATAAACTCGCTTTCACGAATCCGTCTTCCATGATGCCTTTTCAATAAAATTCGGAATAAAAGTCAACAATTGTAATGATAACTTGAAAAATTTCGATATTTAGCTAGTTAGTACATAGCACATAACCTAGTTCTTTGACCTAGTGACGTCACGACGCTATCTAATATGGCGGTCATCGTTTTGCAGATTTGAGGCACAGGTAAAAAAATTATTCTTTAAATTGAAATATAAAATTTATAGTGCATTTTTATAAATAAAAATCAATATTTCTAGTTTACTTTTTACAAAATCTATCATAAATATGTATTCTTTGATTTTTTTTTACATGGTGTAAAATACCCTATTATCAACTGAAGTTATCGCTTTTAGATGTCGGTGTGCGCGCGCATCCTAAAAAATCACTCTCATCATTTTCCTCAAACGCGCCAAAAGAAGTATAACTTCAAAAAAGAACATACAGTCGAATTGAATACTCCTCCTTTTTGACGTCTGTAGAAAAGAAACAATATCCCGGTTTGAGGACTTTAGGTCGTTGAAACATTTTTATTAGACGTTCCCACACATTTTTATCTTCACTGTTAATCACGTTGTATGTCTAATGTGTTAACTTTAAAGTCAAAGGGAAAGTCAAATATTTTTAATCAAAATTCGCTTTTAGAAGGCAATTTTTGAAAATCTAAGCTAAGCCACTGCTTCAACAAGTCTCTACTGCAGGCAGACCTTGTGACAAGTAGCGAAAAGAAACTCACAAGTAGACTATTTTTCTCCTAATAGTTAATTAATAATATCAGAGTTTAAAAAAACTTAAACATTGATCATAAACTGTAATTATCTTGATATTTATTTTATTTTAATACTACTCAATACCATCCACACCATCTGGATACTTGGCGGTCCACCACTGTACGTTTCACTAGGAGTTATCTTCCGCGTACGACCTCTCTATGGTATAGCTTACCACCGGCCATTTTTCCGGACCGATACGACTTAGGGACCTTCAAGAAAAGTGCTTACTCCTTTCTAAATGGCCGGCAACGCACCTGCAATTCTCCTGGTGTTGCAGTTGTTCATGAACGGCGGTAGTCACTTACCATTAGTTGAGCCGTATGTTCGTTTGCCTCCTCACAAAAGTAATAATTTTAATCTGGAGGTATCTGCGGTTTGACTATGACATTGGGACGTCGACCTTAGTCCACCCCGTGACCATGTGTGCTGTAAACTGCTCGAAACTTCAGGAATATAAAATAAGTTAATATGTGCTATAAAATGCGTAAAAACTAGTTTTATTTTGTTCGCGTAAAAATTAGAAATCATTATTTTACTTTATCCTGGTGATCCCGATCGGGATACTAGGTTAAGGTTATTAAATTATTGTATTGTCATCAGTTATTTATACGAAAATTACATTAAAAGATTCCGTTACATAGATAGATAGACACGCGAAGCTAATAAAAGCGTGTTAAAAACATATTATGTCCATCCATTCTTACCTATTAAATAGTCGTATAATGAGGCTAATAATTTTCTGCTCACCAGATGTCGCTAGTTGACACTGAGGTAAAGTTTTTTGTTACACAATGTCATTTAATTGAGAAGTTAGTTTTTAATAAAAGTTTGTCAGTTTCTAGAGTATTATATTAATACACAAAACAATGCCTCAGTGGTTTGCTCTTTAATTTTTTGCACATTTTTACTTTTTAAAATTTTTCTACTTTTATGAATTTCTATGGTTTGGTTTATTTATTTTTAATCTTATTAATATAAAATATAGCTAATACCACAGATAGAAACATTAACCTTTATATTTTCCGAACAAATTAACTACCCCGCTATGAAATCTTTTAAGTGGCGCCGGCCTGGTGGCAGAAAAAGTCGTGGATACCCATTTCATCATTTATAATATCCTTTCATCTTATGAACGCTTTTTACATGCGCTTTGAATATATGCAAAGACTAATCAGTAATATCACAAGGAATTTTGTTAAAAATAGTTATACGCCTACATAAAAATTACCCGTTAGTTTTATAGTCTGTAAATACTTAGAAACAGCTTTAATCTATACAAATAAATAAAATTGAGTTGTCTGTTTGTAATGTTAAAATAACAGCTTTTCACTAAATGCATATGAAAGTATTATACTATACTAATAACAAAAAAACAATTTTTAACATTTTTGTCTGTCTCTTTGTTCCGACTAATCTCAGAAACGGCTGGACCGATTTTGACGGGACTTTCACTGACAGATAACTGATGTTATAAGGAGTAACTTAGGATACTTTTATTTTAGAAAAATAATCAGGGTTCCGCGTAAAAAAATTGAAACCTTAGAAATCGTAGTAAATTCTACATGGGCGAAGTCGCGAGGGACAGCTAGTATATACATATAAATAAAATTGAAGTGTCAGTCTGTAAGATTAAAATAACTGTCTTCTATGAGACTGAACTTATCAGGGGGTTTGCATGATATTAAGATATAAATAATCATTTTAAAATTGTTTGTGATTGTGATGAAACTTTACAAACAGATAGATATCAATGCCAGGAGAGATCTAGACTATATATTGTGGTTTGAGACAATTAAAAGCTGACGATTGAATTACCAAAATTGACACTTTAATTACAGAACACTAGTTACAATTTAAAACCACACTAATAATCAAACACAATTGTACTACTGATCAGTTATTTCGCTTCGAAGTATTCTCTTGTATCGCCAATTCAATACTGACTCGGTCGTGGTCTATACCGGCGTTATATAGGGCCTCAGATAGTTTCCAGAACCTTTTACTGTAGAAACATCTAGAATGTTAGAGTACATATCTTGACTCTCCTAGTTCTGCTACTCGATACTAGAGGGCGCTAGTAGTAACTAGTAGTGGCGCGCAACAATATATTTAATCCGTAAAATTTTATTAAAAAAATGAAAAATTGATAATATATGGTCTTAGAATAAATAGACCTCATCAATGCAAAGCCGGGGCGAGTCGTTAGTAATATTTTAAAAATATTCCTATCACATTTCTTCATAAGGAAAAACCGAGCAATAACACGGTGATTCATTGGAATAACGTAAAACGCTCAGGTGTAGTAAAACAGAAGTTATGGCCTATTACCATACGTTATTGTTTTATAGCCATTTAACGGGCGATACAGAATTATACAGCTCGTTTATTTTTATTATTTTATTTATACTACAGTAGCAAGACGCATATGTTTGAGGTTTTACCCGAATGCCTTAAAAGGAGGGTAATTTTTTTTGGATGGCGAAAGGCGTAAAAGCTTGGCTGAGACACCAGTCTCCCACAGTATAACATTGAGGTAATATTTTAACATTGTGTAACTATCGTGGTGAGAAAAAGAATCATTATTGTTATTATGGAGGTGTATTTATAAAGTACTCATCTGGTTGCGCTGAATAAATATATAAAAGTAAATGATAAATACACATAAATATATATTAAATATACTAAACATAAGTAAATAAAAGCCCAACCAGTTGAAAGCCCTCGGCAAGGTAGACCTAACCGCCGAGGGTTAGGGGGAGAGGGAAAGATACCGGCGGACGATGTGGGCGGTATCGAGGAGCACCGCCTTCTGAATTTGAGCTTAGAGCGGTCCGTCACGGATAATTATTATTGTTATTACCGATGGTATAACTACCAGGACAAAGATGCTCACGGGTCTAAGCCATCTATTAGTCTATAAATATATAAGTATATACATATTCATTTCTATACTAGCTGTTCCCCGCGACTTCACCCGCGTGTAATTTAGGGTTTTAATTTTGTTGCGCGGAACCCTATATGTTTTTCTAAAATATAAGTAGCCTAAGTTACTCCTTATAACATGAGCAATCTACCAATGAAAGTCCCGTCAAAATCGGTCCAGCCGTTTTGGAGATTAGCCGGAACAAACAGACAGTCAGACAGACAGATAGACAGACAGACAGACAAAAATGTTAAAAATTGTGTTTTTGTTATAAGTACCGTATATACTTTGCTTTGTATATGCAATTAGTTAAAAGTTGTTATTTTGACATTACAAAACAGAAACTTCAATTTTATTTATTTGTATAGATTATCTGTTCATACTGTAAAACTTTCTGACAATTCCGCATGTGTTTAGTATTACAACCTTCTGTAAACTAATAAAAATGTGTTCTGGTAGGTCGAGTGATGTGATTGACTGGTGCAAAGATATAGACATTATCCCTGTGGTGGACAGAACTATGGGTACTATCCTTACAGTTTAGAGATTCCACATGCGTTTTATTTCATCTTTGAGGTCTATATATGTACATATGTAAGTTTTTCTGATATTATTATTGAAAAATACAGCGTTGTTTTTCGAATGTAGATAATCGTATGTGTGTGTGTGTGTGTGTGTGTGTGTGTGTGTGTGTGTGTGTGTGTGTGTGTGTATCGGCACTCTCTGTCGTAGAGAAACGAAGTACTTTATCGGACGGTACGGATTTGGCGGATGGGGGCTAGGCGACAAAATGTGTAAGATTTTTCCGTCACGACCCTATCTGACGTAGTGTGAACGTCCTTGAACGAAGGAAGTAAGATGGAATAACATCCATCTCCCTCGCACTTTTTCTTATCTTGTCATGAAAGAAATGTTATTTGATTTTAAATGATGCTTCATGTTAATATGCCCTAGTAATTCATTTATTTGTATTTGTTAATCAATAATATTATAATACGTTTATCAATAATAATATACTACACACGAGATACTACGCGGATATATTACACGACACTCACGCATGTTTTTTCTAATTACTGCTATAACCTTTGGACTTATTCATTGAAAACAGTTGACAAAGAAGCACACAGTCCACCTGATGGTAAGCAGATGTTGTGGCCCATATACATCTATATCGATCCTCGATTAAAAATGAAAATGCGTCGTCACCCCGAGGAAAAAGTCCAAATGATTCGTTTCTAATAACACGGGTCTCCGGTTCTCTACACCACCTTGAACAGCAACATGAAGTTGTTATTTTACGCTGGTTTTCTGTGAGAGCGTGGTCTTTTTCGGTGGCTGAAGCCCTAATCTCTGAAAAATTATATTTCTACAATAATAATAACTAATATTAACCCTTTCTACACGAACATAATTACGAGTAATAAAGGACTAACCGCTCTATCCTAAGCCAACTAGCAATGGCAGAATTCGGGATTACAGAGCGTTTTTAATCGGAAGACCGCAAGGAAGGCTAAGGATCTCTAAGGGAGGTCCTACAAGCCCCCATATGAGCCTCTTGTAGACACAATTACCTCCCTCTACTGGTTACATTTTGATGATCCCTTTGGCAAATTCGAGGGATCTGTCGGTGAGATACAGGATCACATTATAAAGGCCAACAATTATCGGAGATACAGATATCTAAAGGATGGCAATATCGACATCTGTCGAGCTTGTCGCCATTCTGATGAGACACTTAGGCATGTTAAATCCGATTATTCGGTGCTATCTAACTTTGAGTATTTGCACAGAAAAACCTAGTAGCCAGGATTCTACACTAGGAGCTTGTTCGGAACACGGACTCATGGATAGGAAACTGCCTTATTATAAGTACTTATAAGAAGCTGTGCTCGAAAATAAGAAAAAGGGGCATCATCCCAGAAAGAACTATTCTTGCGATTAATCCTGATATTGTGTTGGTGGACCGGGCATTTGGTCGATATATCGACTGACGGGAACCTAGTGAAAGCCGAATCAGATAAGTAAATATAATATCTGGACCTAGCTCATGAGGTGACCGATATTTGGGGTGTACTGCCAACCGAAATTATTACTGTAGTTATTTAATAACTAAATAATAAAATAAATTATATAAAATAATATTATTTTCATTTCGTGTACGTGGTAGAGCCATGCTGAAGCTATATAAGTAATTATTCGTAGTTGTAGCATGAATGGGTCAGCTCGACCGGCGAAGGACCACGCTCTCACAGAATACAAGCATAAAATAGCAGCTTAACGCTGCTGTGTTTTGTATGCTGAGTGTAGAGAACTGGAGACCCATTTTACTGGAAAAGAGGCATTCCATCTTAGTCGTCACGGGTGACAACGCGTTTACATTTTTTCGCATACGAGGATAGATGTAGATGTCTATGGGCCACAGCTACCACTTACCATCAGGTGGACTGTGTGCTCGTTTGTCACCCTATTCTATAAAAAAAACTTTTTTGTTCACTATAACCTATCAAAAATTTACTGCTGAATATAGGCCTCGTAGAGGATATTTGCTAAAGTTGTCACTTTTAGAAAGCTAAATGTCAACCGCAGTTTTTGATTATTTTCAGTTTTTACCAGGACGATACTGCTGTCCATGTCCTGTTTCAGTTTCCAGCTGTCGCCTCTCACGACTTCCACGGGATGATTATCTTACGTCGCAGCTACACGGAATACTACAAATCATCAGAAAAGCCAAGAGTGATTGACGAGGTTGGAGCGCATTCCTCAAGAAATATTAAAATGCTTCATATTACAAGAATACTCGGAACGAATGAAAGGTGTAATCAGCTGTAGAAGTGACACACGATCAAATTCAATCAAATTTTATTGTATTTAATAAAAAAATCTTCTCGAAACTTCGTTTGTAAAATTTTGTTGCAGCGTTTAGTAAACTGGTTATTTTGTCTTTAAATCGTTAACTATCGCAATCAACGGATCGTTTTCTTAGATTGCGAATGTATCAAAACCTTTTAGTTAAGATCAGAATCTGATTATATTGAGAAATGAAAAACATTCAAATTATGTAATAACACCTTGATACAGATTTAGGTGTCCGTTTATTAGCACAAAAATGCTTTGTCTACGCATTTATTAGGCGAATAAATAAATGGCGACGAATAAATGCGTAGACATCTTAGATTTCTTTTTCTAGGAATAAAGTGACAAATGAGCACACAATCCACCTGATGGTAAGTGGATTGCTGTGGCTCATACAAAACTATATCTATCCTCAATTAAGAATCAAAATGGAGATGCGTTATCACACCGGAGGTTTAAGATAGAATGCCTTGCTTCCAGCAAAAAGTGTTCCCGTTTTTCTACACTCACCATACGAAACGCAGCAGAATTAAGCCGGTGTTCCACGCTGGTGTTCTGAAAGTACTTCCCTGGTTGAGCCGATGTTTTTTTTTATAGGATAGCGTGACAAACAAGCATACAGTCCACCTGATGGTAAGTGGTTGCTGTGACCCATAGACATCTACATTTATCCTCGTTTGCGAATCAAAATGCTGATGCGTTGTCACCCGTGAGGACTAAGATGGAGCGCCTCTTTTCCAGTACGAAACACAGCAGTGTTAAGCTGCTTTTTTACGCTGGTATTCCGTGATAGCGTGATCCTTCCCCGGTCGAGCCGACCCTTTCGTGCTACAACCACCACGTTACCACGTAAGATTTGTCTGTGTATTAATCATATATTTAGAGCCATTCTATACGGATGGTTTTACTGCTCGTGTCTCGAACCGTTGCATCATAGACAAAATCAAACCACCGAAGTGCGGTTATTTGTTTTATTTTGTGCATTCTCAAAACAGAACCTTTCTTTCCTAATAGTGGCGCGTATGAATGAAATAAGACCACCTATTTGAGCGGGATTGAGTTTGAACTGGCGCGTACGGTAAAAATTCGCAATCTATGCATAATGATCGAGCAAATAACGACGCGAGTCACCTGCAGTTATCCGATTAGATGATGCCCCGCCAAGAAATGGTATATACTGCGGTTTTTCTGCAATGATCATATCACTATTTGCGCAGGACGAGAGTGCAAGCAAAGATGCATTCTCTATTTCGTCATACTCATAGCGCTATGGGACGAAATCACGGCGGAGACCGGAGACAGATGAGGCACAGGACCGACGATTTACGTGCTTTTGGAGGCATGGGGGTGAATCAACGCCAAATTTCCTGACTCCGAGCTGCTAGTGAGAATTTTTGACAGAAAAACCCAATCGCTAATTTTGGCCCGACCCGAAATTCGAATCCGCGATCAACAATCGCGCTTACGATCACTAGACCCAACGATGCAATCAACCGTCTAGGACAAAACCATCTATTTACCACGAGCCATAAAACGATTAGGTATTTTATACGCGTATAATACCAATATTTATTTAAGATCTATCCTCTTTAAGTTTAAGATGAATTTATTGAAGACTTAAGCTGTCAATTAGGGTCTGACATTTTGATGTTAAGCCGGTCTATATAAGGAAGCAAGAAAATCTTTAGACCTACTTTAGCCAACCAAAATTATGTGTATATTCGCTTGAATATCTTGACAGGCATTGACCTGTTTCCAAAGGATTTAGATAATAACTGAAGATTTTGCAATATTCGAATATGAGAAAGGTCAAAAATATCACAAGGCCTCTTATAGATAATTGTATGGCTTTCTTATATCTTCTTGTTCTTCGGCTCTCCCAAAAGTCCACTGCTCGACGTGGGCCTCTCTCTCTCTCTCTCTCTCTCTATATATATATATATATATATATATATATATATATATATATATATATATATATATATATATATATATATACTAGCTGACCAGGCAGACATTTTTCTCGTCACTTATCGGGGTAAAAACTATCATATCTCTCAAGTTGGATCAAACTGCACACAGTGTGTAAAATTTCATTGCAATCAGTTTAGTAGTTTAGGAGTTCATCGCGGACAAACAATGTGACACGCAATTTTTATATATAGAGATATAACTAGCCCCTGAAATACAGGTATGATAGTTTAGGATTGTTGACCATTGTAAATATTTGTGAATGTAATATGTTTATCAATAAAGATTATTATTATTATTAACTATTAGATTTACTGTTAATTTTGATTGAGTAAAATAGGTACTAAATTATGTACAGCATTTGCTCGCGAGTCGACTTATGTGGCTCCGAAAAAATATCAGCGCTGCAATAAACTGAGCTCTTTGGGAACCTCTGTTGCTGAAATCCGTTTTTTTTTTAATAAACATAATACATAAATAAAGAATCACGCCTGTCACCCAAAGGGGTAGGTAGTGAATATAGACTTCCATTTGGCACGATCCTGACACACCTCTCTCGCCTCCTTTACATCCATATATTGACGCATAAACACTCGTCGGTTAAGGATACTCTTAATGTGTTTCTTATATCAGCAAATTGGTCGATAAACTTTCGCCTAGGGCGTCCCATCCCGACTCTGCCGTTTGCATCTGCAACACAGATTTGCTTTGTCACTCTACCCTAGTACTTTTTTTATGATTAGAAGATAATCTACCAGGAGCACATGACGCACTGAGAGGTGAAATTATTGAATGAACAGTAACATTACAACTATGACAAATATCCGCCATGAGGCAATCTATGGGGGATGCCTATGTTCAGCAGTGGACTTTAATCGGCTGCAACGTTAACGGTATGTGTAAGTTACCCATATTGGCGTCGGGCAGCAGAGTCAAAGGTGCTCACATCTGTTATTCTACCTACCAAGCGTGACGCTTAAGTCGAGGAACCCATATCTTCCATTTTTGGTTCGACCCCGGATTCGAACCTGGGTCCTCATGATCAGCCGATGCACTACTACAACCACTAGACAACGAGGCAGTCAACTGGCTATCCCCCTCACAAATAATCCCAATACCACTACACTAGGAAAGACACACCGTCGTCGATAAACGATAAACGTTTCGCCTCTACACGGGGCATCATCAGTGGAAACAGACTCTGCGGTTGCTGTCAGCTAAGTCACTTAGCGGTCCGTATGTATAGGAGGTCGGTTAGAATCTCGGATCGGGCTAAAAAAAAATCAGTTTTTTTATAGGATAAAGGTGTCAAGCGAGCACCACCCTGATAGTAAGTGGCTGCTGTGGCCCATAGACATCTACATCAATCCTCGTTATTGAGCTTTTCCATCAAGAAATTCTCAGTAACTGCCCGGAGTTAGGAAGTTGGCGGTGTTCCACCCCCATGCTCCGGAAAGCACGTAAGCCGTTGGTTCTGCGCCTGATCCCTCTCCGGTCGTGTCGGTTTACCGTCCCATCGGACTACGTGAGTGAGGTAATAGAGAGTGCACCTGTGCTTGCGCATAGACTTGGTCACTATAACCCTGTCTCCGTTGAGACAGTTCGGCGTGACTAATATTTGGTCTGGAGGACATTATTTTTATTAGTGCACGCAATATAGAGAGGTGCTCTTCAAACTAGGCTTATCTAGTCGATGTCTTAACACATCATTTTATTTTATTACACGAATCATAGTTAATTAATTTTTAACATATCTATTATAATGGAGTTCCGCAAAGTAACGCCTGATTCTATTAATTATGGAATTTATTTGATTTTATTTTTTTAATATGGAAAAGCAATCAGTTTTAAAACCTTAAATAAATTCATGCTTATTTTGATCATTTCCATTCATACACAACCCACCAAAAATTGACTGCGGCACATAGACTGGAGTAGCCCACACGACATACAGGGTTATTTTTCAAAGAGTAGTCAAATTTTCAAAATAAGTACAAATATATAATAATGATATACGGTTATTGCATTTTTTGAAGACACGACCTTATTAGGCTTCTACTTTTATTTGATATCATCCCAAATTGAAAGTGATTTATGGGCAATAACTACGCGTTTCTGTGTGTTTCAATTCACAACCTTTTTGGCTACTGAGCGTCTCTTACGAATGTGTGCGTGCGTAGTAAAATAGTAAGCGTCACATATTTATGAATGACAATCAGTTAAAATAATGCAATACAACATTTGAGTTTATTTTTAATATTTGAGCTTATTTTTAGTTAATTTTTTTTGCACCATTTGCCTATATTACTTATTCTGAACGTTCTCCGCAAATTTGGCCGGTTATTGCAAAATAAACCTGTATAATATTGCTAAATGCAGAGTAAGGGAAGATACCTTAGAGTATTCATTAGTAGCTTGTTTAATATGATCTAAGGTAGAGAATTATTTAACATATAGATATAGCAACATGTCTACTCATTCAACACTTTTCTACATTACAATGCCTTCCCCATAGATTGCCCAAGATTTCCCATATTTGAGGGATATTTGTCATTGTTGCGTGTTGCCAGTGATGACTTACGGATCTGAGACGTGGTCCGTCACTGCTGGCCGTATGAGGAAGCTCAAGGTCGCCCAGCGAGCTATGGAGAGGGCTATGCTCGGGGTTTCTCTGCGTGATAAACTTAGAAATGAGGATATCCGCAGTAGAACCAGAGTAACCGACACAGCTCAACGGTAAGTGGCAGTGAGTCGGCCATATAGCTCGAGGAATCGACAACCGATGGGGAAGAAAGGTTCTCGAGTGGCAGCCTCGTACCGGTAGGCGAAGTGTAGGGCGACGCCCTACGAGATGGAGTGATGACCTGGTAAGACATGCAGGAAGTCGATGGATGCAGGTGGCTCAGGACCGTGCTTTGTGGCATTCCTTTTGGGAAGCCTATGTTCAGCAGAGGACTTATGAAAGGCTGTAATGATGATGATGATGATGATGTCATTGTTGCCACAATTAGTAAGTGGAAAACACAGCTGTTGTTAATTATTTTAAATTGTTATCAGGAACATGCTGTGCCCATCTACTGTTTTATTCCCATCTGTCGCCTTTTACTGCACCCACGGCAGGATATCAATCGAGAAGTTGCGTTATCTATACAAATAACTAAAATTGAAGTGTCTATTTATAATGTTTTTTACTAAATGCATATGAAAGTAAATACGGTACTTATAACTAAAATACAATTTTTTAAATTTTTGTCTGTCTGTCTGTCTGTTTGTTCCGGGTAATCTCCGAAACGGCTGGACCGATTTTGACGGGGCTTTCACTGACAGATAGCTGATTTTATGAGTAACTTAGGCTACTTTTATTTTAGAAGAAGAATTAGGGTTCCGCGCAAAAACATAAAAATCCTAACACACTGGATGACAGCACTGGTGATGCTCTATACACCGGCCGTGCCAATATTTCACTTGTGGTCACTTGGAAGAGAAGGCCAAATTGGCCTCTAAAAAGCTTGGCGTGCTCAGCAGAGCGGGACAGTATTTCATGCCGTCACAACGCCTGCAACTTTACAAGACGCAGGTTCGGCCTCACATGGAATACTGTTCCCATCTCTGGGCTGGGGCTCCCCAGTGCCAGCTCCTTCCACTTGACCGCATCCAGCGCAGAGTGGCTCGAATCGTCGATGACCGAGTCCTTTCCGATCGGCTCGATTCATTGGCGCTGTGAAGAGATGTTGTATCTCTTTGCATTTTCTTTCGCATTTACCACGGGGAGTGCTCTGAGGAATTGTTCGGATTAATCCCAGCCGCCAAATTTCACGAACGCACATCGCGGCAGAACTCCCGATACCATCCACACCATCTGGATGATTTGCGATTTAAAAGATGTTTTCTTCCTCGCATAACTTCCTTGTGGAATAGTTTACCACCAGCGATTTTTCCGGACCGATACGACTTAGGGACCTTCAAGAAAAGAGCCTACTCCTTTTTAAAAGGCCGGCAACGCATCTGCAATTCCCCTGGTTCCCCTGGTGTTGCGGTTGTTCATGGGCGGCGGTAGTCACTTACCATCAGGTGAACCGCATGCTCATTTGCCCCCTTTCCTATAAAAATAAAATTAAAAAAACACGCAAGCGATGTTTCGGGGAACAGCTAGTGAGTACATAAAAGTTTGTCGGTTTCTATATTATGTAAACAATGCCTATGTGGTTTGCTCTTTAATTGTTTGCAAATTTTTATAGTTTAGTTTAGTTTAGTTATAGGAATATCCGTAGTTTGGGTTTTCGTTTCTGATCTAATTTATATAAAATATTACTACGAAAATACAGAACCACACAAGTATATTCTAACGGTAAATAAAAATGAGCTACATCACTCAATTAAGACCTAACCGGAGGTATCGTGTTACGAAAAAAACTTACGGTCGAATTGATTGATAACCTTTTTTAAAGTCGGTCTAAATAAGGAGACAGATTTCGGCACAGGACCAGGACATGCTTTCCGAAGCACGGAGGTGAAGCATCGTTAAATTTCCTCTCCGGCCCGCTACTGAGAATTTCTTGACCGAAAACCTAATAACTGATTTTGGCCCGACCTAATCCGCGATCTACTAGCACTCACGATCACTATATTAACAAACCAGTCAATAAGTAATATGGTCATCCGGTTAATATGGTCACTTTCTTATAAATCAAAAACTAAAACATTCTTTACATGGATGGCTCTGTGATCTCTTAATCAGTCAATCTAGTAATAAAGGTTCAAAAGGGCGCTGCCATAGATATATATATATATGTACTACGTAGTACACATAACTCAATGGGCGCTGCTTCATCGTCGCCATTTTGACAGTTGACATTATAGTAAATATTTTGGTCGATTTTAGTATTGTGTAGTGTAGTCATTGATATATTAATATATCAATGTGTGTAGTTAATTTTTTTTGAATACTATAATATTTAAAAAAAAACTAAAACTAGAAACTTAATTATCATATAGTCCTACTCCCCGCGGTATCGTGCCAAGAACGCTGGCCGCGTTTCCCCGCTGAATGGCTATACTTAGCCTTTGAGCGAGAGAAGAACCAGCCCTCTTATCACCAGCAGCAACGACCAGCCGCGGATGGAGTTCCTTTAAGAACTTCACCGCACGTGGACCCCACGGACCGATAGTCTCTACAGCAAATGGCACAAATATGTAGTCATCTCTCAGAGACTCATATTTGCGCCACTTACTCAGTTCAGCTGCCTGTGATGCCGCCCCGGCTCTAAACGAGGTACCCCTGAGATGAGAGGCCGCCAGAATGTCTACGCAAGTAGCATCCCACACTAGGGCTTTACCTCTCTCCCAAGGGACCAATGTCATACCGTCGGGTCTCCTGCCATCGTCTCTAAATATTCCACAAGGCTCTAAAACCGAGGGAACATTTATAGAGACAAGAGCCCTTTGGATGACATCGTTTAAAGAACTGTGTCGTGAAATCCTACCAGTGCTTTTCTTACATGAAAGTCCGTGGAGCCCAAACTTGTCGACGCTGCTATCACAGGGGCACTCATGGGGTTGACAAAGCGCTGCTCCTAGTCGGATTCTTACGGCAATGCGCAAGCTTTCCCCATCAAGTTATGTGCCGAGATTACTTGATGGTAAAGCGTGTAACCAGTGACTAGATTCCTTAGTCGAAACAGCTAGAAGGCGTGCCTTATCTTGGTCACTATTGAAATTATGAAACAAATCTTTCTGCACGCCCTGTACCAACGGAATATCCCACTGTTTTTGTTGGTTAACTTCCAGTGGAACATTTTCACCGGGACAGAGCGTTTGCCATGTCTGCCCTGCCTCCGTAGCAAAGCATAGGTCTACTATATTATTTAAAATTATGTTACATAAGTCACTGACACTATGCACGGAAGCAAGGAAAGCAGGCAATGCAACGCTAGAAAGATTTCTCACACCAATGCCAACACATTTTATAGGTAAAGTACCTTGAGTCCAGGCTGTTGTATTTAAAGTTAAATTTCGAATTTTTTCTACAGCTATTTTAAGATTATTATCAATATCTTTTAAAATAACCGAACATTTCCAGACTGGACTCGAACGAAGTAAGTATGTAAATCTAGGTACAAGGAGACAATTTTTTAAAATAGTAAGAGCTTTGTGGGGTTTTAATTTATATAATTTATCAACGTGGTTTAAAAACTGATCAAATTTTGTTTTTAAAACAGGTTTCACACTATCGAAAAACAACGGGGCACCTAGCAGGTATAGAGATTCCGTACTGACAGTTTTTATTCCTGGATAAACATGATTGAAATTTTGAATTAAACTTTCTCTATGAGAAGTAGATAAATTATTGGAAAAAAATATTTCACATTTATTGCTATTTGGTTCAAGACCAATATTTTTAAAATTTCGAAAAATATGAGTAAGATAAAAATATGTTTTTGAATTGATTTTTCACAGTATTACCTAATTATTGCCATAGCTTGTTTGCTATTTTTTTCTTAGCATATTACTTAAGTATGTATTTTTGTCTCTGTCCTCCTCTTAGTTTTGGTTTTATAGGGCAACAAACCTTAAGGTAACCATATTACCCTCACGTACCTTGTGAGTTACTACTAGACTCCACAGAATTTTTAATTCATTCGTATGATAAATACGCTACGCTTTTACAACAAAGTCGTAAGCATGTGTTTAATATACAACGTATTCTTACATTGTCATATGATTATGAGCAATGTTCAAAATTTCAAGTCTATAGCTCATCGGAAAGTTAGTCAACTAGTATATTCGAACATACCGTATACGAAATAATAATATACCGTACACGAAAGCGAGTTAATAAAAACGTACTAACATAAATACAAGATCTATTTACAAGTTTAAAATATTTGTTAAACAAAGACTGTTATTATATATAATTGTACATTTTACTTCAAACTTCAATATAAAGTATTATTATGAAACAAAAATCTCCGTTGGCTTTCCCGCGGGGATTTCCAGTATGATTCTTTCCAGAGTGTTAAAAAGAAAAATAATTTTCAATATAACTTATATTATTTATAAAAAGTGTTTAAAGTTTTGCTGGGATTCTCGCTGGTTCTTTCCGATGAAGGCTTTTCCGATACAGTAAAACATAGAGACTTTATTTATAAACCTGAAGTGATAAACACTCACAGTCCACCTGATGGTAAGTGTCTACTGCGTTCCATGGACATCTGCAGGTAACTACAAACAAATATATTGTCACCACTGAGATCTAAGATGGATAGCATCACAGCCTGTGATTATACTGAGTCTTTATACAATGCAAACTGGAACACAGCAATATAAGTTATTTGTCGGCAGAAATAGGTAATAGGTGGTTAACTACACAGATTACCACGTAGTACATTGAATTTATTATTTGTAATCTATCAAACATCGTTATCATCCTTACAGATGTATACAAGTTTTTTTTTATATAGGATAAGTGTGACAAGCGAGCACACAGTCCACCTGATGGTAAGTGGTTACTGTGGCCCATAGACATCTACATCTATCAACGTTTGCGAATCAAAATGCAGATGCGTTGTCAGCCGTGAGGACTAACATGAAATGGCTCGTTTTCAGTAAAAAGGGTTTCTAGTTCTCTAGATTCACCATACGAAACACATCAGCACTAAGCAATCTATGAGGGCTAACTGAGGTATTCTATGAGGGCGTGATCCTTTCCCGGTTGAGCCGACACATTCGTGTTGCAGCTACACAATTAATATAGCTGCAGCATGGCTCTACCACGTTTAAATCCACTGCTAAACATAGATCTCTCTATGGAATGCCACTACGGTTCTGAATCAGTTATTTTGTATCATAAAAGCAATGGAGTTAAACAATCTATTCCGTTCAAAGGGTCATATTTCATTTCTTATCTAAATTAAATCAACCAACAATATGACCATTTATCAACAATAAGATCTGATTCATATCGCCAAATCCGTTTGACGTCATTCGTTTCCCAAAAATATATATAATATCAAGATCCGGCTGCTAAGATTTTACGCTTCGTGATTTTGGATTTTCTTATTAGGTCATTTACCCATTTGTCATTGATACATTTTGAAGACTGTTACTCAGTGGGTGAGCGTTCGGCTACGGCCTTGTGGGACGCGGTCTTGAGTCCTTTCGTATAAGTAATAGTAATTACATCATACCATAAATCATAAATACCATCGTAATACACGTTTCTATATCTATAGTAAGTAAAAATATAAATAAATTAAACACTAAATGGGGTGCCTTTAATGTTGGTATAGCGGCAACAGAAAGAAACATTCTGTGAAAATTTCAACTGTCTACCTATTATGAGATAGAGCCCGGTGACAGATAGACGGACGGACGTAATAGGGTCCCGTTGGTTACCCTTCGGGTACGGAACCCTAAAAATGAATTTCAATAAATACTACTTCTAACCTACTTTGAATAAAAAATATATTATTCTATTCGTCATTTCAAAAGCCTTCTTAAATTCACCACTTGACTGCCTTTCCACGTATGAATTAGCAAGAAAACATACAGACATTAATTCCAACACTTACATACATTTACACACATGACATATTACAATTAAAGAATAAGTGACATTGAAGGGAAAAAAGAAGTACACATACCTATATATCCCTCAGAGTTTAGGTGAGGCCTATTGCTCGGCTGAAAGCATAGAAGCATATAGATCGTATATTAACTTTTTCTGAAAGTATGAAAGAAAGAAGATTCAACGCGTAAACAGCACGTATATAATTTAAAATTTAAACTTTTGTAGAAACGACTTCAATATAAATTATTAAGAATAACTCAAAACCTATTGGTCTAACCTTGATCAAATTGTTTTATTTGAGACCACAGCTTGCACACAGAAGCACCAGCTTTCAAATAAAAAAAAACGAATCATCAAAATCGATTCCCCCGAATAAAAAATGAGGTAGAAACATAAAAAAAAAGCAAAAAAAGAACATACAGTCGAATTGAACAACGTCTCCTTTTTGAAGTCGATAGAAAATAAACTTTTTTATAAAGCGGAAGTAACAAAACAACTTTTTTTTTATATAGAATAAGTGTGACAAACGAGCGCACAGACCACCTGATGGTAAGTGGAAGCTGTAGCCCATAAACTTTAACATTTATCCTCGATTAAGAATCAATATGCAGATGCGTTGTCACTCTTGAGAACTAAGATGGAATACTTGGCATCCAGTAAAAAGGGTCTCCGGTTATCTAAACTCACCATACGAAACACAGCAGCATTCAGCTGCTATTTTACACTGATAATCTGTGAGAGTGTGGTGCTTCCCCGGTCGAGCCGACCCATTCGTGCTACAACTATAATAAAGCTCCAGCATAGCTCTATCCTCGATTAAGAATTAAAATGCAGATACGTTGTCACCCCTGAGGACAAAGATGGAATGCCTCGTTCTAGTAAAAAGTCGTTACCGAGTATACGAATACCTGCAGTTAGCTTCAAACAAAGAAGACGTTTTTTTACACGTGGTAGAGCCATGCTGCAGCTATATTAGTAGTATAGTTGTAGCACGAATGGCTCGGCTCGACCGGGGAAAGATCACGCTCTTACAGAATACCAGCGTAAAATAGCAGCTTAACGCTGCTGTGTTTCGTATGTTGAGTGTAGAGAATCGGAGACTCTTTTTACTGGAAATGAGGCATTCCATCTTAGTCCTTACGGGTGATAACGCATCTGCATTTTGATTTGTAATAGAGGATAGATGTAGATGTGTATGGGCCACAGTAACCACTTACCATCAGGTGGACTGTGTGCTCGTTTGTCAGCCTTTTCCTATAAAAAAAGACTGCAGATGCGTCGACATCTTTGAGGACTAAGATGGAATGGCTCACAACCTGTTATCATATTGGCTCCCTTTACATTTCAGACCGGACCGCATTAGTGCAAGCACTGCTATTTAGCGGTAGAAGTAGGTAAGAGAATGGGACCTACTCAGGCCGATTTCAAAACACAAAAGGAGTACCATCACTAGATTTTTTTTTAACTTTGCATACGGTTCAATAAGATGTGACCTCTACTTGAATGTGTAGTTGCATTGAACGCCGATGTGCGTAGGTTTGAAGTCATTTAGACAGTTAAAATAGGCAACAATAAACAATTGATGCAGTATTTAATATGGATGCAGTGTAATTCAAGGTTCAGAAAGTATTGAAACCTTGCCTTATTAAGACTAGTAACCCGCCCCGGCTTCGTCTGGGTAGGATCTATTGATGTGGCGTTATTCAGATTTACGATAAATCTTTAGATTAGATTAGATTTGAGAACCATTTATACATTTTTAGTTTTAAAAAAAATATTTTTTAATATTTTCGGACTTAATATATTGTCGTATTCAAATGTAAATACCTAGACTCGCAACGAGCCTATAGTTTCCGAAAGGGGCAAGTAGGTAAAGCAATGATATTACCAAAAATATTAAAGTATCATATTAATAATGCATGTTACCGATGTACCGTTTTTTTTACTACAATAGTTACCCGTCGGCTGCCATCACCGCATGCATTTCCATGCAAGTTTGTTGACGTGGTGGAGCCACGCTGCAACTATATTATAGTTGTAGCAAGAATGAGTCGGGGTTGACTAGAGCGGGGAAGGACCACGGTCTCATAGAACGCCAGCTTTTTACTGGAAATGAGGCATTCCATGTTAGTCATCAAGGCTGCATCTCGATTCTGAATCGAGGATAGAAGTAGATGTCTATGGGCCACAGCTTTCATTTACCATCAGGTGGACTGTTTGCATGTTTGTCACCCTAATTCTATTAAAAAAGATGACTTTATGTCACCATATTTAGCTTTACGAGTAGCATCTCGTGATAACCGTAAATAAAAGAATTTTTCGACGGTAAAAATCTTCCGGGTTTGTAGAATACAGATAAAAAATTATTCGGAGTACATAAGGAAATCAATTATCGATTATATATTAAATTTAACTTAAAAAAAGTATTATTTCTACATTCTTGTCTAACCTGGAAAATTATCCGCTTTTTATGTAATTGGCGCGAATCGAATAACGTAATACGTGTTACTGTTACCATTAATAAAAAAATATAGCTTTTGTCTATTCCATATTTAGAATTGACATCACCGTTGAAGTATTTCTTAGCAACTTTCTCTTTCGTTGGTAGATTTTTATTACTAAAACCTAGTATTTTAGTGTTTCATTCATCAAACTGATTGCCACCACTTACGATGCGTGTGGGTTTGAAATCCTTTCACTGAACATAAAAATAAAAACAATAGATGATTTATGTTTATGTGTTATTTATTCTAGTTTTTATCGAAATACTAACCGAATTAATTAATTTTGACAAATCGACCTATAACGAAATGTGATTCTGTATTTAAATGTTTATGCATTACATAAACGCTTTTGGTTCTAGATGATTTATATCCTGTGTTTAACATTTGACACGGAAAAATAAGAATAAATGCTTTTATTCTTTTAAAGAATAAGGGTGACAAACGAGCACACAACCCACCTAATAAGTTGATGCTATGACCTGTAATAATAATAATAATAATCTTTATTTGCGTAAAACATGGTATAGATGTTGTTCACATGTAAAAAACGAGCGCTCATGTTTTGCTTATTTTACATAGCTTGCAAATATTTTTAAACAATGTCAAATATTTCCTTAGCTATTTGAAATAAATTTAGTCACTTGATTTAGTTTACAATAGAATGTAGAGAAATAATATTATAATAATTAGTTAAATGTCAATTTTGAACATCGTCAATTTCAATATCTAGTAAAAGTAGCATAGCTTAATTAAAGATATATTGTAACAATGCTATAACAATAATTTAATGATTTATTTAATTAAATATTATCCAATACATAATCCAATTTTTTTTATCCAATAATTGTTTTACGCTATAGAAATTATTTTCATAGCCCTTTGTACAATTTCTTTTTGAACAATGTAATATTTAAACTTTTAAGTTCGTCAGGGAGTTTGTTATATATTCGGACACGTGGTAAGGCAACTTTTGCCACATTTTTGTGATTTAGGTATATCCTTAAGTACTAGCTCGTGTTAAATAATAGTTTGTGTCTCTGCCCAAAAACACAAACTTCAAAAATATATATTGTTGGTAGTGGCAGTATTCTAAGACGTTCAAATAGAGGCTGACACGATTCATCAGGTCTTATTTTTTTAGTCCTAGCTATAACCGAAGTGTCATCAGCGTATATGATACATTCATAACTTGTCGCATGCGATATGTCATTAATATATAATATAAATAATATGTGCCCTAAATACTGCCTTGTGGAACCCCATTAATATTTTTAAGATGGTTGGATTTATATGTTCTTATTTCTTTATTGATCAATTTTGTTATCGTGACACATTGAGTACGATTTGTTAAATACGAAGCAATTCATTGCAACTTAATTCCTATTCCTATTTTTTCCAATTTATTAAATAATAGATCGTGTGATACGAGGTCAAATGCCTTAGTTAAGTCAAAAAACAGTCCCGTAGTCAAATAATTACCTATCATTAATATTGGTCAACAATAAGGTGATGAATAGCTAAGTTAGTCGATTTATGTTTTTGAGAGCCATATTGATTTTTATTTATAATGTGAAACTTATTGCAAAATTCTAGGAATCTTTTATATTTTATACATACAATTTTCGAATACTTTTGAAAGTATAGGTACCAAAGTAATTGGGCGATAGTTGCTAACGACGTTTCTGTTGCGACGTTTGTGTATAGGCTTTACAATGAGCTTGAAAGCTTCCTGATGAGAATGACAAATTGACAAGATCAGTCAATATGTCAATTATTTTATCAATGCATGACTTCAATATTTGTGTATTTATACCATCGTAACCTACAGAGTTGTTTTTATTTAAAGCCCTTACCTCTAATTTTACTTCATTTACTGAAATGGGTTTAAGGAACATTGTGTTTAAGTTAAAATTTCTCTTAATATTAGGGCCTTCGCCATTGTTTACATTATTAATACTTCTGTTTCCGATGTTTGTAAAGTAGTTATTAAATATTTGGGATATTTCTTCCGGGTTTGGTATGTCGTCAATTGTTAGACAGTCAATAGTAGCTTCGCTTTTTGTTATACCCATATCATTTTTTTGTTATTGACCACGTTGCTTTACATTTATTATTGCTATTTTGAATAAATTTAATGTTTGCAAGTCTCTTAGATTTACTTATAAATTTTTTTAGGATATTTGAATATGTAAAATATTTCTGTCTATTGATTGGTGAATTATGTGTATAATAGTTATATCGGAGTTTTCTCTTTGTGTTACAACCTTTTAGTAAGCCTTTACTAAACCACATGCGATTGTTTATGTTTGAGTTATTAACCTTTACTTTTTAGTTGGGAAACACAAATCGTAGAACAACCTGAAGTTCGAATGAAAGTTATTGAAGGCTATATTCAAGTTAGGTTCACTATATACTTCAGACCAAGAGAGGCTATTCAATAATTTAGTAAATTTTATACGTTATATTGTAGACATTTCATACGTGGTAGAACCATGCTGCAGCTATATTAGTAGTATAATTGTAGCAAGAATGGGTCGGCTCGACCGGGTAAGGACCACGCTCTTACAGAATACCAGTGTAAAACTGCGTTTTGATTCTTTAATAATCATTAATGATAGATGTAGATACTATGAAAATATTCCTGTCTTACAGATGTCGGTCGATGTCGGATTCGGAGATTAGCTGGAACAAACAGACAGACAGCTAGACAGACAGACAGACAGACAATAATTTTAAAATTTGTTTTTTGTTATTAGTACCGTACATGTTTTCATTGGCATTTAGTAAAAGCTGTTATTTTGACATTATAAACAGACACTTCAATTTTATTTATTTGCATAGATGAACAAGCTTAATAGTTGATAATGATCAAGCATAATATAAGTAAGTAATTAATATTAAAATGTTTGCTGAATAAAACCTTCCTTATTAGGGTTCCATACCCAAAGGGTGACCAACGGGATCCTATTACTAAGCCTCCACTGTCCGTCCGTCCGTCTGTCTCTCAGCTGGCTGTATCTCATGATGCGTAATAAGTAGACAGTTGAAATTTTCACAAAATGTGTATTTCTGTTGCCGCAATAACAACAAATAATAAAAATAAAACTTAAAGGGTGCTCCCCTACTAGAAACGTGTTTTACGATGGTACGGAACCCTTAATGCGCAAGTCCGACTTGCACTTGGCCGGCTTTTGTTAGTATTTGCAGATGTAATAAATAAATATTATATATATAATTAATACCACTACCACAATTAAGACGACTCTAATGACATATCGATTGTTAAAATCCATCAAGTCGCTTAGGCTACAGAACGTGCTAAAGAAATACACACATGTACACACACATACTCTCGAAAAACATTATCTTCCTTATGGGGCAGTCGGGTAAAAAGAGGACACTATCGCCACAGTAAATATATAGTATGAACAGTACGGAAACTTCCTACAAGCGGCTGGATCGATTTTGACGGCACTTTCACTGGCAGATAGCTGATGTCATAAGGAGTAACTTAGACTACTTTTAATTTAGAAAAAGAATTAGGGTTCCGCGTTAAAAAATAAAAACCCTAATACGCGAGCGAAGTCGCAGGGAACAACTAGTGAAGAATAAAGTTACGTTTTCGTCCAACTGCGGCTCGCGTACGTTCCCGCCGAAACTTGTAAAAGGTTAAGCCATAATGACAAAGTTAAAGTTCTACAAGTTGTTGTGTGTTAATATTAAATTGTTTTCCGTATTTAAACTGTCGTTTTTTGCTGAGATTACCTATTTAAATTGTATTTGTAAGCTAGTTATTTAAATTCGATTGATTGATCACTACAGAACAAAAATATAAAAAAAAGCAATATCTAAAACATTAAAAGTTACAACCCTATTGCTTCAATGGAGCGTAGGTAATTATATCCTCAACTAGGGTTAGTTTCCATACTGTTCATATTTATACTGTGCTATCGTATTGGGTTCGACCCGATAAGTCTCTTCTTCTTTACATAATATAAAACAAAGTCGCTTCTCGCCGTCTGTACGCTTAGATATTTTAAATTTCGTAACGGATTTTGATTCGGTTTTCACTGAAAGACACAATAATTTAAGAGAAAGGTTTATATGTATAATAAATTCATTTTATATATTATACAATTCTTCTGTCCGTGTGTATGTGACTGAACTCCTCCTAAACGGCTGGACCGATTTTGATGAAATTTTTGTGTTTGTGATTAAGTTGATTAAGGAACAGCTTAGATTCACAATTGGACCGGGTAGGTGGCGCTGTTGTCGAGATACAGAAATCACACGTGCGAAGCCGGGGCGGATGGCTAGTAACAAATAATAGACGGCCCATAACCTTTGTTTAATTAAACTATGTTTGATTTTATTATTCCAGTCGATAATAAAGGTCGGGGTGATGCTTAAATTATATTGTAATACTAGAACAGGTCGCGGTATTTTTCATTTAAACGACAAGGACGAAATTTGAATTTAATAACAATGTATAAAATGACCCTGTACACTTCGGACTTCGCCAAAACGTAGAGTTGTTGTCTTCCTCCAACATGATAATCTTAACGACAATCCATTACTCTGAGGATTTTTGAGTATATAATTATCATAGTAAAAAAATGTGTGCAATTCACACGCGGCAGAAGGGGAACATCCAGAAAACTAAACTTTGACAGAATGAGACGAATGCACAGTATCAGAAATATGATAGTTGTAGGGTATATTTATTATAATATTGTTAGCAAGTATAAAAATTATATTATGTATTTTATTATATTACAGATAGGAAACACTGTATACTGTATTATATCTCATTCTCTCGCAGGTTAAATCCTATAGATGTATATATTTGTCTCTTTTTAGTGTTGCTTTTTCCTTTCATCACGTCTTGTCAACACACACACACACACACACGCACGCACGCACGGACGCACGCACGCACGCATGCACGCACGCACGCACGCACGCACGCACGCACGCACGTACGCACGCACGCACACACAGACACACACACACACACAGACACATACACACACACATAGATACGATAGTGTCGCTAATCTATTTAAATTATACATAGTATATGTATTACAACTAACTTACATAATTAACTAATTATAAAAGTAGCTTAGCGAGTTCACTCAGATTACTCGAAAATATATCAATCCTCTCGTGAACTTTGTTCACTACGAGGTTTGTTCGGACTATAGGTAGGTAGGAGGTATATTTCTTTTTTTTTTAAATATACAATGTCGTTGTAAATTATTAGTTAGTAGCCGGATTTTGATGATTATTTTGAGGTGCATTCATTTACTATGGTAAAAGTTGAAAAAATATCTAGCCAATACTACCTATACATTTTGATTTTGAACGATTGCCTCAAGGATATTTGCCAAGTGCCACGCTTGGCAAGCGGCTTGGCAACCGCATTTTATAATTATTTTGAGTTATTATTAGGAAGATGCTGGTGGTCATCTCCTGTTTCAGTTTCCTTCTGTCGCCTGTCGCGGCATCCAAGGCATGATATGGAGTAGTGAATATTCTTACACCGTCCCAAGGTAAGCATACTCTTATTTGTGCAATACTCTATTGTTTCCGTGGTCGCACAATCGTGATCTAATCCCATCGAACTAAATCATTTAAGTTGATCCGCTGGTGTTATGACATCAGTTCGAGGATAATTTCATGCAAATCGAGACAGCCATTGTCTTGTGATGTTCACGCCAGATACATATGTCACAACGTTAAGCGACCGAATGGCTTATGCCTGGAAACTCAACTTAGAATTTTTTTTAAATATATATACTGTATAGTGGCGATGTTAGGACTTTCTTTCCCATAACATCCTGTAGGAGTCGTAAGAGGTGACAGAGGTAAACAAGCCAGGAGATAAGTTGCAGCATTATCCCGATAACAAATCCTAATATGGGATATGCTCCAATGAAGAGCTCTGAGAGATTTTTTATGAAAATCTGGTTACAGAAAAACTACTTTTTATGCATCTCATTAGGACCTGGGACAATATTCCTCAATAGGATATTGACAACCCGAGTGTACCACTTATTCATCATCATCTCATTCTGAGAATTTAATGGGTGCTTTTACTGATTATTAACTCTTAATTAATAGCCGCCCTTAAAAGGTTTTTACTTTACTTTATTTTTTAATTAAAAATTAAACTTTCATGATGTACAGTAATTCTTTTTTCGTTGCGTTTTTTTTTCTCGGCATAGAAATGTTAAATCTCATTTAAAGTCAATGTTTATATAAAAATATGGTAGATTATTAAATAAAGTTTTCTTGGATATATACATGTCTTAAATATTGACATACTGTTTGGAATTCATGTGTTGTTAAAATATCCCTATACCATTGAGCTATATGTACTACGTACTAGAGGAGCCATTCCGAACATTGACTATGTTCAACTGAACTGTAGTGCAATCCGTACAGACTAAATATTGCGTAAATTGAAGATTTGTGAATTCCATAAAATAATAATTATTACATTTTATTTAGAAATATAACATGTTGGTTTAGATTAAAATAAGATATTTTATATTAAATTCTTATATTTATTTTATATTAATATCTTATTTTATATCAAATTAAAGTCTTCGCGCATGCGCGACTACTACTCCCGCGCATGCGCGAAGACATAGAGTAGGACACAGTTTTTGTTTGAAATAGTTTCTCTAGTACGTAGTACATATAACTCAATGCCCAATACCGTATTATGTGTTTATTTAAAGAAAGCTGCATGGAGTGTGTGCAATGTAGAAAAATAAAACAGTTTTTTATCAATCATTAGCAATATTTTGCAGCTGTCAATGCTGACAATTTTACATCGTGGTGACAGACACGCAAGATGGCGTCACTATGTAAAATATCTATGAAACTATTCCTGTGTTTAAATGTTGTGTAGTGTTTGTTACAATTTCACAATAGGTCGACCGGATCAAGGCGCTTTGGACGAAGGACACATCGGCCGGGTTTGTTGCGATGTCCCGCACTAGTCGGCTTAGTGTCGTTCGTCCAAAAACGCTTAGTGACCACATGACCATAGTAGCTTTGAATTGCTCCTGGTATTTCTATCAGACTACAAAAAGGGAGAAGGATTCTCATTCTCGATTTTTCTGTAAATATTTTTATGTATGTTGAGGTTTCACTTCTTTGTTTATTATCCGTTACTCATATGGGGAATATTTGCCATAGTTGCCACGCTTGGCAATCGGGTTGGCAACCGCAGTTTTTTTTTAATTTTTAATCATTATTCGGAAGACGCTGCTGCTCATCTTCAGATTTGTTTCCCTCTGTCGCCTCTTACGACATCCACGGAATGACAAGGGGTAGTGGATATTCTTACACCACCACTATACGGTTTGTTTATTACTTACCCCGAAGGATAGAAAAAATGGGAATGAAGTTTTAATGTAACTGTTTAGACCACGTTCTAAATGTTACAAGAAACGTGAGATTTTTGTGAATTTTCTCCTGTATCGTGGAGGCAGTATACATACATAAATTGTACAAAGACAAACATACAGACCCATACAAATACTTGTTCCGTGCGGGATTCGAACCCGCGGCCCTTAACGCTTCAACACATTGCTTAGCCACTGCTCCACGGAGCCATCATTACAATGTGAAATTAATTTATCCTTTTTAGTTGTTTAAAGGCAGCTTTTTTACATTTTATTAAAAGTTATTTTTATTTTTTTAGTTTATGATTTTTTTTAAATAATTTAAAAAAGAAGAGTACGTGGAGGGACACTGTAGAAGAGGAATATACCTAAAATTTGTTATACATTTTTGAATGTTGCCGTAATCGAAAAAAAGTTTATTTTTAAAAGTTTATACACGGTATTAAAATAACAAGTTAAGGCATAGTGTAAATATAAATAAAAATAAACACTCACGCCTGTCACCCAGAGGGATAGGCAGAGACTGTGGAGTTCCATTTAGCACGATCCTGACACACCTCTCTCGCTTCCGCATACCCGCTCGTCGGTTAAGGGTACTCTTAATTTGGCCCATTTTCAATATATCGCCAATTTGGTCGATAAACTTTCGCCTAGGGCGTCCCTTCCCGACTCTGCCATTCACCTCTGCAACATAAATGTGCTTTGTCACTCTTTCCTCATTCATTCTTTCCACATGACCAAACCACCGAAGCATTCCTTTCTTAATCCTGGTCACAACATCTTCTTGCAATCCACACTCTTTTCTTATCACACAATTTGTTATTGTATCATTCAAATTCAGCCTTAGCATGCTCCTTAATGACCGCATTTCTACAGCATTTATTCTACTCTCGTGCTTCTTCTGCCAAACCCAACTTTCATTACCATACGTTAAAGTAGGAATTGCGAACTTCCTACTTTTCTTGAAGTCGGTTAAAATGCTTCCCAGCGTGTGTTATACTGTTTAATCTTTATTCTCAAGGACTCTCTTAATTGTTCTGCTTATTTTGCATTAAAAACATTTAGATTTAAAGTAATCCAAGACCAAGTTTTAACAATTTTTAAATTTTTGCAAAAAAAATCTTAAAATCAAATTTTTCGGATAAAATATACCCTCGGTCCTTCATAACATTGCTCGCAATTTATTTTTAAATTTTCATCACAATTGTTTCAGCTGTTTTTCGGAGATTAGCTCAAAATAAAATGCGTATTATACCGATCTGAAAGGGGCATTGCGAATTGCCATACGAGCCTTTTTGGACACATTCTGACTTTCCACAATAGTGTAAATATCAACAATTAATTATACATCTCCTGTTCAACTAATCTTGAACTTCTTGAGGAGAGGTAGACATCCAAGTAGTCCGCCGGGGAGTGGCGTGGTGAGAAATTCCACTATGGGGTAGTGGACTTTCTCACCACGCCACTCCCTGTCCCGTGGGTGTCATAACAGGTGACAGAAGAAAACTGAAACATTAAACGAGCAGCAGCATCTTCCTGCGGTTGCCAACCCGCCTGCCAAGCGTGGCAACTATTTCAAATATCCCCCGTGTACTTCTGATAGGTTTAAACGGTAACGGTAAAAACCGTTGAACAAAAGTATATTTTATTAAAACTTTATAAGATTTTTTTTTACAACAGGACTTATACGGTGCAATGACTTGTGACCATAGATGCTGTACAGCGCCCGAAACATCAAGAATTAAAAAAAATTAAATAGTTACAATTAAATGCACTGCAGAACACGGGAAGGCCCATCAGCAACCTGAAGGCATTATTATATTGGACGCGAAGTGCATTATAGGACCTTTGCGTATAGCTATACCAAAGGCTGCAGGTGTAAAAGGTTTGGCAGTAAGCCTTGAAAAGAGTAATTTTGACTTCTCTAGTACACCTAGCAAACATGCGGCCAACCATATTGCATCGAACCGCCAATGCCCTCCGCTCCCTCTCTATATCACAGTTGTCTGTGAGATTCTCTATAACAATGTGTCCTAAATATTTAAACTGTGACACCCTACTTAATGGCACCCCAAGGAGCTTGACTGGAGGCACAACCTGGGGTTTTTTTTAGCACCAACTTGAAATACCATTAACTCACTCTTTTTGGTGTTATAGAGGAGACCGTGTTTAGCAGCGTATACTTCACAGACAGCCAACAGCTTACGCAATGCGCTCACCGATGGACTCAGCAACACCATGTCATCAGCATAGCTAATACTATTAACCATTTGTCCGTCAATGGAACAGCCTATCCTGGTGCTACTGAGTGCACCAATGAGCCCGTCAACGTAGATACTGAACAGCAAAGGCGAGGATAACCCCCCCTGCCTCACCCCGCATTCCAAAATGTATTCGTAAGATAGCGCACCAGACCATATGACCTGGTTAACTTGATGGCCATACCAATACTTCAACGTAGTGATTAATTCATTTGGAACAGTTATGTCACATAATTTTGACCAAAGCAGATCATAGTCAACCACATCAAATGCATTTGAGAGATCCAGAAACGCAGCATACACTGGCGTTTGTCTCTTTATATAACACTAAAAACATTTACCGTGTAGTGGCGGTGTAAGAATATCCACTACCACATATCATCCCGTGGATGTCGTAAGAGGCGACAGAGGGAAACAAATCAGGAGATGGACAGCAGTGTCTTCCTAATAACGTGTATAACGATGGTATGGAACCCTACATGCGCGAGTCCGACTCGTACTTGTCCGGTTATTGATTAAACTTTTACGAGGTATGTTTGTACTTGACACGCTTTGATGCAGTTTTAATTATCGAACAATAGTGTGATTCAAATTCGGCATCACGCTTCTGACATTAAACCACAATTATCCAAATACGATATTCTAGTGCTAGAAGATTTTTATTTAAAGGGATGAGAAACAAAAGTGTACACTGAGATAGTAGTGTACAATGAAAGCGCTTTATCAGTGATGACCTACGGACATTTTTTTTTTTTTATAGGATTGGGTGACAAACGAGCACACAGTCCACCTGATGGCAAGTGGCTACTGTGACCCATAGACATCTACATCCATCCTCAACAAAGACTCAAGATGCAGATACGTTGTCACCCGTGAGGACTAAGATGGAATGCCTCTTTGCCAGCAAAAAGGGTCTCCGGCTCTCCACACTCACCATACGAAACACAGCAGCGTTAAGCTGCCATTTTACGCTGGTTTTCTGTGAGAGCGTGGTCCCTCCCCGGTCGAGCCGACCCATTCGTGCTACAACCATAATATAGCTGCAGCATGGCTCTACCACGTATAAAAATGACATATGGAGACATGAGATATGGTCCTCCACTGCTGGCTTCTGGGGACCGGAGTAGCCTTTTTAGCCTTAGACCTTAACGGATTAGTAAAGAATAGGTCTCCAAATAAGTGGAATAATGATGCGGAAACCGATGCGGAAGTTTCTAGTGTAGGGTTACCCAACCTTTAATGACCAGGGAACACGTTGATTTCTTTGTTGTTAGCAGGGACCACAAGGTGAAAGAAATGTTAATTATCACAACTTTTAACATAATTATGCAATAAATTGAAAAGAAGCATTAATTTACAGTATTATTTATGTATTTATTGTAAAAGAAATTATACATGTTTGGTAAAAAAATTGCGAGTTTGATTGCGACGCGACGCGCAGTGTTGCACTGACCGCGTGACGAGGAAATAATAAATGTGTTATTTAAAACGATTAGTGAGGTAAAATATTTAAATATTTCGCGGACCATATATAAACTCTTGCGGACCATTGATTGGTAATCACCGCTTTAGTGGCTGATAGAGCAGATAAAGATATGTAACATATGCATACAATTGATACATTTGATTCAGGAGCCTGTTTTGTAGCGGAATTGAGATGGGCTGTAATAATCATGACGAGTGTAAGAACTTGCCAGTATGCGGAATATACAGACTCCCTTTGCATCTTTTAATTGAAAGAGCCCGAGCGGTGATCTCGTGTGTTTTTTTAATGAAAAGTAAAAGTTGACTTCAAACAACTCAAGAGAATAAAATAATTTAACATTAGGTATGGTATTGCGTAAAATAGCAGTTTAATGCTGCTGTGTTTTGTATGGTGAGATTAGAAAACCGGAGAGCCTTTTTACTGGAAACGAGGCAATCCATTTTATTCCTCACTGGTGACAACGCATCTGTATTTTGATTCATAATCGAGATGTAGATATCTATGGATCACAGCATCCACTTAACATCAAGAGGATTGTGTCTTCGTGTCACCCTTATCTTATAAATAAAAAAATATGGTATAAAATAATTATAACCCCTTAGTAATGTAAAATTAATGTATTCTTTTCTGGCGACTTCCACAAAGGAGACGGTACTCAATTCGACTGTATGTTTTTTTATGTGTGTTAGCTCATAACTTTTTACTGGGTGAACCGATTTGGATAATTCTTTTTTTAATTTTAAAGGTGGTACTTCTCGTGTGGTCCCATATGAATTTGATCAAGGTCAGACCAATAGTTTATGAGTTATTCTTAATAACTTATATTGAAGTCGGCTGTACAAAAATTTTAATTTTAAATTATTAGATGTTTGAATGGACTAGGGATTACAATCTCAATGTCATCTTAATAGTTTATCTTTATCCCCTATTTCGCCACCAGTAGGGGTGATTTTTTTCTCCAAACTGAGTATATGAGAAAAACCCTGAAATATATACAATTTAATGACAAGAATCTTCAAAATTGGTTCACAACTGACGAAGAAATCGCGTAACACATATAACAAAAGACATATCCAGTCGAATTGTTAATTGAAATTAATTGAATTGTTTTTAATACAAGTAAGGGTGACAAACGGGCACACAGTCCATCAGTCGCAGTGGATACTGTAGTCCATAGATCTACACCTACTTCTGTTTTCGACTAAGTTTTAAAAGGTAGATGCGTTGTCACTCCTGTGGACAAAGATGGTGTGTCACGTTAGCAATATAATAATCTACCCATCCCGTCTCGTTCTCATCCCTCATCAGACCGTAGCCCGGCGACAGTATGCTGCTATTTCATGCTGGTATTCTGTATGACAACATAGTGGCGGTGTATATCCAATATCCACTATCGCATGTCATCACGTAGGTGTAGATAGAGGCGACAGAGGAAAACTGAAACAGGAGATGGGCAGCAGCGTATTGATAAAAAAGCAAAATAATAAAAAAGATGTGCACAGAGTAGAAGAGCATGTGTGTAAATAAAATAAAGTAAACATACTTGTGCATTCGATTTTTTCATATAAAACGCTTTAACCCATTAAATGAAACCATTTTGATCACGTTCATGGCTGTATGACCTAAGATCCCTTTGCCTTTTCTGCACAAAAATATTTCCATACAATTGATCAAATATAATTTCGATTGATTTCGACCATATTGTGCTTGTATTATAATAACGCAAAACAAGGTTTTAGGCCATCTTTGGGCGATACTAGTAATAAACTGAATTATGTGACTATTGTTGTTAGATGCTATATTTTTTTACTGCTTACAGGTAAAATGTCGGGTAATCACTGACATATACATTTTTCCGGTACGGTTGCAGCGAAACTCTCAATTTGGCACTTCCTTGACCTTTGTCTACCATCTATAAGTTCATCGAACATGTTTTTAGCATTCCTACGAACAATCAACATCCGGATACATTATTTACGCGTTAGTTTCTGCCCATGACGAGTTGTTTTGACATCGTGGAGGTCACTCACAATCGATACTTATTAAATAATAATCATTCTAAAGAAAGTTAATTCGTATGCTTCTTAAATAAGTTATCGACTGCCACGTTGGTTTAGTGGTCGTAAAATCCATCGCTGATCATGAGTACTCGTGTTTGAATCCCGGGTTGGGCCAAAATATTTTATTAGGTTTTTCTATCAAGAAATTCATCACAGTAAGAGCCCGGAGTTAGGAATTTGGCGGTGTTTCATTCATCCCGTGCCTTGGAAAGTACGTTAAGCCGTTGGTCCTGCGCTTGATCTCTCTCCGGTCGTATCAAATTACTGTTCAATCGGACTATGAGAATTAGAGAAGACTGGCCGCAGTGAATAAAATTCAGCCTGGAGGACATTATAATTATTAGGATTACATAAGTTATATTTGAACATCTATCAATATTTTCATTTGCCTCATTCTGTATTATTTGGAAAAGTAAAAAAATTGGTAATTTTCTCAAAATCAAAACTGTTAATATGGAATTGGTAATAGTTGTTATATGGATGCCTCCCTACAAAATCGCTAACTACGCGGCAGCCGCATAGTTTTACACGATATAGCAACATTGTTTCAACGAGGCAGTTTTGCTGCCTTGATTGGAAATGCGGCCGCCTTGGATTCACAAATGACGCACGTGTTATCAACCGACACAACACTTTACCGGAAACTAGACGATGCCACTTCACTAACAGTTTCTAACATAGAACAAATTAGATATAGTTTGGATTAGGTTTTTTAATTGTAAATATATTTTTTTTAATAAAATTTATTAAGTAATTTTGGTTTTTTTTTTCTGTCCTCCAGCGGCGAGGTCCATAATTTACTCAATAACAACCATAATGTGATTATGTTTTATTGCAGCTATTGTAATTTTTTTATAGCCTTTTCTGTATTTTTTTTAAATTATATATTTATACACCTAGCCAGACGAACTGCTAGACAGAAAAAGAGTCTTACCATCTAAGTGGTATTAACATTTTATACGTGGTAGAGCCATGTTGCATGCATGAGTCACTTGGTAAGGACCACGCTCTCACAGAATACCAGCGTTAATAGCAGGTTAATACTGCTGTGTTTCGTAAGGTGAGTGTAGAGAACCGGAGACCATTTTTACTGGAAACGAGGCATTCCATCTTAGCCCTCTGTAGTGACAACGCATCTACATTTTGATTCGTAGTCAAGGATAGGTGTTGTGTGGGCTACAGCATCCACTTACCGTCAGGTGGTATGTGTGCTCGTTTGTCACCCTTACTCTATAAAAAATCGCTTTCTTTGCATCATCATCATCATTAAAATTCTTCCAGTTAACGGAATGCTTTCGTAGTTATAAACATTACAACAATTTAAAAAAAACATTGGTAAACCACTGTAAACCACAGACTCGTTGAATTCAGAGATATAAAAATCAACGAAAGGTTAAAACCTATAAACGCGAGATGCCACTAAATGTGTTGCCAATGTCAAATTTTATCAAAATTCGAGTCGTTGAGCAACCCTGGCCAATTGCCCAATGGAAATACCTTCGCTGCCGTCCTAAGGTTGGGCACATTCACTTTGACCTTTACCTGTATCTCTAAAAAGATTTCATTCTTAAAATATTTTTTCACAGTAATACCTATTATGTGATGAATAGAATAGAATAATTTTTATTCAATATACATTACATGTGTAATTCTTATTGAAAGTCATTTTTCACTTTACCACTGGTTCGAAAAAAAACCCTCTGTCCTGGGAAGAACCAGCAAGAAACCCAGCGGGACTTTTTTTAAAAATAAATTTTACAATATAAATGATTACGAACAATTTACAAAATTTATTTTAGAAACTGCTTGGAAGCGACCACCTCATTCCCAGGGGTTATTATCAACCATGTATTCATTTATACTATAATAACCCTTTTTATACAGTTTCAGCTTAATAAAACATTTAAACTTGGTAATAGAGAAAACCTGTACACTTTCCGGGACCTAGTTGTAATAGCGTATACATTGCCCCAAGAATGAATTACTGACTCTGTGGAGTCGAGAAACTGGCATCACTAGCTTGTGTTTGTTCCTAGTGTTTACAGAATGTATATCACTTTTTTACTAAAACTATCTTTGTTTTTGTGAACATACATTAAATTTTCGTAAATATACTGAGAGGCCAAAGTTAATATATTAATTTCTTTAAATTTATCTCTAAGAGATTCTCTCGGTTTTAGATTGTAAATAGCTCTAATGGCCCTCTTCTGTAAAACAAAAATAGTTTCTGAATCAGCCGCATTTCCCCATAGCAAAATCCCATAAGACATTATGCTATGGAAATAACTAAAATAAACTAATCTAGCTGTCTCGACACTAATGAGACCTCTAATCTTTTTTACAGCATAGGCTGCAGAACTTAGTCTGCTTGCTAATTTGGATATATGGGGGCCCCACTGGAGCTTTGCGTCAAGAGTGATGCCAAGAAAAACAGTGGATACGACAGGGCTCAATTCCTCCCCATTTAAAAACACATTGGTATTCAGATTTTTAACATTCGTTGTCGTAAATTTAACACAATTAATTTTATTTCCGTTCAAATGCAGATTATTAACCTTAAACCAATGCACTAATTTTGATATAGCATTATTCACTTCGTCACATTTATATGATTGACGTTTAAGTTTAAAAATCAAGGAAGTATCATCAGCAAATAATACTATATCATGACTATCCCCTACAAGGTGGGGTAAGTCATTAATATACACCAGAAACAGGAATGGGCCGAGAATCGAGCCCTGAGGAACATTCATTAGTACAGGTGACCCGGAAGAACATTTACAATTGATAATAACCTTCTGCTTTCTATTACTTAAATATGAAATAATGAGTTTAAGCGCTGTGTTCTTGACACCATAGTACTGTAGTTTCCTGATTAATGTCTCATGGTGAACACAGTCGAAGGCCTTGTAAAGGTCACAAAATATACCCAAAGCATCCTCTGAATTCTCCCATGCAAAAAATATGTTTAATAAGCTCAACTCCAGCGTCAGTTGTCGAGCGACCCCTTGTAAAACCGAATTAATTTTTATGTAGCAATTTATTAATATTAAAGAAACTTAACATCTGATCTAAAATAATTTTTTCAAAAATCTTACTTAATGTTGGTAGTACAGAAATTGGTCTAAAATTGGCGGGGTCTAATGTACTACCAGATTTAAATATAGGTATGACTTTACTATGTTTCATTAAATCAGGAAACACACCAGATTCGACGCTTATCTTAAATATAGTGGCTAGATAAGGTGCTAATATATCTATTATAGATAAAATAACTTTAACGGAAATCCCCCATAAGTCTGCCGTTTTCTTAACATCAATAGTTTTAAAATATTTAACGATATCTTTTGGCAGTACTCTATGGAATTTAAAAGTATTTGAACAAGCCTTTACATTTTGTTTGAGCAATGATTCGGCGACAGTAGGAGAAGAATTTAATGATTTTGTTGTCAAAAAAGGAACATCAGTAAAATGTTTCTCAAAAGCCATAGCAACTTCTTGATCAGATCGCGTTAAATTATTGTTAATATTCAATTGAAAATCCGAGTTGCGCGGTTTGACCTTGCCCATTTCACTATTTATTATTCTCCAGGTCATTTTAATTTTGTCGGATGCAGTTTTAATTTTGTTGCTTAAATGTAAAGCCTTAGCAGTGGAGCACACTTTTTTAAATATTTTAGAATATGTTTTTACATAATCTCTAAATATAACACTACTATTATATGATCTTTCATCATAAAGCTCGTATAACCTTCGCCTACTTTTATAAATTCCTACTGTCGCCCATTCATTAAATGATTTGCGACTGTTAAAAGAGAAAGTTTTAGAAGTAAATATTCTACTAAATTCACAACGTATAATTTTAAATAATGTAGCATACAAATAATTAGCACTATTTTTAAACGAAAGTGATGGAAGTCTTTTTATTATATTACTTCTAAACCTCTCCAAGCGATGTTCATTTATTGGAACAAACACAACTTTCTTATTTTTCTGTTTTTTGTGTATGTAAGGTAGTGATACCAACTGTCCACAGTAATCTGAACTTAAGTTTTGAATAATTGATTTATGCAAGGGTTTAACATCTGTAAAAATGTTATCTATACAGGTCGCAATAGGCCCAGCAATACGTCTTGGTTCTAAGAATAAATTTACAAGATTATACGATTTAAACAATGAGCTAAACTTAATACTAATGGAAGAAGTTTCAAGAAGATTGATATTAAAGTCTCCACATATTACAACAGACTTGTTCTGTTTAATAAGTTTGAGTAAAACTTCTTCCACAATCCTTTCAAAATGGTCATAAGTAGCACATGGTCTGTAAACACTTACAACAATGAGGTGCTCGAGCTCGACACAAGCCATTTCTACAGTTCGTTCAACAGAGATGCTCACAATATCCTTACGTTCTTTATATAATAATGACTTATCTGCTAATATTAAGGAGCCACCACGTAAACTTTTTTCTCTATTGAACGAACTGACCACCTGGTGATTTCTGAAATTAAACATGAAATTATAATCTTTTAGCCAATGTTCAGTAATACAAAGGTGTATATTGTTACTATTTAAAAACAATTCAACTTCCAATTCTTTGCCCAACATGCCTTGTATATTTTAATGCACCAGGTGGAAACAATTTTTATTACTTATTTATGGGCTGTATTCAAAATTAATTAAACTCTTATTATTGCTAGAGATTGCCTCTATTGTCAGATTCACTAATTTAAATTAGTTCGAACTGATTCCAAATTAAATGTCAAATGATTATGCTCAATAAAAGCAGTCCTGGTAGCCAAAAACTTGGCTGAGTTAAAAAGTAAATAATAAGATAGCACATTTGCTACTAGTCTTAAATTATATTTGGATAGGTAATACCTATCTTTTGTCTAAAACTTTTTTATTAAATTATTTATGTCAATTACATGAAATTTATGATTATTATCATTACAATTATATGTCAAATTTAAACTATTATTACATATTAAATTATGCATTTGTATATTTAAATTATGTCTTAAATTATTTTCCTGTGGCAATCCCTGTATATAAGGCAGTGTGAACAAGACAATTTTGTGTACATTTAAGTTATTAATTTGTTCAATATATCTTAATAGCTGTTTGTTGTTTACACTGCCTCTTCTACCAACAAAAATTATTATTGTACTATTTGGGCAAAATTAAGTAACAATAATTTTATTTAGGATATCACTAAAAGATGCTCCAGGCATGCAGCAATTTGTAACTTTTTGTTCCTTTAAAGAGTTATTTAAAGTTATGCCTAGATTTTTTCCTGTGTCATCGCTATAATCGTAGCCCACATTGCAAAGTATCATGGCAAAAGTACTCTAAGCCCTTTGTATTGCTTCTTTTTTTATTCTTAAATATTGTATGTTCCAAATAAACGTATATTAGTCTTCCTTTCTTTTTCTTTCTTTCTACAAAGTACCTTGTCTCTCGCATTCATTATTCTCTTAAGTCTATAAAGACAGCTCGGTAGCTCAGTGTCTAAACATTGAAATCCCGCACGGTACAAATTGTTCCGGGTCTGGACCCCGTTTATCTATAATAAATTAAACAAAAGAGTGATTTTCAGTAAGTACTATTTATAACCTAAGTATATTGATTAAAAAAGTTTGTATTAGTATACTACTTAGCTGCTAGCTCAGGTGCTAAACACCCGTAAATTTCAAAATACGCGAACAACTCAAGTTCGATCCCCGCCAGGCACCAATGAAATTGTTAAATGCAATTTTAAACGCTAATTTACCACATGCTCGGCGATGAAAGAAAACATCGTGAGGAAACCTGCATGTCTGAGAAGTAACAAAAACAAATATTTCGATGACATGTGAAGTACGCCAACACGCGTTGTTGCAGCGCGGCGGACATTTCCTTGCCCTAAAACCCTCTCAGAAATGAGAGGTGGCCTGTGCCCCACTGTGGGACGTATATAGGCTGTAACTTTATCTTTATTTCTATACTGTGCAATTTATGTATATAAAAAATTTTTTACTAATCTCCGTCATATTTTTGAAAAGAAAAAATACGCTAAAGTCAATACGGTGAACAATAATTTTATTTGTTTGATTTTTAGTGTGTATTTTAAAGTTTCGATTGTGTATCTTAAAATGATTTATTGCTATACATAAATACTTGTTTCCGTGAATGATTTAGAATCTAGGTATAGATACGTTGCTAATCGATTCGTTACGGAGATCGATATTTATTTTATTATGAACGTTAACAAAAATATAAAACATAGTAAGAATATTGAAGAGCATAGAGAATAAAATATAATAATCGATATTTTTATAGAATAAATGTGACAAAGATATTACGGTCCGTAGACATGTTTATTTATTTACCTACTTTATTGGGAAGAAAACAGATACAAAACATATAATAAAAATCATACAAAGTAAAATAAAGAAAGTATTATTAATTACAATCGTTCCCTACAAACTGTCTCACTGAGAACATACATACATACATACATATGTATATTATGAAGCAGATCCTTAATGGTATCGTCTGCAATACAAGCAAGATAACATATGTTGTCGATTAAGAATCAAAATGCAGATGCGTTAGCATCCATGAGCATTAAAATGGAATGCCTCTTTACGAAACACAGCAACATTATTCTGCTAGATTTCATGCTGGTATTCCGTGAGATCATATATTCATTGCTTGACTACAGTTAACCTGGTGATAAGTGGTGATTAATATCCAGATGGCAAATAAATCGCAATGCCTCAGCGTAATTAATGCCTATACACTCTTGCCTTGATGACACCAAGACTTTAATCGGGCGAAAAGGTAGTCCGAGGCAAATTATACTACTCCTTCGCAGTGCGCATTACCAATAAAGGCGGCCAAGTGCGAGTCGGACTCGCCCATCAAGGGTTCCGTAGCAGCAAGTAACATAATTTACGATTTATGACGTATTAAAAAAATACTACTTACTAGATCTCTTCCAAACCAATTTTCGGTGGAAGTTTACATGGTAATGTACATCATATATTTTTTTTTAGTTTTATCATTCCCTTATTTTAGAAGTTACAGGGACACACACACATTTTACCACTTTGGAAGTGTCTCTCGCGCAAACTATTAAGTTTAGAAAAAAATGATATAAGAAGCCTCAATATCATTGTTGAAGACCTATTCATATAGATACCCAACACGTATGGGTTTGATGAAAAAAAATTTTTGAGTTTTAGTTCTAAGTATGGGGAACCCCCAAAATTTATTGTTTTTTTTCTATTTTTGTGTGAAAATCTTAATGCGGTTCACAGAATACATCTACTTACCAAGTTTCAACAGCATAGTTCCTATAGTTTCGGAAAAAAGTGGCTGTGACATACGGACGGACAGAGAGACAGACAGACATGACGAATCCATAAGGGTTCCGTTTTTTGCCATTTGGCTACGGAACCCTAAAAACGAAGGACGAATCAAACCATTTTGTTAGAATGACAAACGTGTGAAAAGTGGAAATCCGCCGGGTGTCGGTTGCTCCATGCTAGAAAAGACGGTGTAAATTATGGCAGGATCGCCAAGTAACGTGGGAAAGATGTTAATAAAGAGACGTTTTACTTATTAGGAGTATAATGATTTTAAACAGTGTTCATTTACTCTACCTTAACACTAAATATACAGGGTTCTTTTTCAAAGATTAGCCAAATTTTAACTTTAAGTTCAAATATATAAATAATGATATACCGTTATTGCAGTTTTTGATACGAGTAAATAAGGCTTCTACTTTTATTTGAAATTATATTATTGAATGTGATTTATAGGCAACAACTTTTTGCCTACTGATCGACATTTACGAATGTGTGCGTGCGCAGTAAAACCAATTAAAAAAATGCAATACCACGCATTTTGAATTTAAAAGATAAAAAGGACAAAATGTTTGAGAATTTGTTTAAATTAATTTTTCTTCACCATTCGCCTATATTACTACTTATTCTGAACCTTCTCTGAAAATATGCCCGGTTATTGCAAAATAACCCTATATAGTGCAGTCAAATAAGGTCTGAAAGACACTCCACTTTGCATTTTTGATATAATGTAGTATTAATGATACAAAAGCAATGTGTAAAGTTTTTCGTATCCGGAACCCCTGGAAAGGTTGAAAAAAAATGTCAAAAGTGTTTTTTCACAATTACTCGGAAACGGTAAAAATTAGAAAAAAAAGTTCTGTTAACAATATGTAGAGCTTATAATTTTACATAAAAAAGGTTAAATGATTTTTTTCCTCCTGTCAAATTTAACTGAGTTAGGGAGGTTTTAAGTTTAAGGGATGAACGTAAATTTTAAAAAATCGTAGGGAGTAGAAAAATAAGCGATTTTCTTAATTGCTTAAAAAATCAAACCTAGTTTCAATTTGTTATATTTTTTAACAATAAATAAATGTATATCTCTAAAAATTTAATTTTTTAATTTAAAGATTTAATTTAAATTTTAAATTTAAAAATTAAATTTTTAGAGATATACATTTATTTATTATTAAAAATATAACAAATTGAAACTAGGTTATATTTTTAAGCAATTATAATTTTAAATTCAAAAATTTAAATAAATTTTAAAATTAAAAATGAAAATTTTAGAGATATTCATTTAATTTTTTAAATTTAAATTTAAAAATTAAATATTTAGAGATACATTTATTTATTGTGCCTATATATTGTGTATTGTGTGGTCGCAACAGGCCCAAGCATTCGGCTGGTATTTTTCCATATATATGCAGTTAATAATATTTTTTTAATAGATAATAAACTTTTTCGTATCGCATTTATCGCGAAGTAATAAAAATATGCCGCAAACCAATTTCATTCGATGCGTGCTTGCGTAATGAATTCCTGTTAAATCGATCGAGTAGTTTTAAACATAATAAAAAACGAAAGTCGAAGTGACTATTGTTATTATTTTTTATTTATTGTGGCATTGGCTACAAGACCTTCAGCTAAAAGGAATACATAAAACGCTGTCATACATTTTAAAATACAAATATCTTCACAATATGTTTCACGATGTTTATGGGAGATTCTGACGGCAGCTTAAGGCAGCGACGTAAGCAAACAGACGTTGGTATGTCAAGTTCACAAGGCACCTAAACGGACACAACAACTTGTCGTTTACCTACATAGACATTTAATACACAAACTTGAACCACTTTTTCGGATCAAAATCCACTTTAAACCATTGACGAATAATACAGGAGCAAAATCTGACGCCGGTCAAGTTCCTGCCAAAACTCAAAATTCACCAAATGTGAAGTTCGCAACCACATTGATTTTTTTATCTATAATCGACATTTACCGGTTATTTGTGGTCTTCGGTCGTGACCCGCCGTTTGAGAAACTTTGAATGAGGTTAAACGATATGGATATTTAAAATTTGCTCGAAGTGAATGACGAACACATTCAAGGAATGGAAATGACGCAAAAATATAACATAAAATTGCATATATATTTTTGCAATTCTGGAGTCATTCTTGGGGTTACTGTGTCGTCAGGAATTAGCAAATTAATTAGTTTAACCAATAAATTACTAATGAGGTGGAAAAATCTAGAAGGCTATTTTTTGATTTCACATAATATCGTCATATATTATTGTTGATATCAATTGTGCAACTGTATCGCTGAAGACAAACTGAGAACAAACATAAATCAGAGTTTTATAATCGAATCTTGTGATGTCGTGAAACCAGGTCGAAACTGGACGGCTGTGGTTTATGGTTGAATATTTGATATTTATTTTGTATCATTTAATGGAAGTGACGCCTCCACATTTGGCCATCAAAATGGCGCCAAACCATTGTAGTTACTTTTAAGGAGCTTGGTACATAAGAATTATTGTTATGAGCGAAGCGAAATTATTAATATGACGAATTTCAAAATATTTATAATGATCTATTTTCAAAATTCGAATTCGTTTTGTTAATTAATCTGGCAAAATAATTTCTTTCTCTTTTATTGTCGTTTGTTTTTATTTAATTTGACGCCATTTTGAAAACTGTAAAAGTTTTGAAAAAAAAAGCAGAATTAAAATTCGAAGCATATATGTCTCTTTCAATTTTAATTTAGAATTAATGTTAACGTATTCTGTGCTACTATCGTGAATTGACTGTTTTGACAAGGTCTAAATTAATTTGTTTTCGTCGTAATCAATTTTTATAGCACTCGCTGACATCCGATTGAGCTTAAATTAAGCACTCAAAAGTAACCTCGATGACAATATATTATGTTATCTAAGTTATACAAGTAACATGCCAAATTAATGAAATATTGCTATGCTACCATGGAGCCTCTTGCCTCGTTGGTGTAGTGATCGTTAAGGAGGCTACTAATCTAAAACTACTAATTAAAAATAAATAAATAATAATCAGATCGGGCCAAAATCATTTATTGGGGTTTTCTGAAAAGAAATTTGATGCTGGGTATTTGGTTAAATCTGTGGGAATACGTTTTTTTTTTTATATAGGATAGGGTGACAAACGAGCACACAGTCCACCTGATGAAAAGTGGTTGCTGGGGCTGATAGACATCTACATCTATCCTCAATTACGAATCAAAATGCAGATACGTTGTCACCCGTGAGGACTAAGATGGAATGCCTCTTTCCCAGTAAAACGGGTCTCCGGATCTCTACACTCAACATACGAAACACAGCAGTGTTAAGCTGCCATTTTACGCTGGTGTTCTGTGAGAGCGTGGTCCTCCCCCTGTCAAGCCGACCCATTCGTGCTACAACTATACTACTAATATAGCTGCAGCATGGCTCCATCACGTATAATACTATACGTTTTTCTTTTAAACCTGAAGTGACAAACAAACCTACAGTTCGCTTGCAACAAAGAAAGTTACAGATGCGTTGTCACCACCTGAGGCTTAAGGTGGACTGCCTCACATCCTATAATTAGACTAGCGCTCTCTTTCTGACCAAACTATATAAACGCATATACTATTACGTTTAATAAAACCTTTTAAATTACTGGTATAGTTGTAGCTCAAATGGGTCAGATCGACTGGAGAAGGACCACGCTCTCACAGAATACCAGCGTAAAATAGCAGCTTAACTTTGCTGTGTTTCGTATGGTGAGTGTAGAGAACCGGAGACCCTTATTACTGGAAACGAGACATACCAACTTAGACCTATGATAGACGGATGACAACGCATCTGCATTTTGATTCGTAATCGAGGATAGATGTAGCTGTCTATGGGCTACAGCAACTACTTATCATGTGTGTGCTCGTTTGTCACCCATATACTATTAAAATAAAACCAACATCAAGAGGCGACTACTAGAATGTCCTTTTTACCTAAATGTAACTAACATTAAAATGTTCGTCCCGTATTTCCACCCTTAAGAATGGATTATTTTAAATGAATATAGGACCTATTAAATAAAAAAAGAATCAATTTTTCGGAAACGATTGAACCTAAATTGATTAATAACATAAATTGCGGAACAGATAAAAAATGAAAGAACCTTGTTTATTTTTATAAACTCGGTCAATAATATAACAATATCAAGAAAAAAGTAAAGCAAATTTTGTTCTTATTTTAGTTCCCTTTTTAAATTTAGTTAGTTGTCGTAAATGGCGTACACATTGTAAAGGCTTAAACTAAATCGTAACCTCTATCTAAGGTCATATGTGGGTGCGTTACGTACAATATTAAAACGACTTACTATTCTCACATAACATACGGAAATAACAACTTTATTTCTATGTGAAAAGTTTTAAAATCATTTAAAATTTAATCTAAAACTGATTTTATAGCGTTTAGCTTAAATTTGAACTATGATTGGACAGAATAAAACAGTTTTTAGTATGGTCATGCACTTTTTCAAGAAGGATCGACCTCAGTCAATGAATCATGATGTAAAGAACATATTAACGCATCTGATGTGGCGGTACTTCGTGTGACGAAGGAATGGCGTGAAGGTTCACGTTTTGCGATATGCGGAAATATGAGTATGTACACGAAACTAACTATGAATTACTTTTGTGACGCTATACGCTAACCGCCGAAATGAGATGTTTCTAAATGCGTGGAGACATGTGGTAAAAATAGCCACTACCCCAAATTGTTCCGTTGCTGTTGTAAGAGGTGACAAAGGAAAACAAAAAAACACAGATCTGTGCTCGGTTAACAATGCGGAGGCTTTGTCAAAAATGGAATACCCCGTTTCCATTAAAAATATTTCCGGTTCTTTACACTTACCACACGAAACAGAAGTTATGTGTATTGACATTGAAAGGGAGCGCAGGGCTCTAGCGGTTAGAGTTAATATGTTGGCTCGCAGGTTTCCCTTTGTAAAAAACAAGTTAAGGTTATGCTTTTTAAAAGCATACTGCCAGAGGGTATACACGGGGAACCTGTGGGTCAAATACACCAAAAGATCGCTTGAAGCCCTGCGCATCCAATATAATAATATATTCTGAGTGCTGTTGGGACGGCCTCGTTTTTGTAGTGCATCAGGGCTGTTTGCGGAATACCAAACAGATGGGTTTAATACCACTGCACGCAAAAAACCCGCATCCCTTATTAGCAGGGTACGAATCAGTCACAACAGCATTCTGCGGACCGTAGCGGACAAATATACATCGCCGCTGTGGAAATGCCTTGTGTAGAGACTGATCACTGGGCCCTAACAACCCCCATGATTTTACTAACCAAGGGTTTTACTAACCCTTTATAAAGCTTCCTCCGGATCGGTAGTATCAATGGGCGTTCCTCAGGGCTCGATTCTTGACCCATTCCTGTTTTTAATCTATATTAATGACATACCTTATCTTGTAGGAGACAATCATTATATAGTATTATTTGCAGACGATACCTCTTTAATTTTCAAACTCAAACGGCAGTTAATTAATTATGAAGATGTAAATAATGCTCTATCGAAATTAGAACATTGGTTTAATGCCAACAATATGCTCTTGAACGGCAATAAGACAAAGTGTATTAAATTTACAATACCTAATCTAAAACATTCGAATAACAATGTGCTGTTAAATGGGGAGGAGTTGAGTCTTGTGGATACCACTGTTTTTCTCGGTATTACTATTGACGCGAAACTTCAATGGGGCCCCCATATATCTAAATTAGCAAGCAGACTTAGTCCTGCAGTATATGCTGTAAGAAAGATTAGAAGTCTCAGAGATGTTGAGATAGCTAGATTAGTGTATTTTAGTTACTTTCGTAGCGTAATGTCTTATGGAATTTTGCTATGGGGTAATGCAACTGATATTGATGCTATATTTGTTTTGCAAAAGAGAGCCGTACGGCCGATTTATAATCTAAATTGTAAAGAGTCCCTCAGAATTTTTTTTTAGAAATAAACATATTATCTTTAGCGTCGCAATATATTTATGAAAATGTAATGTATGTACATAAAAACATAAATAGCTTTAATAAGAATAAGGATGTTCATACCTTAAGCACTAGGAACAAACATAAGCTTGTAATACCAGTTACTAGACTCCACAGAATCAGTAATTCATTTATGGGTCAATGTATACGCTTTCACAATCGAAGTGGAAGTCCATAATCTCTGCCTACCCCTCTGGGTGACAGGCGTGAGTGTTTATGTATTTATGTATGTATATTCAATGTTTGTCAATAAACAAGTTTAAAAGTTTTATTAAAGAAAAACTGTACAAAAAGGGTTATTATAATATCAAGGAATACATGAATGAAAATAACCCCTGGGAATAAGGTAATCGCCACCATGCTGGTTCTATGAAAAATCATTTAAAAATTGTAAAAACTAAATTATTGTTAAGTGAAATATGTTTGAAAAAAAAATTCACGCTGGGTTTCTTGCTGGTTCTTCCCAGGACAGAGGTATTTTCCGAACCAGTGGTAAATAAAAAATGACTTTCAGTAAGAATTATGTAATAATCAATATTGAATAAAAATCATTCTATTCTATTCTGTTCTATTCTATTCTTGTTATTATTATTATTATGCTGCATTTTCACACTGGTAGTCTGTGGAGCATGATCCTTCCTCGGTTAAGGCGACCCATTCGTACTGCAACCGTAAAAATACTTTGATTGCCTCGTTGGTCGTAAGCGAGTCAGATGGTCGTGTTCCAGAGTTCGAATCCCGGGTCGATCAAATTCAGGTTTTGACTTCTTCTGTCAAATTCTCAGCCCGGAGTCAGGAAGTTAGTTGGCGATGTTTCACCCCCGTGCCGCGGGAAGTACCTATAGCTGATGGTCCTAAGCGTAATTTTCTCACATTGTGTCGGATCGCCGTCCCATCGATCTGTAAGAATGAGGGAATAAAGAGTGCACCTCTGCGTGCGCATTGCGCATACACTCATGCACTATACTCTTGTTCTACGCACATGGCTTATCTTCGTTGTCAAATTTCATTTTTCATTTCAATTCAATTTCTTGTCAATCGTCAGCCCGAGGAATTTGGCACTGTTGACTTCTTTAATTATTTTATTATTATATTGGACCATAAGATTAGTTGGTGTTGATAAACGTTGACTGAAATGCACAAGAAGAACACAAGTTTTATTCAGATTTATTTTTAAGTTATTATTATTAAACTATTTTATTATTAATATAAGAGAATTATTAATGTCGTTATTATAGCTATCATTATTAATGTATTGAATTGTTATGGTGCTGTCATCAGCAAAGAGTGTTACTGGTTGATCAACGCATTTAGGTAATTCGTTTATATACAACAAGAATAGTAGTGGGCCTAACACACTTCCCTGTGGTACTCCTTATTTAACTACTCGTTCATGCGATTGAAGTATTTCTTTCTGTCGTATAAATAACCGAATGGCCAGATTACCCTCACGTACTATATTCTAACGCAGGAAACTGTTCGTTATGTGACCATATCATTAGGTTCCATTAATGTATCAATGAACTCTTATCGGAACGGGATGTTTGTATGTGCTAAAACATTTGTGATTATTTAGTGCTAAAATATTTTATGCAATCAAATGCCGATTAGTGTGACAAACGAGTTGTGTCCACTTGATTTTAAGCTCACTTCAAATAAAGTAAAGGGTTTATAATTAGCCTGTATGCTTTTTATATGTATGTAACGCGATGTCTTCGTCAATTGTGAACCGATTTTGAAGATTCTTTTTATTAATAGGTGATACTTTAAGGTTGGTCCCACTTACTTTCTGAGATGAAGGTGCCATTCCCTCAAAAAACATTAAAAGAGTCATTAACAAAGCAAGGTCAGAGCAAATCGGCAGAATTGTAGAGAAGCTAGTCCGCCTTTCTTCGGGAACCAGTGCATTCTGGTTTCTTGCTGAAGCTGTCCTAGGGAACTTCCGTCAGCCATATCTTCCATATCTACACAGAAAGGACGGCTCACTGGCGATCTCTTAGGCACTCTTTGCGTCCAACTCGACACTCGATCACGGGGGAATACACCGCCGACCATCCCACATGTTAGTGCTTCATGCCGGATGTGTATAATGTTATAAACTAAAAAGAATAAAATAATTTGAAATTTTAAAGTCAGGGTTTTAATATTTCTGTATAGTATATCTTTGAGGGTGAGGGAATAGGGAGTGCGCTTGTGCTTGCGCATACCCTTGGGGCACTATATTCCTGTCCTATGCAGATGGCTAGTCTCCGCTGAGGCGGTTATACAACCGCCGTGGGGGTTTCGATCTGGAGGACATTATAATAATATGCCTTAGTACTGATTTCTGAAGATACTATGTGTCAATTATTTAATTTTTTTAGTTCTTTGAAGTTACCTTTTAGTTACTGTTAAAGGTTAATTTGTAAGTGAATGCTGACAATTTGTAAGACATAGACACCTACATCTATACTCACCTATACTCGATTAAGAATCAAAATGCTGATGTGTTCTCACCCCTGGGAGCTGTCATGGAATTCTTCATCAGAAAGCAGGATTATACTGTTATTTTAAGCTGGTGAACCATCTATTTTAAATAGTTAATATTATAGCAAAAAAGTTCACACAGAATTACGTGAGGCAAACAATGCAAAGGCGAAATGTCAAATGTGATTCATAGGGCGTTCCGACACACTACTAACAGCGTAATTAGTATATAGCCGCATTAAATTAAAACCACTACCTTTGCAGTACCAACCTTTAACCTTCTTAATCATTACAGTCCTTCACAAGTCCACTGCTGAACATAGGCCTCACCCAAGAAATGCCACAAAGCACGGTGCTGAGCCACCTGCATCTATCGACTTCCTGCATGTCTTACCAGGTCGTCACTCCGTCTAGTGGGGGGCCACTCGCTTTTCTTCCCCATCAGTTGTCGGTTCTTAAAGCTATATATATATGGCTGGTCCATTGCCACTTCAGGTTACTAATTCGTTGGGATTTTTTTTGTTACTCTGGTTATACTGCGGATACCCTCATTTCTAGGTTTATCACACAGAGAAACCCCGAGCATAGACCTGTCCATAGCTCGACATCCATATATCATCACTGGCGACACGCACTGGTTGTATAATCTTGTTTTCAAGTTTTGGGGTATACCCGAAGAGAAGATGTGTCGTAATCTACCGAACGCTGCTCAGCTGAGTTGAATCCATCGATTAACCTCTCATACATGAGATGATGTACACATATACACACATACATTAGCTCTATCATCTGTCACCCAAAGGGGTAGGCAGAGGCTACTGACTTCCATTTGGCACGATCCTGACACACCTCTTTCTTTCGCTTCTTTCATATGCAATAATACTCGTCGGTTAAGGGTATTGATAATTTGGTTTATCTTCAATATAATCACCCTTTCTATATTCGCATAAATATAAGAAATCATTAGTAAAGTAAGCTATTGGAGTTTTTCGACAATCACAGAAAGATTTGTGATGATGCATTCTACTGAATTCGTTTACAGCTCATGCAAATTAATCATAATAGTCAGAAACATCAGAGGCGGCAATTTTGTTCAATTAGATGCCAAGTTACGAAATGCAGAGCGACTGTTGTCGCGTGCACATAATGACGATAATTACGAAAATAACTTTATAATTACTAATAGTTATTGCCACAATCAAATGAACAATGTCTTCAAGTGATTTTTAGAACTGAGGCCATTCGGAGTGATCCAGAGTTGGACTCACGCACTCAATCATTTTTATACATGGTAATAGTAGACATGTGTATACATGGTAGAGCCACGCCGTAGCTATATTATGGTTGTAGCACGAAAGGGCTAGCTTGACCGAGGTAGGACTACACTCTCACAGAATACCAGCGTAAAATAGCAGCTTAATAATGCTGTGTTTCGTATAGTGAGTGTAGGTAACCGGAGACCTTATGGTAACGAGTCTCTCCATCTTGGTCTTCAGAGATGACAACGCATCTGCATTGATCTTAATCGAGGATAAATGTAGATAGATGTCTACAGGCTACAGCATACATTTATCTACTATCTGGAAGAAACCGAAAACTTTTATTTAAACCTTAACAATCTGGGTAACATAAAGTTTACGCGAACCCTACATATTTAAAATAAAACTAGTTTTTACAGATTTAAACGCGTATATTAACTAACCCGCAGCTTCGCTCGTATGGTCTTCAATTTAAAAACATCATTATATGCTATTCCGTCCCAAATTTAGCAAAATTCGATAACTTTTAGAGTCACTTCGGTGTCTGTGTCTCTATGACAGTTTGTCAAAGATTTTTTTGAACTCCCTAAGAACATTGGACTTAGATCATTAATATTTGGCATATACTCGTATATAATATGCTACAGGAATACGTGAATAAATAAGTTTTTCAGAATTACATTAATATCATTTGTCTAGAAACATCTACAAATTTTTATATTGGATTCATAAGAAAGATAAAATGTCTTGGAATCAATTTTTTTTTATAGGATAAGGGTGACAAACGAGCACATAGTCCACCTGATGGTAAGTGGTTGCTGCGGCCCATAGACATCTACATCTATCATCTATTACAAATCAAAATGCAGATGCGTTGTCACCCGTGAGGACTAAGATGGAATGCCTCATTTCCAGTAAAAAGGGCCTCCGGCCACCTGCACTCACCAAGCGAAACGCAGAGGTAAACCTCTATTTCACGCTGGTATTCTGTGAGGTCGTGGTACCACCCCGGTTCGAGGCGGCCCATCCGTGCGACAGCAAAAGCTGCCGCGTGGCTCTACCACTGTTAAATAAATATTTTTATTATTATTTACTCTTTAAATTCACTCATAATTAAAGTTAATTTAGTTTTAACTTAAAAAATGATGATTTCATGGTCTTTTATATGTGATATTTTATTCATATCATTGGTCCCATTTAATATTGATTGGCGCCATAAAATAGATTCTGATATTTTTTTCTACGTTTGAGAAGACTTCAAAATTTCATAAATGCAGCTCTATAATAATGAATGTAATAAAACAAATTTTAATAGATCACGTTACATTTTAACTTCTATTTAAGCGGGTTGTACAAAACACATCTTTGGAAGAAAGTTCCATAAAAAATTGCGTAAAAGAACATATTGCTGATGTGACGCACCGACGCTCCGGGAAGTCTGAAATAGTCAACATGTTCAGTATCGTCCCAACCGTTATATCAGGTCTGTTAGACAACAAATCCTGGTAATAGAACACCCATTCCCACCAAGGATGATTCGCGAGGCTATTGAAATTAAAGACATCCTAATTTCAATAGAAAAGATGGCTGGGTGCTAGAAGATGTATCTACTTGGGATCCCATAATTAATAAAATTAAATCCTAACCCAAGCATACTACTGCAAGATACTGTAAGCTCGTCCTACGTCCTACAAACGTTATTAGTTAAAAGATGATTGCAGTCTTCATAAACTATGACCAGTATATTAAACAACTCAGCCCCCCACCGCCCGGCTCCATGGTTACTATACAGATTTATTTTGCAATAACCGGCCAAATTGGCAGAGTAGGTTCACAATAAGTTATATAGGCAAATGGTGAAGAAAAATAAATTTAAAAAAATCACGAACATTTTGTCCTTTTTATCTTTTAAACTCAAAATGCGTGGTAATGCATTATTTTAACTTAATTTACTACGCACGCACACATTCGTAAGGGTCGATCGGTAGGCAAAAACTTTGTTGCCCATAAATCACATACAATTTGGGATAATTTCAAATAAAAGTAGAAGCTTTTATTCACTCGTATTTTCCAAAACTACAATAAGGGTATATCATTGTTTATATATTTGAATTTAAATTTAAAATTTGCCTAATCTTTAAAAAATAACGCTGTATAATGCGAAGGGCAGTAAAGCATATAACAAGAATAATGTTGGCTATGAAAGTGGAAGCTATATAAGAGTAGAGGAAGACTGAATAAGGTATGATATGCGTAAGAGAGGAGTGAGTGAAGAGATGACGGCTAATTGAGGAGAATGGAAGAGGAAGACATACTATACCAACCACAAATGACTTGGGATAAGTTATTTAATAGGATAAAAAAAAACGATAGGATGCCTCGTTTCCAGTAAAAAGGGGTCTCCAGTTCTCTACACTCACCATACGAAACACAGCAGTACTGAGCTGCTATTTTAGACTGGTATTCTGATATATTGGTTTTAACAGTGGTAGAGCCACGCGGCAGCTTTTGCTGTCGCACGGATGGGCCGGCTCGAACCAGGGTGGTACCACGACCTCACAGAATACCAGCGTGAAGTAGAGGTTTACCTCTGCGTTTAGTTCGGTGAGTGCAGGTGGCTGGAGGCCCTTTTTACTGGAAATGAGGCATTCCATCTTAGTCCTCAAGGGTGGCAACGCATCTGCATTTTGATTCGCAAACGAGGATAGAGGTAGATGTCTATGGGCCGCAGCAACCACTTACCATCAGGTGGACTGTGTGCTCGATTGTCACTCTTATCCTATAAAAAAAAATTCTGTGAGAAGTGCAAGAAGATAAGCAAATAGACCAACACATTGCCACTTAAAGGTATATTTACAAGTAAGGGTGACAAACATACAACATTATATACAATAGTGATAAGCGACAGTAGCCTAATAGCAGGGTGCGAACCGCGAACTCAAAAGGTCGTGGGTTCGAATCCGCCATTCGACTACTGTCCTGAACCACTTCTAACACAAGCATCTTTAGCTTACCGGGAGTGGTTAAATGGAATATTAGTAATTTTCATAGCTTTATTAGTATATTTAAAAAAAAACACTGCCCACCTGATTGGGTCCGCTGTCGAAGTACAAGATGTACGAAGCACAATTTATTATTTTTAAATACAATATTGCGTAACTTTACAGTACACAAATTAGACGTAGGTCGTCAGATTATTCACTTTGTATTATAATACACACGGTCACGCTTCTCGGAAACTTTATCGTTATTTGGGAAATTTCACTTTTGGACCTTCGTTTAGAGTGGTTCGACCTTGTGTGTCCGTGTGTCACAGTGACGCATGCAAACAAATGTGAGTCACTGCTCTGCACAAAATCATCGATTGTGGGTGTTGAATAATTAATCTAATCAATTATGAACGGCCCATGGATAGACCTTCTAAGTTTATTATAATAATAATAATAATGATTAGAATACATCTACATCTCTCGTATAGAATGTGCGAAGTGTGACGAAATGTGCCGCTTAAATAATTTTCAACATAATTCTAATTAGAAGATTCTATTCCATGCCATTAATTTATTAGAGAGCCGTGGTAGCTCAGGGGCAAAGTGCTAACTGTGAATTTCACAGTACGCGAGCAAGCCGGGTTCGATCCCCGCCGGCATCAATGAAATTGTTAATTGCAAAGATTTATCACGTGCTCGGCGGTGAAGGAAAATATCGCAAAGAAACCTGCATGTCTGAGAAATAAGAAAAAATATATTTCAAAGATATGTGAAGTTCGCAAACACGTTGCTACAACATGTCCCATCAGCAGAGATCGTGATGCTTGGCGATTTTAACGCCCACCACGCCGAATGGCTCGGTTCACGTTTAACCGATCATGCGTGGAGATCTGTTTATTTATGACTTTGCTTTGGCATATGGTCTGACACAACTGGTTACCTCGCCTACGCGGATTCCAAATGTGGAGGATCATACACCTTCCCTGTTGGACCTTCTGCTGACCTCTCATCCGGACGAATATCAGGTTTCCGTCGATGCCCCTCTCGGCTCTTCGGACCATTGTCTGATCCGGAGTGTGGTGCCACTCCCGCTCCCCTCGCGGTTGCGTTCTGCAGGTTGCCGCTGTGTTTGGCATTACAGGTCAGCGGATTGGGACGTAATGCGGTCTTTCTTTGCATCCTACCCATGGGGTGGGTTTGCTTCTCGCCGGATGATCCCAGCGCAGTTGCTGACCCTGTCACTGATGTGGTGCTACAGGGAATGGAACTATTTATTCCATCATCTGTGGTACCCATCGGAGACAGATCTCAGCCTTGGTTTGGACGCTCCTGTAAGACTGCATTACGCAATAAGCAGGAGTGTTATCAAGCCTGGGCTGCGGCTTCGGCGACTCGAGATGTAAACATCAGCACACTTAAAAAGAAGTATAACTTCGCCTACAGGTCCTTCAAAAGAGTTATTGCCAAGGCAAAGTCAGAGCACATAGGCAGAATTGGCGAGAAACTAGTTCGCCTTCCTTCGGAAACCCGTATATTCTGGTCTCTCGCCAAGGCTGTTCAAGGGAATTTCTGTAAGCCATCACTACCATCTCTGCACAGGGATGACGACTCACTGACCCAAGACGCAAAAGACAAAGCCTACCTTTTAGGCTCCTTTTTTGCGTCCAACTCGACTCTTGATGATGGGGGGAAAACACCGCCGACCATCCCGCGGTGTGAATGCTCCATGCCGTATGTGCTGTTCTCACAGCGCTCGGTTCGTAAAGCTCTCCTCTCCCTGAACATCCAGAAGTCGAGTGGGCCTGACGGAATCCCCCCAATTGTGCTGAGGACGTGTGCTCCGGAGTTGACACCGGTTCTAACGCTTCTTTTCCGGTACTCCTACTCCCAAGGTGTAGTCCCGAATTCATGGAAGACAGCTTTTGTCCACCCGATCCCTAAAAAAGGCGACCGCTAAGACCCGTCAAACTATAGGCCTATCGCGATCACCTCCTTGTTCTCCAAAATAATGGAATCCATTATTAACTGCCGTTAATATTTCCATTAATTATAATTAATAAAGTTAATTCCTTTATTTTGGAGTTGCCGTGTAGTGGCGGTTAAGAATATCCACTACCTCATATCTTTCCGTGGGTGTCGTAAAAGGCGACAAAGGGAAACAGGCAGGCGATGGACAGCAGCATCTTCCTGATAACAGCAAAAATACAATAAAAAAACTGCGGTTGCCAACCCGCTCGCCAAGCGTGGCAACTATGGCAAATACCCCCCAAATGGATAAAGTTACTAAGAGATGGCCCCCAGTCACTCCTCATCGGGGTGTGCCGAGGTTGGTGCGTAAACCTGTATGACATTCAGCGAATGCCCTTCGGTGATTCTGAGTATAAGGTACGCAACCCTCGTCGAAACACTCTCAATCTTTACAACGTTGTTAATGAGAGAATTGTGGACGATAAATCTGACACCTCCTTGGGACAGATGGTCGCCCTCCTGGTAATAGAGCAAGTTGCCGGATTCGAGGATTACCGTTTCCTCCCCCTCTCTTCGGACTTCGGATAATCCTATAATATGCCAGCGTAACTTGTCTATCTCTTCTTCCAGCTCCACAATCTTCTCGTCAGTCCTCAGGGTGCGTGCATTGTATGTTTCCAGGTCGAGTCGTCGTAGGTGGCAACCGAACCTCCACCGGAGATTCTTAGCACCCCCTGCCCCGCCGTTACCATGGTCGCCACCGTAGCCAGGAATAGCGCCATGCAAACATGCAAATAACCGCCTCTGCTTAATAGAAGTGACTTTTTCAATATTACAGGCATACACTTCAATTTTATTTATATGTTTCATCATCATCATAATTACAGCCCTTGACAAGTCCACTGCTGAACATAGGCCTCCCCCAAGGAATGCCACAAAGCACGTTCTTGAGCCACCTGCATCCATCGACTTCCTGCATGTCTTACTAGATCGTCAATCCACCTAGTGGGGGGTCACCTTACATTTCGCCTACCGGTACGAGGCTGCCACTCGAGAACCGTTTTTCCCCATCGGTTATCGGTTTTTCGAGCTATATCGGTGGGCCCGTCGCCACTTCAGCTTACTAATCCGTTGGGCCATGTCGCCCACTCTGGTTCTACTGCGGATATCCTCATTTCTATGTTTATCACTCTGAGAAACCCATTTATATGCTTAAAGATTTGAAAAATAAATAAGTCACTATAATTACTTTTGGATTTGTTACGCAATTATTTAATTTGCTATATTGTAACCAAATTTATTCAATATAAATAGCCAATGTCATATATCTAAATGTTTGCTGAATTATTTATATTCTATCTCTAAGGCATGAACAGTTTTATAAATGAACTAGTTGTGCTCGCGACTTCGTTCGCATATTATGATCTTTTACTTCGGTTGCCTTAAAACCGAATGAATCGGTAATTTTTTAGGTCGGCTTTATTATTGTGGTCCATTTTTTATTTTATAATCTTTTATTTTTAATTACTTATTTTTATGTGTATCAATTTTTTTTCATAAAATACGCGTGGCATGCGACCACACAGCCCACATGATGGTAAATGAATATTGCGACTCGTAGAGATCTATATCTATCCTCGATTAAGAATCATGCAGATGCGTTGTCACCCCTTAGGGCTAAAATGGAATGTCTCGTTTCCAGTAAAAAGGGTCTCTGATTCTCTACACTCACCATACAACAGATGTTGTGGTTCACGACAGGAGTCGAATGGCGGATTCAAACCCACAACCTTTCGAGTTCGCGGTCCGCGCCCTGCCATTAGGCTACTGACGCTTCTATGTTCTCGTGTTTATTTATATTGAAGTCTGTTGTACATCATTTTTAAATTTATCACTTGTTTTACATTTCAGATACACAATGGAAATGCATTAACATTTTAATTCTTAATCGTTCTACTAATAATTTCCTCTTTTTTACAGTCGGTTAAATAAAAAGAGATTGCATTTCCTCTCATTTTTGAACCATCGTAATATATTTTGTTTGTTAAATTGCATTATGCGCACTTCCATGTGTTAATTCTAAAAGCAAATATTACATAAAGTACCTACACAATAAGAGAACAAAGGAAAATAAGAAGACTGGCACTGGTTCGAGAGCAAAATGATTCACCTAAATCATGCCAAGGCCGTGCCAGTGAGGTCGCAGGATGTAAATATATATATCAATTGATTTTACTTGTCTGTTCGTAATCATAAATGGTTTCAAACAACATGGTAGAGCCAAATTTCTCAGTTTGAAAAAATAATTAAAAATTAAAAATTTTGTACAACCAACTTCAATAAAAATTATCAAGAATAACTCAAAACTATAGGTCAGACCTTAATCAAATTTATATGGGAATCATCGAAATCGGTACTCCCAGTAAAAAGTTATGAGGTAACACATAAAAAAACATACAGTCGAATTGAGTACCGTCTCCTTTTTGAAGTCGGTAGAAATAAAGCGTTACCCCTCATATTAGGATTTTCTCCTGTATCGTGGAGGCAGTTTACAAACATAAATTGCACAAGAACAATCATCCAGACCCGGAACAGTTATTTGTAGGCCATATAAATACTTATTCCGTGCGGGATTCTAACCCGCGGCCGTAGGCCACTACGCCACGGGGTCGTCAAATTGCTGTGTTGTGGCGGTTTAAGATAATTAACTACCTGTATTATCTTGCTACATATAGTATCGTAAGAGGCGACAGAGGGAAACTTAAACAGGAGATCGGGAGCAGCATCTTCTTGATAACAACCCTTTTTACTGGAGGCATTCCATTTTATCCTCGCGGCTGACAATGCATCTGCATTCTGATTCTCAAAAGAGAATAGATGTAGATGTCTATAAGCCACAGTAATCACTTACCATCAGGTGGACTGTGTGCTCGCTTGTCAAAAATTGAAATAATTAATGTGGCCGGTGGAAGGAAAAGGGGAGATCTTCCGCCAGGCAAGGTGTTCCGCCCGGGGAGCAGCCAACGCTCCGAATGGCTGTTCGGAGCTATTCTATATATACTGTTTTAACTTCGGAACTTTGTTAGCGCGATTTAGGCTTCGATGTGTTTCGCTTGTGGCGCGACGACAGCGCCGCCACAATTAAAAACTTTTAAATAAAACTAATTTTACGGATTTTATCGCGTATATTAACTTATTTTATATTCCCGACGTTTCGAGCACTTTACAGCACCCATGGTCACGGGGGTACTGAGGTGTATGACGTCCCAATGTCATAGTTAACCACGGCTACCTCCAGATTAAAAATTATTAATTTTTGTTCCGATCCGATCTACGCTGTATGAACTTACAGTATCTTAATAATTTACTTAAATACGTTTTACTTAAATACGTATACGTAACAAACCGACTTCAAAATGGTGGCGCTCTACCGTGGGTGATGCTTCACAGTGCGCACTCAATGAAAATAATTCTTTTGATTCTCTTATCTCGATAGCTATTCAAAATTTTATTCCACCACTATCGAGTGGTACGTAGATTATAGATATATAGCTGCAATACCAAGGATCCCTCGATTTTATTATCATCAATTTTCTGAATTACGTCAAACTACGGAAGCAAATTTGTATATGTATTCAAGATAAAAAATGATACGAGCAAAGCCAGAAAATAAAGCTTGTCCAACGTAAGCGACGAGATTCGTTACGGTTTTGCAAGGCGCGTCATGACAAATCAATCCAGTTAAAGGGTAAATTCTTTCTAACTAAATTGAGCGGGCGTACACACGCCATTTTAATGATATATTTGTTTTATTAATGGCGGCTATTTTTATTCTCACGGAACATTAACAATCGCTTGACGTCTCAAGGAGTTTAAAAAATGAATGAGTTTAAAAAAGGAGTTTAGCGGCATATGATAATATATCATGTCAGTTTATACTGAGCGTGTCGTAAGAGACGGCTATGCGATATGTCAGAGTTTCTTAATGCTTTCAATAGATGGCGTTTTAACTATAACGTCCGTCAGACCGAATTTCAATCAAGGCGGTCAGGCTAAACAGCGTCTAACCATCTGCACAGGACATGATTATAGTAGTCAATTGTATGCGCAAGAACTGATGCACTCTTTACTTCCTCTCTCTCATAATCCGATGGGACGGTAATCTGACACAACCATAGACTGATTAGGTGCAGGATTTACAGCTTCATGTGCTTTCCTAGCCACGAGTGTATTAACATTCCTTTGTGCCCCGAGCTGGAGTTTGCGTGTATGTCAGAGAGGACTTCTGTTTTCGACGCCTCGGCAGCCTTAAAGGTCCGTGTCTATCTTATTTGTGGCTGTGCGTAGATAGCGACGACCATCCCCGCGTCTACAGGTCCAATAGCGGCAATGCCGACACAAACCGACTCACTGACTACGTTCAAATGGTTGCAGACTCCGTGCTACAACAGGTCCCATCTGCAGAGATCGTGATGCTTGGTGATTTTAACGCCTACCACGCTGAATGGCTTGGTTCTCGTTTAACCGATCATGCGGGTAGATCCGTTTATGAATTTGCTTTGGCATATGGTCTGACACAACTGGTTACGCGGATCCCAGATGTGGAAGATCACCTTACCTTCCCTGTTGGACCTTCTGCTGACCTCTCATCCGGACGGATATCAGGTTTCCGTCAATGCCCCTCTTGGCTCCTCGGACCATTATCTAATCCGAAGTACGGTGCCACTAATGCTCCCATCGCGGTTGCGCTCTGCAGGTTACCGCCGTGTTTGGCATTGTAGGTCAGTCGATTGGGACGGGATGCGATCTTTTTTTGCATCCTACCCTTGGTGGCGAGTATGCTTCTCGCCGGATGATCCTAGCGTTGTTACTGATTTTGTTGCTGATGTGGTGCTACAGGGTATGGAATTATTTATTCCATCATCTGTGGTACCTATCGAAGGCAGAACCCAGCCATGGTTTGGTTGCACTTGCAAAATTGCATTACGCCATAAACAAGAGTGCTACCAGCGCTCTTAAAAAGAAGTATAATTCCGCCTCCAGGTCCTTCAAAAGTGTCATTGTCAAGGCAAAGTCAGAACACATCGGCAGAATTGGCGAGAAAGTAGTTCGTCTTCCTTTGGGAACCCGTGCATTCTAGTCTCTCACCAAGGCTGTCCAAGGGAACTTCTGTCAGCTATCTCTCCCATCTCTGCACAGGGAGGACGACTCACTGGCCCATTCCGCAAAGGACAAAGCCGATCTGTTAGGCTCTCTCTTTGCGTCCAACTCGACTCTTGATGACAGGGGAAACACACCGCTGACCATCCCGCAGTGTGAGTGCTCCATACAGGATGTGGTGTTTACTAAACATTCCGTGCGCAGAGCACTCCTCTTCCTGGACGTCAACAAGCCGAGTGGGCCTGATGACAGTCTGAAGGCGTGTGCTCCAGAGTTGACATCGGTTTTACGCGTCTTTTCCGGGACTCTTACTCCCTAGGCACAGTCCCAAAATCATGGAAGAGAGATTCGTACACCCGATTCCTATAAAAATAATCGGTCTGATCCGTCCAACTATAGGCCTATCGCCATTACCTCCTTGTTCTCCGAAATGTTGGAGTCCATTATTAACAGCCAGATCATGCAGTACCTTGAGGATCACCAGCTGATTAGTGACCGGCAGTAAGGTTTCCGTCGCGATCGCTCGGCTGGTGATCTTCTGGGTCACCTAATTCATAAATAGGCGGAGGCAGTGGAGTTCAAAGGGGCACGTTGGCCGAAGGCTTTCGATCGGGTTTGGCACAAAGCGCTTCTAAGCGAAACTTCCTTCCTATGGGCTTTCCGAGAAATTGTGCAATTAGATCACCAGTTTTCTTGCAGATAGGAGTATCAAGGTCGTAGTATGCTCCGATTACAAGTCCATTAACACTGGTGTTCCACAAGGCTGTGTGCTATCGCCAAAGCTGCATTTTCTGCATATCAATGACATGTTGCAAACCGGTAACATTCATTGCTATGCGGATAACGGCACTGGTGATGCACACCGTCCGTGCCAATATTTCGCGGGAAAACGTCGCCGAGTACCGGGACAAACTTGTGTCTGAAGTCGAGACTTTGTTGAACAATGTCTCGGACTGGGGGCGACTAAATCAAGTCCAGTTCAATTCCCAGACGACACAAGTTTGTGTGTTTACCGCTAAAAAGAACCCCTTTGTCGTATCTCCTCAGTTTCAAAGCTTTCCCCTTGTTGCCTCAGCCAGTATCGGAATCCTCGGCGTCGACATATCGAGTGACGTACAGTTTCATGGTCACTTCCAAGTGACCATGAAACTGTACGTCACTCTCTTCCAAGAGAAGGTCAAATTGGCCTCTAAAAGCTAGGCGTGCTCAGCAAAGCGGGGCAGTATTTCATGCCAGCACACCGCCTGCAACTTTACAAGGCGCAGGTTCGGCTGCACATGAAATACTGTTCCCATCTCTGGGCTGGGGTTCCCCAGTGCCAGCTCCTTCTATTTCATCACATCCAGCGCAGAGCTCTTCGAGTTGTCGGAGTTCAAACTCTTTCCGCTTGGCAACATCTCTTTGCGTATTTTGTCGCAATTACCACGGGGAGTGCTCTGAGGAATTGTTCGGACTAATTCCAGCCGCATAATTTCACCATCGCACATCGTGATAACCACTTTCTTCCACACACAACTTCCTTGAGGATTCGACTACACAACTAGAGATTTTTCCGGACCTATACAACTTAGGGACCGTCAAGAAAAGTGCGTACTCCTTTTAAAAGGCCGGCATCGCATCTGCAATTCCCCTGGTGTTGCAATCACTCACCATCAGGTTAGCCGTATGCTCGTTTTTCCCCGCTCTTATAAAGAAAAAAAACACCGTCAACTTCCTGACTCCAGTATGTTACTGAGAATTTATAATCAGTGAAACCCAGTAACTGAATTTGGCCCAACCCGGGATTCCAGTCTAACTATATTACGTTAGACGTAAAATATTCTAGAAGGAACGAGGAACAGTATCAAAATTTAAAGCCTCGCTGGGTTTCTTGCTGATTCAGGACAGAGGTATTTTACAAAAAAAGTGGTAAAATCGTACTTATAAGGCATATAATGACTTTCAGTTAGTATTACTTGTAATATAAAGTGAATAAAATTTTGTCTATTCTTTTCTTTTCTATTCTAATTTGAGTTGTTTGGTACTGTGAGTATTGTGATTGTTTGTCTTTGTTTTCCGTTACTTGATGTGTACGCAACGCTCTACTTATAACTGAGTATAGAATTTTATTCTAACTGATTTGATCTGCGACGGAAAGGCAGCAGGAAATATTCTAGTGCCACACAACTTTTATTTTCGGTTCGGCTCGACCGGGGAAGGACCAGGCTCTCACAGAATACCAGCGTAAAATGGCAGCGTGACACTGCTGTGTTTCGTATGGTGTGTGTAGAGAACCGAATACCCTTTTTACTGGAAAAGAGATATTCCATCTTAGTCCTAACGGGTGACGACGCATCTGCATTTTGATTCCTTATTGAGGATAAATGTCGATTTTCATGGGTCACAGTAACCACTTACCAACAGGTGGACTGTGTGCTCGTTTGTCACCCTATTCTATAAAAAGAACTTGTACGAATAATACAAAGACATACTCTTCTCCGATATAATCATTTTTCTATGTGGTATATGAATGATGTGTCCCATAGACATCTATATCTAACCTAAAATAAAAATCAAATACAGATGTTTTTTCATGCCTGTCGACTAAGATGGAATCCCTCATTTCCAGTAAAAAAGGTCTCCGGTTCTCTACACTCACCCTACGAATGGCAGCATTTATCTGCTATTTCACGCTGGTATTCTGTGAGAGCGTCGTCGTTCCCCGTTCGAACCGAACTATTCCTGCTACAACTACAATATAGCTGCTCTACTCTGGCTCTAATAGGTAAAATGGTAATATGGTAAGGCCGTGGTCTGTAACTATTCTGAGAGGAGGTTAAACCCATTATGTAACATTTTGTAATGAACTATGTATCAACTATATCGCAAGATAAATACTTTAACATTAAGATGGCATCTTGTTATGGGTATCAAATACGACGGGTAAAATCTCGACAGATGTCTTTAGACAAATGGGCTTAATTAGAGATCGGCATCTCGATTGTCTTGCGTCTGTACGTCCGGCTGTGAAAATGACAGATAACGATGTCCATTTGTATGTACATTGCTGAGATAAATCGCTTGTAACGCAATGTTGCTTGCAAGAATTCAGATCTCGTTGTGTTGTATAGGATTATTAAAATTTTTCTGCAGCAACTTGTTTTGTTTTTATCGTGTTTTTTAAATTATCATCATAACGCGAGTGTTTTCAACATTTTTTACAACAATAAAAACTAAACGATGGCCGTGTTTTCTCGCTGAATGTCTTTATTTAGTTTTTCGGTGAGAATGAACCAAGATTTCTTATCAACAATGGCAGCTACAGTTCCCTTAGGCACTACACTGCAAGTTCTTTTTATAGAAGTAAGTATGCCAGTTAAGGCAAACGAGCATGCGGCTCTCTTTATGGTAAGTGTCGACCCCCATGAACTACTGCAACACCAGGGGGATTGCAGTTGCTTTGGCGGCTTTTAAAAAAGGAGTAAGCTCGTTTCTTGAAGGTTCCAAAGTCGTATCGGTGCAAATAAATCACCGGTGGTAAACGATATTCCATGTAACGAAACTTATAGCCCATACCGTTACCGTTCCCGTGGTGTTGCAGTTGTTCATGGGCGGGTGATCATCCTATTTTTTAAAAAAGACCTACTAAAGTCCATTGTTGAACATAGGCCTCTCCCATAGATTGCCTTATATTTGCTATAGTTGCCACGCCTGGCAAGCGGGTTGGGAACCGCCGATTTTTATTTTTAGCCATTGTTAGGAAGGCGCTGCTGCCCATCTCCTGATTTGTTTCCCTCTGTCGCCTCTTACGACACCTACGGGATGATATGGGGTAGTGAATATTTTTACACCTTCACTACATGATCACACCGCTACTACACAGTAAATAAATACCAACCAATTATAGTCCAACTGAAGGTTAATATTTTGAATACTGTAATTTACGTCATACTAGATCATCGTATACAAAAGAGCTAAATGCAATTACCTCCCCGAAAGTCAGCAGTCACTTTATAAGTGCGTCAGCTGCCATGTGTCACTGACAAAGTGAACAATGCCAAATATTTGAGGTGTTCATAGTAGTGAATCAATCGCTTCGATTCACGCAAGTAACACGCACAATGCGGGGGTGAAGGTGGTCCGGCACGGATGCTGCGCGACCCTGACCGCGGCGCAATGTCGATGCTTTTCATCTTTGTTGTTTCGAAGCGGATGCGACCGATGTTACTAAGTCTTTGTGTAGGTTTAGGCTTGTTAAGTTTATTATTCATTGTAAGCTATGTGTTCAAGGCACCAATTGTATCATGTTATATTATTTATTTAAATATTCTTTATTGCATTCCATAAAGCAAATGAACACAAACGGCGGACTTAAAGCCGTAAGGCATTCTCGACATGTCTGGTGTAAATATAACGTAGGTGTAGCAATGTATTTAGAATAAAAAAACGAATAACATCATAATTAACTACGTAATATATACATTTTACTAATAAATAAACTCTGTATACATATTTATATATATATGTATATATATATATATATATATATATATATATATATATATATATATATACATATATATATATATAATTATTATATACGAATAACGATTAATAAATACGTCTGTTTAGCAATATATATGAAATGGATGATTCATGTTAGTTTTCTGAATCATTAATGTGAAGCGATTTAAATTATTCTTTTTTTTATTAAATTTTATATTTCAATGTCACACCTAAGTTTTGAAAAGTAGTAAATGAAGTTTTTAATGTAATTATTTAGACGATACTCGAGCTAACCCTTAGTCTTACCTGTATACAGGATTATTTTGTAATAACCGGACAAGTTTGCAGAGAAGGTTCAGATTTCAGAACAAGTAATATAGGCAAATAGTTAAGAAATACTATTTTACGCTGGTATTCTGTGAGAGCGTGGTCCTACCCCGGTCATGTTGACCCAACAGTGCTGAAAACAAAAATTCCAAATTATAAAATGGAATGATGTATAATAGTGCCATAAAATAATCATCTTTACAGTTGATAACTTTTTTTTTTCAATAGGATAGGGTGACAAACGAGCGCACAGTCCACCTGATGGTAAGTGGTTGCTGTGACCCATAGACATCCACATCTATCCTCAATAAAAAATCAAAATGCAGATGCGTTGTCACTTGTCACCCGTGAGGACTAACATGCAATGCCTCTTTTCCAGTAAAAAGGGTCTCCGGTTCTCTACACTCACCATACGAAACACAGCAGCGTATGGTCCGTCCCCGGTCGAGCCGACCCATTCGCGCTACAACTATACCACTAATATGCATAGCTGCAGCATGGCTCTACCACGTCCATAGCTTGAAAGCGACCACCTCATTCCCAGGGGTTAATATCAATATTTATTTATATATTTTCTAATAACTTTTATTATACATTAAATATAATATTTAAAATTGGTAATAGAAAGACCGTGATTTTTTTTGTATATACGTTAAGATGGATGATATGGATATTCTTACACTGTCACTACACGGTTCATTTATTGTATACAGAATGTCGGTAAATACCAAAATGACGTTAGCCTTATCAAACTCGTAAACCTTGATGCAAAAGTTCGCCAACTTCTCCTCACGTTTCACCTGCGGATGAACTAATGGTTCATATTTTTTTTTGTGTTCCGCGGAAAGTTTCAACCATGCATTATATGTAGATCAAATTAACTTGCTCAGTTATACTATTGTGTAAGCGTTGTAATTACGTAGTAATTACTTAAAACTGATTGAGTAAATATATTAGTTTTAAGATTCTATAATCGAAGTTGGGAAATCTTAACTGTGGGTCATTGGGTCGCTTTTTCCATTTAGGCATCCGGTCCTTTTCACATGGGGAAATACCAATACATACCAGCTTTGCACTGAACTGGTTTTGTCGGACTAGCATCGACTGCCCCATGGTGTTCCACCTTTGCCGCGTATTGGCACGGGAACGCTTTCACGCACATCCGCGGCGCTGATAGCCGGGCATCCCATGGCCTTCTCGGGAGAGGGTTATCTGCCTTCTTTTCCTCAGGGAAGGCGCACCAGAATACAAGACGTGCCTTTCTTCGTAACCTTCAACTTCACATACGCAACGGACCTCGCCGTGTCCATTGCGCGGAGGCCATGGGGCCAGGAAAAACAAGAATTCGAAAGCAGTAGACTATCTAACCCCAGGGTGGATCTGATCAATAGTTCCGTCACCAACCAAGATTTGGACACGGAGGGTAGGGAAGCGGCACCTCGCAATACCATCACTCCTCGAAAAGTGTGGTTTGCAAGTAGATGTTGTTACCGGGTTTAAAGAAAGGAATGTTCAGTGATTTGGTCATGTAGATAAAATGAGAAAAGAGAGTAATACTTAAATTTTTGTGTAAATATGTAGATATTACATAATCATAACTGTATTAAGAGGCCAAAGTTAATATTAATTTTCAATACTTTTTCTCTTAGTGAATCTTTATAACTCTATGTTCTAATGCATATAATAATACATATATGTACTGCATGACCATGTACCTTAACACTTTCTTGTCTTTTTGTTTGTTTATTTGGCTGTTTGTTACAAATTTTGCGATTTATTTTAAACTGTCTTTCAGAAGTGAATGACAATTGACAATGCAACATAACCTTTTACTTTTCATATTATTATTATGCAGCTGAGAATAATATACCTTTTCCTTAGGTTGTCACAAAGTACGGTCCTGAGCCATCTGCATCTGTCGACTGCAAGTGTCATCAGGTCATAATTCCACCTAGTGGTGGAGGGGGGAGGAGTCACCCAACACTGCGCTTGCCACTCGAGAAACTTTCTTCACTATATACTGTCGGTTTTTCGCGCTTTATAACCGGCCCCTTGATACTTCAGGTAACTTATCAACTGAGTTACATTCTCTAGTTAACATCTGGATAATGTACTTACGAATTTTATCACGCTGAGAAATTCCGAGCATAGCCCTTGCCATCGCTCGCTGTTTTATGAGATTCCTCATACGGACAGCATTGAAAGACTACGTTACGTTAATTTTGTTTTATAGGATAGGGTGACAAACGAGCACACAGTCCACCTGATGGTAAGTGTATGCTGCGCCCCATAGACATTTACATCTATCCTCAATAAAGAATCAAAATGTAGATGCGTTGTCATCCGTGAGGACTAAGATGGAATGCTTCCTTTCCAGTAAAAAGGGTCTCCGGTTCTCTACACTCACCATACGAAACACAGCAGTGTTAAGCTGCTATTTTACGCTGGTATTCTGTGAGAACATGGTCCTTCCCCGGTCGAGCCGATCCATTCGTGCTACAACTATACTACTAATATAGCTGCAGCATGGCTCTACCACGTATATAGATGATTTTTAACAACCCGTAGGAATGAAGTGATTGCGATCGTGTTGTTTATTTATGTTTTTTCTTTTTTTTTTAAAAAAAACGTTACCTCCACATTAGGATGTTCTCCTGCATCGTGGAGGTAGTTTACAAACATAAATGGCACAAGAACAAACATCCAAACCCGGAACAATTATTTGTAGGCCATACAAATACTTGTTCCATACGGGATTTCGTATTCAATTGTACATATATTGTAAATTAATAAATAAATAAAGGCCCCGCCTATTTCTTGTTGGATCTTTGCGGACATGTTTTTTTCAGCCAGTGGTAAAGCATAAATTACTTTTAAGGTGTTATAAAAAAACTATTCTATCTCGCCAGGTTTTAGAAACCGTAATGCAGATATAGTACGTAGAACCGAAAATTGTTTGGATAAAAAGGACACCAAGAGGATCAAAAGTCTTTAAAAAATTATACTTTTAATAAAAAGTAATTTAAAAACCCAACTGAGTAAAAAAACTTTCGCCTCCCTTTTTATACTACAAACAAATATTACAACAGGCTATGTCACCCACAATTAAGACGACTCTAACGAAACCTCATATGTTATAATCGATTTAGCCGTTTAGGCTACATGGCGAAGAAATTAACGTACATGCATACATACTCTCGAAAAACATTGCCCTCTTTCTGGGGCAGTCGGGTTTTTTTTATAGAAGAGGGGGCAAACGAGCATGCAGCTCACCTGATGGTAAGTGACTACCGCCGCCCATGAACAACTGCAACACCAGGTGCAGAATCGCAGATGCGTTGACGGCCTTTTAGAAAGGTGTAAGCTCTTTTCTTGAAGGGTCCTAAGTCGTATCGGTCTGGAAAATTCGCTGGTGGTAATTGATTTCACAAAGAAGTTGTGCGAGGGAGAAAACTTCTTCTAAATCGCATAGTGCTGGACCGCCAATCATCCAGATGGTATGGATGGTAACGCAAGTTTTGTCGCGATGTGCGATGGTGAAATTGAGCGGCTGGAATTAGTCCGAGCAATTCCTCAGAGCACTCCCCGTGATAGGTGCGATAAAATACGCAAAGAGATGCCACATCTCTACGCAGTGCCAGTGTATCGAGCCGATCAGAAAGAACTCGGTCGTCGACGATTCGAACCGCTCTGCGCTGGATGCGGTCAAGTGGAAGGAGCTGGCACTGGGGTGCCCCGGCCCAGAGATGAGAACAGTATTCCATGTGGGGCCGAACTTGCGCTTTGTAAAGTTGCAAGCGATGTGCCGGCATGAAATACTGTCTCGCTGTGCTGAGCACGCCAAGCTTTTTAGAGGCCAATTTGGCCTTCCCTTCTAAGTGACCACGAAACTGCACACTATTCGATATGTCGACGCCAAGGATTCCGATACTAGCTGAGGCAGCAAGGGGAGTGCCTTGAAACTGAGGAGATACGACAAAAGGGTTCTTTTTAGCGGTAAACGCGCAAACTTGTGTCTTCTGGGGATTGAACTGGACTAGATTTAGTCGGCCCCAATCCGAGACTTTGTTAAGCAAAGACTCGACTTCAGACACAAGTTTGTCCCGGTACTCAGCGACGTTTTCCCGAGAAATATTGGCACGGCCGGTGTATAGAGCATCACCAGTGCTGTCGTCCGCATAGCAATGAATGCTACCAGTTAGCAACATATCATTGATATGCAGGAGAAACAGCGTTGGTGATAGCACGCAGCCTTGTGGAACACCAGCGTTAATAGGCTTGAAATCAGAGCATGCACCGTCTACTACGACCTTGATGCTCCGATCAGCAAGGAAACTGGTGACCCATTTGCACAATTTCTCGGGAAGCCCATAGGAAGGAAGCTTCGAAAGAAGCGCTTTGTGCCAGTCCCGATCGAAGGCCTTCGCTATGTCCAAACTAACGGCCAATGCCTCCCCCTTGGACTCTACTGCCTCCGCCCATCTATGAGTCAGATAGACTAGAAGATCACCAGCTGATCGACCTCGACGAAAACTGTACTGGCGGTCACTAATCAGCTGGTGATCCTCAAGGTACCTCATGAGCTGGCAGTTTATAATGGATTCCATTATTTTGGAGAACAAGGAGGTGATGGCAATAGGCCTGTAGTTGGACGGGTCTGAGCGGTCGCCTTTTTAGGGATCGGGTGGACCAAAGCTGTCTTCCATGAATTCGGGACTACGCCTTGGGAGTAGGAGTACCGGAAAAGACGCGTTAAAACCGGTGCCAACTCCGGAGCACACGTCTTTAGCACAATGGGAGGGACTCCATCGGGCCCACTCGACTTGCTGACATCCAGGGAGAAGAGTGCTTTGCGGACCGAGCGCTGTGTAAACCGCACATCCGGCATGGAGCACTCACATCGCGGGATGGTCGGCGGTGTATTCCCCCCGTCATCTAGAGTCGAGTTGGACGCAAAAAGAGAGCTCAACAGATCGGCTTTCTCCTTTGCGGAATGGGCCAGTGAGTCGTCCTCCCTGTGCAGAGATGGAAGAGATGGCTGACAGAAGTTCCCTTGGACAGCCTTGGCGAGAGACCAGAATGCACGGGTTCCCGAAGGAAGGCGAACTAGCTTCTCGCCAATTCTGCCGATGTGCTCAGACCTTGCTTTGGCAATGACGCTTTTGAAGGACCTGAAGGCGGAATTATACTTCTTTTTAAGTGCGCTGGTGTTTACATCCCGAGACGTTGATGCGTCAGCCCAGGCCCAGTAGCACTCCTGCTTATAGCGTGATGCTATTTTACAGAAGCGACCAAACCATGGCTGGGATCTGCCTCCGATGGGCACCACAGAGGATGGAATAAAAAGTTCCATACCCTGAAGTACCACATCAGCAACAGAATCGGCAACAACGCTGGGATCTTCCGGTGAGAAGCAAACCCGCCCCCAAGGGTAGGATGCAAAAAAAGACCGCATCCCGTCCCAATCAGCTGACCTATAGTGCCAAACACGGCGGCAAGCTGCAGATCACGACTGCGATTGGAGCGTGAGTGGCACCGTACTCCGGATCGGACAATGGTCCGAAGAGCCCAGAGCGGCATCGACGGAGACCTGATATCCGTCCGGATGAGAGGTCAGCAGAAGGTCCAACAGGGAAGGTACATGGTCTTCCACATCTGGGATCCGCGTAGGCGAAGTAACCAGTTGTGTTAGACCATATGCCAAAGCAAAGTCATAGACAGATCTACCCGCATGATCGGTTAAAAGAGAACCAAGCCATTCAGTGTGGTGGGCGTTAAAATCACCAAGTATCACGATCTCTGCGGATGGGACCTGTTGTAGCACGGAGTCTGCAGCCATTTGGACGTGGGCGATGAGTCGGTCTGTGTCGGCATTACCGCTATGGGACCTATAGAGGCACCCGTAGAAGCGGGGATGGTCGTCGCTGTCTACGCGCAGCCATAGGATGGACAGGTCCGTACCTTCAAGACTGCCGAGGCGTCGAAAACAGATGTCCTCTCTGACGTATACGCAAACTCCAGCCCGGGGCACAAAGGAGTGTTCCAATTTGTACCCCGGGTAGGAGAGATATGACGTATCAGCCGGAGAGGACACCTGAGTCTCGGTTAAAAAGAGCAAGGCCGGCTTCGCCGTCTCTAGATGGTAATGGACAGCGTTAAGGTTGGAATGAAGTCCCCTGATGTTGCAAAAATTCACGGATAGCGTGACAGGGGTCGCCTTGGTTGCATTGCTCCGCTTGCCCCGAGCAGCATTAGTCGCGAGCGGAATTTTGCCCCCCCCCCCCCCCACAGAATACGCGGGGCAGCCTGAGCACCCACGCTCAGGAGTGAAGTAGTTTGGTCGTGGATGCTCAGCGAGGGATTCTCCAGGGTTGCTGGTACCCTCCTGGGGTAGTCTCTTATTTAATTCCACTACCATGTTGATGGGGGGGGGAGGGGATTGGGCTTCCGGCCACCTGCACTCACCAAGCGCAACGCAGAGGTAAACCTCTACTTCATGCTGATATTCTGTGAGGTCGTGGTACCACCCCGGTTCGAGCTGGCCCATCCGTGCGACAGCAAAAGCTACCGCTTAGCTCTACCACTGTTACCTTACCACTGTTGTAAAAAGTAAAAAACCGATTTTAAAAAAACTAAAAAGAGTAGAAGAATTTCCACATAATAGCTTCAAAAGTCGGTGCTTAGAAACAGCGTACAGAATTATCAGAACCAGATTTCAGAAGCTATTATAATAATAATTCATTTATTTCAGACCAATTATCCATATTTGTTAAAAAATTATAATCTAAATACCTATAACATTAAAGAAAATTAAAATTAATAAATATAAAACATTAAATAAAATTACATTTAAAATTAAAATTACGAGTATAATTAAAATACTACTCTAGGTCGTGGCGTGTCTAACAGTATGCAGATTTATCCAACGCCCTAACATTGGTGAATCCCATCTGTCCGCTAGTGCACTGACAATCATGTTGGTGCTCGTCCGCATGCGATTCAGCATGGAGGCACATCTTTTGCGCATTATGGCTTCAAACCCATCAACATGAGCCTCTGCAAACATGCCAGAAGCGCTACAATACCGAGGCAACCCCATTATAATTCTCAACGCATTATTGTATTGGACGCGCAGATCATTGTATGCCCTCCGTGTATAGTTAACCCACAGGCTGTATGTATAGAAGGACTGAAAATATGCTTTGAAAAGCGTAACCTTAACCTGTTTTGTGCAGCGTGCAAACCTGCGAGCCAACATATTACATCGGACAGCCAACGACCTGCGCTCCCGCTCTATATCAGTATTATCAGTTAGGTTTTCAGTGACCCAGTGGCCCAAGTACTTAAATTTCTCAACTCTATTCAGACTACTACCGCAGAGTGTGACATTTGGTAGTAAGTAGCACTTGCTGCCTGATTTGAAAATCATTATTTCACTTTTCTGTGTGTTGTACTTGAGCCCGTGGGCCGCGGCGTAAGACACATATCTTTATCAGTCGCTTCAATGCACCGATTGATGGGCTTAGCAAGACCATGTCGTCTGCATAGCTTATATTATTGATGCATACACCGTCAATATGACATCCGACTTTGGTGCTACTAAGCTCTTCGATCAATTGATTCATATATAGGTTGAAAAGACGAGTAGAGGTCAACCCACCCTGTCTTACCCCACACTCTAAAAAGTACTCTTTGGAAAGTGTTTTAGCCCATCTCACACAATTTTTCTGATTATTGTACCAATATTTCAATAGAGATATAATCTCTTGGGGTAAACTAGTGTCATGTTGTAGCTTTTTCCACAGTTCATTATACGATATCATATCAAATGCTTTTGATAGGTCCAAATAACAGGCATATACCGGTGTTTTTCTTGCTGTATAATATTGTACAGTCTGTTTGAGGCACAATATAGCACTTTCTGTTGAAAGTTTAGGCATAAAGCCAAATTGTGCATCGTGTGCTAGCTTCAAGTGCTTACTCAATTGTTCGCCAAGCAGACTGTCCAGAACTTTAGCAATAATAGTGGCTAATGAAATTGGCCTGTAATTGGATATATCTGAGGAGTCTCCAGTTTTGTTTTTTATGATAGGTACAACAATTGTTCGTAATAATTTTTCAGGGAGATAGCCATGGGCAACATATAAGTTAAAAAACATAGAAAGTACTCTTGGTAGGTGTACTCCAGCATACTGCAAGTACTCGATGCTGAGGTTATCGTGGCCCGGAGATTTTCCTGGCACCCTGTTTTTAATGACGGATGCGACGTCCTTCGAAGTAAACCTAATCCTCAACTCCGAGACATGGCCCTTCACATCTTGCACCTGTGATGGCGCTTGTCCTAAGGGCGATCCTACTCTGAAATGTTGCTGAAACAAATCGGCTATCTCGCTGGGTTCATGCACACCCGCAACACTCACTGGAAGGCTCGGTTTATGGTTCAATTTATTTGTTGTGTTCCAGAACTTTCTAAAATTATTCTTTGAATGATATTCCGCAATGATGTCCGTTTTTATCTGTGATTCGTTATCCTGGCACCATTTTAATTTAGACTTAAAAATGCGCCTCGATTCACACATATGATTGTACATATCACCTGAAGTAGGTTTACCACTTTGCACCCAATCTCGAAAACACAATCGAGCCCTCCTGTGAGCCCCACTTACATGTTTATTCGAACCTGTTACGTAATGCCTTTTCTTTAACTTTCTTACAATGCAACTTCGTTCGGCGGCTATACAAAGTGTACTTTCAATGTCATCATACATTTTCTTCAATATCATTCTATGACTTATATTACAACACATATTATCAGATTATTACACGCTTTACCATCAAGTAATCTCGGCACATTACTTGATAGGGAAAGCTTGCGTATTGCCGTAGGAATCCGACTAGGAGCGGCGATTTGTCAACCCCATCAGTGCCCCTGTGGTAGCAGCGTCGACAAATTTGGGCTCCACGGACTTTCATGTAAGAAAAGCGCTGGTAGGTTTTCACGACACAGTTCTTTGAACGATGTCATCCGAAGGGCTCTTGCCTCTATAAATGTTCCCTCGGTTTTAGAGCCTTGTGGAATATTTAGAGACGATGGCAAGAGACCCGACGGTATGACATTGGTCCCTTGGGAGAGAGGTAAAGCCCTAGTGTGGGATGCTACTTGCGTAGACACTATGGCGGCCTCTCATCTCAGGGGTACCTCGTTTAAAGCCGGGACGGTATCAGAGGCAGCTGAACTGAGTAAGTGGCGCAAATATGAGTCTCTGAGAGATGACTTAATATTTGTGCCATTTGCTGTAGAGACTATCGGTCCGTGGGGTCCACGTGCGGTGAAGTTCCTAAAGGAACTCCATCCGCGGCTGGTCGTTGCTGCTGGTGATAAGAGGGCTGGTTCTTTCCTCGCTCAAAGGCTAAGTATAGCCATTCAGCGGGGAAACGCAGCCAGCGTTCTTGGCACGATACCGCGGGGAGTAGGACTATATGATAATTAAGTTTCTAGTTTTAGTTTTTTTTTATTATCTTAGTTTTTAATATTGTAGATAAAATTAAGTATTATCAGATCAATATGTGAATTCTAAAGGAAAATCTATTTCACGTAATCGGGAATGACAAAAAACATGAAATTTATTCATTTGTTCAGCATCACGCTCTCCCGAAATTATATTATATTTAAAGTTTCTAACAGGTAATATTACTTTAGGTTTCACTAAATTATAATTACAATCTATTATTAGTAGAAAATGATCAGACCAGTACGTATCATATAATATACAACTACTTACTACCGAAAGCTGTGCGGCTGCCGTCACCACACAATAATCAAGCCATCGGCGGCTGCCATGTGCTTCACTCACAAATGTGTATGAGTTAGACGGTAATATATCTATATCGATGCATGACAAAGATTGTACTTTACAAAACGTTAATAATTCTTTTGCGAACAGGTTACCAGGATGCGCATTAAAATCACCCAACATAAAAACGGATTCTACGTTATGACTCTCGACTATAGCACACATTTCACTGAGACATTCTGTAAATTCAACTAAGTTTTCACTCAAATCAATGGGCATATAAACAGAGAAGAATAGTAAAGAGCGATCGCATATCATTACTTTTATAGCGGCTAGTCGCACACTGTTGCATTTAATCACATTCACCGCGGGGAACACATTTTTTCTCCATAACAGGGCCACACCCCCATATGGCCTTCCTCGAATTACACCCACTGATGTGTCTACCGCTGAGGTTCCAGTAAAGGAAAAGTTATCATCTATGCTCTCCAAGTATGACGAATCGGGTGGTAAAAGCCAGGTTTCCTGAAGCGCTATTACATCTGCTACTTGACATAATCTTCTGACACATTCAAGCGATCTGTCAACATTCTTACAATTAAAACTTGCAATTTTAGAATGACAACATTTTATTATGTGAAAATAATTTTATTTAAATTTTATTTCATTTTGTTTAATTTAATTCCGTAATAATTTATATATTACAACACTCACTTGGTAATGTGTTGCAACGCTCACAGCCGTAAGTACAAATCCCGCACAGGACAAGTATTTCTATGGCCTATTAATTTTTCCGGATGTTTGCTTTTATACAATTTATGTTAGTAAACTGCCTCCATGAACAGTTGAAAGTCCTAGCGTCGGGTAGAAAAAAACATTTCTTAGAAAGAATAACATTAATTGATTTTCATAAGAAAAAGTTCTTTAACGCAAATGCAATTAAAATTAACCTGTCCATCGCATACTACGTACTAAATCCACCGTGTTGTGTCTGCTATTATATTAATAATTCAGCATGTTTATTTTTTAAGGCACTGGCATCGAGCAGATGTGAACCGATTGCGGTTTAACATCCCGGATCTTATTGTTTACGACGGACTGCATCCTGGTTATTTGAGTTTTTGTTCGATTTTTAAACATCGAACATGGCAGAAAGTTAAAGAATATAATTTAAAAATGATAATTTTATACAACCGACTTCAATATAAACTATTAAGAATAATTCAAAAACTGTTGGTCAGACCTTGATAAAATTTATATGGGACCACGTGAAAAACACCAGCTTTCAAATAAAAAAAGTAATCATTGAAATCGCTACACGCAGAAAAAAGTTACGGGGTACACATAAAAAAAAAAACATACAGTCAAATTGCGTAATTCCTCCGTTTTGAAGTCGGTAGAAAATATATAGAGTTCTTAATAAAAATACTAAGTTTCGTTCACCTATATTTATTAATATTAAATAAAAATATTTTATACGTGGTAGAGCCACGCTTCAGCTATGTTATGGTTGTAGCAAGAATGGGTCCGTCCGCGTAGAATTCGGTAAATATGGTGTTCATCTCAATGAACCCAAGACTGTGCAATTTCCAGCAAAATATAGTCACGGCACTGCAGAACGGAGAATGTTGCCAATTATATTATGTTGGGCTTGCACACTACACAAAATATAGGGTAGTACTGTCGACCATGCCGTTGTATACTTAGGCTCGAAGCTGCTGGTCAAACATACGTGGCCTTAAGTAGGGTAAAATCATTAGAAGGTCTTCTTATTGAAGAGCTAAACAGTTCGAAATTAACTGGCAAACGACGTTGCAACAATGGTGCGTCTAATGAACAGACTGAAAAACATGATCAGCTATAACTAAAAAGAAACAAATAAATTAAAAGTAAAAAAAAAACTTTTTTAAAAACAAGCTTCTATTTAAATGCGCTAAAAAGAATAATATAAACTTTTCCTTTAAAACTTTTACGATAAACTTATAACGTCATTACACAATCTATATGATATAAAAGCTTGTCGCGAGATTTTCCTGTGTATATAAACAAGTAAATTAAATAACTTGAACTGATTGAATTTACTTTTAAAATTTTCAAACTAAGTAAATGCAAGTAGGTACTTAAATCTCGCAACAAGTTTATGTATCATATAAATTATGTAATGACAAGTTGATAGCAAAAATTTTTTAAAGGAAAAGTTTATTTTATTCTTTTTAGTTTGTTTTTAAAGTTTTTTTTTTACTTTTAATTTATTGATATTTATGTTTTTTGGTGGGATAATTTTTAATAGAGACAAATTGCTTACTATTTTATAATATTCTTTTTTTTTGTCATTAGAAGTGGAAACACATGTGCATTATGATTCTTAATTGGGGTTATATGTAGTGATTTCTTATATTTACTCGAATACTACACACAAAGTTAAACGCGCTAATATCCGTCAAATTAAATGAAACTAATTTTACGGAGTTCGCGTAAATATAAGAAATCACTATCCGTCAAATTAGTTTCATTTTACGGGGTTAGATGTAAATTCCTAAAGCGCACAGTCTCTATTTGCCAGTATGTGAACTCTGAGCTTTGTTTATTGCTATAATAAAAAAAAAAATATGAGAGCGCGTCACTATTAAATTGTAAATGAACTAACATAACAATGTTTACGTAATCGACAACAAATGAACAGTTTTTCCGTAAACGCTAAACGACTAATGCGTCACAGTTCCGTCCTATATCAGAGATCGGATTGACATCAGGACACACCGATGGCATGAGAATGACTAATTGAATCAATTATATATTATTATGCATTCCTTTCTCATTTATTCAACATCCTCTATAAGAAGACGTACATAGTCAATTATTCTTGAATTTTTTGAATTTTTATATCATTAAAATGACAAACGAACATAAAGTCCACCTGATGGTAAGAGCTACTGCGTTCTATGGGCAAATAAGGATGATAGAACATGCGTTGTCACCTCTGAGGTTAAGATGGAATGCGTGACAACAAATAGTTATATGCATGACTTATATTATATGCATTAAAAAGGGAAACGCCTCTTAAGAAAGGAAATACACAAACAACTAATGCGTAAAACCTTTGGTGTGACTGGTGATTGGTGTGAAACTGTTACGTGGTGTTTCACTGCTGACCGTGTTAGGAAGCTTAAAGTGATGTAAACGACAGTGACCCAATGGTCAAGGGACTAAGAAAGGTAGATGGCGAATTCGAACTTACTAACTATTGCCATGGTAGCTCAGACGGTTAGTGATCGCTCTTGACACAGTCCGCGAGCAACCTGGGTTCGATCACCGCCAGCACCAATGAAATTGTTAATTGCAATTTTTAGTGCTGATTCACCACGTGCTCGGCGGTGAAGGAAAATATCGTGCGGAAACCTGCGTGTCTGAGAAATAAGACAAAAAAATATTCCGACGATATGTGAAGTTCGGAAACACGCTCTGGGGCGGATACTTCCTTTCCCTAAAACCCTCTCAGAAATGAGAAGAGGCCTGTGCACAGCAGTGGGACGTTAACATGCTGTAATTTTAACTTCTAACTTTTTTAACTGTTGTGAACTACTCCTTTTTTTTACATGGGGAAATGCCAACGCATACCCGCCTCGTGGGGGCAAGGACGGGTTATGTCGGACTCGCACCGACTAAAACCCCATGGTGTTCCACCTTTGTCGCATATTGGCAGGGCCACGGGAACGCTTTCGCACACATCCGCGGCCCCACCTGCGCTGGCCGCCCCATCTCCTTCTCAGGTAAGGCGCACCAGAACACATGGCGCGCCCTCCTCCTCGGCCTCCAATTTCACATGCGCAACAGACGCCACCGTGTCCGATGCGCGAAGGTCATGGGGCCAGGAAAAACTAGCACTCAGAAGCACCAGCCTTCCTGACCCCAGCGGCGGATCTGGTCTATGGCTCCGCTGCCATCCAAGATTCGGCTGCGGAGGGTAGGGAGAGCGGCGACTTGCAATGCCAACACTCCTCTTCCCCGCAGCCCCACCACCACTGCATCAATTAACGATGTGGCTCCGTCAGAGTCGCGGAGGATAGGGCGAGTGGCGCATCGCCATACCAACACTCCTCTTCCCCCGCGACTCCACCTCGGCTGCAGCGGTAGGGGGAGAGGACACCCCTCTCGCAGCAGCCCACCGACACATCCAAAGTGGGCTCGTCAAGCCCACTTTGGATGTGTCGGCCAAGGGGTTCCTTTTTGTTCACCGCGGGTGACCAAGCCACGGATACTAAGCCCCCCGCCACGACAAGGCGGGAACCCGTTCGGAGGGGGGGGGGAGGGGGAACTACTCCTAAGTCAAGCATTTTGGCTGCAGGCTGTAATTTTAATATGGCATTTTGGCATTTAGGCAGTAATTTTAACTTTTTTAACTGTTGTGAACTACTCCTTAGTCAAGCATTTTGGCTGCAGGCTGTAATTTTAACATGGCATTTTGGCATTTAGACTGTAACTTTAACTTTTTTAACAGTTGTGAACTTTTTTTTTAAAAAAACGTTACCCCCACACTAGGATTTTCTCCCGTGTAATGGAGGCAGTTTACAAACATAAATTGCACAAGAACAAACATCCAGACCCGGAACAATTATTTGTAGGCCATACAAATACTTGTACCGTGTGGGATTCGAACCCGCGGCCCCCAGCGCAACAACTGATTGCTAAGTCACTACTACTCCTAAGTCAAGCATTATTAGCATTGTTGGAATGGTTAAAGAACCATTAATAATTTTAAAAGCACTGCTAGCATTATTTAAGAAAAAAAAGATAGTTATTACACTTTTACACGTGGTAGACACATGCTGCAGTTATTTTCTTCATCTTGGTTCTCACTGGTGACAACACATCTGCATTTTGATTCTTAATCGACGATAAATATAGATGTCTACGGGCTACAGCATCCATTTACCATCAGGTGGACTGTGTGCTCTTTTGTCACCTTTATACTATAAAAATTATGGTTGTACCGCGAATGGGTCGGCTCGACCAGGGAAAGACCACGCTCTAACGGAATACCAGAATAGCAGCTTTATGCTGTTGCGCTTCGTATTGCGAATACAGATGACCGGAGACTCTTTTTACTGGAAACGAGGCATTCCATCTTTTGACAATGTATATGCTAAGCCACTGCGCCACGGAGCTGTCGTTTTATTAGTAATGAAACTGTATGAGCAATAGAGTCGGGTTGTCGGGCAATGCGGTCCGCCCACATAGTTAAAGGTCCGGGTTTAAAGACAATAACGTCGTAAAGACGCGTTAAGAATGTCTTGGTATTTTGGTTTAAGCAAATTTGAGTTTTTAAGATAAAACAGACAGTGAATATGTTGCAGCCAACGGGCTGGTTTAATTAGCCAGTAAATGAAGGATACTGAACACACAACAACACATTTAAAAAAAATGTTCGTCCATTTTTAGAACTATTCATAGTTTGGTTTATCTATTTATAATCTAACTAGGTGGCCAGGCAGACGTTGTTCTGCCCTTTCCGACGACCTTGTGACCTATAAAAATTCTTAAATTCATGATTAAAAATATTGAGGGTCACTTATAGGGATAAAAACTATCCTATCCCTCAAGTTGGACCAAACTGCACACAGTGTGTAAAATTTCATTGCAATCAGTTTTGTATGTTTAGGAGTTCATCGCGGACAAACAATGTGACACGCAATTTTTATATATAAAGATTAACTATACTTTAACATAATAAAGCTGTAGGTTTTTTTGTTTGTTTAAACACGCTAATCTCTGGAAGTACCAGTCAATCTTGAAAAATTATTTTTGAATATTATAGCCAGATTCATGAGGAATAGCTATGTTATCTAGCATAAGGATACACCTTTCAGCTAGTCTTAAATGTTACTTAAGGACAACTCAAAAACTACTAGTCAGATCTTGATCAAATTTATATGAGACCACATAGAACCATCAGTTTTCAAATAAAAAAAGAATCATCCAAATAGGTTCACCTAGAAAAAAGTTCTGATTTAACACATAAAAATACAATCGAATTGAGAACCTACCTCCTCCTTTTTAGAAGTCAGTTGAAAAGTACTCCATTAATTTTGCCAATTTTTCCATACATTGGTATTTAAAATGCTTGAACTAGATGTTCTGGGATTTCGCGCGGCTCAGACTCGTGATATACCCGGGTGAAACCGCGGGGCACAGCTAGTATATCATATAACTAATCAATCTATATAAAACAAATATGTTTCTACCTATGTCCGTTACAGACTTTGAAATCATCCAACCGATGTGCCCCAAATCGTTTCATTAGTAAGGCAATAATGCGAAGATGGTTTAAGACCACTAAAACAATGCATTAGGCACTATATAAAAAGTTAATATATAAACAAAATTTCCTTTTTTTCCCAGAAATAAACAAAATGTATTTTTTTAGCGTAGTAACATACACCGGGTATCCGCTAGTATTTAATAAAAGACATTAATCTCTATATGTCTCTGACAAATTATCTTCCCCCGCTATGAAATCTATCAAATATTTCATCTCATTCTTAAGTGACGCCACATTATTGATAGACAACGTCGTGGACGTCTTCATTGGATGGCTTTTAAATGCCTATGCCTGATTGATCTAGTTGATGTCATTGATGTAGCAGCACACTTGACTACTGTTCATAAGGTCCCATGCTCAAATACCGACTCCGGTATAAATTGATTACTTGGCCATTCTGTCAAGAAAATCTCATTAGCAAACGGAAGTCAGGAAGTTGTTAATGCATCACCCTCATGTTTTTTTATAGAATATGGGTTGACAAACGAGCACATAGTTCACGAGATGGTAAGTGAGTGCTGTGACCCATAGACATCTACAGTCTATGGGCCAGTGTTGTCATCCCTTAGGACTAAAATGGAATGCCTCGTTTTTAGTAAAAAGGGTCTCCGGTTCTCTACACTCACCATACGAAACAGCAGCAGTTATTTTACGCTGACATTCTGTGATAGGTTATCCCTACTCCGGTAGAACTGACCAATTCGTGCCATACCATATAACTAGCGTGGCTCTACCATGTAAAAAATAGTTAAAATAACGAAAATAATAGTTCGTGATCTCGAATCCCCCTTTTGAATATTTTGGTTAACCATTTTAATGATAGTGTTGATACAATTTTTTTTATATTCTTTTTATATTTTTAAAATTAGTTAATAATTAAGAAAGTTCAGAGTGAGCCAGTCTCAACGGAAACTAGCCATCTGCACAAGACAGGAGAGTGCACGAATGTGTGCGCAAGCACAGCTGCTCTCTCTAGTCGCTTACTCTCATAGTCTCGGGATTTAAGCCCACAGCATGTGACCACTATATCAAGGAGGTAGGTCAACATAGATAATGCAATAAGACACCGAATTGAAAAGTGTAGTACGCGGCGCCCCAGCCGAACGCTTAGCCTCTACGTTATCAAATCTTTTAAATCGATTTAAGAAGTTACGGACGAATTTCGAAACGGAGTAACAGCAATATATTTGTCTTCTTAGTAGTGGAGCAAAATATAAAAGATCTAAAACTTGACACGTCATGTTAAATAAAACTTGTTTTACGGATTTTTAACCGACTTCAAAAAAGAAGGAGGTACTCAATTAGACTATATTTTTTATTGTGTGTTACCTCAGAACTTTTTTCTAGGTAAACTAATTTTAATGATTCTTTTTTATTTGAAAGCTGGTGTTTTTCATGTGGTCCCATACAAATTTGTTTAAGATTTGACCAGCAGTTTTTGAGTTGTTCTTAATAATGCGTATTTAATTGACTTCGACTGCATTGATGATTTTCTCCTTTATGTATATTGATGTCGGTTGTGCAAAATATTTATTTTTAGTTACTTTTTATTACCGACGCTTCTGGTGCTTTGGAGCAACCATGGTCACGGAGGCACTACCACGTGATAGTTTTCAAAACAAATGTCGTTAGTAACAAGGACTAAAACCCATAAAACTTGGTAATAAAAGAAGGCACGTGGGCACACCGTTTACGGAAATTTAAATGGGTTTTATCATATCATAAACAAACTCGTAAAAAGAACTGGAAGCATGTCCGAATGTCAACGAAATCGTTGTAAAAATATAGAAATGTGTTAAATCGTCTCGGAACATATACGGCTATATTGAAGTCGTTTAGATGAGGTTAAATAGAATGAAACACGAACGTCAACCTGTCTCATTTATATAAAGAATAATATGGTCATGGTGAATTATAAACAACATATGCAGCGAATGTGTAACCGTAGTGGTTGAAACTGACGATATGTGGATGCTATAGCCCATAAAAATTTACATGTCTCTTCGATTAAGAATCAAAATGCAGGATGTAATGCCTTAACATAATACCATACCATACAATACCATACCATACTCTACACTCACACAAGCAGAGATAGATGGAAATTAAAACGGAAGATGTGCAGCAGCATCTCCTTGATAACAAGTCAAGATAATAAAAAACTGCAGTTTCCAACCCACCTGTCAAGTGTGGCATCCATGAAAAAATCTTCCTTAAGAGTCAATCAGAGGAGAGTCATGTTCAGCGGTGGACTAGCCTGTAATGGATGGATTAGAAGATATTCTACTAGGAGCACATGACGCACTGATAGGTGAAATTATTAAATCAACAGTAACGTTACAACTATGGCAAATATCGCTCTGTGAGGCAATCTATGAGGGAGCCCTATGTACAGCAGTGGACTAGGCTGTAATGGATGGATTAGAAGATAATCTACCAGGAGCACATGATGCACTGAGAGGTGAAATTATTAAATCTACAGTAACATTACAACTATGGCAAATATCGCTCTATGAGGCAATCTATGAGGGAGGCCTATGTACAGCAGTGGACTAGGCTGTAATGGATGGATTAGAAGATAATCTACCAGGAGCACATGATGCACTGAGAGGTGAGATTATTAAATCTACAGTAACATTACAACTATGGCAAATATCCTTCTATGAGGCAATCTATGAGGGAGGCCTGTGTTCAGCAGTAGACTTTTATATGCCATGCTGCAGCTATATTAATAGTATAGTTATAGCACGAATGGGTCGGATCGACCGGAGAAGGACCACGTTCTCACAGAATATCAGCGTAAAATAACAGTTTAATGCTGATGTGTTTCGTGTAGAGAACCAGAGACCTGTTTACTGGAAAAGAGGCATTCTATCTTGGTCCTCACGTCTGACAACGCATCTGCATTCTAATTCACAAACGAAGATGGATGTAGATGTCTATGGGCCACAGCAACCACTTTCCATCAGGTAGACTGCGTGATCGTTTGTCAGCCTTATGATATTAAAAAAATAGGCTATAATGGATGGATATAGTGTGGAGCCACACTACAGTTGTGTTACGGTTGTACGAGTAGCACCAATAGGTAGCTTACGAGCATAGGATACAAACTTGATATACATAGTAGTATGATGCTGCTTCGGATTTTGAGTGACGAGAATCAAAGAATCTTTATACAACTAATTAGACGTTCATCATAGTCCTCAGGGGTGCTAAAGCATATGCATTTTGATTAGTAATAGCGGTTAGATGTAGATGCCTATGGGCCGCAGCAACCACTTACCATCAGGTGGACTGTGTGCTCGTTTGTCACTCTATTCCTATTAAAAAAAAATTAGGTTTGTAAAATGCCTCCACGATACAGAAGAGTCTTAGTGTGGGGGTAACGCTTTTTTTTATAAAACTTCGGATATAGAATGTAGGTGTTTATAGGCCACTTATCATAAGGTGGAGTGCTACCTGTACCGCTCTATACGGTGTAGTGAAGGTAGAAGAATATACACTACGCCATATCTGTGGGTATATCTGTTATATTTGTAGCACGAATGGGTCGGCTCGACCTGGGAAGGACCATACTCTCACAGAATACCAACTTAAACTAGTACCTGAACGGTGCTGTGTTTCGTATGATGTGCATAGAACCGGAGACCCTTTTACTGGAAACGAGGCACTCCATCTTAGTCCTTACAGGTGATAACGCGTCTGCATTTTGATTCGTAATCGAGGATAGATGTAGATGTCTATGGGCTACAGCAACCACTTACCATCAGGTGGACTGTGTGCTCGGTTGTCACCCTTATCATATAAAAAAAAAAACTTCTCTAAATACCAGAATACCAGAATCGCTGTCACAGAATACCAGTGTAAAAAATAGCTGCTTAATGCTTTTTTATAGAGCCATGTTGCAGCTATATTTGTAGTATAGTTGTAGCACGAAGGGGTCGGCTCGACCGGGGAAGGACCACGCTCTCACAGAATAACAGCGTAAACTAGCAGCTTAACGCTCTTGTGTTTCGTAAGGTGAGTGTAGAAAACCAGAGACACTTTTTACTAGAAACGAGGCATTCCATCGTAGTGCCCATGGATGACATCATATATGCATTTTGATTCTGATAAATGTAGATGTCTATAGGCCACAGCATCCACTTATTATCATTTGAACTGTGTGCTCGTATGTCAAACTTATTATATAAAAAATATCCCGGAAATTACTGACGTATTTTTAAACCGTATATCGCGTCACTTTAATCTTAATTATTCGCATAGACTGTGTCTTCTTCATTCATAAGGTCATAATATCTTGAAAATCTGAGAATCGAGATGTGTTGATTCACAATCAAGTACTGGAGTTTTTTCGTGTTGACAACGAATCGAATCCGGTACCTATCGTCATAAATTTAAACAACCACCAGTTAAAGTGACCCGAAGTCCTTGAATAGGTTAATAATTAAGGACTTCCTCTGTAATTGTATTTGCATCGATTTATGAATGTTGTAGAGACACCGGAAGCAATTTATCTTCAATTCCATTACAGTCTATAAAAGTCCACTGTAGTAAATATTGATTGGTTGAAACACGAATAGGTCACTTCGACTAAGAAAGGACCACGCTCTCACAGAATACCGGCATAAAATAGAAGCTTAATGTTGCTGTGTTTCGTATGGTGAGTGTAGAGCACCGGAAACTCTTTTTACTGGTAATGAGGCTTTTATCTTAGTCCTAAGGGGTAACAACACATCTGCATTTTGATTCTTAACCGAGAATGGATGTAGATTTCTATGGACCATAGTATCTAAATACGCTTCTAGTTTGTCACCCTTATTCTATAACGAAAAACACAGGCTTCCCCCATAGATTGTCTCATATAGGGATTTTGCCATAGTTGCCACGCTTGGCTGGTAACGGGTTGCGATAACGGGTTGGTAACCGCAGTTGACAATTCATCTTAAATATTAATGCAGTGATGTACTTTTTATATTACGGTAATATTTAAAAGAGAAACAAAAATGAATGGATGTATCTGGCTCAGGACCGTGTGGTACGGCAGTCCTGGGGGAGGCCAATGATTAGCAGTTGTCTTGTGAGGGGCTGCAATGGTGATGATGATGATGATATGAAAAAGATGTGTGAATGTTGAATACCAGCGTAAAATAGCAGCTTGACACTGCTGTGTTTCGTATGGTGAGTGTAGAGAACCGGAGACCCATTTTACTGGAAAAGAGGCATTCCAGCTTAGTGCTCACGGGTGACGATGCATCTTCATTTTGATTCTTTATTTAGGATAAATGTAGATGTCTATGGGTCACAGCAACCACTTACCATCAGGTGGACTGTGTGCTCGTTTGTCACACTATCCTATAAAAGAAAGCATCGTAGGGAAACTATCACTTGATCTAATCCCGGCGGAAGGTGGAGGGGATTTTGTAGCCTCCAAAATATGTTTTAATATCAGAATTTATAGAAGGTGCGGAACATCTGTGATTGCCAATTAGCTTGACTGCTAGGCAAATAGAGCCTATCTATTTATGCAGACTATTTTATACGTGGTAAAGCCACGCTGCAATTCTAATATGTTTGTAGCACGAATGACTCACAACTCACAGAATACCAGCGTAAAAGTAAAAAAGCAGTTTAATGCTGCTGTATATGGTAAATGTACTGGGGAACTGGAGACCCTTTTTACTGGTAACGATGCATTCCATCTTAGTTTTCAGGGGTGAGAACGCGTTTTGATTCTAAATCGAGTATAGATGTAGATGTCTATGTGTCACAGCATCTACTTACCATCATGTAGACTGTGTGCTAGTTTATTCTAAAAAAAAATCTGCATTGTGGTTCTAGATTGAGAATAAATGTAGATGCCTATGGATCACAACATCCAATTACCATCAGGTGGACTGTGTTCTTGCTTGTCGCATGTGTGGATTGTGATAACTCGTGTGCCTTATTCTATAAAAAAATCCACCAAGAAATATGCATTCGACTAAGCATTATGCTGTAATGTAATGACTACAGCGCTGATATTTTACCGGTGCTCTTATAAAGAATTAACGAGCAGTCGCCAAACATGCAATGTCTTTTATAATAATGAAAAATAAAAAATATTTAGGTATATTTCAAATTATTTAAATTATTATATTATTCGGTTCCTTAATTAAAAACTTGTTCTGAAATTACAGGTTCAACGAGTAGTATGACGATGATATATGACATTAAAGTTTTTAAATGACATACATTTCTATGATTATTACTGAATACTAAATGTAGAATATATAATAAAATATTTGTTTATACATCTATAGCACCTAAATTAAATTGAAATGTCAGTCTGTGATATCGAAAAAACTTTGACTTCTATTAAGCTCATGGGGGTTATTTGCATGTTATTAAAACATTATCCATTTCTACATTTTTGTCTGTCTGTCTGTCTGTATGTCTATGCGCGCTAATTTTTGGTAAGGCTAAACTGATTGTGACCAGTTTATACTTTATCTGAAAAACATGCAAGATTTTTTGTGAATCGAAAAACTGCTAAAAAATAGTAATTGGGAATTAAACTATGAGAGATTTAAAAAAAGTTTTGAACAAACATTTTTTGGTTTGCAATTATCATACAATGTCCTTACACTTTTTCATCTATCTCTTAAAGTATGCTACTCGTGAATCGATTGATTTTTAACATTTTTAACACCATTTAAACAACAAAACTATGAATGTTATATGATATGCTGATAAGACCTTTCTTTGAGTGAATTAAATAGATCTTCAATTTTTGTCTTAAATATTATCCCATAACGCGGTTTAGATACATATGTTATGGATATGCTGCGGCTTTATCTGCGTGATAAAGTAATAAATCGGGATATCCGCAATAAATCCAGAGTAAACGATATAGCCCAACGCATTAGTAAGCTAAAGTACAGAAGGCCGGCCATATAGCTCAAAGAATCGACAACCGATGGAGAAGAAAGGTTCTTGAGTGGAAGCTTCATAACGGTGGGCGAAGAATAGGGACTCCCCACTAGATAGAGTGACGACCGGGTGGTTTGTGTCATTCCTTGAGTGAGGCCTTTGCTTAGCAGTGGACTTGTGAAGGACTGTAATGATGATGATAATGATGATAATCCACGTAGTTTTCGAGGTAATTTACTAAAACTGAGTTTAAAGCGGTGTTTCGATTATTGAACCGCTATAGCCTAAAGACTGTCTATTTTAGATCTGCAAGTGTTCTACGCCGACGAATTCGCTTGTAAAAACTAGTTCATATAAATTACTGACGTTCGACAGAATTTATAATATACTTTATTTCTTTTCGTTATATTTTATGGTAATGATATTTAAGAAGTAAATTAATATAATTAACATTAATTAAAAATGATTGATGTTGTTAAAGTAATGCTATAAATCAGCGTAAATGCGTCTACACTGAGTAGCGGGTTCAAATCACGACTGTAGTCAACGTTTGTGCAAAAAACCCCTTCTTTTATCATCCATTATTATTTTATTTATTTCTTTGATCATTTATTTTACTGCATCTATCACAGGGAGTGCTCTGAGGAATTTGTCGGACTAATTCTAGCTGCTTAATTTAACCATCGCACATCGCAACAAAACTCGCGATACCATCCATACCATCTGGATGATTGGCGGTTCACCACTGTGCGATTTAGAAGGTTTTCTTCCTCACACAACTTCCTTGTGGAATCGATTACCATCAGCGATTTTTTCGGACCGACACGACTTAAAAAACCTTCAAGAAAAGAGCCTACTCCTTCATAAAAGGCCAAAAAGGCATCTGCAACTCCCCTGGTGTTGCAGTTGTTCATGGACGGCGGTAGTCACTTACCGTCAGGTGAGCCGGATCGTTTGCCCACTCTCCTACAAAAAACAATCCGTTAACTCTACAGACTACTAAAGTCCATTGCTGAACATATGTCTCCCCCATAGATTGCAACATAGGGGGAATATTTTCCATAGTTACCACGCTTGTGAAGTGCGTTGGCCACCGTAGTTTTTTTTATTTTTATTCGTTATTAAGTAGATGTTCCTGCCCATCTCCTATTCCAGTTTCCTTCTGTCGCGTCGTACGATACCCACGGGATGATATGAGGTAGTGGATATTCTTATACCAACACTACATGATAAACACTTTTACCATCAGCCTCCTGGATAAGAATATTAAAGTTATATTATCCAAGCACCACTACTTCCAACACCACTACACTAGGAAAGACACATCACGGACGACAATACGACACGTGTTTCGCCTCTACACGAGGCATCTTCAGGTGATGTAGACTCTGCGGTGGCTGACCGCTAAGATATCTTAGATATAGGATTAGTGATGATGGGGATAATGCACGCAATTGAGGGAGGGCGGGAGGTGCTCTTCAAACTAGGTAAGACACATCATTTTATTTTATCGAGCGGATGTACGCGAAGTAATTTTTTACCAACTTTAATATAATGGACTTCCGCAAAGTTACGCCTGATTCTATTAATTATCCTGGATAAGAGCTGTCCCATTAAAAGGATGTGTCTTGATGCCTACATTTGGCACGTGGATTGTCGATCGAGCACCGAGTCGCATCTTAGACGCTGTTCCAATCTCTTCCGCTGAGGAGGAATATTTGCTATTATTCTTAGTTGCCGGCCTAAACTGGAGCCAAATAGCACAAGACGAATACAAATGAGCATCTTTGGAAGGGGCCTTTTGGAGCCTTATATAAAAAGAATATTAAAAAAAAACTACCAATTAATCTAAGTTAACAAATCAAATATCATACCTACTAGAAATGAAATAATCCTGCTCTAATGCAAGATATAAAAGTATTTTTTTATTTATACTTAGTTACCACGCTTGGAAGGCGGGTCAGTAACCTCAGTTTTTTTTTATTATTTTGAGCTATCATGAAGATGCCGCTGCCCATCTCCTGTTTCAGGTTCCCTCTATTACAAAATTTTGCCAAAAAAAAAAGACAGATGTCGGTCCATATTTTTTGTTGTTATAAACTTAATTAACTTTGTTAAATATGCAAAAATATGATACATTCGCGTATTTTATTATATATTTTATATTCGCGAATTATAACAAGTAATCTAGTCTGGTGATTCATATTTCTATTTATTACAAATGATACAATCCTTTGTCTTAGCAAGTCCACTTCTGAACAAAGACACCTTAAAGAATGCATCAGTTAGCAATGAGTATTAGAAAACCATGCCGTGTAGTGGGGGCATAAGATAATCCACTACCCCATATCATGGTGTGTCTCAAGAGGAGACAGAAAAAAATTGAAATAGGAGATAGCCAACCAGCCTGCCAAGTTTGGCTACAATTTTAAATAACCCCTATGCTTCTCCGAGGCCTATGTGTAGCAGTGGACTTTTGATAAGCTGTAAATATGGTGATAGTGATAAAGATTTCTATACTCACCACGCTCGACAGGCGAGCTGGTGGGTGAAAAGCTGGTACCTTCACACTGGTGACGCATATTATCACCAATCTGTAAAAATTTCGTTCACACCTTTGAAAGACCTACCCGTTACAGCCTATTAAAGTCCACTGCTGAACATATACCTCCCCCATAGGTTATATTATAGGGGGGATATTTGCTATAATTGCTACCCTTGGCGAGCGAGTTGGCAACCGCCTTTTTTATTTTTAGTTATTAATACGACACTGCTGGCGATCTCTTGATTTATTTCCCTTTATCGCCTCTTACTACACCGTTGGAATGATATGTGGTAGTGGATATTCTTACACCTCCATTACACATTACATGGAAAGACTTAAGAGTCCTCCAATTTCGTCTCACGGATATCGTAAGAAGCGATTAGGGTATACGCTAAGAGATCTTATTACTTCTTATAAATGGTGCTATAACTAACGATTAAGGAAAATCCTATCCTACAACATGTCCAGAACAAAAAAAAAGAGTTTGGATGTATTCCTGTCAATATTCGATTTGTTAGAGCTAGTGCATCAATCAGCAGACTACATTGCGTATAGATGATCACCCCGATACGAAACCCATGAATATTTTGTTTACATGGTAGAGCCATGCTGCAGTTATATTACGGTTGCAGCACGAATGGGTCAGATAGACCGTGGTAGGCATTCCATCTTAGTCCTCAAGGGTGACAAATCATTTTGATTCTTAATCAAGGATAATTCTAAATGTCTTTAGGCCAAAGCACCCATTTACCATCAGGTGGACTGTGTGCTCCTTTTACCCTTAAAAACGTAGTTCAGAATGGTCTTACAAGTTCCTCGAATAAGGTACTTCAATTTCACATTGTAGTAGCTGCATTGACGCCTATTTCCTACAAATGTGGACTGCATAGTCCAAGATTACTGACGTCAGTGTAGAAAGGTCAGGCAATGTTTCATCAACAATTGTATAAAAGCGTGTGTGCGAGGCGACCGTCCGCCGTTAACGGATCAAAGTGTTGTCGAGCGCAAGCCGAGGGGAGTTATTGTGTCATCGGATGTTTTAAATATTGACATCTACACTTGGACGATTTCAGTGTGTTGTGCTTTACAGTGTGGAGTGGTTGGGGATACGGAGATTAAATTATTTTATTGTGAGTTTTTTTATTTTAGTTTTTATTTTAGAAGATTGGTTTTATTAAGGTGGCATTTTTGTTGTGAGGAAAAGTTTTTAGCAATTATAACATAATTTGCTCAAAAATCGATATTAAATTTATTAATTTTCTTTCTACAATTATTACAAAAAAATATGATGTAAACATTTAAATATATAAACAAATATCAATTTATTTAATAAAAAGAAGTATTTATTAAATTATAAAATTAAACATATTATGATTTTTTGTGATAATATTCGGGTGTTCGTTGAAGTCTTTACTATTAAAATTTTCGGGTTCGATAAGTTTTATTGAGTTTTTTGGCATGTTGATATTAATTTAAATAAACTATAATATCACACTTTTTTTAGATTAACTAAATTATAAGTACTACATAGTTTTTATAATTAATAATATAATATAAAATTTGTAAATAAATAAATTTATCTTAAAATTTATTATAAATTTGTTTTAAAAGTCATAGTAAAACACTTACATAAAACTTAGAATCATACTTTTTTAATATTATGTGATACATACTAAATTCATTACATTTAATAAAAGTTAAATTATGTTCAAAGTAGAAACTTTGTACATTAAAATAAAAATACAAAATCATGAATGAGTACTTAAGAGAAGTTATTGACATTATTTACTTTTTAATGATGTTAAAAGCATACTTCACATCTGAATAATAATGTACTGCTGACAGCTTCAACATCAACATAAGGGTGCTTGATTTTCATATTTTAACATGTTTACATGGAACAAAATTTATTCTCTCAAAATTAGTTAGGACAATGAACTATAGGGCTTATTTTATTTTTTACAGTTTATGCGATTGATTAACAGGGTACCCATTCTTATAAATGATAATAATTCCTAAAATCAATATATAATAATAAGACTCCATCATCGGACTTAGAGCTTCATAATAGACATTATAAGCACAATATTATATCTCCATATGAAGCGTAGCTTTCTTGTCCTACAAGGGGTGCTTTGTAGAGGTCAATTTTGATGGAAAATATAGAGAGCGCAATATTATATATTTAACCGACTTCGAAAGAAGGAGGTAATTAATGATACAGTTTTTAATGTATGTAACACGACATCTTTGCGGTTTGTGAACTAGTTGACTTTTTATTAAACGATAGAGTATATAGATCATCAAATGATGTATATTTTTTTGATAGAAACTTATTTTGTCATTTACTTCGTTACCATAAAATAAATTGGTGGAGATTTTTTTTTAAAAAGAGTGTACCTCCAGTTAACAGACGTATGAAAACTTCAGTCATTTTTCCAAAAGGAGACGGTACTCAATTCGACTGTATGTTTTTTTACTTGTGTTACCTCATAACTTTTTAGTGGGTGAACCGATTTTGATGATTCTTTTTTTATTTGAAGGCTGGCTATTGAAGTCGGTTGTAGAAAATTTTTAATTTTAAATTATTTTCAATAAATCCAATTATGTTTTTAGTCTTCCAGTGGTGATCGGCTAGTAAACACAATTTGATTTGATTAAAAAAAACTGCATTTACCACCACACCAGTCAAGGGTGTCAAATGTAAGTAAATATAACGCAGTCTATGAGCTGAAGGCCTACTTTCAGCAGTGGACTCTTAATATACTGTGATGTTTGAATGAAAAAGAAGAGTGTAAAATTATAGTTATATCACAAACAAAAGATTTTTATAGCGCTTCTCATGGTCACTTTATATGAGATCCACGGGACAAAATAGGGCAATAGAGTCACTTATATCATCATAGATAGATAGATAGATAACTCTTTATTGCATTTATACAAAGTGTTACAATTACGGAATAACTTAAGAACTACAAACGGTGGTCATATCGCTTTAAGCGATTTCTACCTGACAAACCGAACGTAATAGGGAACAATGTAATATATTTTGACGGATAGGTGCAAAGTGCAATATAAAATGAAACTGAGGACAAAAACTTATAATTAAACACGATTTATATAAATATATGAATTATATAATATATAATATTATAAAATTAATAAACATAAATAAATAAATATATACATATATACATATATACATACATATATATATATATATACATATATATATATACATACATATATATATATACATATATATATATATATATATATATATATATATATATGCAGAGAAAATTAAGCAAAAAGAAAAAAAACAAGTATTTATAAAAAGAGGAAATGCATATAATTTATAATTATGACGGGAATTTCAAATAATACTCCTTCAGTTGTTTTTTAAAAATCTGTAAAGATTGCGCTTGCTGGATGCTAAGTGGTAATGAATTCCAGAGTCTGGTTGCTTGTGAAGTAAATGACTTATTATAAAAAGAAGTCTGAGTGCTGTGTATACTGAGTGCCTATTGTTTTGCCTAGCTGTCCTGGGAATGTATTGCCCTTTTACCGTTTGCTCCGCTTTGAAGGTTATAGAGATTTAGTATAATCACAGGATATGAGCCATTCCATCGTAGACCTCAGAATTTCAAGTTGGCTGTAGATGCCCATACTGCAGAAGACTTTATAGGATAGTGTGACAAACGAACACACTCCCCACCTGGTAGTAAGTGGTTGCTGTGGCCCATAGACATCTACATATATCCTTGATTACGAATCAAAATGCAGATGCGTTGTCACCCGTGAGGACTAAGATGGAATGCCGCGTTTCAAGTAGAAAAGGGTCTCCAGTTCTCTACACTCACCATATGAAACACAGCAGTGCTACGCTGCTATTTTACGCTGGTATTCTGTAAGAGCGTGGTCCTTCCGCGGTCGAACCAACCCATGCGTGCTACAACTATACTACTAATATAGCTGCAGCATAACTCTACTACATAAATCTCACTTACCATTTGGTGGACTGTAGCTTCGTATATCAGTTCAGTATCAATTACAAACAACAGATTGAATATGGCATAAATTTCAACATCGACTTTGATTGTAACCCAGAAACTTTAAGCCAGCTAGAAGTACGCTTACCACTGAGTTACTCAGTCATGTATTGTATAACACGATCATAAACACGACGGCCCGGGTTGTTATTTAACAAAAATATCCAAGAAGCTGTTTCGACATCAATACGCGGGAGTGACGTCACCCGGACATCTTCGACGCACACGGGGAATATGCAAATTGGTAGATATGTGACAGATGGTTGAAAATTGCCTAGTTTACGGCTTGAGAAGGCTGACAATTATATCAAGTTATTTGTCACGAGCCAAGGTCTCAATCCAACAGATAAATAAGATAAGAAATAATTTAAAATTTAAAATTTTGTACAACAGACTTCAATATAAATTATTAAGAATAACTCAAAAACTATTTGTCAGACCTTGATCAAATTTACACATGAGAAATACCAGCTTTCAAATAAAAAAAGAGTCATTGAAATAGGTTCATCCAGAAAAAAGTTATGAGGTAACACACATAAAAAACCGTCTCCTATGTGATGTCGGTAGAAAACAAAGTCGCTTCCCGCCGTCTGTACGCTTTGATTTTTTAAACTACGCAACGGATTTTGATGCGATTTTTCATCAATAGAAATAATAATTCTTTAACAATGGATGCAGTAGGGCACCTGAAAAGTCGCTATTTAAAAATAAGTGAAATTAAATAACCTTTTACGCCTGTCATTCAGAGGGAGAGGCAGAGACTACGGACTTCCATTTGGCACAATCCTGCCACAATCCTGCCTGCTAAAATTTTGTTTATGTGATTAAGTTGATTAGAGAATGGTTTAGATTCACAATTGGATGTGGTAGGTGGCGTTGTTGTCGAGATCCAGAAGTCAATGGTGCGAAGCCGGGGCGGGTCGCTAGTTAAAAATAAACTGAAAGGTATAATATGTCCAGCAGTGAATTTGTGATAGGAATGTAATGAGAAAAATTAAATAATAATAATATATCTAGTGCCTGAAATTAACAAGCGTCCGAAATTAGCTTTGGTTGTAATTATATAGATACAGAGCTACTTTGAAATCAATAAAGAATAACCTGTTTAGTTCCCAATTTCTAATGCCGCTTTGAGTTGCTAAGTGAGTAATATGGCAGTACTATTGACAACTGTGGCAACTCTCCGCGATACAAAACCAAGAGCATTGACCGCGCTTACTTAATTAATCGACGTTATATTTATATATGTACAAAGTCTCTAACCGACCGTGACCGTGTAGTGGCGGTGTAAGAATATCCACTACCCCATATCAACCCGTGGATGTAGTAAGAAGTGACAGAGGGAAACCATCCCCATCTCCTGGGCATCGGTACCTTCGTAATAACGACTAAAATTTTTGAGGGTTTAAAAATAGTTTAGTAACAAGTGTAAATTCAAATATATGTAAATATATGTCAGTTTTTTTTTGTTTTAACAAAGAGATTACACATCGTTTTTATAAGGGATAGTAACTCTTTAGCATTACTAATTATAAACCTTTTAATCGCTAACTTAAAAATAGCCGTGGCTCAGCTCGCTCAGCTCGTAACGTAGCGTTGCGTGATTTAGGGGCTACGAGCTCGTCCTATATTTCATAGTAAGTGCTCTATTAGAAATTTGAGTAAGCTTGTGCCCAGCAGGCTTACGGTATAGGCTGTCACGTTACTTATATATAATATCAAAAATGTTTTTTCATTAAATAGTATTATTGTACAAAATTACCTTTTAATAAAAAGTAAAAGCCGACTTCGTGCGACTTAAAAGAAGTATTTGTGAATGAGATGTACATATGTAAGCATATATATTATTTAAGTTTCATTAAAATATATCTAACAAAAACTCTGTAGTTAAGTACGTTATTAGAATTTATTACGTTTGAGTACAGGAAACGTCAAAAATAAAAAAATAATTGCCAATAGTATGTAGTTTTATTACCTCTGCGTTGGTCAGGGAAGTAAAACTATTGGCAAAGACCCTGCTTTACCCAATTTACGTGACAGTTAAAGCACCACCACTGAATTATAATAATATATTTAACAAAAAAATAATCATCAAATTCTTTTAACAATTGATGACGGTATCACGTAACATACATACCAAAAAACATGCGGTCGAATTGTTAACGTCCTCCTTTTTTAAGGTGATTATAATAATAAAAAACATGCGAGAGTGTCGTGGAACACTCGTTTGGAACGATGTCCCTTTCGTAGTATATTATTATTGATAAACTTATTATATTATTGCTTATTAAATACAAATAAATGAATGACTAGCGTTTGTTAAAATGAAGCGTCATTTAAAATAAAATTATACTTTTTTATGGTAAGAAACAGTGCGAGGGAGATGGATATTATTCCATCTCGCTTCCTTATAGCCGCCAAGGGCGTCTACACTATGTCAGAAGGAGTCGTGACGGAAAAATCTTACACTGTTTCTCGCCTAGCCCTCATCCGCCAAATTCGTACCGTCCAATAAGGATCTTCGTTCCAATAATAATGATTTCCAAATCGAATTTTGCTCACGACTGTCAGTCTCAACACAGTCTAGCCATCTGCACAGGTGCACTCACTCTCTATTCCTTTACTCTCATAGTCCGATGGAACGGTGATCCAATACGACCGAAACACCGCCAACTTTCTGACTTCAGGCTGCAACTGAGAATATCTTGTTAGAAAGAAAACCAATAAACTGATTTTGCTCAACCCAGGATTCGAACCTAGGACCTTATTATTAACAACCGTGTTAACGATCGCTACACAAACGAGATAGTCAAGGTGTTTAAAAATAATTTAAAGCCTACAAGTTCACTGGTACTTGTTATAAGTTGTACGGTGATAATGACTTAAACACATGCGTTTGTAAAGAACGCAGATAATTAATTCAATCGGGTGTTACTTTGCGGAAATCTCTAATACTACTAAATCGAAATACTTTGCGGGTCACAGCATCCACTTACCATCAAGGCTGCTCATTTTTTATGCATACCATCTTAAAAAATACACGCTTTTTCACATTAACGCCTGATTGTCCATTTATTACAGATTTATTTATCTGATGAGAATGCAAAATTCAATGTTTGTAAAAGCTCAGAAGGACTAGAACCCAGAGCCGTAAAGCCAGTTTAAAATTAAAAAAATCAATGTTTGTAAGTGGCGATTAATTTAATATAAGCAAAATATTTACGATCCAATAAAATAGTGTACAGTCTGTTTATGTTCTGTTATTAGTAAATAGTTATCTTTGAACATTTTATATCTAACGCGTCCTTGATTACTTAGTTGCCAATGTAGTATTTATAGCTATATTTTGTTCTTTTAATTAAAACGTTGTGTGTTGTCATCATTGTTACATATTTCAAAAAATGTGTATTTTTATTTCTCTCGTATCAAACAAGACATTTTCTAGGTCAACCGATTTTGATAATTCTTTATTTGAAAATTGTTGCTTCTCATGTGGTCCCATATAAATTTGACTAAGGTCTGGCCAGTAGTTTTTGAGTTATCCTTAATAATGCGTATTTTACGTGGTAGAGCCCTGCTACAGCTATATTAGTAGTATAGTTGTAGCACGAATGGGTCGGCTCGACCGAGGAAGGACCACCCTCTCACAGAACAATAGCGTAAAATAGGAGCTTAATGCTTGTGAGTTTGGTATGGTGAGTGCAGAGAACCGGAGACCCTTCTTACTGGGTACGAGGTATTCCAACCTAGTCCTCAGGGGTGACAATACATCTGCATTTTGATTCGTAATTGAGAATAGATGTAGATGTCTATGGGTCACAGAAACCACATACCATCAGGTTTACTGTGTGCTCGTTTGTCACCCTATCCTATTAAAAAACAGTTATATTTTATTGTTAGTTATCCCAAACAGTTATAGTTTTAAATAGTTACTGTTTGTATACGTTGCACAATTGCATTGGCCGCAGAGATCCGTTACTCTTAAATTCTGAAAGATTTCACATGTATCTAAATATTCTAGCAATGAGAAATTATGGTTTCTTCGCGGTGTTTTTCTTTACCACGGAGTACGTCGTAAATCAGCACTAAAAACTCCTTCCTTCCATCCATTAATTGCAGCGTATATAAGGCTAAACATAAGCCATCCCCATAGATTGTATCATGGGGGGGGGGGGGGGATTTCGTCATGATTACCATGCTTGGCAGAAGAATTTTCAATTAAAGATGCTGTTGCCCACATTGTAATACAAAAGTTTCTAACAGCTAACTATTAAAAAGCACTTAAATTCAATGGCAGAATATACATATAAAATATAATTTAATTTATTAATTATAAAACTTTATGACCGTATTAGCATACCTCACAAAGTATGTTAATACAGTCATTAAATTATATACATACATCTATTACATATTTATATATTCCGTTAAGAGATCTAAATTATATATTTAATTACTCATTAAAGCCCATTTAAAGTTGACTGCTAAACATAGTCCTCTTCATAGAAAAACGGATAGGGGGTTAAATAATATTACCATAGTTACCTCACTCGGCCGGCAGGTTATATATACATTATATTAAACACAAATATACGCTTAAGTACATATATATGTATAATATATGTACGAGTATGTTAAAGATAATATTGTATTGTCTAAGATGAGATTTGGTGTAAATCTAATATTCGCCTAATTAAAAGGCCCAGCAATAAATCGTTTTAAATTCCATCCGCTGTCAGAGTTGTCCTTAATTTTATTATTTCTTAAACTTGTAGCTGACAGTGGCAGATGCTAAATGCTCATAAAAGTGTGAACTTTCAAAATTCGCTTGCGAAATGCCCGAACCGGATTTCTAGTGATGGGCGGTGTGAAGCTTGCTATCGATAAAATAATAAAGGAAAATAATCTCCTTGTTACATAGCTTGCGTTATACGTGGAAGAGCCATGCTGCAGCTATATTATGGTTGTAGCACGAATCGGTCGGCTTGACCGGGGTAGGTCACGCTCTCACAGAACAACAGCGAAAAATAGCAGCTTAATGCTTCTGTGTTTCGTATAGTGAGTGCAGAGAACCGGAGACCCTTCTTACTGGGTACGAGGTATTCCAACCTAGTCCTCAGGGGTGATGATACATCTGCATTTTGATTCGTAATTGAGAATAGATGTAGATGTCTATGGGCCACAGCATCTATTTACCATCAGGTTTATTTACATTAAAAAATATATTAAAAATTATTAAAATATCTACCACAGTGCCACTAGCTCCAAATTTTGAGATTGTCCTTTTTGCCTAAATCAATACAATATACTGTAAATTTGAGTCATTTTAGTCTATAAATGTCACACTTATCAGTTCCTAGCATAACTATGAACCATTGCCTCGCCTAAAAAAAAACATATTTAGTGAATACGATCTCAACCGGTCAAGTCTTTCATGAGTTACACAATCGCTAGCAGACGCACCAACAATTATAATATATACTAGTGACCCGCCCAGGCTTCATCTTTATAAGATCTGTTAAAGCGTCGGATTTTAAAAAGGATAATTTATTTTATTAAAATTTGGTAATATTTTTTTTTAATTTTTTTTGTATATAATTTAGCCTAATCCCTCCTGGCATTGCTCTCTATCTCTTCTTAAAGTTTCATCAGTTCCGTCATACCGAAGATTAGCTTGAGCAGACAAGCAGACAGACAGACAGACAAACATTTAAGAAATAGTTATTTATATCTTAACAGCATGCTAATAACCCCCCGAGCGTAACAGAAGCCAGTTATTAAATATTACAGACAGACACTTCAATTTTATTTAATGCTATAGACAAAGATAATAAAGCTTCTAAATAAACAAAAAATCGTAGACTCGTTTAATGTCAATAGGTAATTTTTTTGTTCTGAATTGAATACAGAACGATGTTGGTTTTGTAACAAAAAATGCAGTGAACACTTATGACCTTACTTATATATGTAATCTTTGATTAATTCTTGTTAAACTAAAAATTAATACAATACAATACTATTTATAAACTAAGGAAATATAAATATTATGTATAACAAAAAATAAACAAATATTGAAAGAAAAGCAAGGCCTATTGCAGAAAAATAATTAAATAAAAATAAGAGAAAGATTAACGGGGGTGTACTAAAATAAGAAAGGATACTAACTTTGATCCGTGGTAGCTCAGATGGTTAGCGCTCGTAGTAAATTTCACAGTACGCGAGCAACCCAGGCTCGATCCCCGCCGGCACCTGCTGGCTAATGTACCAAGTGCTCGGCGGTGAAGGAAAACATCGCGAGGAAACCTGCATGTCTGAGAAATAAGAAAAAGAATTCGAAGGCATGTGAAGTTCGCCAACACGCATTGGGGCAGCGCGGCGGACATTTCCTTGGCCTAAAACCCTCTCAGAAATGAGGGGCTGTAACTTTAACTAACTTATGCACGGCCGTAAAACATACATTACAGTGACCATAAATAAAAGGAGGAAGAGAGAGAGGTTAAAGAGACAAATAGTGTTCTTTAACCTGTTTCTTGAACAAATGTAAGGATTGAGCAGTTTTAACCGACTCGTGTAAAGAGTTCCGGAGTCTTAATATTGATTTAGTATTAATTATGTCTACTCCTGTCTTTTTCTATTGTCAATTAGTGTTTAAGCGTTACTTAATAAGGGCTAATAATCTACCGCTCACCAGATGTCGCTAGTTGACACTGAGGTGAAGGTTTTTTGTTACACAATGTCATTTAATTGCGAAGTTAGTTTTAAATTAAAGTTTATCAGTTTCTAGAGCATTATATTAACACAAAACAATGTCTCAGTGGTTTGCTCTTTAATTTTTTGTACAACTTTAACTCTTTTTTTAATTTTTCTGCTTTGATGAATGTCTGGTTTGGTTTATTTATTTTTAATCTAATTAATATAAAATATACCATCTGAGCTACCACGGCTCTGTGTTCTTTGTCTTAGTGTATTTATAAATTCATGATTAACGCTCTGAATGAATCCATGAATTGCGCAAACGTGTTTGGTTGCTATGTGTCTATTTGTATGAAAAAGCAATTTAAAGAATTAAAGAATAATATAAAATAGAAAAATATGCTAAACACCTGCCAATTTTATTGTTAAATTTAATGTGAATAATATTACATTAGTCATATATTTAAATTAGTTGCAAAATTATATATTTTTTTAATAATGATATAATCGGTTTTAATTATTCCATTAAACAGGTTATCAAATATCCCATGTGACCTCTAGACATCTACATCTATCATTAATTAAGAATTAAAGTGCAGATGCTTTGTCACCCCTGAGGACTAAGATGAAATGCCTCGTTTCCATTAAAAAGGGTCTCCGGTTCTCTACACTCACCATACGAAACACAGTAACGTTAAGCTGCTATTTTACGCTGGTATTCTTTGAGAGAGTGGTCCCCGGTCAAGAAGACCCATTCTTGCTACAACTATTTAGATATTTTTAATTATGATTGGCTCTATCATATATGACAGATGAAGATCACTCAAAATATTATTATAATTTAATGTATTTTATTTTATTTTGGCGGTGATGAAACATACTGATTGTAAATTACACGTGGTCAGACACGCTCTCGCCGAATACCAGCGTAAAATAGCGGCTGAATGCTGCTGTGTTTCGTATGGTGAGAATAGAAAACCGGAGACCCTTTTTAATGGAAATGGTGCATTCCATCTTAGTCCTCACGGGTAACTGTAGTTAGATTCTTAATCGAAGATAGACGTAAATGTCTGTGGACTATAGGCCGCTTACCATGTGGTGGACTATGTGCCCGTTTGTCACCCTTGTTCTATAAGACCACCAAGGTTACACATTCGCTCTGCACATCCGTGTTTATCGTCCACTGTCGCTACAATGTCCATGTTATTATTTATTTATGTAAATGAGACAGGTTGAAGTTCGTGTTGAATTTAATTTAGGCTCATCTAAATAGACTTCAATGTCTTTAGGGTTATTATACTACAAAAGTGTACATGATTGATAATAACCCCAATGAGGTGATCGCTACCATGCTGTTACTAAATGTTTTCATATTTAAATTTTTAAAATTATATAAATTAATTTAAAGAAATGTCTAGCTGGGTTTCTTGCTGGTTCTTCCCAGGACAGAGCTTTTGTCCATACCAGTAGCAACGCCTAAATGAATTTCAACAAGTATTCTTAGATCTATATTGAATAATAATGACTCTATTCTGTCGCTGTGTATGTTCGGATACGACTTAACATATTTCTAAATTTTTACACCGTTTGATTTTTGTCGTTGAGTTCTCTTTACGACTTTGTTTGTAATACGATAAAAAGACTATTTAAATTTCCGTAAACGGTTTGCCATGCATTGAAGTAATTGTATTGCACACTAGAACAGACACCGCCTACAAATACTGGGCGGCAGTGCGGGACTCGTGGAAGGAAAAGGTACTCTGTGCCACGTTTTTTATAGTACAGACTAAGTAAGTTTGCACACGTGATCTCTAACGCGGTTGTAAATAAGCAAGTCTCAGCTTTTTTTCTAGTAGGTACATGGTTAGTACTTCAATGTGCCCACGTGCCTTTTTTAACCGATTCAAAAAGGAGGAGGTACTCAATTCAACTGTATGTTTTTATGTGTGTTACCTCATAACTTTTTTCTAGGTGAACTAATTTCAATGATCCTTTTTTTATTTGAAAGCTGGTGATTCTCATGTAGTCCCATATAAATTTGGTCAAGGTCTAATTAGCAGTTTTTGAGTTGTACTTAATATTGCGTATTTATTTGACTTCGACAACATTGACGATGTTATCATTTTATTTATATATTGAAGTTGGTTGTACAGATTTTTAAACTTTTCCATTTATTTATTAACAAGTTTTTTTGACGTTAAGTCCTTGTTCCTAAATGATACATGTTGTGACGTGTTATGTTTTAGATATTATGCATTTTGCCCGACTAAGGGGAATATTGCTGTATGTTTCTATGTTCATCCGTAACTCACATAGATTTAGAAGACTTGATAACATAACGTTCGCCTACGACATCGCGTGGCTATAGGTTCGAATCAGTTTATGTATGTTGAACTGCCTCGTTGATCTAGTGATCATAAGCGCGACTACTAAACATGTGGGTTTGAATCCCGAATCTACCCAAAAATTCTGTTTTCCTGTCAAGAAAGAACGTAAAGCCGGTCTTCACCTGATCTCTCTCCGCTTATGTCGAATTTCAAACCCATCGAACTATGAGAGTGAGAGAATAGAGAGTGCACTAGTGCTTGTACACACACTCGTGCACTGTCCTGTCCTGTGCAGATGGCCAGTCTCCGTTGAGACTGGCTCGCTCTGACATATCACGATATTAGTACATAAATGTAACAAAAAACTATAAATGTTATTACCTCTCATTAAATGGTTCGTCACAATACTCGAAAGGCGGAATCACGAATCGAAGCTTGGAGCTCACGAATTTTTGTATTCGTTCTCCTAAAATCGATGATAAATATGCTTACTCATTAATATTATGAATACAGATTATTAATTTTCCTCAAAATTAAAAAAATAAGCATATTATGCAACAATTCCGCAATACTGCTTAGTTCGAAATATTTCAGCTAACCTAGAAATAACAAAATTGGGTTCTCGAACACTTACGACACTATAAGACGTTAGATAAACGATTGGTTCGACCCGGGGGTCGAACTTGTGAATGCGTTCATATTACCATAAATAACCTTACGAAATTGCCCCGTATTAACGAAATCCGAAAGTTGTGGTCCTTCTAAAACGTTTCTGAAACATATACGATACGGTTAGGTCACGATAGAATCCGTCTTAGTTTTATGGTAGTCATCTTGTTTTAACAAAATAAATCATCATTAAAATATTGAAATTTTTAATAAGAATGTTTATCGAACTAAAATTGAAAAGCTGTATATTTTATTTAGAAAAATATTTGAATCAAATCTACATATTTTCCATCAAATAATATAAGTGAATTTTAAATTAGAATTTTTACGTGGGAGAGTCAAGCTGCAGCTATATTATGTTTGCAGCACGAATGGGTCGGCTCAATCGGGGAAGGACCACGCTCTCACTGAATACCAGCGTAAAATAGCAGCTTAATGCTACTTAATTTCGTATTAGTGGGTGTAGAGAACCGGATGTATTTTTTTATTTTTTAACCCACGGGACTTTATGGATTAAATCTCTAGATATGGACCTTAATTCGATAAGTCTTATTTGTGACGTCATTTGGAGATGAAAGAAGGTTAAATCCCTTATTATTAAGATTTATAAATAGCAAAATAAGATTCAGAAAAGAACAATCGCGAAACGGTTTCAAGATCAGCAAATATAATATTATTCTCAAAATTTGGGAATTGAATTTAATTTCGCAATGTGGCCAGTGTTTTTATTTTACTGATCGGGTTCTAATAATGTACCAAACAAAACATAATCAGAAAACTTTGACATTAACAGTGATACTCTTTGATACTGATGTCGATGATTGTTATCTGTGTTCTACTTCACTCTACGTTTGTGGCTTTGTGATACACATGTTATCACATGATTTAATTTGATATAGTTATGCAAGAGGGATTACACCCACATGAAGCTATATATAGATATCATTGCTTGCTTATTTTGGATATGTTCAGTTTTTTTTTGTTATTTTGCTGCTAATCCGACTGCCGTAGAGGGCGGTATAAAATAAATATGTCAGACATGAACTCACTTGCAACTATTAACAATTTTCTTGTAACTATTTTATAAAAAATAACCTGAGGACTTTTTTGAGACACGCAACCAATTTTTAATGTATTTTTTAATAACCCTTGCTATAATGTTAATTTGTTAAAACTTATATGGGCTTTTAAGATCCAAGTGTGGGTTGATCCCTTTTGCATGACTACATCCAAATGTTTACTAGTTCCAATAAATGGAGATATCAGCCAAATGTCCAGGCCGCCCATTGCCTTTGTGTTTGATGAGTAGGCGTGGAGGATTAAATAATTTATATTATGACTAACAAGCAACAAGAGAGTCATTGAACGTATGTGTAAGTCTGTAACCTTAAAATAATTGAGCAATTTTGATTATCAAAGTGTAATTTGATACATTTTTTTTCGATTGCAGCCGGTCTGGGTGTTTTAAGCTATTAAGTTTTTCTATAAACTAATTCTCAATAGTAGCCTTTAACCAGGAAGTTGGCGGTGTTTCACACTTGTGTCTCGGAAAGTAGATAACGCCGTTGGTTCTGCCACTGATCTCTCACAGGTTGTGTCGGGTTGCTGTTCCATCGAATTATAAGAGTGAAGAAATAGAGATTTTTTACGTGGTAGAGCCATGCTGCAGCTATATTAATTGTATAGTATAACCACTGGGGAAGGACCATGCTCTCACAGAATACCAGCGTAAAATAGCAGCTTAATGCTGATGTGTTTCGTATGGTGAGTATAGAGAATCGGAGACTCTTTTACTGGAAAAGAGGCATTCCATCTTAGTCCTCACAGCTGAAAACGCATCTGCATTTTGATTCTTTATTGAGGATAGATGTAAATGTCTATTGGCCACAGCAACCACTAACCATCAGGTGGACTGTGTGCTCGCTTGTCTCCCTTATCCTATAAAAATAAGAAAAAACAAGAGAGTACACCTGTGCTTGCACATACACTCGTGCACTATAAACTTGTCCAGCGTGACGTGAAAATTTGGTCTGGAGGATATAACTATAATTTTAACCGAGATTGTAAACGAGATGGATTACCACCATTGCGCGGAAGTCACAGTTTATCCAGCCACCGTATGGCATGTACATTAGATAAGTACATTACATAAAAAGGTTTAATCTTGTAAGGCTTAAATATTTATTACAACAGTGACCTAACGGTTATATGTTACTGTGGTAATGGACTGGTACGGATTGCGAAACTAAAGAATCGTGAGTTCGAATACGCCTTTCTACCATCCCGAATTACACCTAACATAAGTAATTTATGCTTATTGAATCTGTTAACAAGAATATTGATAATAAAAAGAAAAAATAAAAAGGAAATTTTAAAATCTACAAGTTCTTAAAAAATTGGCAACCATCGGACGACTGCGAGTAACCGGGAAAAAAAAGAAATTAATTTAAAAACTTCATTAGCAATAAATTAATAAGTCAATTGGAATGTTTGATAAACTGTAATATGAAACCCGTTGCAATAAATTAAAAAAAATACAGGACCGTTCACAAATCTATCTGATCTGTTGGATATTAATGAAATTTATGAGCCATGTAGCCGATTCCATAATAAATAAAAAGAAAAGAACATTATCATTTAACATCATATTTATTCCTTTTTAAGCAATTTGCATAATTATACAAACGTAGCTTGTCCAAAAGAGCACAGATTAATATTTCAATAGCGTTTACAGAAGAAAAAAAACGGAGACCAGAGATTCGCAAGATTTGACTTACTTTTTTATTTCTTTTTATTATGTGACGTGGTGCCATGCTGCAGCTACATATATTATGGTTGTAGCACGAATGGGTCGGCCCAACCTGAGAGGGACCACATTCACAGAATACCAGCGTAAAATAGCAGCTTAATGCTGCTGTGGTTCGTATGGTGAGCTTTGAGAACCGAAGACCCTTTTTATCGGATATGAGGTATTCAACCTGACAACGCATCTGCATATTAATCTACGATAAATGTAGATGTCTATAGGCCACAACATCCACTATCCATCAGGTGAACTGTGTACTCATTTGTCACCGTTATGAATAAAAAAATAACTTTATGAACCGTATAATTAGTTAACTAGTATAGGTACAATAGGTAAATTGTACTTGTATATCATACATGTCACATCGACTTATTCCTTATTCTTATAACATAACAAAATTGCACCGCTAAATATAGACCTTCACCATAGATTAAGTATAAAAATAATTAAATACATCAATTATTTATCATGCCTAAGAAAGGTCGTAGACGTATTAAAAATAATAGGCAAACAATTACTTGTATCTTAAATACTTGTACTTACCAACGGTACAACTCTAGCCTTGCATTGCGTAATGAAGAAGTAAGCAGTCTCTGTCCATCGATTGTTGTTAATATTAAACTTGTTGCTGATCAATGAAATTCCAATATTTTCCACTAGTGTTGGGCTTATTAATTTACAATAAATATAACCGATCTTTTGTTCAAATATTTTTTTAAATATTATTAAAGAAAACTAACATGGCTTTAAAAACTATCGAGGTATGTAAATACTTAAGTTACTCAACAAGCTTCCTACGTCATGGTTCCCGCCAAATTTTTCCACTAGTGTTGGGCTCATTAATTCACAATCAATATAACCGATTTTTTGTTCAAATATTTTTGTTATATTATTACAGAAAACTAACATAGCTTTAAAAAATATCGAGATATGCAAATACTTAAATTACTCGACAAACTTCCTATGTCATGGTTCCCGCATTATTGCGAGACATCCAATTAAAAATATTATAATTATTTAGCTCATATTTATTTAAAAAAAAACATACAAGATTGTAGTTTGATTGATATTAAATATAAAATATCGAAGAAAGAACAGCTAACAATAAATATTGTAATATGACATTAATAATTTTTACTCAAAAACATACAATGCTTAAATTATTCAAATTTGACAACAAGCCGTCCACAGATCTCTTGTTCAAATAACATATTGTTTAAAAATGTATTTGATTATGATAATTAACATTTGTAGATCATTTTAACATACTACGATTAAAGTAAATGCGAATTAAAAGAAATGTAAATTTAAATAATGGGTTTGGCATAATTTTTATTGACACAGCTTGATTGTATTGAGCGTGAAAACGTCGAGTATGAATAAATAGATAAACGTTTGGAGATGTATGTTTATTTTAATTATAAATTGTAGCAAAAAAATTAGCTAAGATCTTAAACTGTATGTTATAACTGTAAAAGGATATTGCACACTATAATTCCTCAGAAACGGCCAATGATAAACAAGGTAACTTTTGTACCGTATTTTTGTATATGTCGAGATAGATTGTCATGTCAAAATAGAATGTGTGCACTGCATTACTGAATTGATAATTCACCGAAACGTTTATCAGCAGCTATTTGTTATTCACACAGGAGTCTGCGCTACACCTCGAAGCCTAATTAATTAAGTTTCTGACCTAGCCCTGTTCCTTAGACCCTGCTTCACTTATGATGATCATACCGACAAGTATGGCAAGGAAAAAATATTTAGGACTTTCCCTAAGTTGCATCTTACAACACTGATAGATAAGTCTTTTGTACATATACCACACATATTTTTATTATTGTTGTAAAAAGAAAAACCGTATATTTCTTTGCGTCGCACTTTGTACATCACTACTCATAACGTGTAATTATAAAATTTTTACAAATATTTTTGCAACTCTATTGCTTGTCAGTGGCAAATAATTAAGTATTAAGAAGATAAAATAAATGTCAAGGTTTATATTAACACATAATTTTTTTATTGTTTCAAAGATCTTATGTTTTTTTATTGAACTAGAAGCTTCCCTTAGTATAAATAAATATGGTTAACACACACTAGTATATACGTGAAATCCCTAATTTAAAATAGTTGTCATCGATAAAAACCTGTCTAAATTAGAAAGGGCTAGGCGTTATCATCACTCGTAAGATAGAGAGATTTACTACCTAGGGCTTCATCACCACTTACTATCAGGTGAGATTGTAGTCATGTATATAATAAGTAAGAAACCGTAACTGTGAACTCTATTGCGGTGCTTATAGCGTTGCCAATACCAGCAGCTAAATACAAGTATTGATGACCGGTAAAAACAAAACAAAAAAATAGATGTTGGTGGAAATAGATTAATGATAAGTCATCGCGCGCTCTGCGATGACTTATTATTAATCTATGTTGGTGGAATTCGGTCTGCTCTCATTATCGTCTTCTTTTTTGGTGACTTAATGTACGTAAATTTTTTTTTGTATATACCACATGCGATTTTAATAAAATTTGAAACAACTTTATTAAATGTATTCTGAAGAAACCAACACAAAAATTTCTAATTAAAAATTAGGATTATTGGATACGTCGTATGAATTTAAACTTTTGTAATCTGGTGTAATGCAACTGGTGTATATTAAAAAGAAAAAAGAAAAATCGCGGGAAGCAATCCGAATGTCAATGTCAAACGAATTGTATTTCTATTGAGATTCTAACTATGACTTATATAGTCAATGTTCTGAATAAAGTTCTGAATCTTGATTTTTTAAATTCCTCATTGTAAATTACAATATTTGAGGTTGAAACATACAATTGCTCCTGTGCAAACAGTGCTTGGCGCCCACTCATACCTTTTGGTTTATGTCATCGCTTTCGTTGGGTAACCTTGCGGGGCCCACGCGTTTCAAGCCCACTTTAATCGTTTTGAATCCATTTAAATGCTTTAATATAGGGTAATTGACAGACAATCGCAAAAATACTTTAAATGTTCTTAGCAACAACAATATTTAGAGAGGTCAACTTATCTAATGAAATTTCTTTTCATTCGACTGTCCCAGAAGGAATCTCACAGAATAGTAGCGTAAAATAGTAGCTCAATGCTGCTATGTTTCGTATAGTGAGTGTAGAGAACCGAAGACTCTTTTTTACTGGAAACGAGTTCTTCCATCTTAATCCTCAGGAGTGGAAACGCATCTGCATTTTGATTCTTAATTTGATAGATGTAGATGTCTAAGGCACAGCATCCACTTCTCATCAGGTGAACTATGTGCTCGTTTGTCACCCTTATTTTATATACAAAAAATAGGGTAATGTATATCGAATTTATCTATGTATGTGTGTCTATTTCTCTGGCACGCTCTGCAGCTTAAACGCCTTGATGGATTTTAATATAAGTTGTGTCATTAGATTCGTCTAAATTGTGGAAGTGATATAGGGTATGGCATTTTTTCTTTTTAGAAAAACTTTTTTCACGCAGTTGGGTTTTTCAAATTACTGTTTATTACTTTGAGCTTGTTACCTCTGCACATTCATAACAGGACTCTTATTCTCCTCATGAGTCTGTGGAGTAAGCAGCAGTACTTGCACTGCTGTGACTGGTCTGAAGAGTGTAGATTGCCTGTATTATTACAGGTGATGAAACATTTCATCTTAGTCCTCAGAGGTGAAAACGTATCTGTAGCTTTCTTTGTTTAAAATTGGGCTACAGGTGTCCCTGGACTGTAAAGCCAATAACCATCAGGTGAACTGTAAGCTCGTTTGTCACTTGTTTTATAAATAAAATAACGTTTCGAGGAGGTCTTCCGTTGTCCTCCCCAATTGCTTGGGTATAATTAATATACTTGGCTGGCGGATCACTGAACGCAGTAGCAGATGACTTGCACCTTAGATTCTGTACTCCACCGTCGGTATGGATATTTATAATACATGTTTTTTTATATAGGATAGGGTGACAAACGAGCACACAGTCCACCTGATGGTAAGTGGTTGCTGCGGCCCATAGACATCTACATCGATCCTCTATTACAAATCAAAATGCAGAAGAGTTGTCACCCGTGAGGACTAAGATGGAATGCCTCATTTCCAGTAAAAAGGGTCTCCGGTTCTCTACACTCACCATACGAAACACTGTTAAGCTACTATTTTACGCTGGTATTCTATTCTGTGAGAGCGTGGTCCTTCCCCGGTTGAGCCGACCCATTCGTACAACAACTATACTACTTATAGCTGCAGCATGGCTCTACCACGTGCATACCACGTGCATAACGCATGTGTTAATTATTGAATGATAGTTTGCCATCTGTCGGAGGCGAAAAGTAATTTCTGACCTTTGTTGTCGTCTCTCATGACACCCACGCTATATGCGTGGTTCTTTGTCAAGCTGACACATTCGAGATCCAGCCATTACACAGCTGCAACGTATCTTTATCATGTAAAAATGCTTAAGGTCTAGGTATCAGCAACTAAAATACTTTCTTGAATGGTATTATCAGTCTACTATCGTCGATTCAAAGAACTGGTCTTCTTGATAATTACGTACCTAATAAAGGTAAAATCGCAAGTAGATACTTTTAAAGATTTAGTAGAAAATAAGTATATATTAGTTATATATATATATTACTAATATATACTTATTTTAGAGGTGTTATATATAGAAATAAATGCTTGTCTTTTAATTAATTCTATCTTAAACATTTAAAAATAGAATGTTTATCTCACTCAACTCAACTTTTAAAAGACTTGACCGTGGAAGGGTTACGCCCACACAGTCTACCAACGTGAAAAGCAGAATAAAAAATGCTGCTGTATTTTATAAGGTGAGTGACGATTACTGGAGTTCCTATTTGCTGGTAATAAGGTATTCAATTTTATTGCTTAGAGGTCCAACGTATTTGTATTTTGATTTTTAATCGAGGATAGATGTGAGTGCCTATGGGCTGTATCAAGCTACCATTAGGTAGATTGTGTGCTCGTTCGTCATCAATATTTTTATTTAAAAGACACTTTTTACGACAGTTCCATCTGAAACTAATTAAATATAGCATACAGATTAGGCAAAGTGGGTACTCAAGTTGTGCCCAAGCACATAAAATGTTAAATTGTATTACACTAAAATGGCGATTGCCGCCTACAGGTATTTGGGGCCAACTAATGTAGGTACTAAATGATTAATATGTAAACTAAATATTAATAAATATTGTATAATATATAGAAACACCTACCATATAAATATTGAATATAAAACACTGTGCGGTACATAATATGTTGTAAGTCGCTTAATAAGTCTATTAAAAGTTGTCACAATTATTGTTTAAAAGTCCAGCTTTGTTTCTTGCTGGTTCTTCCCAGGACACGTTTTTCCGAATCATTGTTAAAAATATAAATGACTTTCAATAAGCATTACTTGTGATCTACAATATATATTGAATAAACTAATTTATATTCTATTCTATTCTATTGAGAATTGCGATAATAAATGCATTAGTCGCCAGTGTTACTATACAACACTGGCGTCAAATGGATTTGTTTATGTCTAGTAGTAATAGTTATCGGCTATGTGAGCTCGATAGGTCTTTCACCTTATCTCATTCGAATGCCATCCTTGACGAAGCTGGAGATAACGTTAGAAAAGGTTTAGGATTTACAGATGACAATCAGACAGTAAAAACAGTAGCATACGTGGCTTGAGCTGCTTGAGCTAAATATGCTGCACCGCACCCACCCTCCCCCTGATTTCCGAAAGTATCTTTAAAATATTTTTTATTAATTTTTTACGTGGTAGAGCCATGCTGCAGCAATATTGTTGTAGCACGAATGGGTCGGCTCGACCGGGGAATGAACACGCTCTCACAGAATACCATCGTAAAATAGCAGCTTAATGCTGCTGTGTTTCGTATGGTGAGTGTAGAGAACCGGAGACCCATTTTACTGGAAAAGAGGCATTCTACCTTAGTCCTCACGGCTGACAACGCATCTGCATTTTAATTCGCAAATGAAGATAGATGTAGATGTCTATGGGCCACGGCAACCAATTACCATCAGGTGGACTGTGTGCTCGTTTGTCACCCTTATTCTTTAAAAAAAAATGAAATCGGCAAAAGTCTTTTTGTACAGACTATCTATAGTTCTAGAACTTCTTATATTTTATATTTTGATAAAAAAGCCTATTCTGTAAAATCTACTTTTATATTTTTCCAAAAAAAACCAACATTACATGTAAAACTTTCCGTGGCTTTGAAAAATTATTGAAGTGTAAGTTACTCAACAAAATTCTTACGTCATGATTCCCGCCAAATTCATAATATGTAACAGAAGCTTGTTAAAAATGTTATTGCGAGACACTTCAATTAAAAATAATATAATCATTTATCCCATCTTCATTTAAAAAAAAACGTAGAAGATTATATTTTGATTGATTTTAATATGAGATATCCTAGAAAGAGCAGCCACAAATAAATAATGTAACATGAGATAACTATTAACTATAATATATAAAACATAAAACACATACTCGTATATAGCAGACCGCAGCAAATTTTTTATAGAATAAGGGTGACAAACGAGCACACAGTCCACCTGATGGTAAGTGGATGCTGTGGCCCATAAACATCTACATCTATCCTCGATTAAGAATGACAACGCATCTGTAGCTTTCTTTGTCAATCAAAATGCAGATGCGTTTCATCCCTGAGCACTGAGATGGAATGCATCATATCTAGTAAAAATAGTCTCCGGTTCTCTACACTCACCATACGAAATACAGCAGAATTAAACTGCTATTTTACGCTGGTATTCTGTGAGAGCCTGGTCTCTCCCGAATTTCCGATACATTCCGATCGAGCCGACCCATTCGTGTTACAACCATTGAGTTTTATGTACTGTGTAGTACATATATATCGATGGTTACAACCATAATATAGCAGCAGCATGGCTCTATCACGTTAAAAATAAACCTTGACAAATATTCCTCCTGATGTAATATATAGGGGAGGCCTATTTCAACAGTGGACTTGACTGTAATTAGTTAATGAATTGTACTGTAAATACTTAGTTGCTTATAGGATTGAAGTTAAATTTAAATTAGGTAATGCTAAAAGAAATTTTCAACAAACAAAAATGTCACTTTGTATTACAACTTTATTACTCATTTATGTTTTTGTACCTACTAAAACGCATTCCTCGAAATTTAAGCTTTATTTTTGAGACAGAAAGATCTATTTTACACAACGATGTGAAGAAATGTAATATGCAAAACATTCTGTTTAATATTAAAGTATGCGGCCTTGAACTATAGATGGTTGTATTTGAAAGCGATTAGTTTTTCTTTTCTTTTTATTTTATATTATTCCAGTCAGGTGTTTGTAGCGATATGTCTTAAAATCACCAATTAACATTTGTATATTTAATCTGTGACATTAATTTAATATAATAAAGTTGATTTTAAAATTGATTCTTTACGTGGTAGAGCCACGCTGCAGCTATATTATGGTTGTTGCACGAATGGGTCGGCTCCACCGGGGTAGAATACCAGCGTAAAATAGCAGCTTAATGCTGCTGTGTTTCGTATGATGAGTGTAGAGAATCGGAGACGCTTTTTACTGGTAACCAGGACTGTGTGCTCGTTTGTTACTCTTAATCTATAAAAGTAGATTATAATAATTAAATATTACGCTCAAATTAGCTTTAGTTTTAGGTTTCTTTCACGCTATGAGCACGAGAGAATTTCTTTTTGCAAAATTATAAACAATTATATTCAATATAAACAAAAGCAATGCCGGAGTAATTCATAGTATAAAATGTCTTTCGAAAGGGCCATTGCGTGAGCACGAATGTCACACAATATCATCGAAATGTCTTTCTATTGCATAAACATTTATAACCTTAAGGGCCGGTTTTAAATAATCAGATATAATAAGTTATTCATAGGATAAAAATCAAAATAAAAATGTTTGCTATGTGAATAAAATATTTTTAAGTTTTATATTTAGTTAAATTAAAATTGATTTGATGAATAATTTTTATCTGACAGTTGAAAAATCAGATATTTTCCTTATCTATCAAGAACGTTATAAGTCAGTACACAAACAGTAAAAACACCTGATGGTGACACAGAAATGTCTATGGTAGACCTCATAGACATCTCTGAGGTCCTAGTCGTCCTTCTTACGTCAGACCTAAATGCCCAGACTGTGAGAAGAGAGAAATCTGTTCTGGTTTTGAAATCGTCAATCTGTCTCCCAAGCATACGGCGATTAGAGCAAACTCATTCCATAATTAAAGAGGTCATTAAACTTTACTACTGAATAAATATTTCGTCAACTGGGGCCTTGTTAATAAGTATGATCCCATCTCAAACATTAAAATAATATAGTTTGTTTTGTTTCAGAACAATGAAGCCACTACTACGAACAGTGGCGGCAATATGCCTCATTCTTACCACACACGCTCTCCCAGAGAACATCGAGGATGTTAAGGAGCTACCGCAGAGTAAAGAGCCGGTGGTAGAGGCCGAAGAATCAGCACCTCAAGCGAGAGCAGAGCGCTGCACCTCTTGTTCCTCCACTATTAACCTGAGTTCTAAGTCGCCACAGGATATTATTGCAGCGCTGCAAACGCTTCCTGGTGGCGCAGTACACACGCAGCAATCTTTCGAGGGCTGCTCGAGTAGCAAGGGCTGCGCTGGCATTAAATACCAAGACGGTAAAGTCACTAATAAGTTTGGAAACTTGAACGCGTTTGGTGGAGAAAATGCTTTCAAAGCCGGTTCGTCTTTCGGTAGCAATTTGCTCAACGGTCAAATTTCCAACAAACCGTTCTGGTGGATGGGCGACAACTCACCCTTCAATAATTTAAACTCCGGTAATTTCGAAACTAAAACCTCGAGTTCAGGTTTTACCAGTAACAGCGGAGGTAAAGGACAATCGACATACGAAACTTCGTCATCCTCTTTCCAGTCAAGTCAGGAAGGAGGAATTGACGTTGCTAACAATCCATTCCTCAATGGTAACATTAACTTTGGACAATCTGGTTTCGCGGCTGGTCAAGGCAGTGGGTTCGCCTCTGGCTCTCAAGGCGCTGGTAGCTCCTTCCAGAGCGGATTCGGTACTGGACAATCCACATACTCCGGAAGTGGCAGTAACAAGTTCTCCGGAGCAGGCTACACCGGTTCTTCACCCAGGCCATTCGCAACCAGCACTGGCTCCAATGTGAACCTGATACAGAACACACAGAAAGTGAACGAGTACGACTTTGATCAGACACAACAGGCTGTGAACGGGGACATATTCAGCGAAACCTCGAACGTCAACATCCAAGGACAGACCGACGGGGACCTGCAGCAGACTTGCACCGGTCAGGGCTACGTCTGCGTCCTCAAGTCTCAGTGCATCAATGGAATTGTGAACACCAACGGCGCTGGTATTCTCCAGACTAGAGACAAGGTATGAATTTCATAATACATTTGACGTGCACATTTCTTAAGATGAATTAATGGGGGTTAATATTCTTAGGCTCACCAGATGTCGCTAGTTGCAACTAAGATAAACTTATTTATTACACAGATGGTCACAGTGTCATTGCCATTAAAAAGTTGTATTATAAATAAAAGTTTTTCGGTTTCTAGCACAAAACAATGCCTCAGCGCTGTATTTCTTATTTTTTAGGGACACATTTTTAACTTTTTTTAATCTTCTACATTTAGCAATATCATTAGCTTGGTTTTTTCATTTCTTATCTAACTAATATTCTTCCTACTTCCTCCGCTATGAAATCCGTCAAATATTTCACCTCATTCCAGTGGCGCCGCCCTGATGGCTAAGAAATCGTGGAATAAATTTACATTTTAAATAATAATAGCATTTCTTTGTTATCTTTTGAAATATTTACTAAACATTGCCAAAATACCGACGAGAGCATCGCACCTGGTCAACTGTCCTTGCATTCCTAACTCTTTATGGTGTAATAAGTATAAAAGAAACGATTAAGTTTCAATACAAAAAGGTCACGCGTGTTTGACTTCATAAATGTCATAATCAGCCGTGAAAAGGTCGCCATATTTAAAATGCGCCATCTTTGATTCGACGACTTAAAAATATTACTTATATTATTGACATATTTCTGCAATGGACTCGCGGCGGTGGCGGAGTACAAAGATAGCAATCTAGAGAAATGACTAATGTATTTTGAAATGATACATCTTGCGAAAATTAATCAACAATAGGCGCTAAAAGGTGACGATCTCTGTATTAATAGGCTGTGTTCTCAGACCAATAAAGACAGAACACTCTTACTGTACTCTTATTGTAAGAACACGCACTTGATAGAATAGGTACATAATATATAGGATAGGGCTTTGATATGCTGTATTTTATCTTACTGTATGTATGTAGATAAATATGCGCATTTAAAAGGAATACCCGTGATAATGACGGTGATAGATACTGCAAATTATTTTATTCGTTTTGGTACCTTTGGTCAACTTACTGTGAGGAATTTAATGATAAACTACAATAGAAAATGTTTTTTTTAAATTACTTGACGATAGCTAAAGCCAAAATCTAATCGTTCGAATCTATAATAAATAAAAACACAAAATTTTAATAACCGTGAATAGTGTTGCAACTGCAGAACTCTATGTTTGGAATAGTAATTGATTATTATTTGCATATTTTTTACTTTTGGTTTATAGTTCGTAACTGGAATTCACACGTAAACAATTATGTGCCAGCCTGTTTTAAAATAAACATTATTTTGTGTTTTCCGAAGCTTTGCGAGCACTTTTCTATACGTGGTAAAGCCATGCTGCAGCTATACTAGTAGTATAGTTGTAGGACGAATAGGTCGGCTCGATCGGGGAAGGACCACGCTCTCACAGAATACCAGCTTAAAATAGCAGCTTAACACTGCTGTGTTTCGTATGGTGAGTGTAGAGATCCGGAGACCCTTTTTACTGGAAAAGAGGCATTCCATCTTAGTCCTCACGGGTGACAACGCATCTGCATTTTGATTCTCAAACGAGGATAGATGTAAATGTCTATGGGCCACAGAAACCACGTACCATCAGGTGGACTGTGTGCTCGTTTGTCATCCTATCCTATAAAAAAAACTGTAGGAATGCTAAGAATTTGACATTTTGTTATTGAACAGAGCTCAAGTACAAGGTAGCCTGGGTTTTCTTTCTTTTGAGAGAAACATGATTGTTATTTAGTGACGTATAAGTGATTAAATAAAAGCGATCACCGAGATATGCACGCAAAGAATTGGGTAGTGCACGATTGAATAAAAAAGTGAATGTGTTAGGGTGAGTGTGGACGCGTGGACAGGAGGGACGATATAACTCTCCTGCAAGTCGAACACACGAGATGCCTAAGACCATGTCCAGGCGGACATCTAAGCAGAAACGAAGTCCTACCACTTAGTAACATACAAGTTCATACTAATGTTGCAATTGTAGTCAATCCATCATTAGATATTGCTTATACTCCTACAGGCCATTCGCTATTGAGATATCGGCAGTACTTGCTTTATATGCACGAAAAAACCTACTTTAATAATTATTAAAGACAGAGGCTTTATCCGAACCAGTGGTCAAGCTTAACGTTGACTTTCAATAAGTTTTCTTGTAATTTACATTAAATGAAGATAATTCTATTCTATTCTATTATATAGTATCAATAAAATGTTACACCTTAACATAAAGTGTTACACCTTAAAGTAAAAGCGAAGGTGAAACGTCTTAAATATGTACAGTCATTAAATTGGTATTTATAGTTGGTATTTGTATTATATCGATAGAATAGGTGGGCATTTAATTGTTAGTAGGGATGTCGAAATACAAAACTGCAGGCTTGTCAACACTTACGTCATGTAGGTGGCTCTGGGAGACTTGTAAGACTTTGTATGTAGTGAAAATGAAAAATGAAAAATATGTTTAATTTTTTTTAATAACTTTTTTATTAAGAATTTTGGCTTGGATACTTGCCCTTTAAACCATGTCTTAATTTTCTGTATCATGTGATAATGATCCTTTATAGTACACTGCTTCACAATATGTTGCGTCACATTGCGTAGTTTTTGGGATATTTTGAGGGCGACTTGAGCAAGCCGATAATTGACGATAGTATCTCAAGGCGCCTAAGCAGGCAGACACCTTATCTTGAGATTCACATCTCTTCAAACCATTATTTAAACAATAATACAGGAGCAGCGATCCGCCGCCGGTCAATTTCCCGCCAAACTGCAATATTTATTTCTACAGCTAAGGTGGTAAAGAATATCATATACTTACATTATAAGATAATAAAATAGAAGTAAAATTGTCTTTTTTCTCTAGATCTAAATCTCACAATATAGCGTCTGGTTGTTGCCATATAGAATTTTTATTAATTTCATGTCTTTAGTGATACTCACAAGATTGAGACAAATCGATTAATGTTTAAATCTAGTCCAGTTCAATCCCCAGAAGACACAAGTTTGCGCGTTTACTGCTAAAAAGAACCCCTTTGTCGTATCCCCTCAGTTTCAAGGTACTCCGCTTGTTGCCTCAGCCAGTATCGGAATCCTTGGTGTCAACATATCGAGTGACGTGCAGTTTCGTGGTCACTTGGAAGATAAGGCCAAATTGGCCTCTAAAAAACTTGGCGTGCTCAGCACAGCGGGACAGTATTTCATGCCGGCACAACGCTTGCAACTTTACAAGGCGCAGGTTCGGCTTCACATGGAATACTGTTCCCATCTCTGGCTCTCCAGTGCCAGCTCCTTCCACTTGACCACATCCAGCGCAGAGATGTTCGAATCGTCGACGACAGAGTTCTTTCCGATCGGCTTGACTCACTGGCACTGCGTAGAGATGTTGCAGCTCTTTGCCTATTTTATCGCGTCTATCACGGGGAGTGCTCTGAGAAATTTTTCGGACTAATTCCAGCCGCTCAATTTCACCATCGCACATCGCGACAAAACTTTTTCTTCCTGGCACAACTTCCTTGTGGATTCGATTACCACCAGCAATTTTTCCGGACCGATATGACTTTGGGACTTTCAAGAAAGGAGCCTATTCCTTTTTAAAATGCCGACAACGCATCTGCAATCCCCCTGGTGTTGCAGTTGTTCATGGGCGGCGGTAGTCACTTACTATCAGATAAGCCGCATGCTCGTTTACCCCCTCGCCTATAAAAAAATGTAAGAATCATCGAAATCTGCCCAGGCGTTTGATCTGTAGTACGCCACAAAGGGACATAGATAGATGTGTCAAAACGAACGAACAGACACACATACATACAGAAACGTACGTACCAGCTAAATATGTTAACCTTGTGTTAGGATTTGCCCATAAAGAGCTGAGGTCTTGATATTAAAAAGGTGATGTCAAAGGTTAGATTGTAATCGGCTTGAATGATTTATATTTCGCCTGTATAGGTCATGATAATGTATTAGTATATAATAGTCAAAGTATTTTATAAAATTAATAGTCAAAGTATTTATTGGTAGTGGTAGAGCCACGCGGCAGCTTTTGCTGTCGCACGGATGGGCCGGCTCGAACCGGGGTGGTATCACGACCTCACAGAAAACCAGCGTGAATTAGAGGTTTACCTCTGCGTTTCGCTTGGTGAGTGCAGGTGGCCGGAGGCCCTTTTTACTGGAAATGAGGCATTCCATCTTAGTCCTCACGGGTGACAACGCATCTACATTTTGATTTGTAATAGAGGATAGATGTAGATGTCTATGGGCCGCAGCAACCACTTACCATCAGGTGAAATGTGTGCTCGTTTGTCACCCTTATCCTATAAAAAAAATATACTATTGCTTTCTGGATCTCGACAACGGCGCCACCTACCGGAACCAATTATGAATCTAAACCATACTCGAATCAACTTAATCACACACATAAAATTTCATCAAAATCGGTCCAGCCGTTTAGGAGAAGTTCAGTCACATACACACGGACAGAAGAATTTTGTATATAATTATACATATAAATCGTCCTCTTGAACTATTCTGTCTATTGATGAAAACTGCATTAAAATCTGTTATGCAGCTTAAAATATCTAAGCGTACAGACGGTACTTTGTTTTATACTATGTAGAGAAGCTTGACAAACGAACACACAGTCCACCTTTGCACGAGTTTCGCAATCCGTACCAATTCATTACAACAGTAATCTATAACCGTTAAATCACTAATAAATATTTAAGCCTTACAAGATTAAACATTTTTATGTAATGTGCTTACATGCTATACGGTGGCGGATAAATTAAGACTTCCGCGCAATGGTGGTACACCATCTCGGTTAAAATAATAGTTATATCCTCCAAACCAAATTTTCACGTCACGCAGGACAGGATTAGTGCACGAGTGTATGCGCAAGCACAGGTGCATTCTCTTTTGTTTCTTTTTTCTTATAGTATAGAATAGAATAGAATAGAATAGAATAGAATGATTTTTATTCAATATGGATTATTACATAATACTTATTGAAAGTCATTATTTTATTTACCACTGGTTCGGAAAATACCTCTGTCCTGGGAAGAACCAGCAAGAAACCCAGCGGGACTTTTTTTTTTAAACATAATTTCACTTAACAATAATTTTGATTATACAATTTTAAATGAATTTTCATAGAACCAGCATGGTGGCGATCACCTTATTCCCAGGGGTTATTTTCACTCATGTATTCCTTGATATTATAATAACCCTTTTTGTACAGTTTTTCTTTAATAAAACTTTTAAACTTGTTTATTGACAAACTTTGAACATGTTCTGGGATTCTGTTGTAAAAGCGTATACATTGCCCCATAAATGAATTACTAATTCTGTGGAGTCTTGTAAGTGGCATTACAAGCTTATGTTTGTTCCTAGTGTTTAAGGTATGAACATCCTTATTCTTATTAAAGCTATTTATGTTTTTATGTACATACATTACATTTTCATAAATATATTGCGATGCCAAAGTTAATATGTTTATTTCTTTAAATTTTTCTCTAAGGGACTCTTTACAATTTAGATTATAAATCGCCCGTACGGCTCTCTTTTGCAAAACAAATATAGCTTCAATATCAGTCGCATTACCCCATAGCAAAATTCCATAAGACATTACGCTATGAAAGTAACTAAAATACACTAACCTAGCTGTCTCAACATCTGTGAGACTTCTAATCTTTCTTACAGCATATGCTGCAGAACTAAGTCTGCTTGCTAATTTAGATATATGGGGGCCCCATTGAAGTTTCGCGTCAATAGTAATACCGAGAAAAACAGTGGTATCCACAAGACTCAACTCCTCCCCATTTAAGAGCACATTGGTTTTCGAATGTTTTACATTAGGTATTGTAAATTTAATACATTTTGTCTTATTGCCGTTTAAGAGCAAATTGTTGGCGTTAAACCAATGTACTAGTTTCGATAGAGCATTATTTACATCGTCATATTTAATTGACTGCCGTTTCAGTTTGAAAATTAAAGAGGTATCGTCAGCAAATAATACTATATCGTGATTGTCCCCTACAAGATAAGGTAAGTCATTAATATAGATTAAGAACAGGAATGGGCCAAGAATCGAGCCCTGAGGAACGCCCATTGATACTACCGATCCGGAGGAACATTTACCATTAATGACGACTTTTTGAGTTCTGTTACTTAAATATGAAGTAATAAGTTTAAGCGCCAAATTTTTTACACCGTAATGTTGTAGTTTCCTGATTAATGTATCATGATGAACACAATCGAAAGCCTTGGAAAGGTCACAGAAAATACCTAAGGCATCTTGTGAATTCTCCCAGGCATTAAAAATATATTTCATAAGCTCAACACCGGCGTCAGACGTCGAGCGACCCCTTGTAAAACCAAATTGATTTTTATGAAGTAATTTATTTGTATTAAAAAAAATTAACAATTGATCCAAAATTATTTTTTCAAAAATTTTACTGAGAGTTGGTAGTACAGAAATAGGTCTATAATTAGCGGGGTCCAATGTACTACCAGATTTAAATAAAGGTATTACTTTACTATACTTCATTAAATCAGGAAACACACCAGAATCGATACAAGTATTAAAAATAATAGCAAGATGAGGTGCAATTAAATCTATTATGGACGTAATCACTGTAACGGAAATCCCCCACAAATCTGCGGTTTTCTTTACATCAATGGTTTTGAAGTATTTTACAATATTATGCGGTAATACTTTTTCAAATCTAAATTCTTTTAAACAGGTATTAACATTCTGTTTAAGTAATGATTCGGCGACAGTTGGAGAAGCATTCAATGACTCTGTTGTCAAGATAGGAACATCAGTGAAATATTTCTCAAACACCGCTGCAACTTCTTGATTTGATTTAGTCAATTCATTATTAATTTTTAATTGATAGTTTGAATTACGAGGTTTCTCATTACCGGTTTCGCTGTTAATTATACTCCACGTCATTTTAATTTTATTCTTAGCTGCCTTAATTTTGTTACTAATATGTAATGATTTGGCTGTGGAGCAAACTCTTTTAAACATTTTAGAATAATTTTTTACATATTCTTTAAAAGCATCGGAAAGATTATACGATCTTTCATGGTAAAGGTCATATAACCTTCGTCTGCTTTTATAAATTTTTAACATATTACTTCTAAATCTCTCCAGGCGTTTTGCATTAATAGGAACAAACACAATTTTCTCATTTACCTGTTTTTTGTGCATATAAGGTAACGAAACCAGTTGTCCACAGTGATCTGAACTAAGTTTTTGAATTATTGATTTGTTGATTGGTACAACACCTGTAAAAATATTATCAATACAAGTTGCACTACACCCTGCAATACGTGTAGCTTCAAAGAATAAATTATTAAGATTATAGGATTTGAACAAAGAACAGAATTTAATACTGATGGAAGAAGTTTCCAGGAGATTGATATTAAAGTCTCCACACACTACAAGAGATTTATTCTGTTTATTAAGCTTAACTAAAACTTCTTCCATAATTTTTTCAAAAGTATCATAACTTGAACATGGGGGTCTGTAAACACTGACAACAATAAGGTGCTCAAGCTCAACACATGCCATTTCTACAGTACGCTCAACAGAGAGGCTCACAATGTCTTTACGTTCTTTACATGATAAGGACTTATTAGCTAATATTAAGGAGCCACCACGTAATTTAGTATCTCTATTGAACGAACTGACCACCTGGTGATTACTGAAATTAAATATGGAGTTGTATTCTTTCAACCAATGTTCTGTAATACATAAAATATTTATACTGTTACTATTTAAAAATAATTCAATTTCTAATTCTTTGCCTAACATACCTTGTATATTTTGATGCACCAGGTTGATACAGTTTTTATTATTTTTATTTTGTAAAATTGCATAATTATGTATTGGTAAGTTGCATTCTAAGCTATTTAAATTATCTTTGCTAGAGATTACCTCTATTGTCTTATTATCTAATTTAAATTACTTGGAACTGGTTCCAAATCAAATGTAAAATTATTTTGTTGCTCAAAAGAAGCAGGTGTCAAGGTAGCCAAATCATTGGCTGAGTTAAAATATAAATAATAAGATAGCGTATCTGCTACCAGTCTTAAACTATACTTTGATAGGTAATACCTATCTCTTGTCAAAAACTTCTTAGTTAAATTATTAATATCAATTAAATGAAATTTATCATTATTATTCTTACAATTAAATGTCAAATTTAAGTTATTGTTACATGTCAAGTTATGCATCATTAAATTTAAATTATGTCTTAGTTTATTTTCCTGTGGCCACCCCTCTATATAAGGCAATGTAAACAAGATAACTTTAACCACATTTATGTTATTGAGATATTCAATATATTTTAATAATTGATTCTTTTAATAATTAATAATAATTGATTCTATAGGATGACAAACGAGCACACAGTCCACCTGATGGTAAATAGATGCTGCGGCCCATAGACGCCTACACCTATCGTCGATTAGGAGTCGAAAGGCAAATACCAGATCGTGCCTACCTTGTACAAAAAAAGTCAAAATATGAAAAATAATCTAATTAATTTTGAAGATTTTTGTGATAAATCGTTATTTTGTACAACTTGCGGTAAAATATAATTTAAAAGAAAGGAATTCATTATTATTTACAGCTACAGACCTTTCTAATAACATCTGCGTTTCTTTGTACTAATAAGTACATACGTACGCATAAAATATCAAACAATACATATTTCTATTAAAATATATTATAAGCCTTTGTCACACCGGTTTTTTTTTTATTTATATAGTTGATAATTTATGGTCCAGCCGTTGTCGTAAAATTAGTTACTAATCTTTAAATATTTACACCTTCGTCAGACACATCTCATAATATGTAATTGGAAAAATAATTTTGTAAAATAATATAACTCGTTTACATTACTAGGACTTAGATTTTATGAAAAACAGGTTGTGTTAGTCTTATATTGTGTAAGGACTTTTTAGATCCTATACAAGAGAACCCTTTTTCCAATGTTATTGATCATTATAGCTAAACTGGAATGGTTTATATTAGTAGTATTAATATCACTGCTAATATCTATTCCTTTTATTAAACATGCGCTGTTAATTTATTTGATAACCTTAGGGATGGATATTTTTTTATTATATTGGACCACCCTCGAAGTATTACCTATTTATTAACAAAAGAATCATCAAAATTGGTTCACAATCTGCAAAGATATCACGTAACATACATACATAAAAACATAGACTATAATTGAGAACCTCCTCCTTTTTAAAGTCGGTTAATCAGAGGGACGACCGAACTGAAATCGAGCTGGGTTTACTCATGTTCTGTGAAATTCACAACTAGCCCTTAACTTTTAAAATGAGGCTCATCAGTCATAACACATATATTAATTTAAATAATTATAATAATATCCTTTATCATTATCATATCTTAAAAGCATGCAAAGCCCACTGAGCTTAACAGACAGAAGACTTTTAATTATATGTATAAATTTAATTATATGTAAAAAGAACCTGTAAGTTACAAACCTTATCGTAAAAAATCCTAAATGATATAAGTTCATACCAATATAATACAAACAACAAAATTGTTCCACCGCAGCCAAAACATCCTGTTCTAACCATTGGTATATATTATATCCTTGACATTCTAGTGGAATAGATAGTGCAAGTTCTAAACAACCTATTTACCTGTGTTACACAGGAAATGTTATATTGGGCGTTAATATAAACACACTTCACATAGCTCGCAAAGGTCTTTAGGCTCGTCTGACCGGTTTGCCGACGATTTTCCAGCGTTACGAGGTGAATTTTCATTGCATCTTACCGACTGTATAGTAGGGAAGGTAACGTCACTAAAGAATTATGGAATCTTAATTTAACATTTTATTTTTTCTTACGTGGTAGATGCTGCAGTTATATTATGGTTGTAGAACGAATGGAAGTAACACGCTATCACAAAATACCAGTGTAAAATAGCAGCTTAATGCTGCTGTGTTTCGTATGATGAGTGTAGAGAACCGGAGACCCATTTAATGGAAACGAAACATTCCGTCTAAGTCCTCAGGGGTGACAACGCATCTGCATTTTAATTCTTAATGGATATTTTTATCGATATATTGATTATCGTAGATATCTATAGGCCACAGCATCCATTTACCAACAGGTGGACTGTGTGCTCGTTTGTCAACCTAATTTAAAAAAGTGACAATTTAATTTCTTTCATTAAAGTTGAATTAGATTAAAATCGCGTGTGTATCTATAATTCCAATCTGCAGTGAGCATTGCAGTTTGATCTTCCGTATTTTTTTATTATTATTATTTACTCTTTTCACTTTTTTTTCTCCATTTAGGGCATTATACGAACTTTAAGTCAAGTAATCATCATTTGCTGTTTTTATCTTTATTTTATTTTTTTAAATCTTGCTATTATTATTATTAATTGTATTAATTCAGTTCTACATCTCGACTTTTACCGGTTTACTAATAGCATCAGCCTAAGCTAGGTGCATATTAGTGTTAGATTTGATCATATCTTGTGAGCTACCTTATTCAGATAACTGTGTTAGGTTGCGACGCGTATTTGCCTTAGTAAAGGTTTGGTATGTTTTTCAGTTTGCGTGAACTTCCTAACTATTCTGCGTGCATTTAGAATTGTGTGTATATTGCTTTCTGTAACAGTTTTTGGGTGTTGGATGGTAAATTTAGGGTCTTTATAAGTTGGTGTAATTGCTTCGGTATTACGCCTGTTGTTGATAATACTAATAATTTCATCTTTAAGTTATTATTATTGTAACAAAAATTATATTAAATTCTATTAATATCTTCGTTATGTTTACATTATATTTTTAAATATTTTTATAAGTATAATGCATATAATGCATCCCAATCAGACGTGCAAATAATAGAAATAAAAATAAAACTAAAACGAACATCACTAGCAAAGATCACATCTTTACGATATGTTGCCGGCGTCACATTATTGCGACGTTTTGTCACCAAATAAAGCCTTGCCGCTGCATTTGCATACGACTGGGGTATTTCGGTAACATGCAAATCAAAATGATATATTATGCATACGTATGAATTGCAGACAAATTTAGCTTATTGTTCGTCGTCGCTCTCTCGCTTTTATTCACGGCAATAATATTTTAAGTGTAATATAATATATAAATATTAAATTATGAATATCCACTACCCCATTACATCCCGTGGGTGTCGTAAGAAGCGACAGAGGGACAAAAATCAGGTGATTGCTGCAGAGTCTTCTTAATATTGATTATAGACTAAAAATAAAAAACTGCGGCTGCCAACCTAACTATGTTTAGCAGTGGACTTTACTAGGCTGTAACGGTGACGGTAATTCTTTAAAAATTAGATACTACACGTTTTTAATACAAAATGCAATAATAAATGATTAAACTTTTTATTTAAAGTAAAAAAAAACGACTTCAAAGACTTAAAAAAAATAACTGAATTCGGCGCTAAGACATATTGAGCATAAGTTTATATTCAAAGAATGTCACGATGACATCTAGATAGTCGTTAAAATAGGTACATTTAAATCTTCGTCCTATTTTCCACCGTTATCGAAGAAAATTTTTCTTATACTTTAAATCAGACTACCCCCGTTTTTGTTAAATAGGTTACTATTTGTTAAAAAATAATTATTTAAATCGGTTCAGTCTTTTCCAAGAAACATGAGCGTCAAATGTATAACCTTCTCGATGTGTCTGAACGTGGTAGAGTCACGCTGTAACTATATATGGTTGTAGCACAAATAGGTCGGCTCGACTGTGGTAGGACCATACCCTCACAGAATACCAGCGTAAAATAGAAGCTTAATGCTGCTGTGTTTCGTATAGTGACTGTAGGGAACTGGAAACTATTTTTATAGGAAAAGAGGCATTCCATCTTAGTCCTCAGAGGTGACCACACATCTGCATTTTGATTCTTAATTGTGGATATCTATGGGCCACAGCATCCACTTACCATCAGATGGACTGTGTGTTCGTTTGTCACCCTATTCTATAAAAAAATGTCACACTTACTTCTATATGAAAAAATCATAGTACCTCGAACTTTTAAAAAAAAAAAAGAAGAAGTAACAACACAGCTGTAGCCTACCTTGAAATTCACTATCTACGAATTACACTAGTTACTTTAGTAATATAAAAATCTCGAAAAGTTTCAAAGTAAACAGGATCTTTCTAAATCGAAAACAATTAAGCATCTCATATATTTATTTTTTACTTTGAAATTACAATATTCTCAGTATAGATAAAAAACTAATACATAAGACATCCGCGATCGACAATGTCGACAGACAATGACAGTTTTCGCGGGAAAAATTATTAATTCAAATATAATTATTGTATATTCCGCTTTATTATGGTTAATTAAATACTATATTACACCTGGCTTCAGTTTAATAATCTTTTCAGTTATACGTCAGCATTACAACGTCACAACGTTGAAGTTAGTATATAAAAAAAAAATTATAAAAAAATTGAAGTGACGTACAAACTTTCGTTCGTCTGATGGTAAGTGGCTACTGCAGTCCATGGACACCTGCATCCAACTTCAAACAAAGGCTACAGATGCTTTGTCACCACTAGACTAAGATGGAATGCCTCGCAGCGTGCTATTGTACTGGTTCTCTCTACGCCTCAGACCGAAACATTGTAATGCAGGCACTGCTGCTTGATACCAGAAATAGGTAAGAGACTAGTCTGGTCTAGACCAGACCCAGACTTCTAAGGAGTTCTACCACCTAGTATAGGAGTCCATAGAATAGAAAAGAATAATTTTTACTCAATACTGATTATATGTAATTCTTACTGAAAGTCATTTTTAACTTTTAAGCAACTGTCTAGTCTTTTAATATTGATTTAGAATTTCATTATATAATTAAAAATTTCCCACCCACACTAACGACTAATCTCGTATAGTAAATAAAAAAACGACCAATGTCGTATAGTAATTTTAAAAAAAGCATAAATAACTGACAAAATATCAACATGAAACGAATAATATTTTTTGCTTTTTAAAATTCCCATTAAGGAACCGCTAGGCAAATCTTCTTAATAGCGCGATAAAAATGCTAATCTCAGAATTTGATTACCATTCACGTTTTTAACGGATTTAAATGTTTTTTTAAATTTCGAATTTAGTTTACAATGGATTGTCATTGAGTTATATGTACTACGTACTAAAAAAGCTATTCCAAACAAAAATTGTGCGCTACTCTATGTCTTCGTGCATTGCGCGGGTGATAGTAGAGTCGCGTATACGCGAAGACTTGTATTTAATATAAAAAAAGATATTAATATTAAATTAATATAAGAATTTAATATAAAATACTCTTATTTTAATCTAAACAAACATATTTCTAAATAAAATGTAATAATAATTATCTTATGGAATTCACAAATCTTCAATTTACGCAATATTTAGTTCAGTATACGGATTACAGTATAGTTCAGTTGAACATAGTCAATGTTTGGAATGCGAAATCTAGTGCGTAGTACATATATCGATGTGTGTTGCCTGTAATTTTCTTAAAAGTAGAATTTTTCATTAAGTTGTAATCCTTTTCACTTAAGCATAACAAGGTAGTTCATTAATGAATTAATAAATTACTTAAACTATCCTCCCTATAAGTAATCCATGGGGGAGACGTATGTTCAGAAGTGGATTTTGATAGGCGGTAACGGAATCACTTAAAATAAAATATGAAATGAGAAATTGTACGGATTAATTCCAGCCACCAAATTTCACCAATGGACTTGCATCTGGATGCATCTGGATGGTTGACGGTCCATCACTGTGCAATATACTAGTGGCTTTCTTCATCGCACCACTTCTTTGTGTAATCGTTTACCTACCACCTGCATTTTTTCTTCTTATTAATCTTCAAGAAGCTTACTCCTCTTTAAAGGCCGGCAGCACACCTGTATACCCCTTGTGTTGCAGTTGTTAATGGGCGTTGGCCGACACTTACCATCAGGTGATTTTTTTTTGCCTCTCTATTTGTCTGTATGTCTGTCTCGGTTAAACATTGGAATAGCTAAACCGTAAAATAAAATTTAACGAATAGCTAGAGAGTAATTACGAAAGAGTGATTTAGGCTGTATTTTATACAAAAATCTTGGACATTTCATTTTAGTATATAATATATATAAATTAATTTAAAAATATATATTTTATTAATTTATTACACACTGTCATCACAAAAACTGTAACGATTGTCGTTAATTAAACTAGCTATTAATTACACAGTATAAACTGACTAATTACACAAGATTACAATAGCAATAATTCCCAGGGCGAAGTAGAACAATGCTTTACCCGTTGAACTTCCTAGAAGATGGAAAATCCAATTAATTCAGAGTATATAAATAACAATATATACGCTATAGAATATATAATTTGCAAATTAACAGATATCTATAACTGGAAATGATGTGGTCTTCCTACCAAAAATAAATATTATAATAACACTATTTCTATTTTATTAATAAATTTATATCTTTAAATTAACATTTAAGCACCTTTAATTAGAGATAAAGTTTTTTTTAATGGTAACACTATACACTGAATAAAATTATTTTTTCGGATTTTAAATCGTGTAATTTTACTTATTTTTAATTCCCGACGTTTTTTCCCGACTACTTTGTAGGTTGTTTTGTTTATGTAAATATAAGAAATCATTAGGTAACACTGTCATAATACTGTTATTTTTACATCACCTTGTCGCTTCCTATAAAGTTTTATAAATACAAACAAGGTTACAAAATTATATCTGTCAAAGTTATTCAAAACCAGAACATGTTTGAAAGAATTGTATTTTATCAAATAATGTCGTGATTTATATGTTTACTATGTATGCGTCTGGAGCCATTTCTGCCGCAAAATAGTCTTAAAGACTAAATAAATAAGATCCATTAGTCCATATCCACCCGTGGGTGTGGTAAGAGGCGGAGGGAACAGAAACAGGCGATGGGCAGCAGCATCCTGATAACATCTCGGTAAAAAAATTGCGGTTGCTCACCCGCCTGCCAAACGTGGCAACTATGGTGAATCCCCAATGAGGCAATCTTTAAACATGGTAGAGCCATTCTGTAGCTATATTAATAGTATAGTTGTAGCACGAATGGGTCGGCTCGACCGGGGAAGGACCACGCTCTCACAGAATAACAGCGTAAAATAGCAACTTAATGCTAATGTGTTTTGTATGGTGAGTGTAGAGAACCAGAGACCCTTTTTACTAGAAAAGAGGCATTCTATCTTAGTCCGCACGACTGACAACGCATCTGCATTTTAATTCGCAAACGAAGATAGATGCCCGTTTGTCACTCGAGCTATAAAAAAATCTATGGGGAAGCCAATGGTTCAGCAGTGGATTTTATAGGCTGTTATGAATGAATTAATTGATTGGTAAATTCAGATTGAAGTAGCAATAAACTTAACAAACCGCCATAGGTTTTTCACCCTAGCCAACTACAGTACATACTTCTCCAGCTTACTTTCCGGTTTGCTGGTACATAATGCCATATGTCATTAAATCCGCTGTTTGTACCTTTTGTACAATATAGTGTATAAAAAAAAATTACAAAAGACTCAGACATTCTTTCTATAATCTGTGACAAAAAATATAACTTGTGAAAACCTTTTAAAGAACTGAGTTTCGTAGTAAGAAATTGGTTCGTAGTATCTAAAATTGGTCTTTGATAATACTTAATGTATAAAATCAAATGAATATTCAGGCTTCGAGATGAAATCGCATACTATTGCAAACCTTAAAATAAATTTGGTCATCAATATAATTAATATTCACTACATATTATATTAGTTTTGCAAAAATCTTTATTAATATTTCGCAATTTATTAATCCAAGCGAAAGAACCAAATTCGATAACTGATATTTACATAATTTATCAATTTAGACATCACAAACAACGATGTTGTGTACACTCGTATATTCAAAAATAAATTCCATATATACTAAAGGACAACGACCTAGACGCGCTTTTTTACATAATTTACACATATATATATATATATATATATATATATATATATATATATATATATATATAAATTTATAGATAATATTATGTATATTACATCTATACATTTAAATAAAACTGAAGTGTTTTATTGAAATAACTAGCTTTTATTAAGTTTAGGGGGTTACTTGCATGCTATTAAGATAGAAAACAGATTCTGTCTCTCCGCGCTAATCTTCGGAAAGTTTAATCAATTTGTGATGAAACTTTACAAAAAGATAAAGAGGTAAAAAGATAAAGAGATATCTATTTTATCCAAAAAAACTTGGGGATTTATTCTCAAAAAAAAAAGAAAAGACGATAAAATAACGGTATATTACTCCTAGGTAAAGACCTGGAAAAGTCCAGGAAAACCTGTGACGAATCGCTAGTATATAAAATATATAAATAAATGATTCTGTATGTCTTGTATGCGTTATTACGCCATACATCCGATTACTATGAAACTTTGGTGAATTGGTTTTCTATGCGTATCCATCATCTAATTACAAGGTTTGACCTACCGGTCACAGATAGTCACAAAATTTAATATGGAAGGCACCATCCAAGATTTAACAAAACGATTAAAATTTTTAGCTGTAATATTTCTAAAATATTGAGAATAACATCGATGTAACTATCTAATATTACCACGTTTTTATTTTATTTATTAACTCGCTTTCGTGTTTGTCAATTCGGCCGAATTTATTAATTAACTAGCTGTTCCTCGCGACTTCGGCCGCGTGTAAATTAGGGTTTTATTTTTTTGGCGAGGAACCCTAATTATTTTTCTAAAATAAAGTGACCTAAGTTAATTTTTATGACATTAGCTATCTGTCAGTGAAAATCCCGTCAAAATCGGTCCAGCCGTTTCGGAAATTAGCCGAAACTAACAGACAAGCAGACAGACAAACATTTTTTTAAATGTATTTTTGTTATAAGTACCGTATATATTTTCATATGCATTTAGTAAAAAATCTGTAATTTTAAAATTACAAACAGACACTTCAATTTTATTTATTTGTATAGATATAGATTTTAAAGTCTTATTTTTATTTTATATTAATATCTTATTTTATATTAAATATTATCTACAATATTAAAAACGTTTTAAAGTAATTTCGCAAAACTTAAAATTTGAGACAATCTAAGAATATGAAGAAAAAAATCTTGTCTATATTAAAACATTTTGATTAATAATTTTTAAAAGTTTTACTTGTTAATCTTCTAATCCTGCTTATTTAATCTGTCGTAACGCAGACCATATTGGAAGATAGATAAATAATGTCTACAATTATAATTTATGCATAGACAATAATTTATTTAATATTTGCAAACACAATTTAGTCTCTCATTAATATTTTAGATTAATTGTTTAATATAATAAATAAGTAGCTAGACATTTCAAGTTTTATTACGTTGTATTTACTTCAAAGTTTCCTTGACTGGGTTAATTCACAGCATTCAAATAATGTTGGCCTTTTATTAAAATTAAACTTTTGCTTAAAAGCAGACTTCAAAAAACTAAAAAAAAACTAAAAATAAAGGGATTTCACATACTGAGGGTTGGCAAGGCATAGTGTATAAAATAATTTAAGCCTTACACACGTTTCACATTGTTACACTTGTTCCTTGCGAGATTCCAAGCCGCAGTCCTGCAGCCAGAACGCTTAGCAACTGCGCTGCGGAGCCGTTATAATATGAACCTGATGTTACGTAAGAGATGGTATATCGTCAATTATCCGAGCTATCCACGTGGAAGAGCTACGCTGCAGCTACGCAGCTGGGTCGGCTCGACCGGGATAGGACCACGCACTCACAGAACACCAGCGTCTCGTATGGTGAGTGTAGAGTACCGGAAACTCTTTTTACTGGTAACGAGGTATTCCATCTTAGCCCTCAGAGCTGACACGCTTCTGAATGTTGGTTCTTAATCGATGATAGATGAAAATGTCTATGGGTTGCATCCATTTGCTATATATGTATGGAGTGTAGAGTAGAAGGAGGACCATCTCTGTATATGAAAAGTGTCCCTAAAAACGTGTCCAATAAGGGTGGCGCTGCAGTAGCATAGGATAAATTAAAAAAGAAGCGCCAAAATTATTTAGAATAAGATGGAGAAATAAATAAGGACCGATCAATCCGCTTGGTTTTGTACTACGTAAATAGTTGAGATTTTGTATATTGGCGTTTTACTAACTACTCTAGTCATGAAATATTTGAATTCAGCTGACTTCACTCCGTTCATAACAGCTATCTTCATATCGTAGTTTTTCAGACGCCAGCGCTATTGTGGTAGGTTTTGGAACCTCTATTTACAGTAAATAGTAGGACACTTTTTCAACCTTCGCTCCTTATAAGATGGTTCTCCTTCTACTCTACACTCCATATATATATGGTGGACTATGTGCTCGTTAGTCATCCTTAATCTATGAAAAATAATTAAACTTTGACCTCAGTTTAAGACTTTATCACACAAACAAGCAATTTCTGTTACCGTTACAGTTTCTTAAAAGTCCACTGCTGATCATAGGCCTCCCCCATAATTTTCCTCGTAGGTATTTTCCATAGTTTCCTTATTATTGGTATTTCTTTTTTATTTGTTATCAGGAGGACGCTACTGCCCATCTTCTGGTTTGTATTTTTTTTATAGGATCGGGTGACAAACGAGCACACAGTCCACCTGATGGTAAGTGGTTACTGTGACCCATAGACATCTACATCTATCCTCAATAAAGACTCAAGATGCAGATGCGTTGTCACCGGTGAGGACTAAGATGGAATGCCTCTTTGCCAGTAAAAAGGGTCTCCGGTTCTCTACACTCACCATACGAAACTCAGCAGCGTTAAGCTGCTATTTTACAGTGGTTTTCTATGAGAGCGTGGTCCTTCCCCGGTCGAGCCAACCCATTCGTACTTCGTATTCGTACTACAATGGCTCTACCACGTACAAAACGTGTATCCCACAGTCGCCTCTTACGACACCCACGGGACGTTATGGGTTAGGACGTTAGGTAGTATTTTTAGTGCAGTGGGCTCGAACAATATTTCTATGGGCTCGAATCACGTACGGAACAAGTATTTGTATGGCCTGCAATAATTGTTCAGGGTCTGGAGGTTTGTCGTTGTGAAATTTATGTATGTAAACTGCCCCCACGATACAGGAGAAAATCGTAGTGTAGAGGTAACGTTTTAAAAAATTAAAAAAAATATAACAAACATTTATTTATAATTGTTGATTTATCAAAGCGCTCCAGTAAAAGTATGTGTCGTGGAAACGGCCAAATTCGATGATCAGATATACGAGTAAATGTTTGCTATAAAATCCTAAACTGAATTATTAGAATACGATTTCGCTATTTCATATTATAACTTATAAACATGCATTTATAATAATTTACATAATATTAAGTGATATTTGATATCCACTCAAAAGCGAATATATATCACAATTTTGACAATAACGCAAGTTAATTGGTATTAAAATATTTAAAGTCTTATCTAAAACATAGACCGGTATGCTTATTACAATATTAAGAATCAAAATGCGCAATCAATCTTTAAATTCAATTCGGTCACATGGTCACACGTTGCATCAGCCGTCAAATTGCCGCCATTTTGTTTAATTTATTCCTATAGAAATTCAATTAAACGATTTTAACAGGGTTGTCAAATCCAAGTTATGCTCGCGATTTAGTCAACGTGTATTTTTATATTTAGAATCAGAGATATAATGTACCTACACTGAATCATAAATAACGAGTTAAATGTAAATTCAAGAAAAACAACTTCCTTCTGCGTGAATCCCATATCTCTGGTGCCCTTTGACCTACAGGACCCAAATTCAAATTCGACCGAGCTACTATCTCAAGGTATCCACATACCAAATTTAAAGTCAATCGGTTCAGTGGAACGGAAGTTATCGTGTCGGCATACAGACTAACAGACTGCCAGCTAAAACCATTAACTTCCCTTCAATGCTATGCAGTAGGAAGTTAATAAATAAAGAATTTATATTTATTTTAATATAAAAAACTAAATTGGTACCCAAAGTTATTTTACAAACTCCAAGTGTGTAAGTTACATTTCGATGTGATTAATGTTTTCGTGTTAAAACAATCGTTCATAGAGACAAATAGATTTTTGCTATCGCAAGCTACGCATTAAAAAACTAATCATTCGGTTTTATGCACTGCCAATTTTCTATTTGGACGCCCTGTTCTATTTCACCAAAACTATTTTATAATTCTGCGTTTGGAAGAAACAACTGAATCGATAAAATAAATACCTTTATAAATACGATAATGAAGCGTAAAAAGAGCATCCAATAAGGAAGTTAATAAAAATTAATATGTCATTAAAATGTTGTTTATGGTATAAAAGCCCTAAACAGCAAGAACCGGTCACGGATATTACGTTTTGTTAAATGCTGCATATCTTTGTTTGTTTAACACTTGCGAGAGGACATAATGGCGCGCAATTGTCACCGCTTTTTGTTTAACTCAAGCTTGTCGCATACGCGAAACTTGCCAGTTGATGAAATACGAGTTACTATGTTAGGATTTTAAGTAACAAGCAACTGCAAATTGCATATTTAATGTACACGGTGAACCAAAGTAAATAAAGTTATAGTCTTTATACATCCCACTTCTGGGCACAGGTCACACACCATACAATCGTATTTAAAATCTCCTTCATTTTGAAGTCTAAAGGTTTAGACGTCATATTTTTGCATTAACTTCTTAATATAAATAGCTAAATGATACTCGATTAATGCATTACACGTTTTATTCACAACTACATTATGTATACGCCAGTCTATGCTCTTTGTGCGTTTGACAGATAACATCCATCACCCCTAATCACCTTGTAGTGATGAATGAACATTTATAAGGCCTCTTGAATTGCCAGTATTGGGAAATTTTGCTTAAAATTGGGGACAACGTTCAATAACACGTGAATAATTAAATTAATTTTCCCGTGTTTACTTCAAACTCGTAAACATTAAATAAATTCTACTTGAACTATGTAATTTGTTTACAAAGATTTATTAATGTTATAAATTATTAACTACTGGTAAATAACTGTAGACTGCAGAATATTTGTTGCTTTGTGAGTTTTTTTTTTTCTAAAATTGAAGTGAAATCGAACTAAAAGTCCATCTGGCTAATGCATTCCACGGACACTTGCGACCAAGTCCTAATAAAGAAGGCTGTATAAATAAGGCTGCTATAAGCTTTTTTCATTGTCTTTTTTTAAAGTGACAAACAAACTTGCAGTCCACATAATAGCAAGTTATATAGATATTAAGTTACTACTGCCGCTTATGGATACCTGCAACAAACTCCAAATAAAGAAGGCTGTAACTTACATTGCCTTTTTATTCAAAGATTTCAAAGTACGAGTATTAAAAAAAGAAAATTATTAGCTCTCAAATATGGAGTGTAGAGTAGAAGGAGGACCATCTCTATATATGAAAAGTGTCCCTAAAAACGTGTCCAATAAGGGTGGCGCTGCAGTAGCATAGGATAAATTAAAAAAAAAAGCGCCAAAAGGAATTAGAATAAGATGGAGAAATAAACAAGGACCGACCAATCCGCTTGGTTTTGTACTACGCAAATAGTTGAGATTTTGTATACTGGCATTTTACTAAATACTCTAGTCATGGAATTTTTAAAATATTTGAATTCAGCTGACTTCACTCCGTTCACAACAGCTATCTTCATATCGTAGTTTTTCAGACGCCAGCGCTATTGTGGTAGGTTTTGGCACCTCTATTTTCAGTAAATAGTAGGACACTTTTTCAACTTTCGCCCCTTATAATATGGTTCTCCTTGTACCCTATACTCCATACTCTCAAACAGAAACCGCACACGGTTTAAATGTTGGTGGTCTAGCAAATATAAATTACTAATTGTAAATTTATAGATTTATTAATAAATCACTATATAAATAAATTAATAAATTTAAGATAAATCAGCTCTTATGAGACATATGATGTATTTTGGTCTGTAGGGTATAGTGAGCTAATTTAATTATTTCATGTGTGGTGACAATGCATTGTGCATTTAGCTACAGTTTCACTAACCATCAGGAGAAATGTGTGCTTGTTTGTGTCACCCTTATACCCTCATATTTAATATATAAAAATTAATTTTTGTTTGTTCGTGTTTTATGTGCTGCCATACCGTTCATCAGATCGCGGTAAAACTTTGTCAACATATTGCTTGCACTTCCACGAAGGTTATAGGCACACTACAATTAACTTACACTAGGTGGCGCGCGTATCGTACCAAAAAAAATATATCATTCAATTTCAATTAATGTATTATCATTCCCATTTAAACAATATAACTAACTCTTCCAAATTTAAAACAATATTTCCACAATTATTTCTCCTGCGACCGCAACGCGCCGGGTACCAGCTAGTAAAGCACAAAAAAAAACAATTCTTCCGTAATCCCAATAATAAAAAAAAAACTTTACGACGTATCACTAAAGAGGATAAACAGATAGGCCGTGTCGTAACCCCGAAGAGGCGATGGAACGTAATTTTAAACGACACGTATTTAAAGTTTACTTTGCAGAAAACCAATATGAAGAGGTCGAATGGTGACATACATTTTTGTGTTACATCGAAGCTTGTTGACTTTGAGTACAGGCGCGAACAAAACTCTTTTGTATGAATGCTATTAAAAAGTTTACGTGGTAATATTTACGTTTGTACTTGGTAGAGACAAATTATGATTGTAGCATTAATGGGTCTTCTCGACTGGGAAAGGACCACGCCCTCACAGAATACCAGCGTAAAATATTAGTTTAATGCTGCTGTGTTTCGTATGGTGAGTGTAGAGAAATAGAGACTTTTTTACTGGACACAAAGCATTCCATCTTAGTCATCGGTGACAACGCATCTGCATAATGATTCTTTATTGAGGATATATATAGATTATAGATGTTTAGGGGCTACAGCAACTATTAACTATCGGGTGGACTGTGTTCTCGTTTATCACCCTTATTCTATAAAAAGTGAATCTTGAAATAGTTTAATTTTGTCATGCTCTTAAAAGCATTACTTTCAAAAATATTATTTATTAAAAAAATTAATTACATACATAATATTATTTATTTTAATTAAATTACTTCTCTACTTAAATGTACTCATACGCAACTGCAGTATGAGTGATGGACATGGTTGACCCGACGCGAGGGGGCCGTGTAGCCAGCGGGGATGCTGGTTCGATCACCGAGCCAATATTCGCGGCAGCTGGGAATGTGGTATTCCAGACTAAGAGTAACGCGACCCTGTCGAATATTTTATTATGACATAGATCGTACCATTTATTATCATGTCAGCGAAGTCGCCGATTTACTTTAGCGTCATGAAACAAAGTAACAAAATAAAATAACAAAACAAAGCAAAATGACATTGTTAATGAGAGGGACTTTGGTACAACATAATGTAAATGTTTTACGGGATTCCGTATTTAAAGTCCATTAACTTTTCTATAATATCCAGGCTTTGCTAGTTTCAATGTTTTTGCTTTTGTTCATACACTGATATAATAATGACAGTAGCAACCTTTAACGTCAACATTCGGGAAATTTTCACAACGGCTCTGTTAAGTTAAAACGAACAAAGTAATGAATAATAATCTTTAACATAAAACGGTATATCCAACGCAAAAAGAAGTTTTCACATTAAAATGCTGGTTAGTTCCTGACATTAGCGCGTTCAAACTCTTTACAGTTATTTACTATAATAGTATAAATTAAAAGTTGTTAATTTTTTAGAAGTTAAAACTATAGATATTTTTTGTCCAATATGTTCAACTTTCCTATATAATCAAATAGTTGAACTGATTGAGATAATTTGGTCTCATAAGCTCAACTAGTTGACCTTACGGTTGAACTAATGAGGGCATCCACGACTTTATCTGCCACCAGGGCGGCGCCACTTTACAGTGAGGTAAAATATTTGACAGATTTCATAGCGGGGACGATAATTTCTATTAGGAAAATGTAATCTGTAAGGTTTCTTTTTGTATTATTAGTTATATTTTATATTAAATACATTAGAAATTCATAAACCAAACTATAAATATAAATAAAAGCCGTTTTAAAAAAAAAGTTATAAAGTGCAAAAAATTAATAAATCAAGCAACTGACGCATTGTGTTGTGTATTAATATAATACTCCAGATAATGATAAACTATTATTTTAAACGAATTCATCAATTAACTGACACTGTGTAACAAAAAACTTTACCTCATTCACAACTAGCGACATCTGGTGAGTGGGAGATTATTAGCCCTCATTGGATCAGGCCTTTTGTCTCATTTCTTTATGACCTAAAAACATCAAAAGAAGCGTAGCGTTCCCATTTTATCGTAAATAATGTCTAGATACCATTACTTATTCAGTTCGAATACTACAATACACCACAGTTTATAATATTGAAATAGGAAAGCAAATTAACAGTTCATGTGAACGAATTCGCCGACACGTCTAGTTTACAATAAATCGATATCTCTGTAGAAAGTGCTTCCATAATTATTTTTAATAATCTTATTACATTACATAATTAATTCACAATGATTTGTGTCCCTGCGTTATTTTATTATAGTGAAAGTTGGGTGTGACATAAGAAGCTTGCGAGTAAAATAAATACTGTAGAAATGCGGTCTTTACGAAGTACCCTAGGGTGACTCTAAATGATAGTGTGAGAAATTGTGTGGTAAGGGAAAAGTATGCTTTGCTAGACAAGAAGTAGGTTTCAAAAGTCAATGGGCTGCAGTTGCCAATTACCATCAGGTGAACTGTTGGTTGATTAATCACTTCAACTATAGCATAATAAAATAACTTTTAATAAAAATGAAAAAAAATTCAATTATTGCTTTTTATTAAAATTTAAGTTTATAAGTTAACTATAGAATATCACAATTTCAAAGTCGTTCAAAACTTCCCTTAAAAACTTTATTCCCTATTTATCCGTTAATAGTGGATTTTTTCCATCCAAATTTATATAGGATCACCCCTAAAGTTATAGCCTATTTAATAAAAATCAAAATTATTTTTTCATTTATTTGTATATTTTTTTTACACTTTACACGTGGTAGAGCCATTATATTAATTTATACAATTGTAGAACGAATGGATCGGCTCGACCGGAAAAGGACCACACTCTCACAGAATACTAGCGTAAAATAGCAGCTTAACAGTGCCGTATGGTGAGCGTAGAGAACCGGAAACCCTTTTACTGGAAAATTGGCATTCCATCTTAGTCCTCACGAGTGACAACGCATCTGCATTTTGATTCTTTATTGAGAATAGATGTAGATGTCTATAGGTCACAGCAACCACATACCATCAGGTGGACTGTGTGCTCGTTTCTCACCCTATCCTATAAAAAATATCTTTGTCAAAATACTAAATATATACATACAAAAACATACAGTGAATTGTTGACCTCCTCCTTTTTTGAAGTTGAATAACAATGTTTTAAAACCGACCACTAAAAGAATATCATATTGTTTACGGTCGTGTATCGAATACATTACGTAATTATCTATGTAGAAAGAAACTGAGAGATAATAAATCATGATTTGCAATGAATAGCCTTTAGAAAAAATGTTTGACAATTAAGCACTGATTAGATGGTAATAGCTATTCTGATTTTCCGATTGCGAAAAATATCAGAACCTATACTGTTGTAGAACGACTTCGTTTATTGATAATGACTTTATTAATGGAATTCATCAATAGAATAATATTTACGTGGTAGATCCCACGGATGTTGCACGAATGGGTCGGCTCGACTGTGGTAGGACCACGCTCTTACAGAATAACAGCGTAAAACAGCAGAATAATATGCAACATACTAGTAACGAGACATTCCATCTTAGTCGTCACGGGTGACAACGCATCTGCATTTTGATTTTTAATCGAGGATAGATGTAGATGCCTATGGTCCACAGCATTTACTACCATCAGGTGGATTGTATGTTCGTTTGTCACCCTTTTTCTATAAAAAAATCAGGCATTACTTTGCTAAAATCGGTTATATGTTGCAGCGCTGTGCTTGGGTTGAAAATTAATTTATTTATTTTAACATCTTTAGCATATAGTAGCGCCCAGCCATCTTCTCTAGCCTCTTCAATAATCTCACGAATAATCCTTGATAGTTATCAGTGTTCTTTTGCGAAGATTTGTGGTTTATCAAATCAAATGTAATGACAGGGGCAACACATAACATATTCACAAACTGCAAACTTCCGAAAGCTTCGGTACTTTACATTAGTTGGATGGACTTTTTATGTGACCTAAGTTAGAGAGCTTGTACACTCCTGCATCTTGCAGAGAGGTCCGCTTCTATAAAAGTTAAAGTTACAGACTGTATTCTTTCATTTATTTCTAAGAGGGGTTTAGATCAATGAAATGTTCGCCGCGCTGCCCCTATACGTGTTGGCGAAATATATTTTTTTCTTATTTCTCAGTCACGATGTTTTCCTTCTTTACCAAGCACGTGGTAAAGCGGCACTAAAAATTGTAATTAACAATTTCATTCAGAATTGATTTCAAACAGATCCTCACCAGCATGGATCGAACCCCTCAATGTCGGGGATATAAAAATAGAATATAAAATAAGTTAATTAAACGCGATAAAATACGTTGTCATTACATTTCATTAAAGTCTAACTTATTAAGCTGAACATAGACCCCCCCCCCCCTTAACTTGCCTCTTATGGGGAATAACTGCCAACCGCAGCTTTTTCTTTGTTTCTATCTGTAGCCTGATTTGTATCCCTCTGTACCCTCTTACAACACCCACGTGACGATATGGGATAGTACGATTAAATCTTCATACTACGCTACGACACGGCAATTGGGCCCATATCCTTTATTATTGACTTTATCTTTCTTCTCTCTTGTTACAGAAGCAGTTCTGCAACACAAGGACTGAAACTTGCTGTAGAATAGGTTCTTTTACTTCACATTTTGGAAATGGTTTCTCAACTGCCGACACCGTAAGCCAAGGTTCAGGACTCGTCTCTAACACCGCTTCTAGCTTTTCTTCCGGATCATATGGATCGTCCAGTAATTCTCAAAAGGGATCATCCGGTTCTCAAAGCTCATTTGGATCACAGAACAGCTTCGGCACAAACGGAAACCAGGGATCATATGGAAGTCAGAGCGGATCGAATGGTGCTTCAAGTGGATTTGGAAGCCAGAGCTCATCTTTCAACAGCCAATCGAACTATGACTCAAACCGAGGCTCCTTTGGTACTAACTACGGATCAACTGTTCCTGCAGTAACAGCAGTCCCTGTTGGCTCAACAGGCGCTTTTGGATCAGTAAGCTCAGCTGCAACATCAGGATTTTTAGGATCAACCGGCTCAACTATACATCCAGAAATCTATAAGGCAACAGGACAAAGTAACTTCGTTGAGACGAACTCTTTCGCATCCCAATCTAATAACCAAAACGTATACAGACCCGGTACGGTTGGCAGTGGCCTAAAACCTGGTGTACCTTACCTACCACCTGTTGACAGCACTAACAGCGGCACTAACGTTGTTGGATCTACCGTTTACCCTTCCACTTTCACTACACCTCGTCCAGTGACCCAGTTCACAACCGTCCGTCCACAAACGCCTGCGCGTCCTGTGTCTACTCCTCGTCCATTCACCACTCCAAGACCGACTTACCTGCCTCCCGTATCATCATCTACCGCCGCCCCTGGTTACTTGCCACCAGTCGGTGAACAGACCATCAACCAGGAAACCTTCGTGCCCAACCCCAATTATAACGAAGGAGGAATTATTCTTGATGAGACAAGACAGCCGTCTACTCCACGCCAGCCTACTATAAGTAAGTATTACAGTGAGAGTCGAATATTATAAATTTCCGCGGTAATTTTTATGTGGTAAGAGTCGTTACCGTTACAGCCTATTAAAAGCCCAATGCTGAACATAGGCCTCCCCCATAGATTGTCTCGTAGGGGGGAGTAGTATTTGCTATAGTTTCTATGCTTAGCAAGCGAGTTGGCAACCGCAGTTTGTATAATTTTTGTCGTTATTAGGAAGACGCTGCTGCCAATTTTCTGATTTGTTTCCCTCTGTCGCCTCTTAGCACCTACGGGATGATATGGGGTAGTTGATATTCTTACACCGTCACTACACGGTAGAGCCGTGCTGCAGCTATATTATGGTTATAGCATGATGGGTCGGCTCGACCAGGGAAGGACCAAGAATGCTCTCACATAATACCGGCGCGAAATAACAGCTTGATGCTGCTGCGCCTTGTACGGTGAGTGTAGAGAACCAGAGACCTCTTTTACTGGAAACCAGGAGTCATCTTAGTTATTGATAAACGTATTATATTATTATAATTTTTTTTAATTTATAATAGATAACGGTGTAGGTTATAGCTCAAGTTCGGATGATAATACCAGAATATGATAAAAACATGGTATATTAAAAACAGTGTGTGTGTGTGTGTGTGTGTGTGTGTGTGTGTGTGTGTGTGTACTTATGTACGCACGTAGGAAGTTATACTTCTTTAGTGTAACAAAACAAAAAAAACATGAGAGATAATTACCCACTGAACTTGTCGCTTTTAGGTGTAAAAATTCACTCTCATCATTTTCCCAAACGCCCTAAAAGAAGTATAATTGCAAAAATATACAAAAATTCACTTTTTTTTTTTTTATTTTAAAGCTTACATAATTTTAAGATTATGTTTATTATTACAATATTGTGTAACTGTTTGTTGTTCCAAATAAATAAAATAAAAAAATTAAAATTGTCTGCACGGGTGAGATCTGCATTTTGATTCTTAATTGAGGATAGATGTTGATGAAGCATACATGCTGTGGCACATAGACATCAACATCTATCCTCCAGATCGAATTGTCACTGTCACAGCGACCAGTCTCAAGTAGCCATCTGCGCAGAACAGGATTATAATGGCGAATGTGTACAAACACAGGTTACTCTCTATTCTCTCACTCTCATAGTTATAGACAGAAGAGAGATCAGACGCAAGACCGATTAGATAGTGTACTATCATCAGGTGGATTTTATGCTCGTTTATCACCATTACTCTATAAAAAATTTTGGAACGAATTTCCTTATCGGGCGGTACGAATTTGACGGATGGGGGCTAGGCGAGAAAAAGTGTAAGATTTCCGTCACGACCCCTTCTGACGTAGTGTAGCAGCTTTAAGGAAGCGAGATGGAATAATATCCATCTCTCTCGCACTTTTTCTTGTCTTGCTATGAAATAAATATTATTTTATTTTTAAATGACGCTTCATTTTAATAGACGCTAGTTCTTTTATTTGTATTTGTTAATGAATAATATAATACGTTTATCAATAACAATATACTACGAAAGGAACTTCGTTCCAACGGATTGTTCCACGACACTCACGCATGATTTTTTTAAATATTTATAGCAACGTTTTTTAAACGTCAAATTAAGGGTATTCAACTTATTACTTACTCAATCATATGAAAAAGACGTATCAAATTTGGATATATTTGTAGCTACAAAATTAACAGTTTCTTCAAATCAACCTTCAAAAAATTGCTATTGTAAAGGCCAAAATATAAAATGAATGGTCTGCCATTTTTTCAATCATACGTCACGCGTGAAAAATAAATATTGCGCATGTTGTATAGCAATTATTGTATTTAATGTTTATTTTGAATGCCCCGTTGGTCTAGTGGTCGTAAACGCGGTTAATGTTGAGGTCCAGGGTCCGAATCCCGAGTCGGGGCCAAAATCAGTTCTTAGGTTTTTCTGTCAAAAAATCTTAATAACAGCCCGGAGTCAGGAAGTTGACTGTGTTTAACCCCTGTACCTTGGAAAGCAGGTAAAGCCGTAGATTCTGCGCCTGACCTCTCTCCGGTCGTGTTGAATTACCGTCCCATCGGACTATAGGAGTGAGGAAATAGAGAGTGCACCTGTGCTTGCGTATACACTCGAGCACTATAATCCTGTTCCGAGGTGATGGTTAGTCTCCATTGAGACTGGCCGCCGTGACCGAAATTTGGTCTGGAGGGTATTATTAATATTGTTTCTTTTTTTCGTGTTTTTTTTTTAAAAAACGTTACCCCCACGCTAGGATTTTGTCCTGTATCGTGGAGGCAGTTTACAAACACATATTGCACATGGACAAACATCCAGACCTGGAACAATTATTTGTAGGCGATACAAATACTTGTTCCGTGCGAGATTCGAATTCGCGGCCCCAAGCATTGCAACTCATTGCTATGCCGCTACGCCACGGAGCCGTCAAATGTGTTATTATTAATGTTTACTTTGATTTGTTCTTTCTTAATTAGACGAGATTCCTTCTGGATGCGCTGCGGCCTTAAAATGCACCCCGATTGAATACTGCACAGCTGATGGAGTAATTTCCAACACCACCGTAATTCTCACCAAGGATCAAGAAGCTTACAGAGTTCCTCTTACTGTAAGTACGAGTCATCTTGAGCGATCGGTTATGATCTTATTTGAATAGATTAATTTGTATGTCGTAGAGCCACGCTGCAGCTATATTAGGGTTGCAGCACTAATGGTTTGTCTCGAACGGAGAAGGACTACGCTCTCACAGAATACTAGCGTAAAATTGACCCTTTTTACTGGAGGCATTCCATCTTAGTCCAGGTGACAATGCATTTACATAATGAATTTTAATCGAGTGAAAGTAGAAATTGTAATTTGAATGTCATCACATTAAAAGTGAATAGGGTTTTTGTTACGCTGAGACAGTGCTATACCATCTTCAGGTGCATCACCACTTACCATTAAGTGGTGTTAAGTAATAAATTTTATAATGCATACTGTATACAACATAATTTATGTTACCTTTGCCTGCCATAAAAAAAAATTGTTCTACTCTTTGCCACTTGGTCTGTTTTTTTTTATATCTATGCCTCCCGAAAAAAAATTGTCATGTCATTAGCGTTTATTACTCTATGTGTTTTACGTTAATACATAATCATTGAGGAGTTTTTGGCGGGAAATTGACCGGCGGCGGTTTGCTGCTCCTGTATTATTGTTTAAATAATGGTTTGAAGTGGACTTTGATATGTAAAAGTGTTGCGATTTTGTGTATTAAGTGTCTACGCATGTGAACTATTAGTGGAAACAGTGAAACAAGTGCTCTGATGGTGATGGATTCTCAAGATAAGCTGTTTGTTTGCATAGGCACCTTTAGATACCATCGCCAACTATCAGCTGGCTGCTGGAACAAGTTGCCGCCAAAATCTCCCAAGAACTGCACAATGTGACGCATCAACATATTGTGAAGCAGTATACTATGAAGGAGTGGGGAAATTACAATAAACCGAATAAAAATACTTAAGACTTGGCCTAAAGGTCTAGATACCAGGCCATAAACTCCAAAAAAAAAATACATAATCATTGAGTTATATGTATAACGTACTAGAGAAACCATTCCAAACAAAAATTGTGTCCTACTCTATGTATTCGCGCATGCGCGGCAGGAGTAGTTGCGCATGCGCGAAGACTTTAATTTGATATAAAATAAGATATTAATATAAAATTAATATAAGGATTTAATAAAAAATATCTTAATTTAATCTAAACAAACATATTTCTAAATAAAATGTTATAATAATTATTTTGTGGAATTCACAAATCTTCAATTTACGCAAAATTTAGTTTGTATGGATTGCACTACAGTTCAGTTGAACATAGTCAATGTTCGGAATGGCTTCTCTAGTACGTAGTACATATAACTCAATGTACATAATAGAATTAAACAGTTTAATTAGAAATCTTACTCAATATTATTATTATTTTTGATCCCATAATAATAAGTGGGATAATAGCAAGCACTGGCTTATAATGAATAACAAAAAATAAGATACGCGATTCACCTCTCAGCGAGGCATTATCAGGACAAATAGATCAGAGATAGCTAACCTACATAGCGAAAACTTATCTTAAAATTTTAAATATATTTTTGACCGACGTCAAAAAATGAGGTGGTACTCATTTCGACTGTATTTTTTTATGTGTGTTACCTTTTTTTCTTAACTTTTTTCTATGTGAACCGATTTTGATGATTATTTTTTTATTTGAAAGCTGGTGCTTCTCATATAAGTTTGATCAAGATCTGACCAGTAGTTTTTGAAATATCCTTAATAATGCTTATTTTATTTATAATGAAGTCGATTGTACAAAATTTTTAATTTTACCACATGTTTGTCTTCAATATTCTATTGATTTAAAAAATTAAAACAGGACTGCAAAGACCTTGAAACGAACCGCGTTGGAAAATGCTGCCGTGATCCAAACTACAGCGATCCATGGCCGACTAACCAGCTTGGTAAATGGGTGCCCGGTGTGTTCGGTGGCAACGATGGCAAATACGTTCCCGACAACCGTGGCAGCCCTAACAATCCTAGACCACAGGTTACGCAAAAGCCCTTCGTCACTGGAAGCACTATTCTAAATAACTTTAGGTAAGAAAATTTTAAAGAATTACATATAATCTTTATTTTTATACATGGTAAAGTCATGCTGCACCTATCTGACCTATGCTGACCGGGAAAGGACCAAGCTCTCACAGATTATCAGCGTAACATAACAGCTTAATGCTACTGTGCTTAGTATGTTGAGTGTAGAGAACCAGACCCTTTTTACTGGAAACGAGCAAATCGATCTTGGTTCTCAGAGATGACATTGCATCTGTATTTAGATTCTTAATCAAGGATAAATGTAAACGTCTATGGGCCGCAGCATCCACATACCTTCAGGTGGACTGTGTACTCGTTCGTCACCCTTATTCTATAAAAATAAAACGGCGTCCGTCTTCCCTGTTGTACCAAATTCAGCAAAACTAACACCTTATGAAATTACCTGTGTGTGTTGTTTGTTTGTCTGTCTGTGAGTTACAAGGTTTTTCTCTGTGATTGTTTCAATTGTGTAATTGAAATTTCGTATACTTATACATATAATGTAGTTATCAACAAATATAAGCGAGGTTTTCGAATTAAGGCATAAATTTTGGGGGAGAAGAGGGTAAAAGGGGAACTTGAAAAAAATCTCGCGCGGAATACTACTAATGTAGTATGCTTGATCCCAAACTATGATCAAGCTTGTAGTGTTTATTGAGGAAAGCCTATGTTCAGCATTTGATCTCTACGAATTAATGAAGAATAAAATGGGTATAAACCAGGACTTAGGTAGGGAATTTTACACATTCTTTCGACTCAAACTTTATTAAAGTGCATATTTTTTTGTAGGAATCCAAAACCGACTTCACCAACATTTGGAGCGAACCAAGTGACACCAGGTTACCCAGATCAAGGTGGGCAAACCTCAACGGGCATTAAACAAGTGTCTCAGTACGGTCAAGGGCAATACAGTAAGGGTGGTACTGGTCAATTCGGTCAAGGTGGTGTTGGACAAGTAACTCAAACAGGCGTTGGACAATACGGTCAGAAGGGTGTAGGTCAGGTTGTCCAAACCGGTGTTGGACAGTTTGGACAAGCCGGCTTCGGACAAAAAGGACAGGTTGGCTTTGGGCAATTTGGTCAAGCCGGTGTTGGAAAGTTTGAACAAGGGGGAGTAGGACAATACACCCAAAGTGGATTCGGACAGTACTCTCAGGGAGGTCGAGGACAAGTCATTAGTCAAGGTAATCTACTAACAATCTTTGGTTACTCATTGCTGTCCAATTAATAACCTTTAGGTACTTGTTTTTGTGTCAGTAACACGTGGAACATGCATGAACCTAATATTTTAAAAAAGATTAAGTGAAACTAATTTTTCGCATTTTATCCCATTTAATTCAAATTAATAATTTTTAATTTTAAAAAGGTAAAATTAAACAGGATGAAATCCATAATATTATTTTCTTTTAATGTGTAGTATTCGCGTAAATATAAGAAATAATTATTAAAAAAAATCCTAATTAGAAATTTTAAACTAAATTAACTAAGTTAAGCACCTAATATATATTAATTATAATCAACTTTATTTCATAATAATTATTTAATTTAACATAAAACTTTTCTTAAAAAGCAGTGTGAAATTGTGTTCCATACTAATGAATCCACTTCAATGCAGGTACAGGTCAATTGACCGTCCAAGGTCAAGGTCAGATTGGCGTCCAAGGACAAGGCGTTGGAATCAGTCAAGGAGGGGTAAGATATTAAAATTTTTTTCTAACGTTAAAGTTCTAATGGCCACTACGACTTACCCACCTGCTAGTATCTGAAGCTAACACCTCACGACCTTTATTATTGTGGTAGCCATACTCTTCAAACCGGAAAACAATAGAGAATGCACTCATTAAAAGCAGCAGAAATAGATAAGAGTAGGCTTTTTTTTAATTAATTTTATAACTAGATTATTTTTCAAATTAATTTAGAATTGTTCAACCTGATCAAAACTACTGCATCAACCATCACAAACCACATTTCTACTGGGTTTCTTGCTGGTTCTTCCCATAACAGATTTTTCCCGAAAAAGTGGTAAAAGTAAAATTATATGGAATTATATGAAATATATGTCATTATATTCTAGTGTGTTACTTACTCAGACGAAATTTAACGTTAATAAGAAGCTCTACCCTACCATCTAATGTGAGTCACAACATCCTTATGATATAAAATCTATTTGATGGGATACAGGAAATATTATAAATTACAGACGTGGTACATGAAGAGGCTCCAAATCAATTTTCAATCAGCCCTACAGCGAAGACATAATATTTTATTTGTGGAGGCGTGAATAGATCCCGCTCGAAGGACCAATGCTAGATGCATTGGTCCTTCGAGCTGGATCCTTCTCCATAAGAGACCTATGTTCAACAGTAGTCTCCGATGGGCTGTAGTAATAGTAATAGTGATTTTAAAACTAAATTTTTATCTCTGAAAATTGATAACGCAATTTTTGGTTTTCTATGTATAAACGTTTACTTTATTCTCTCTGGCGTAGAAAGTAGTTTACGATATCCGCAGCTGTAATGGCAATATCTTGGTATTTTACTAGTTTCGATACTAGTAGACCTCCTTTCTTGTCTAAGAGTCCTTTTGGGTTAGTACCATCGTCTTAATTAATTATAACGCCAAACAATGAGTTATATTGGTCGGGACGGTTAAAAGTGAGGGAATGGAGAGTACATTTGTACTTGCGCATTCACTACAGCACTTGCATCGTGTAGTGGCGGTTAAGAATATCCACTACCCCATATCTTCCCGTGGGTGTCGTAAAAGGCAACAAAGGGAAACAGGCAGGAGATGGGCAGCAGCATCTTCCTGATAACAGCAAAATACAATGAAAAAAACTGCGATTGCCAACCCGCTCGCCAAGCGTGGCAACTATGGCAATACCCCCCCCCCCCAAATGGATAAAGTTACAAAGAGACGGCCCCCAGTCCCCGGCGGCCCCGCTATTCCTGATTCCTGACTACGGTGGCGACCATGGTAACGGCGGGGCAGGGGGTGCTAAGAATCTCCGGTGGAGGTTCGATGGCCACCTACGACGACTCGATCTGGCAACATACAACGCACGCACCCTGAGGACTGACGAGAAGATTGTGGAGCTGGAAGAAGAGATAGACAAGTTACGCTGGCATATTATAGGATTATCCGAAGTCCGAAGAGAGGGGAGGAAACGGTAATCCTGGAATCCGGCAACTTGCTCTATTACCTGGAGGGCGACCATCTGTCCCAAGGAGGTGTCGGATTTATCGTCCACAAGTCTCTCGTTAACAACGTTGTAAAGATTTAGAGTGTGTCGACGAGAGTTGCGTACCTTATACTCAGAATCACCAAACGGTATTCGCTGAAGGTCATACAGGTTTACGCACCAACATCGGCACACTCCGATGAGGAGGTGAAGGAAATGTATGAGGATATCTCTAGAGCCATGCATTCCTACAAAACCCTATATACGGTGTTAATGGGAGACTTCAATGCAAAATTAAGCACAAGAGAGAATGGTGAGCTGAAAGTAGGGAAATTTGGAATAGGGCAACGGAACCCAAGGGGCCAGCAGCAGGCCGACTTCATGGAGAAAGAGCGACTCTTTATGATGAACTCTTTCTTCCAGAAGCGGTCCCACCGGAATTGAACCTGGTCGAGCCCCGACGGTTCGACAAAATTGAGATTGAATTCATTATGACGACCAGACGACAACTGTTCAGTGATGTCTCAGTGATCGCGAGGGTGAAAACTGGCAGCGATCACCGAACGGTTAGAGGCACACTGAACCTAAATATTAAGTTGGAGAGGTCTCGTCTAATGAAGTCAACGCTCCGGCCCCCTCATGCTCTGATCCAAAGTCCCGAAACCTTTCAGCTCGAGTTACAAAACCGTTTTCAGTGCCTAGAAGACTGCAATGAAGTGGACGATATGAATGACAAGCTCGTGGAAACTGTCCATGCGGTCAGAGCTAAGTTCTGCAAGACCCGCCGCAGAAGAATACAAAGATCTCCGATCAAACTCTTAATCTCATGGCTGTTAGACGGGAAATGAAGCTACATTCTTCAACAGATTTGACAGCATACAGGCAACTGAACAGACAGATCTCCAAATGCATGCGGCGGGACTTACGCAACTTCAATACAACTCGTATTGAAGAAGCGATCGAGCGGAACCAAGGCTCCAAAGTCTTTGCCAGAGATCTATCTGCCAGAAAGAGCCAACTGTCAAAGCTGAAGACCGAATGTGGCAGCATCGTTTCCGGGGCACCTGAGATTTTGAGTGAGCTGATGACATACGGAACTGAGACGTGGTCCTTCACTTCTGGCCGGATGAGGAAGCTCAAGGTCGCGTCAGCGAGCTATGGAGAGGCTATGCTCGGAGTTTCTCTGTGTGATAATCTCAGAAATGAGGATATCCGCAGTAGAACCAGAGTGACCGACATAGCCCAACGGATTAGTAAGCTGAAGTGGCAATGGGCCGGCCATATAGCTCGAAAAACCGACAACCGATGGGGAAAAAGGTTCTCGAGTGGCAGCCTCATACCGGCAGGCGAAGTGTTGGGCGTCCCCCCACTAGATGGAGTGACGACCTGGTAATATATGCAGGAAGTCGATGGATGCCGGTGGCTCAGGACCGTGCTTTGTGGCATTCCTTGGGGGAGGCCTATGTTCAGCAGTGGACTTGTGAATCATCATCATCATTACAGCACTATTATCTACGTTGAGGCTAGTCGCCGTGACCGAAGTTAGGCCTGGAGTACATTATACTGGTTAATAGGTTGAAAGATATGCCAAGTCAGTTTAGGTACAGACTGCGAAACATTCAATCTTTATCTTAAAGCTAGTTTCAGGTGTCTATTGGTCGCAGTAGTCACTTACAACCAAGTGTTACTGCCAACTCTTGGACAGATTGTAACTCTATAAAATTTTCTACTTTTTATTTTTGGAGCTTTAGAGATATGTCAGCCAGATTGTTTCTACTTTTATTTGGGGCTTTAATCTTTAAACTACCTCGGTCTAGTGATCGTAAACGCGATTGCTGATCATAAGGTACCGGGTTCGAATCCCGGGTCAGGTCCCAATCAGTTATTGGCTTTTTCTGCCAAGTAATTCTCAGTAGGAGCCTGGGTTACACTCACATGGTATACATTTAGAAGTAAACATACAACATACAAGATAAAGGAAACATTAATAAATATAAAACGCCGATGTCAGATTCCGACTAAGCGTATGCCGCAGGTACCGCAGCAGCACTGACTTTCAGCGCAGCCTCGGTTAATATTCTTAATGATTTATATTATGTCTAAATATCTATAGTGTCTTACTTGTCACCAGGGCGCGATCGTTTCACAAGGACAAGGTCAATTTGTAAAGCAGGGTGAAGGCCAAGGCACCAAATTTGGCGTGGTCACCCAAGGGTTCGGGCAGCGCGTTGAAACCGGCGGTGGACAGTACACTGAACAGGGTGGAGGCCAGTACACTCAGCAGGGTGTGGGACAAGCGACAGTCCAGGGCGGCGGCGTAGGAATTCGTCAGGGTGTGGGCCTCGCGGTCTCCCAGGGTGTGGGCTCCGGCGTGGAGAACGAGTACAGCGCGTCCACTCGCAGGGTTTACCTGCAGCGATACGATGGAACTGGCCAGTGTGGCATTAAGCATGTAAGTTACAAAATGATTTCTAAAACTTAAAAAATATTTTACATGGTAGAGACATGCCGTAGTTATATTATGGTTGTAGCAAGACTGTGTCCGTTCAACCGGGAAAGGACCACGCTCTCATAGAACCAGCGTAAAATAGCAGCTTAATGCTGTTGTGTTTCGTATGGTGAGTGAAGAGAACCAGAGACCCTTTATACTGTAATCGAGGCAGTCCTCAGTGACAGGAGACAACGCATCTGCATTTTTATTCTTAATCGAGGATAAATGTAGATGGCTATGGGCCCAGCATCCACTTGTCTTCAGGTGGACTGTATGCTTGTTTGTCACCCTTATTCTATAACAATTCAATCAATTTACACTTATTTTATAAACTATTCGCATGAGTTGTATACGCATTAATTTTAAGAACCTATTTTCATTAACTTCCAACGGAGTTCATAACTCCTAGTACAAGTTACAAGCCTAAGCTGAAGTGTGATCTTTAATATGATAGGTTGATTGCATAATTTAGGTTTGTCGTATAGTGGCGGCGTTTTCACGTGGTACAGCCATGCTGCAGCTATATTAGTAGTATAGTTGTAGCACGAATGGGTCGGCTCGACCGGGGAAGGACCACGCTCTCACAGAACACCAGCGTAAAATAGCAGCTTAATGCTGCTGTGTTTCGTATGGTGAGTGTAGAGAACCGGAGACCCTTTTTACTGGAAAAGAGTCATTCCATCTTAGTCCTCACGGGTGACAACGCATCTGCATTTTGATTCGCAAACAAGGATAAATGTAGATGTCTATGGGCCGCAGCAACCACTTACCATCAGGTGAACTGTGTGCTCGTTTCTCACCCTATCCTATAAAAAAAGAGAATCCACTAGCTTATTTCATGCCATGGGTGTCGTAAGAGAAGGCAGAAAGAAATAAAACAGGAGATGGGCAGCATCACTTTCTTGATAACAACCCTTAATATTAAACTGCGGTTGCCAAGCCTTGTACTTAGGACTAGCGCAGCAAATATAGCAAATATTGAGTAATCTATGTGGGAGTTCCATGTTCAATAGTGGACTTTTAATAGGCTGCAATGCTAATGATGAAAATAACAAGCTGTAGTAGCCGGGATAAACTATGATTGTATGCTGTAAAACACCCAAAACATTGGGAAATGAAAAACAGTTATATTTAAATTTCTCCGTGGTTTAAATCGACCAGGAGAACATCAACATTAAGAGAAAAGCGTCAGGTATAGTAGAAAGTCGGTATTAGGATCGAATCAAATTCAAGTACAATTTTATATAAACATATAGATATGCATTACATCCCCAAGGTCGTAAGCAGAAGTCAATGAGCAGCGAGCCACTCGGACCACGTTTAGTCAAAAAAACATGGGTGTAGATAGCCTACTTTCAGTTGACAGTTTAACTAAACGGCGCCGTTCAACTAGCGGCCTGAATGATATTCAGCCGAGGCTTCTAATAGATAATTTAAAATTAAAAATTTTGTACTGCCGTCTTCAATATAAGTTATTAAGAATAACTCAATAACTATTGGTCTGACCTTGGTCAAATTCATATGGGACCACACGAGAAGTACCACCTTTCAAATAAAAAAGAATCATCGAAATCGGTTCACCCAGTAAAAAGTTATGAGGTAACACACATAAAAAAACATACAGTCGAATTGAGTACCGTCTCCTTTTTGGAAGTCGGCAGAAAATTGCACATATGTTGAAATATTAGTGACAGACGTTAAGATGCGACTGGAATGGCCCTTGGGCTATTAGGCTATACGCGTACAATTAGGCCCTTGGATCACCCTAAAGCCGGGTAAAGCCGGGACCTAAGGGCCACCGCAGCCGCAACTTAACCTACTGGCACTGAGGCCGCTAGTTGAACGGCGCCGTTTATTAAAAAGGCTAGGCTGTTAACTGAAAGTCTAATTAGGCTAGTTGTAGCGACATATATATACACTTTTATCTTTGAGTAAATTTAGCCTCTGCTTAAAATTTCAACTTGTATATTAAATATAATATAAATAATGATGATTTCAAAGAATATAATAAACGTTGCAAATCAGATTATGCTAAACGAGTTATACAATCTATATTATTCCAATGGATATAAATAAAAAAAATATTACAATAAAACAAATTGCTAGCGAAATGCCAAATGATTACATCATGAAATCACACAGGCTAAGGTTCAAAGTCAATCAGTTTACAAATCAGATAGTAAATTATGTTACATAAATCAGACATTATAGCATACGTTAAATAATATAAATAATATATAGCCTTAGGAGAAGTAATTAATAATCTCTTTTTGTACGTCATACATAAAGGTCGTAAAAGTATCTTTAGGCTCTGTACTCTCGAACGCAATAATTATTTTACGTCACAAGATGCCCTTCATTAGGGTTGCCAGACTAAAATTATATTTAATTTTTTAAGTTAGAATTTAACTTTTACTAAAAAGTAAAAGCCACCTTCAGAGAACTAAAAAGAATAACATACTTTCACATTCTGAAGTCGGGGCTAAGACACAGACTTTGTCTTCTGGCTTCTGGTCATTGGTTGCTCCAGTTGAAGTAAAGATTTGTCTATATTGTCACGCTTGTACTTGTTTAATTCTGACGTTGTTCATCATCGCCAATATGACTATTTATATCTGGCAACATCCATCCATTACAACCTAAAAATCAACTGTTGAACACAGACCTCTTCCATAGATTGCTTCATAGGGAGGAAGTTTCCATAGTTGTCATGCTTGACGGGCGGGTGAACAACCACAGTTTTTTTTTTATTCGTTGTTAGGAGGACGCTGTTTCCCTCTGTCGCCTCCTACGAGATCCGCGGGATGATATGGGATAGTGGATATTCTTACACCGCCAATATTTATTGTAAGCCATGACATCTTTTTTGTATTTCCCACGATGCGCAAGAAACGAGTTGCCGTTTCGACTATCTGACGTCACCACTACACGACATGACTTCTCACGGCAACGCTTCCGATTATTAAAGATGATCAGAAAGCTGCTTAATTAACGATCGCGACTGACCGGATAAAACACCGGAATGCTTTTTTATTTTTTAATGTAGCCGCTTTTTATTTATCACTTTTAAATCGATAAACTATGTCCATAGTCCATACTCATAAATCCTAATTAAATAAAAATAACGACATGCAATATCTTTAATAAAAAAAATTGTTTGTGATTTTAAATCTTATGCTTTTGTAAGAACCGTAGAGCAATCGCCTTCACAGGTTAAGGAAAACTTGTTACAACAGCGTTATTCATTATTCCAAATTATGTTTTTAATCTGCAACCAGAAGTGTGTCCAAACATCGCATAAATATTAATCACAATCAGTAAAATAACAAACTCGGGGTTTCCAATCAACATGTTGTTTTATCATATTAATTAATATTAATGGTATGTATATGAAATATTTACAACATCAATTAATACAAGGATGCGAAGCTTTCTCGTCTTAATACGACAAAAATTATTGTAGTTTTGGTCATAATCTATACAAATAAATAAAATTGAAGTGTCTGTTTGTAATGTCAAAATTACAGTTTTTTTACTAAATGCATATGAAAACAAATACGGTACTTATAACTAAAATACAATTTTTTAAATTTTTGTCTGTCTGTCTGTCTGTTTGTTCCGGCTAATCTCCGAAACGGCTGAACCGATTTTGACGGTACTTTCTCTGGCAGGTAGCTGATATCATAAGGAGTAACTTAGGCTACTTTTATTTTAGAAAAAGAATTAGGGTTCCGCGCAAAAACATAAAACCCTAACACGCGAGCCAAGTCGCGGGGAACAGCTAGTATAAAAATAAATTTAGTATTTTGAATGCAAATTCTTCTTAATAACTGGCTTTACGGCTCTGGGATCTAGCCCTTCTGAGTTTGAATGCAAAGGTTTGTAATTAACATAGAGTAAGTGGGGTTCTTCCCTCTAAAATTTGATGAAAAAGATACAAATGACAATTAGCGATGCTGCCTTAGTTCCTACCTTAATGTATGTAGGGTATGATAGAAGAACCGAGAGATTAAATTTAAGGCTGACTCTGTATGACAGGGTGAGAAATTGTGTGATAAAAGAAGTGTTATTTATACGTGGTAGGTAGTGCCACGCTGCAGCTATATTATGGTTGTAGCATGACTGGGTCGGCTCGACCGGGTAAGTACCACGGTCTCATTGAATACCAGTGTAAAATAGCAGTTTAATGCTGCTGTGTTTCGTATGGTGAGTGTACAGAACCGGATACCCTTTTTACTGGATACGAGTCATTCCATCTTAGTCCTCAGGGGTGATAATGCATCTGCATTTTGATTCTTAAGTGTGGAGAAATGTAAATTTCTATGGGCCACAGCATTCACTTACCATCAGGTGAACTGTATACTCGTTTGGCACGCTTATTGTGTAAAAAAAAAGTTTACTAGAAGATATTGTGACCAGAATTAAGAAAACAATGTTTCGGTGGTTTGGACACGTAGAAGGAATGAATGAGAAAGTGACAAAGCAAATGTATGCTGCAAACGTGAGCGGCAAAGTCGGCAAGCGATGCCGAAGTTAATCAACCAAAATGACGATATATTGAAGATGAATCAAATTAAAAGTACCCATAACGACGAACAAGTATGCGTAGATATATAGATGAGTATGAAGCAAGAGGTGTGTCAAGATCGTACCAAATGAAATTCCACAGTCTCTGCCTACCGGTCTGGATAACAAGCGTGAGAGTTTATGCACGTTATTTATTTTAAAATTAACACACTTAAACAAAGAAACATGCATATTATGACAATCACTATGCGGTATGCATCAAAGTTATAATATTAATCTTACTTAAAACATAAGGTTATTGAACTTATACGAAGTTTGTTCACACCGACATCAATAAAAATTCACCAATTAATTATAAATGCTCTAATTATACAACAAATGGTCCAATTCCGTAAATTAAATCGTCAAAATTTCCAAATGAGGCTATATTTTATCTGTTGTCATCTCCGTGTATAAAATATTACACACGGAGACACGAAAACATCTCTTTAATGGCCTGTCAAAAAAACCGGTTGGGCGTCGACAGCTGATTGACTAATAGAGAAAATACGTTCAGAACATTGAAGTAATATTTATTAAGTACTAGAATAGATTTTTACGTGGTAGAGCCTACTCCTTTTTAAAAGGCCGGCAACGCATCTGCAATTCCCCTGGTGTTGCGGTTGTTCATGGGCGGCGGTAGTCACTTACCATCAGGTGAGCCGCATGCTCGTTTGCCCCCTCTCCTATAAAAAAAAAAAAAAAAGAGTCATGCTGCAGCTATATTAGTAGTATAGTTGTAGCACGAATGGGTCGGCTCGACCGCGGAAGAACCACGCTCTCACAGAATACCAGCGTTAAATAGCAGATTAACACTGCTGTGTTTCGTATGGTGAGTGTAGAGAACCGGAGGCCCTTTTTACTGGAAAAGAGACATTCCATCTTAGTCCTCACGGGTGACAACGCATCTGCATTTTAATTCGCAAACGAGGATAGATGTAGATGTCTATGGGCCACAAAAACCACTTTCCATCAGGTGGACTGTGTGCTCGTTTATCACCCTATCCTATAAAAATAAAGATACTTGCTGCGAACAAAATCTATGTGAGAGTGTGGGACGGGTAAAAGAGCAAAAATAATAATTTTTCTTAATTAAGATTTTTTGGCTTGGAGGCTTGTCCTTTAAGCCATATCTTCACTTCATCGAAGTTAAATAGGAGATAGATACAAGAAACAACGGACAAAAATGATAAATGTTTATTTGACAGAAAACAACTGTAACTCATTGAATTATCCGTTGGTATCCATACTAGGAAATCCTGTATCGTAGGTACCCATTTAGCATTAACAATCTATGTTTAGTTTTCGCTTGGTTTACTTAAACACAAAGTTTAAATTTAAATTTTAAAAACTAGTGTACAAATGAGAAAGTAATAAGCTTGAGTAACAGTTAGTGAAAAAATTGGCCAAAATACCTGACTCTATCTCTATTACTACTCTATCATTAATAAGTTTCTTTATTTAACAGATATTACCTTATCCTGTATATTAAGTAAGAAACCTGTTATTACCATCAAGTGTTATTTAAGAATTTTTATATAATTATTACGTAGTTCCGCGATCAATAAAACAATAAATAAAAATAAAATGTTCGTTTTTTCAATTCAAACTTGCTTCGAAATATGTTGACTGGAATTTACTTACTTACCTTGAATGACACCGGCCTACGAATCCAGTTACAAGTAAATATATTATTACCATATTTATGGCATGTAAATTTATTAGTTATAAAAAATGAATAAAAATGAGATAGAGTCGCAATCATTGACAAAATTAATTCATACATAAGACGAGTGATAGTCTGTTGACGAAAATCAATCATATGATAACATCCATACGCCATCTGAAGTGGATCCTACGTAGGTATATAGAAACGGGGTCGCTAAGCCAGACCGGCAATTTCAAGCCACCTCAGCCAAATGGGTTTGAGTGACCAAGCAAAAACTAACTAATGATTATAATAATAAAAACAGTTGCTTTCCCTTTTCTCCTAACCCTCGGCCGTTTGGTCTATCCTCCCGAGGACTCCCGTCTAGTTTGGTTTTTATTTATTTATGTATTATTTATTTATTTTACTATATTTAATATATATTTATATATAATTCTCGTTTTATTTTATCTATTTATTCAGCCCAACCAGTTGAGAATACTATAAAACTAAAAAAAAGTCCCGCTGGGTTTCTTACTGGTTCTTCCCAGAACATAGGTTTTTTTCGAACCAGTGGTAAAGTAAAAAATAACTTTCAATAAGAATTACAAATGTGATCTATATTGAATAAAAAATCATTCTATTCTATTCTATATAAATACCCATAGTAATAATAATAATAATATTTACTTTATTTGCTCTCACAAATTTACATTGCCTTCTATATAATACTATTTGAGGTATAACCAATTTCATTCGTGAGAGCCTAGTGTTATTAAACTAGGTATCTAGGAAAGACCTGTATGAATAATCACCAGACTCTCGTCTGTTAATGTAACTTAACAATACAACTTGAACTTTGAACATACTTCGTGCGACATTAACATTTGTAAATATTGTTTTTTTTTTTAATTAAAGTTATAATAATTAAACTAATGTACACATTCTAATCCAGGAAGCCTATCGCCTCTGAACTAACACAACCCATTGTACCAATTGGGGTTTAAAACAAACCCTAAAGACTTTTAAATTTACTTCAGATCTTTGATTATATAACATATATATAAGAAGAGATCTTTCAGTAAAAAAGAGCTTGTAAATCGCTCGAAAATGCAGGTTTTCTAAATACCCCGGAATATGTTGCCAATTTTAGTACCCCTCGGAATTAGGTACCTTTACCTTAATTGTAACATAGTTTGTAAAAAAAATAATGTTATTGTTTTTAATTTAATTAATATCTTAATTAATAAATGTTGTCATTTATTAGACAAGGATACTTTTCAAACGTATAGAAGATTACATTATTCATCCTTAATATTCATTTAACAGGGCCAAAGACCGTACGGCAACCGTGAGGACGACGTGGCCTTCGCCGAGATCCCATGGCAAGCTATGGTACTTTTGCAGACCAACAAAAGCCTGCTCTGTGGTGGTGTGATCACCAGGCCCGATGTTGTCGTGACGTCGGCTGCTTGCGTCGACGGGTAAGATGGTGCATCTTTTTCTTTTATTATTTTTTCAGAAACGTTATCTCCACACTACGATGACCTCTTGTATCGTGGGAACAGTTTACATACTCGTATATACATTTCACAAGGACAAATATCCAAACACGGATCAATTATTTGTAGGCCAAACAAATACTTATTCTTTGGCCCTAAGGACTGCAACTCATTGCAGAGCCACTGCGTCATGGAGCCGTCATTAAACTATAACATTGCTTAAGCATTTTATTTTTACAGATTGGAAGCCAAGAACGTTCTCATCAAAGGCGGTGAATGGAAGCTCGGAATCGAAGACGAACCTCTGCCATACCAGATCGTCCAGGTCAAGACTATTGTAGTCCACCCAGGATATCAGACAGGCAGCCTCCAATACGATGTCGCTATTCTTTACCTCGCCGAGAACTTGAGATTGGCTGACAACATCCAACCCATCTGCATGCCAGATGCCAAGGACACCCTGGATGCGTTCTACAGCGGTGCTGGCCAGTGTATAGTGACCGGTTGGGGCAAGCAGGTCTTGCAAGGTAAGTTTTTTTGTAGTGTTTTTTATGGAATAAAGATAACAAACGAGCACACAATACACCGGTTGGCAAGTAGACGCTGTAGCCCATAGATATCTACATTTATCCTCCATTAAGAATCAAAATGCAGAAGCGTTGTCGCCCTCGAGGATTAAGATAGAAAGCCTCGTTTCCAGTAAAAAGGGTCTTCGGTTCTCTACACTCACCGTACGAAACATTCTGTGAGAGTGTAGTCCTTCATCAGTCAAACCAACCCATTTGTGCTGCAACTATAATAATATAGCTAATTAATTACATCCAGTGATTAATTCTTATTTGAAACCTCTAACCAACTATCAATTTTAATCATGTTTAATTGTTAACTGATATTGTAAAGAATTTTAAGAATTTACGTCATTGTTGTATGCACAACGAATATTGGAATTCTTTATCCACGTCTGTTTTCCCTGACGACTACAATTTGAGACTCTTCAAGGCAAGAGTGTTTATGCATTTTCTATGCTGACGTGTTTACCATCTAGAAACTTTTAAAATTTAACAACAAGGGCCTTCCTAACAATCTTGGCCAAACGTTGGCCATCAGTTTATCGAATAATCTAAATATATTATGTATTTGATAAAAAAAATCATAGTTTACATAACTCAACCTATTGACCTCCAGAAGCTTGAAAGAAACGTATTCATTACTACCAATGTTGCTGAGATGCTAAATTGCAAGCAAACTAAACCTGCGTCTTTATAAAATTTAATAAAACTTTAACTACATAGAAATAAAGTTCAAATTCCTTAAAAACACTTAAGCGCGCGAAAACTGTTACATCTAAAGATTTGACAACTTAATTTTGTGAAAAATCTTACAAAAATTTTATGACCATGTGTCAAACGCGAGAATATCCTAATTGAAGCGCCAATAGGTAAAGTTACACCTTTGTTCTTGAAAGTCGCGAATATTTTAAAATTTTCTTGAAGATATTTTTATCGCATAATTCAAAAGATGTCAAAGTCGATAGTCAAGATCCGCCCGCCGAACGCCGAAATTACAATGGCGGAGCCACAGAATATTAAACACCGGTTTAATAAAAGGTTTTTTTGTTATCGTGTAAATATATAAGAGAATAGTCTATAGAACATTATTATCTATGCATAGTGTAGTATTATTACTCAAATAAATGTCATGATTATTTTTAATAATAGTTTCTAACCGGCTTTGTAGAATCTCAATTGCACTGTACGTTCTTTCAACTTCTTATTCGGAAATTGATGCAAAAGTAAAATAAGATACAGTCTATACGTTTACTTCTGGGCACAAGTCTCGTCTCATTTCTGAGGGTTTTATGGCAAAGAAGTGTCAACCTCGCTGCCCCAATGCGTGTTCGCGGACTTCACAACATGTCTACGAAAAAAAATTTTTTTTTAATTTCACAGACATGCAGGTTTCCTCACGATGTTTATTGATTATCCGATTATTATGTTCCTCACGATGTTTATATATATCCGAAATAATCCGAATCTCAATATATCCCTACGTTTTATTAAGGTGTATAGAGTTGGATTATGCATCATTCAAAAGAATGTCTGTGAGAGTGTTTAACATTTCGTTCATATGTTTGTAATTCGTACGTTAGTTAAACTATTCAATTAATATAATAAGGATTAATTCTATTAAATTCTAATAAAGCTCGAAATTATTAAAAAACACAGTGAAACTAATACATACGTGTCAATACAATAATCAATAAAGTTGGAATTTAACCAACCGACAAACATTAAATATTACATAACATTGTTGTTTATAACATAAGTCATGTGTATAAAAATAAATTCCTACCTATGTAAAGCTTATCCGTATTATATAATTTACAAAAATTTGAATAGCCGTTAAATAAGCAATTAACATTATAAAATTCTTGATCCCGTGGTCAGTGTGTCAATTTTGTGTTCAATGTGTTCAAACATTTGTTAACCAAACTCGAAATTTCAGGTCATGGTTACAGATGTTAGATATTCATTATAAAGATTTTACGTTAACGAATTAAGTGTAGGTAATATTAAATTTTGTATTAAACTTGAGTAACACCCAATAGCTCTAACTCAGTTCACTGCCCCGATGTGTTATGGTTAACTGACTTCTTCAAAATGTGTTGGCGCACAGCGCAGGACCGGGAGATTCGAAAGGTGTTAAGAATTAGTTATCTATCTATACAAACGTATAATAAATCTGTAGAAAAATTGTGTGTTCACGATTCACTCAAAAACTACTGAACGAATTGCCATAAAATTTTGTATACAGGCAATAAATGACCGTGTATAACACATAGACAACTTTTTATCCGCTTACGGAAGAGTAAAAAAAGGGTTATATTTTTCCCTTTTCTTTTTGTCATAATGACTGCCGATGGGTCTAATAGCCCTAAAGAGGATATAGTTATACGTATAACAAGTCTATAGAAAGGTGAGTGTGTGACAAGATGTGAAATAAAAAAAAATTGTACAATCGACATCAATATAAATTATTAAGTTTAACGCAAAAACTATTGAGCAAACATTGATCAAATTTATATGAGAAGCACCCGCTTTCAAATAAAAAAAGAATCATCGAAATCGGTTCAACTAGAAAAAGTTATGAGGTAACACACATAAAAAATACAGGTCCAATTGAGCACCTCCTCCTTTTTGAAGTCGGCTAAAAATGAAAGTACTCGCGCCACCAACCAGTAAAAGCAGAATGACGCCTACCGGGCCAGCTATTTTTATATTATTTTTAAAAACTGCAACTCCGTGAAATGTAAAACGAGTGATACATAGTAAGTACCTAATATCTAAGTAATCTTCTTTTAAAAAGACAGGAACCCAGCAGCATATTTAAAAAAAAGAATAGTTAGCGTCATTATGTATTACGTTACACAATTAAGTATACAATTCGTATTAGAAAATAGCTTGGTAGCGACCATCTCATTGCCAGGAGTTATTGTTCATCCCAGGGGCGTAGCTACCGTCGTATCAGCCGTATCAATGATACGGGGCCCCCGGGCTACATAGGCCCCGAACGTATGTAAGCAAATATTCTAAGGACTTCTATGGGACAGGATGTTGGTTTGAATTGTTTGGCAAGCCTAGTTCCTAGGAGTATTACTTGTAAGTAATAACTTATAATCAATATATAATTATTTTAATTCAATGCGAGAGTTTTTGTTCCTTTTGTGAAAAATCTTTACCCTTCATTTGGGCCCCCCGACAAATTTTGATACAGGGTCCCTCTAAGGCACGGTACTCTACTGGTTCATCCACAAATTCCTTAATATTATAATAACCCTTTTTATACGATCTTTGCTTGAAAAGCTGCCTAAGAATTGATAAAAACAATATAGAAAATAATTATATAGATAAATAAATGAGATACGCGTTATAAAATAAAAAGATGTAATATAATGGATTTCCGCAAAGTAACGTCTGATTCTATTAAAATTTTATTAAACTTCATTGAAAGAGTAAGATTTAACTGAACCTTAAACCGGTTGAATTTATAAAACACTGATTGGGTAGTTACGCATCTGCCGACCAACCAAAACTTGTAAACAGAATTTATGGAAAAATGAAAGTGTACATGCGAGTGTCGGCCATTTTGAGGTCACTGTCGGCGCAGTAGCGACAACATATTAATATCTCGAATTTTATCACTACCATTACATTATATAATTATTGGTTACGCGGTAGAGCCATGCTGCAGTTTCATATATATATATATAGCTGCAGTACGCACGGGAAGACTCGATCGGGGTAGAACCGCGCACTCGCAGAATATCATCGTAAAATAGCAATGGTGAGTGTAAAGAACTGGGGACCCTTTTTACTGGAAATGAGACAGTTCATCTTAGTCTTCAGGGCTAACAACATTTTGATTCTTAATCTAGGATAGATGTAGACATCTGTGGACCACAGCATCCACTTACCATCAAGTGGACTGTGTACTCGTTTGTTATCCTTATTCATACTTTTTTCTGAAAAAACAAAACTGCATCGTCATTTCAGTCATTGCATTTCATTGTCATTGTATTACCGGTTTGGGGAAAACCTTTTTAGTGGGAAGAACCGACAAGAAACAATATAATATGTTGTACGAGTAAAACAAAACTATTTCCGATTCGAAAGTGATTGACCAATTGATCATAAAATGTAATGGTGGACATAAACTTTTAATTTAAAATATATGTTTTTATTATAATTTGCGTATAATTCAGCAAAGTTTTGAAAACTGGCAACATTGTCGTTGACGTCGGTATCTTTGAATGATTTGAATAACTTTATCTAGATAGATGTCATCCCGCTGGGTATACTAGTCACTAGTCTGATCATCATCATTACAGCCCTTCACAAGTCCACTGCTGAACATAGGCCTCCCCCAAAGAATGCCACAAAGCACGGTCCTGAGGCACCTGCATCCATCGACTTCCTGCATATCTTACCAGGTCGTCACTCCATCTAGTGGGGGGACGCCCTACACTTCGCCTGCCGGTACGAGGCTGCCACTCGAGAACCTTTCTTCCACTAGCCGTGTAGTGGCGGTTGAGAATATCCACTACCCCATATCTTCCCGTGGGTGTCGTAAAAGGCGACAAAGGGAAACAGGCAGGAGATGGGCAGCAGCATCTTCCTGATAATAGCCAAAATAACAATAAAAAAAACTGCGGTTGCCAACCCGCTCGCCAAGCGTGGCAACTATGGCAATATACCCCCCATGAGCAATGACTAGTCTGATACTAATGATTAATTCGTGATGTATTTTTTTACAAACACTACCTTATTCCCATTGAATGTGAATTTAAAATAAAATAAAAAATATGCATGCAATGAATACACTATTAGTTGGCCTTAGGAAACCAGTTATATTCTTCTTTAATTGATAGACCGTTCGTGTCAGACATTTTCTCGCTAATTAAAAATCTATATAAAAACTTTTTGTTAGCAATTGCGTACAAGATATAACAAAAAAATTAATAATGCGAAATTTGATACCGTTACGTCTTGAAATTATGTACCGTTACGTCTGGCTTTAGCTTTCGTAGGTTTGAATTATTGAAGTCAATATTCTGACAATAACAAAATATATATACACTCTCACGCGTGTCACTTAGTGGGTTAGTCAGAGGCTACGGATCTACAATTTAGCACAATCTTACCGAGAACCTGACACACCTCTCATCCTTCTTTCATATCCTACTTATATTATCTACGCATACTTGCTCGTCAATTAAGGGTGCACTTACCGCTCATATCGCCAATCTAATCCATAAACTTCTGTCCAGGGCGTCCCTGGCTGATTTGCCTCTCACTTCTGCAGGATAAGCTTGCTTTGTCACTATTTCCGAATTCATTTCTTGTACGTGTGCAAACCACCGAAGCATTTCTTTCTTAATCTTGGTCACAAAATCTTCTTGCAAACCACACTTCTCTTATCATACAATTTCTCACCCTTTTATAAAAAGCGACCCAAACTCAAACTCAAACATTTTATTGCGTTCATATGGTAACATAAATAGTTCTTATGTTGGATATAATAGAGCCAAACTAGAGCCCTGATAGGGCATAGCAACATTATATATCAATTTAATTTAATTGATTTAGGAAGATGAATTACATATTTTATTTACTTAAGCTAAACATTACTTTTAGATTTAATAAACATTTGCAATATTTGTTAACACAATGATAATAAAAACATATATATATATATATATATATATATATATATATATATATATATATATGATATTCACTTAAAGAATTATTATTTTTCACAGAAATACTCTGACAACGAATAGAAACCTTTTTCAATTAAATATTTTTAAAGATCTTTTTGAAATTTATTTAATGATCCTTCTGTTTGTGGACATTTAGGGATTTTATTATAAATTTTTAGACACATACCATAGGGTCCTGATATGACTGTTTGTAATTTTGTGACAGGTGGAGCTAATTTATTATTAGGACGTAAAAAACGAGGCCGGGAGTATATTGAAAAAAGTACATATTCTTTTTAACAAATGTGCATACTTCTAGTACATAATATATAGATGTAAATGTTAATATTTTTAATGAAATGAAGTAGGGATTACAGCTGTCAGTGTTATCTATATTTGTAATTACGCGAATACATTTTTTTGTAGAATAAATAATTTATTTACGTCTGTACTGTTTCCCCACAGTATAATGCCATACTAGAGCCATGCATAAGCATAGTATGCACACGTGGATGTTTTTGAATCTGTAACTTTTTTAAGTTCGTATAGAGCATACGAGAACATACTTCATGATAACCGCATTTCTACAGCATTAATTTTACATTCGTGCTTCTTTTGTAACACCCAACTTTCACTACCATATATTAAGATGGGGATTAACGCAGAATTTTGAGTAGCCATATGTATGTTTTTGACACATTCTGACTCTCCACAATAAAGTGAAGAGCCTCAACCGCTCTGAGTCCTACATACACTCTTCGCTCTATATGCATGTCTTGTATACCACTACTGCTTTGTGGCAATAACTGGCAGTTTAACTTAAACGGTATTTTCAAGCATCTTTTCGGAGAAATCTGTTAAGCAGTAAACTGTTAAATGACTGTGGTGATGATGATGATATGTCCAGATATATTTTTATACTTAGATCGATAAGCTGGACTGTTAACGGGATAACTAGACACGTGTTACTTTCATCACTAGTGACCCGTTCATTCAAGTGTTTATTCATCTTACGAACCGGGTCATTCGGGTTGATTATTAAAATAGATCATTTCGAGTTTCAGTACTCTGTGATCTATGAGAGTCGCTCGATAATGTTGGTCGTCTGACATTACTATAATCTTTGATTGTAGGTCCAATAGGACTAATAAATAGATTAATAAATCGTTTGATCCGGAACATTCAAAACTTGTAATTACAAGCATCAATACTTTTATGCAACCCAGGTTAAATGAATGAATCGTTCACGATTGACACATGTCTAGGGATAACTTAAAAAAACCACATGTAAAACGAATTCTCTTCCTATCTTAATGACTGGATTTGTACGTTCATCGAAATAAGTTATTCTACCATCATGCAGTTTTCCTCTCGATGGTTTCCTTCATACCAGATAACATTCATTCCTAGAAGAGGTCACGACTAATTGAGTAATTGACTCGATAACAATAGATTTTTCTCGAATTTATCTGTACTCACCATTAAGTCATCATGATGCATTCGCTACAATTTGTCTGTTTTAACAATATATTTTCAAGTTAATCACATCCGCGTTAGCAAATTTCAAAGCCTACGATATAAACGTGGCTTTGTTCGTTCGTAAAATATATTTGTTCAATCTCTGTTAACAACCAGCATTGAATATTAATTATTTGACCTATTCATGTGCGCAGTCTATTATGAATTAATATTTTGTTTGCTTCAAGGTCGATCCAATCAAAATACATTTTTGTTAAAGAATAGATATATTACAATAAATGTTGAATTAATATTTAAATTCACTATTAAATTTTAACAAGGTCCACACACCCAAAACAGGCAATGAATAGATACTTTAACTTCTATTCTTTGTTTTTTTTAGGTGTAATCAGACTTTATTTATTAATGAAGAATATATAACATTGTTCGAATTAATTGTACAGTTTATTGAAATAAAAGTTAAACAAAAAAAAATAACTAGCAATGTAGTGGTGGCATATCATCTCGGAGGTGTCATAAGAGGCTACACAGGGAAATTAAACAGGAGATGGACAGCATCATCTTCCTGATAACAAACCAAAAATAATACAAGTGGTAAAATAAAAAAAATTTGTGCAACCGACTTCAATATAAATAATTTAAAATTAAAAATTTTGTACAGCCGACTTCATTATAAGTTATTAAGAATAACTGAATAACTATTGGTCTGACCTTGGTCAAATTGGGACCACACGAGAAGTATCAGCTTTCAAATAAAAAAAGAATCATCGAAATCGGTTCGCCCAGTAAAAAGTTATGAGGTAACACATATAAAGAAACATACAGACGAATTGAGTACCGTCTCCTTTTTGGAAGTCGGTAGAATAAAATGAGAATATCATCAATGTAGTCGAAGTCAATTAAATACGTATTATTAAGTATAACTCAAAAACCACTGGTCAGATCTTGATCAAATTTATACGGGACCACACGAGAAGCACCAGCTTTCAAATAAAAAACAGAGTCATCAAAATCGGTTCACCTAGAAAAAGTTCTGAGGTAACACACATAAAAAATACAATCGAATTAAGAACCTCCTCCTTTTTTTTTTGAAGTCGGTTAAAAAGCCAACCTATCAACAATGATAAATATCCTCCTATGAGGCAATCTATGAGGGAGACCTATATTCAGGAGTGTATTTCGATGATCTGTATTAAATATAATAAGTATAACCAGCTTGAACCATTTGCTTATACTGCCTTGTGATACCTAAGTGTATATGTTTCGCTCTGATCATGTTCCCAACACTAGTCTTCGGAATTGGAGTAGATCCATTTATTTATTTATTTATTCTTTATTGCGTTACACCCTAATCTAAGGATTACAATGGGCGGACTTAATGCCATATGGCATTCTCTTTACCAGTTGTTAGAGCCTTATTTCGCTAGTCAGCAGAGAATAAGTAGGTACGAGCAGTAAGGTCGCCATTTTGAGTTCCAGCAAACAGTTTTTAAAGATGACCAGTAATCATTAACCAATATAATAGGCAATCATTGATTTTTAAATTTAGAACAACTAACTAACGCTTGTAAGCTTGTAAGCGTGTGTTTTGGCGGGAACTTGGCCGGCGGCGGTTTAAAATGCTCCTGTATTATTGTTTAAATAATGGTTTGAAGTGGACTTTGATATGTAAAAGTGGTGCGATTTTGTGTATTAAGTGTCTACGCATGTGAACTATTAGCGGAAACTGTGTAACAAGTGCTCTGATGGTGATATGATTCTCAAAATAAGGTGTCTGTCTACTTAGGCGCCTTGAGATACCATTGCCAACCGTCACCATCACCATCACCAGTTATTAAGAAGAAGTTGTAAGCGTGTTTCTTTTTCTCTTAATTGTGACGGACGGCCTCACAAAATTCTTTTTCAAAGGTAAAAACTTTACTTACGTACAATAACTGCATCATTCTATCGTATTAAGAATGTTAATATTTGATTTATAAAACCGGTTCATGTTACGGTAATATCAACACGGATTTAAAAACTCATCATCATTATGTTTGTCACAAATACATTCAATAGCATAAAACAAAAACTCCAGTGATCTTAGAAATCATGCTCAAGATTATGGCGAGTAATGGTGGATATAAAAGAAAAAATTACGTCATCGACAGCGATTTATGTAAAACTAGTCACTAGTCAGTGTCAACACATTCGTTGCCAAGGTTAGACGAATCTCAAATTATTATTGATTCCCCAAACGCACAATTTAAATGAATTTCAGATAAATTATATATTCCGAATCCATTGTTTTGTTTCGCGCTGTAATATATTCGGTCGGTTGTTCTCGCTAGAATATTTTAATAATTTTCCTTAAAACTGCGATTAAACTTCGCTTAATGGGCCTAACCGATCCTAACTGAGAAAGAACTTAATAATAATATAATAAATATCAAAAATAATAACTATTTAAATATATAGTTAATATATACAAATAAATAAAATTGAAGTGTCTGTTTGTAATGTCAAAATAACATCTTTTTACTAAATGCATATGAAAGTATATACGGTACTAATAACAAGAATACAACTTTTAAAGTTTTTGTCTGTCTGTCTGTCTATCCGTCTGTCTGTCTGTCTGTTTGTTCCGGCTAATCTCCGAAACGGCTGGACCGATTTTGACGGGACTTTCACTGGCAGATAGCTGATGTCACAAGGAGTAACGTAGGCTACTTTTATTTTAGAAAAATAATTAGGGTTCCGCGCAAAAAAATTAAAACCCCAATAACACGCGGGCGAAGTCTCGAGGAACAGCTAGTTATTTAATAAGTTATAACTTAAGAGTGGCAACGCGTCTGCATTTTAAATTGTAATGGAGGATAAATGTAGATGTCTATGGGCCACAGTATTCACTTACCACCAGGTGGACTGTGTGCTCGGTTGTCACTCTTATTCTGTAAAAAATACAAAAGAAAACCATAATATTTCCGTGCAATAAAAATGTTTTTAAGAAAATATTTTCTGACGCTTCATCGGAAACAAGTATCATGTAACTAGTGTGAGCGAATCCACATAACCAAATATGGTTGTGCAGTACATAATATAGCATATTTTATTTTGCATTGATTTATTTTATAAAATGACAATATTGGTATACAGAAAAAAGTAAAACAATGGTATACGATCTCCAAGGCGAATAAGATGCTCTAAGGATCCTAGTAAATCTAAAAATAATCCAAGGCGCATTTTCCCAACACGTATATTACCAGAAAAATTCTATTTCCATACCTTACTACCAAATAATAATTCTAGGCAAACACTGACTTAGTAAAAGTAATAAAGAATACGTAAAGAAATTACGGTTCATCACTCCTGACAGGACGTGGAATCTCAAAGCTACCTCCGCGGGCTATGAATATTCTTACACCGCCACTAGACCCTAAATAAATATAGATAATTATTATATTTTTATCTTTATCTTTTTTATATAAAACGTTACTCCCACACTAGGATTTTCTCCTGTGTCGTGGAGGCAGTTTACAAACATAAATTGCACAAGGACAAACATCCAGACCCGGAACAATTATTTGTAGGCCATACAAATACTTGTTCCGTGCGAGATTCGAACCCGCGGCCCCCAGCGCAACAACTGATTGCTAAGCCACTGCGCCACGGAGCCGTCAAATGCGCTATCATAACGTACATGAGATTGCGCTAAACCTTTGTCAACTTATTACGTCCACTTGCGCGAAGGTTATAGGCATAGTACAGATAACTTACAGTAGGTAGCGCGCGTATCGTACAGACAAATTTATTTGAAAATTATATATCATACAACTTCAATGGATATATTATTATATCTAATTAAACAACATAACTCTTTCAAGTTTAAAACGATATTTACTCAATTATTTCTTCAGTGGCAGCGACGCGCCGCGCCGGGTGCCACCTAGTGCTATGTAAAAGCTGACTGCCCTACAACCGCGCCTCCGTTCGTACACGCACGTACTATATCTGATAGGTCACGCGTTGTTATGCAATATTGATCGTTACTTTTGAGTGGGTTACAGATATGAAGCTTCGAAACGGGATTAGTCAATCCACGGTCATAGCTTTACATTTACTTTGTATTATATGCATGATTGTTAACCTATCTGTACGAAGTAGAGGCACGCCGCAGCAGATTATGGCTAGCGCGTATGAGGAGTACTCTCGACTCCGTGGCGCAGTGGCTTAGCAATAAGTTGCAGCGGTAAAGGCCGCGGATACGAATCCCGCACGGAACAAGTATTTGTATAACCTACAAATAATTGTTCCGGGTCTGGATGTTGGTCTTTGTGAAATTTATGTATGTAAACTTGCTTTAAGATACAGGAGAAAATGTGTGTCCTAGTTTGAAGTAATGTTTTTTTTTTTAAATAAGAGAATAAATCTTTCATCTTTTCTTTAAAAAAAACCTTACCTCCACACTAAGATTTTTTCCTGTATCGTCAGTTTACATACATAAATTTCACAAGGTCAAACATCCAGACACGGAACAATTATTTGTAGACCATACAAACAGTTGTTCCGTGCGGGATTCGAACCCACGGCCCTCAACGCCGCAACTGGCGCTGCAACTTATTGCTAAGCCACTACGCCACGAAGCCGTCGATGCCCTCAAATGTACTCAAACGTTACGCTATGTACCGTGTAGTGGCAGTGTAAGGATATCCACTACCCCATATCACCCGTCGATGTCGTAAGAGGCGATAAAGGGAAACAAATCAGTAGACGACCAGCAGCGTCTTTCTAATAACGACCAAAAATAAAAACTGCGATTGCCAACACGCTTGCCAATCTTGACAACTATGACAAATACTCCCCCTATGAGGCGATCTATGGGGGAGGCCTATGTTCAGCAGTGGACTATATAGGTAACGGTAACGATAACTCAAAGCTACTCAAATTTAAGATGCCGTTCAGTCTTGTGCTGTCGCAGTCACTTTGACTTAAAGTGACTGCGACACCACGAGATTTAACGACATCTTAAAATTGAGCAACGTTTGAGCATTTGGCCAAAGAATAAAAATAAGAGAATGTTCCTGAAAACAACTCAAAATAAAAATGCAAATGCCAAAGTAAATTTATGTGGGAGACCTTTGTTGGACTTTTGATGGGTTGGGATATTAATAATAGTTATGGGAAGGTGAATGCGTAATATTTGAGCACAATAATTATACTTCTAAATGCGAAGTCAACAAACTGCAACTAGCACTGTGACAATAGATCTTAAGAATGTAAGACCCAGTTGAAATTTTGCCAGAGACACACTTTGTATTTATAGATATGCACTTTGTATTTATAGATAGGCATTATGAAATTGTTGGAATATTTTTTTATATGATAGGGTGACAAACGAGCACACAGTTCACCTGATGGTAAGTGGTTGCTGTGACCCATAGACATCTACATTTATCCTCGTTTGCGAATCAAAATGCAAAAGAGGCAAAGATGGAATGCCTCTTTTCCACTAAAAAGGGTCTCCGGTTCTCAACACTCACCATACGAAACACAGCAGTGTTAAGCTGTTATTTCACGCGGGTATCCTGTGAGAGCGTGGTCCTTCCCCGGTCGAGTCGACCCATTCGTGCTACAACTATACTACTAATATGGCTCTACCAGGTATAAAGAGCGTATAGAGCGTACTACTCTCTGTACTAAAAAAACTTCTACTCTGTGTAGTAGTTTTTTTTATTATTTTCGGCAGTTACGATCTATTATGAAATAGACACAGAGGTACTATTTAAAGTTTGTTACTTGCATTATAGTATTATGTACCTGGGTAACAGTTTAACGGCTCCTTGGCGCAGTGGTTTAATGCACAGGTTCGAATCCCGCATGGAACAAGTGTTTGTATAGTCTACAAATATTTGTTCCGGCTTCGAATGTTTGTCCTTGCGAAATTTATTTACATATTTTATACGTGGTAGAGCAATACTGCTGCTATATTAGTAGTATAGTTGTAGCACGAATGGGTCGGCTTGATTAGAGAAGGACCACGGTCTCACAGAATACCAGCGTCATTTTTTTTATTACTGTTTTAACCTTTGAACTTGTAACTGGTAACTACACATTTTATATAATTTATACTCAGGCGTTACAACGCAACTTGATTTTGATTATTAATCGAGGATAAATGTAGGTGTTTAGGGCCATAGCATGATCGCGGAGCAGGAATAATTTCAAATTATTGCAATTCATACAAATGTAAACTTTAATAACTTGAGAATAAACTCGGTTTTCGAATCACAATAACTGTTCAAAAGGTCCTAAAACTATCTTAGTTGCAATAGAAATAAAACTTTTTATGACGGGAATTAAGTTTAAATATGCAAAGCTTTAAAAAAAATTCCTACTACGCGACCGTGCTTTAGCATTCACATACCATCAAGCCGATTGTATACTATTTAGTCATTCTTACTTATTAGCTATTGCTTAACCTGCTGTTTCTGATATTACTTGATACGTATATCCGTGTTTTTACAAATTTAACAGTACACCTAAATTTAACCAACTACTGCTGGCCGCACCTAGTTCTATAGCTGGCTAAAACTATGTGTAACCGCACTTCGGCTTTTAGCCATAACATATATATATATATATATATATATGTTTGTTTTAAATGCGTGAAGAATGAGGCATTCCTCAGTAATATTTACCTCGCATATTCACACCTACGTACAAGATTTTCTTACGAAAGGTCGTTTAGAAAAAAAACGAGACGGCTAAACTTTGTGAGATGAGTGTGGAATTTATTGGATTATTAGAAACTTGTTTATCTTCTTCTTCGGAGTCATATTAGAGCTATAAAACGGCTAAAAGTAACGGCTTGTCTAAGTCAAACCGCTGGGGACGTGTCGTTCTCCATATGGATCCGTTTTATCTACCTACTTCAAAAAGCAGCCGGTACTCAATTCGACTGTATGTTTTTTTTATGTGTGTTATCTCATAACTTCTTACTGGGTGAACCGATTTCGATATTTCTTTTTTTATTTGAATGCTGGTGCTATATACTGACATTACTGCCTATTTACATTGACTGGATTCATTATTTTAAATTGTTATTTTGTATTGACATTGATTTATTTATTGTAAAAATTTTGGAGACTGATTTTAAAATCATTGATTTTACTGGGTGTAATTTGCCTGAATAAAGATGATTAAAAAAAAAACGCAACAAGGTGGTAAGAATCCCTTCTGCCTCAGACTCCGTCTGGGTAGATACACCCTCTTTTGCCTATTTCTGCCGCCATACAGCATCAGCACTGTTGTATTCCAGTCTCAAGGGTATAACGGGCCAGTATTGTAACAGGCTATGAAGCATTACATCTTAGTCCTCAGAGGTTGCGACGCTTTTCTGGCCTTCTTGGTTTGAAGTCGGCTGCAGGTGTACTACAGTAGCTACTTACCATCAGGTGGGCTGTAAGTTCTTTTGCCACTTCAGTTCTATTAAAAAAAAAAAGAAAATTTAGGCCACTTATTATACCAGTCTGCCTCGAATTATTAGTTCAACTTCGTGGTAGCCGCAGCTTGAACAAACATTAAAATAGCTAGGAGGTTTTCCCGATGTTAACGTCGCGCGAGACGATATATTCATATGTAAATTTGCTAAAAACCAGTCGTGGGTAAATTCGATGAATACGTTTTTATATCTATTTATAACGCTACAGCCGTGACGGAGGTCGTCCATTAAAATGGATCGCATGACAAGTTCTAGAATTGTAATTACTAAATTAGTCGCCACCGCGACTTCGTATGCGTAATCCATTCCATCCATCTATTAAATCCTATAAAAGTCCACTGCTGAGCATAAGCCTCCCCATAGATTGCCTCATATGAGGGATATTTGCCAAAGTTGGTAAATGTTACTGTTGATTTAATAACTTCACCTCTCAGCGGGTCATGTGCTCTTGGTTGATTATCTTCTACACATCCATCTATTACAGCCTATAAAAGTACACTGCTGAACATAGACCTCCTCATAGATTGCCTCATAGGAGGGCTATTTGGCATGATTGGTAAATGTTACTGTTGATTTAACAATTTCTCCTTTCAGCGGGTTATGTGCTCCTGGTAGATTATCTTCTATACATGCATCTATTACAGCCTATAAAAGTTCACTGCTGAACGTAGGCCTTCGCCATAAACTGCCTTATAGTGGGGATTTTGCCATAGATTATATATATTATTTTGAGTTGTTATCAGGAAAATGCCGCTGTCTATTATTCTCTTATGGGACGATATGGGCTAGTGGTTATTTTTACACCGCCACTACACACTTTATATGAGTAAATGCAAGATGCAAAATTATATCTTTGCAACCATTTGAGATTTTTGTACTAAAACAATATGAAGTAAAGTTACAGTGTAAAGACATCCTACTGCTTGGTATAGGTCTACTCACGTTTTTGAGAGCGCTGTGGAGCGTCTGTGGAGCATTGATTTTAACTGTTTTTTTTTATGAGGGATAATAATTTAACGCTCACCAGATGTCGCTAGTTGGGACTAACGGGCCAGTTAATTGAGAAGTTGCGTTATAAATAAAAGTTTATCAGTTTCTAAACAATTAGGTAAATACGTGAAATAATGCCTCAGTAATTTGCTCTTTAATATTTTGCACATTTGTAACTCTTTTTTATTTTTTTCTGTAATTTGGTTTATTCATTTCTAGTAGTATAGTAGTATCAAAATAACTGCTTTTTACCAAATGCATATGAAAGTATATACGGTACTTACCTACATATAGCAAAAAAAGATTTTTTTAAATGTTTGTCTTTGTCTGTCTGTCTGTTTGTCCCGGCTAATCTCCGAAATGGCTGGACCAAAAGACCAAAAAGCTGATGTTGTAAAAAGTAACTTTAAGGCTAGAAAAATCTTTTAGAAAATTAATTAGGGTTCCATGCAAAAAAATAAAACCCTTCATGGGTTTCATCCGTTCGTAATAACTCCACGCGGACAGCTTGTGTAAAATATAAGTAATAAATCGACGCGGAGGAAGTCGCGGGGAACAGCTAGTGAAAATATAACTATTATTACAGAAAGAAACATTAACTCACATAATTTACATATAATAATACAATAATACAACATTAACAAACATTACAAAACAAACATTATTCTAACAAATTTACTTATCCGCCATGTCACCTATTGTCACAAAGTACTGAGGAGTGCGACGTCCTGATGTACTAATGCCATCATTAAGCACGATAAAATCCTTAAAATTAGTTTTATTCAGACAGTGAATGATCTATAAGGTGATTTAACATTCTAACTATAAAGTAAATTTAAATTTATAATTCCCATTTGTCAATAAATGTTATGTCGGCCATATTTATGTAAATCTTTTGTGATTTCACGCCGCATGCAAAAGCTGAATTCACGTGTGCACGTTAACAAAACAACAAATTTAGCAAGATTGGAGTTTAGATTGTAACATCGATACGTAACACTTTTTATGTTTATTCGTAACATAACGTCAGTAATTTTTTTTCTTTAAAAGTAAAGTTACTCCACACTGGGAATTTCTCCTGTACCGTGGGTGCAGTTTACATACATAAATTTCACAAGGACAAACATGCAGACCCAGTAAGATTATTATTTGTAGACCATACAAATACTTGTTCCATGCGAAACTTTTTTTTATATTATTCTAAGCCAGCGCTTAACTACAATCCTACCTGATGGTAAGTGGTGATGTAGCCTAAGATGATGATGCGCACCGACTTAACAAAACCTTATTCACTCTTGCCTTGAAACACAGATGCCGGCAACTTATTCCACTCCTTTGTTGTACGCATGATGAACGACGTGGCGAACCGTTTGGTTCGAATGCGTGGTAAGTCAACAATCAAGGGGTGGAGACTGGCTAAACGTCTGATTATCCGATGGTGGAAGGGAGAGGGAGGAATTAAATTATGCAATTCCTGCGCACGCTCTCCCAAATGCATCCTGTAGAAAACTGAAAAGCTGACTACTTTGCGCCTGTGTTCGAGACTGGTTTAATCAAATTCGGGTCACCAATAAGCCTCTTAGCACGTCTTTCCATTGAGTCCAAAGCTGCTATGTGGCATTTTGCAGCACGACCGGACTTGCGCTTTATATAAAAAAGTAAAGTAAGCAGATGTCCCGGCGTTAATTATCGCCGCACCTTTGCAAGGACTCCTAGCTTCCTTGCAGCTGCTTTGGCCTTGGACTCAATGAACCACCCGAAGTTCATATTTAAGGATATCTCAACCCCCTACAACTGAAGGCGGTCGGTGTATTCCAGTGATACATTTCGGAAAGAAGGAGCCAAGGTGAGCTGGCTCGTTTTTGCAGTGAAGAGACACGCTTGTGTTTTGGAGGCGTTGAATTTCAACTTGTTCTAATTCTTTTCATTTCGTTACAGCCTATCAAAGTCCACTTCTGAACATAGATCTCCCCCATAGATTGCCCGGGTTTTGCAATAGTTGCCACGCTTGGCAAGCGGGTTGGCAACCACACTTTTTTATTATTAGTCATTATTAGGAAGACGCTGCTGCCACCTCCTAATTTGTTTTCCTATGACGCCCTAACGGGATGATATAGGGTAGTGGATATTCTTACACCGCGGCTACACTGTCACGTTCTTTTGTAATATCGTTGAACAAACACTGTCGGATTACTTAATTTTTGAGTAATTATTGCAATGTGCCAATACTCGACATATCGTTCCATCTTGTTTCGTGTTTCGTTCAAGAAATTAATCATAAAGTGAAATCATTAATCAACATCTTTACAACGGAAGACACAAATGTTAAAATTATACCATCAGCTGTTGTAATAGCGGCCATTTTGAGTTAATAGGTAAAATTTTACATTACATTGAAATATAAAGAATATTAAAAACTATAATAAATAAAACAAAAACTAAAAACTTTAATTATCATAATATAGTTATTCTCCCCGTGGTATCATGCCAAGAACGGCTGCAATTGCTCGCTGCATGACTATATACTTAGCCATTGAGCGAGAGATAATCTACATTGAATAAACCTATTTTTATGGATTTTATCGCGTTCAATTTAAATTTAATAATTATCGACGTTTCAGGATAAAATTGATAAAGTAGTTTTATTCAATGTGTAGTGTTCGCGTTAAGCCATGTATTGATTACGTCGCCTGCTGCGTCAGCTGGTCGTGTACGAACAGCTGCCACTTTCATAATTCTATGCATCTTCTCTGAGCGCTTTATTACGATAAAAACGCTTTATGATGAATTTTTGCTATTCCACAGCAGTTATTTTGAACCATGTAATTTTATCAATTTACGGCAACTCTGTTTATCCATAGCTCGGAACGCAACGAACACACGTCACAATGATGAAAACAACCGTCCCAACTGGCGCGCGCGCCAAAACTTAAACTACTTTGATGCGCGGTAAAAAGCCGACACCAGATGGAGCGGCCCGCTCCACCTTCGAGCGCTCCAACGAAACTTTGGCTCGCGCTCCAAGGCGGTATCCATTTCGCACGGCTGGAGCACGCACCAATGTTCGACCTCTAGGAGCGCGTAATCGATACGCGGCTTAAATATAACCCCTTAAGTGCCACGCCATTTTATTTTTTTACGCTTCAAGTGTCACGGGCCGTTCGGGAGGACGCGCGATACTGGCAGGCGCTAATTTAAACAATGATATATTTTTAATTTTGTATGATAGCTATGTATATATAAGACTTATACACATACGAATCGTTATGAATTTAGCTATTCCATTATATTTACACTTTCAATGCCCCCGGTCGTCTGCTTAAACTTTCAGCAACAAACTACCAGTTTTGAACTCCCAATCAAGGATATTATGAAACAATCTATAAAAATAGTTCAAACAGAATTAAAGACATTACCATGTACATTATGGGCTTAAGTTAATGGTGAAGATTAGCAGTAGTAGAGTTTCTTTAATTATGTTTTCTCTCTTTTTTTGCAGCTCATCTCTCAGGCAGCCTTATGCACAGCATCAACGTGTCTCTAATCGAGCCCACACAGTGCGAGGCCAAGATCCAGCAGAACTACCCACACCTTCTGGACAACTACGACCAGGAGAGCTGCATCTGTGGAGAGCCTTCTAACCCTCTTAACAACATTTGCAGGGTATGTATACTTACGTGATTCTTCTTCTTCTGAAGCCAGTAAATATCCAAAAGTCTACTACTCGACGTTTACTGGCTGGAGGTATCACCCTCTTGCTCATTTCTCCTACTAAATAGCAGTGCTTCCACTGCTGTGTTCAGGCAAAGACAATTACAGACTGTGAAGCATTCTATCTTAGTCCTCAGAGGTGACATCTGTAGCCGCCTTTTTTTTAAAAGCTGGCTGTAAGTGTTTATGGACTACAGTAGCCACTTAACATTAGGTGGTAATGATAGGTAGACGTAAGAACGTACTATCCATTCCATCCATTAGAACCTTTTCAAAGTCCAACTGCTGAACAAAGGCCTACCTCAAAGACTGTATCTTAAAGGTATTTGGTGGATTTTTATAGTACGTGGTAGAGCCACGCTGCAGCTATGTTATGGCTGTAACACGAATGGCTCGGCTCGACCGGCGTAGGACCACGCTCTCACAGAACACCGGCGTGAAATAGCAGCTTAATACTGCTGTGCTTTGTATGGCGAGTGTAGAGAACCGGCGACCCTTTTTACTGGAAACGAGACATTCCATTTTAGTTCTCAGGGGTGCAACGCATGTTCATTTTGATTCTTAATCAAGCGTAAATCTAGATGTCTATAGGATATAATGGTACTACTTACAATCTAGTGGACTGTATTCTCGTTTGGTACACCTATCCTTTATAAAAAGTTACCTTATAATCGACAAGTTTAATTTTACTTTTAGAGTAAATTTCTGCGCTTTCTGTCTCGCCATCTTGTTGGATATGCGATTTCCAGATCCATCGCCGTACCTTTGTGGTGGTTTTCCTTTGTAACATAAACCGCACACCTATGTGTTTTATATAATCTGTGGTATACTTTCAGGTGGACATTGGAAGTGCTCTCGCTTGTACAACTGGTGATGGTTACTTCGTCTTACAGGGAGTCTACTCTTGGGATTCAGGTAAAGATATACATATTTTACTTTGAGTAAGACCACAAACAACAAAACTTTATTAAAACTTTCGTAGTATATTAAAAAAAGTTCCATTATAAGACAGATATGAAAATAACTATACGAGTACGTTTCTCTTTGACGTTATAGAGAGGTTTGACATAAATTAGAGTTTGTAATTTGTTAATCTCTCTCTCTCTTTCTCTCTCTCTCCCTTTAGTTTTGTATGCTCTTAATGGTAGCCCTCTGAGGTAAGATTTTACAAACTAATTGCAAATAAAATAAAACCAATTTAAAAATATTTATTTTATGTGTTTACAGGTTGTCAGACCGGCAACCAGCTAGCCGCTTTCTACAAATTCGACATTGAGTGGTACGAATGGGCCATCGGTCTAACTGAGAGCGTTCGTTTCACTCAGTTTGTTCGTGGTACTAAGGTCACTCAGACTCGCTACACTGGACAAATCACATCTGGTACCAAAGGGACCACGTACACGAACGGAATTAAGGGAACCATTACTGGGGGATTGAATAAGTTCGGCGGACAAGGCCAGTTCACACAGTTTGGTGCAGGTGGACTAGGGCAGTTCACACAGTTCGGTGCTGGACAAGTGAGTCAAGGGCAAAGTGGATCGAACCAAGCATCTGGTAACCTATATGGACAGAGCCAGTACAGTTCAAGCAATTACAGCCAATTCAGTACATCAAGCAACAATCAATACTCGGGATCTCAGAATCAATTCGCCTCTGGAAACTTTGGTGGAAGCTCATCGGACTATAGTTCAGGCAGCTCAAACTTCGGCACTAACAACAATGGACCATCATCAAACTCATTTTCCTCCACTTACACCGAGAAGCAGTTCTTCCAAACCGAACCAAAATATTACACCTTCACCACCAAACCCGAAATCGTAACTTACACAACCAAGCCAGAAATCGTTACATTCACAACGAAACCAGAAATATTCACTTTCACTACAAAGCCCAAAATTATCACGTACACAACCAAGCCAAAACTTATAACCTATACAACCAAGCCGAAAATCGTAACCTACACGACTAAACCACAGTTCATAACCTACGAAACGTCTGGAAGTGGCACTAACCCGCAATATGTCGCGCCGGGCGCTTCCTTCAAACCCACATTTTCAGAAATTGTCGGTACAGAACACAAGCACAATGCCCAATGCAAGTGCCTAGAAAATGGCAAGAAGTAAAACGATCGAACAAAAATATCTTTAAAATACTGGTAACATAATGGATGTGCCATAAACGAAAAAAAATCATTTCGCGTCACAATTCACACATCGACAATTATATACAGTACAAAATTAACTCCAGTTCCTAAAAATGTTACCATTACCATATTTCCAATTTCTGGTCATAACATTTGGAAACTGCGAGTTTTAAAATGTAACTTCATTTTTGTATTTCTATTTATAAAATATTGAATTGTGTAAATAGGTAGGGTTTATTTAATTCGTACAATTTTATTATATCCTTAAAATATATAATTATTAGTGTATTTTTAACAGTTAATAGTCGTTTGTAAAATGACTTTAAATTCGTACTGCCAGTTTTTTTTTATCTGTGTATTACGCTATATACATATTATATCTAAGTATAAGTACTGTGTTATAAAACGTATAGATATTGTTTATTCGTAATATTAAATGTATTAAAAAGAAAAGTATTTTTCGAGATTTGAATAAAATTAGACTTTTGACCATATTGGACATAATTTCACACCAACATGGTCGACTCTCTAATAAAATTGGTTGTAATAGTTTTAAAATATGAAAATAAGATCTTTTTATACAAAAAGTACCATTCATGAGATATAAAATAAGTATTTAGGCAATATGATGAATATTGATGTAATTTCTAATTGTTGTAATTAAGATTAAACAATTGAAATAAAATGGAGGTATTTTACAAATATCAATGTCTTTTATTTTATCTTTGAAACGCAAAAATTATAATATAAACATCTACTTTTACCAGAAAACTAGAATAATACAAAAAAAGCTATAGGGATTTTTTTTTAATTTTACGAAAGCCTTTAACACGGTCTCTAGCAATATACTGTTAATAAAACTTGAAGATATCGGTATAAGATGTACACAACTGAAATTATAGAAAAAATGTCTTAAGAGAAGACTTGAATTGGTAGCCTGTCCATTGGTAGAAAGTGGTTACGATTAGCCTCACACTTATGGAATACCTCAGGGTAGTATCTTGGGTCTGATTTTTTCCTTGTGTATATAATTGGTCTCCAAAATATTAAACACTTCCAGGAAAAAATATTTTTGACTATTATACAGCCCTTCTTTTGCGCTGGAAATACATGGAAGAAGGCCTTTGATCTTGCACGGACTTCCTTTAATGCCTTTTAAATTTGGTTGCGTAACAATTATTTAATTCTTAACAAGGTCAATTTTACCTTTACAATAGAATAGAATAGAATCATTTTTATTCAATATAGATTACACTACACAATACTTATTGAAAGTCTCTTTTTTACTTTTTACACTGGTTCGCAAAAAAAACCTCTGTCCTGGGAAGAACTAGCAAGAAACTCAGCGGGACTTATTTTCTAAAGAAGCACAATTTGCAATATAAAATTTTATACAATTATTATGAAAACATTTTAAAACAGCACGGCAGGGGTTATTAACAGGCATGTACTCTTTAGTAGTACAATAACCCCTTCTACTTCACCGTGTAAAAGCGGTGTAAGAGGCGAACAGAGAGAAACAAATCAGGATATGGTTAGCAGCGTCTCCCTAAAAATGCCTAAAAATAAAAAACTGTGCTTGCCAAGCGTGGCAACTATAGCAAATATTCCCCCTATGAGGCAATCTATAGGGGAGGACTATAGGGGAGGATGTTCAGCAGTGGACTTTAATAGGCTGTAACGGTAACGATATCAAGATTAAAGCTATAAAAAGTAAGCCCCCAATCTTCTATTAACAGTACATTTATTGCTTACACTGGTTTAAATTTATTGATAGTGAAAAAGAAAATGGCATACTGCTGCCCTCTGCCCTAAGATACCCTTTGCTTGGGTATCTTAATCGACAGTCACTTGTGTTTGAAAAACATAATATAGATCTATTGACGTTCCGTGGGAAAAAACTCATTGACGTCTTTTAAAACCTGAGGTATGTATATAAATCACAATTGCGTGCTACAATATATACTGGCAAGGGTTCCAAAAACACATGTGTTTCCCTAGAATAAGCTTTTTACGTGGTAGAGCCAAGCTGCAGCTATATTAATAGTATAGTTGTAGCACGAATGGGTCGGCTCGACCGGCGGAAGACCACGCTCTCACAGAATACCAGCGTAAATTGGCAGCTTAACACTGCTGTGTTTCGTATGATGAGTGTAGAGAACCGGAGACCCTATTTACTGGAAAAGAGGCATTCCATCTTAGTCCTCACGGGGTGACAACGCATCTGCATTTTAATTCGCAAACGAAGATAGATGTAGATGTCTATGGGCCACAGCAACTACTTAACATCAGGTGGACTGTGTGCTCGCTTGTCACCTTAATTCTATAAAAAAAAAAAATTCTAGAAAATAGTTGATTGTTGTACAGTGGCTGGTTATAAGAATCCATTACCCCAAAATATAGCTGCAAGAATGGTAAAACAACTAATAACCAAAGAAATATTTTAATAAAGCGAATTGAAATAATATAGTAGGCGCATCATGTAACATGATATAATCCTCATGTAATGTAATATATATATATATATATATATATATATATATATATATATATATATATATATATATATATATATATATATATATATATAATAGCAGTGATAGTTCAGTGGATAAATGCTCGTGATAAAATCTCATAGAACGCTAACAGCCTGAGTTCGAATCCTGTTGCATTGATGAAATTGTCAGTTACAATTTTAAGGTTTTTATTTACCACGTTGTACACAGTAAAGTAAAATATTGTGAGGAAGCTTGCATGTCTAATATATTGAAAAAAAATCGAGATGTGAAGACCGTCAACTCCAATCAAGTACCTATGTAGGCAATAACAACGCAACTGAAATTTGATTCTTAATTGCTTAATGTAAATGTTTATGGACCACAGAATCCACTTACTATCAGGTGGACAATGTGCTCGTTTGCCACCCTTATTCTAAAAATGATACATGACGAGATCTTCGACTGTCTAAATTACCATGCGGCTTTGAATATTTTTTTATTGTAATTCAAATCCGCGGTCCTGCATCGCAGTAACCTAACGCTTAGCCAGTGTGCTGTGAAGTCGTTATTTTCTAAGTGATAGAGTCACGTTGCAGATACATAATGGTTGAAGCATAAAAGGGTCTTTTTTTTCAATTCTCATTTCATCTGCTGTTGTGCATAAAAGGAAGGAAGGAAGCATAAAAGGGTCAGCTCGATCGGAGTAGGAAGGACCACGCATTTACAGAATACCAGCGTAAAATAGTAGCTTAATACTGCTGTGTTTCATATGGCGAATATAGAGAATCAGAGATTCAATCTTAGTCTTCAGGGGTGACAACGAAGCTGGATTTTGATTCATTACCGAAAATAGATGTCTATGGGCCACAGTATCCACTTACCATCAGATGGACTGTGTGCTTGTTTGTCACCCTTATCATAAAAAAAAACAAGGCTACGGAGTTAAGAAGAGATAAATTACATGAGGAGCTGTGGTAGCTCGGATGGTTAGCACTCGATGTAAGTTTCACAGTACGCAAGCAACCCGGCTTTGGTCCCTGCCGGCAACAACGAAATTGTTAATTGCAATTTTAAGAGCTGATTTATCACGTGCTTGATGGTGAAGGTAAACATCGTGAGGAAACCTGCTGAGAATTAAGAAAAAAAATATTGGTAAATCCAATTGGGCATACCTTAAGCGCATTAAAAAAATTACGTATAACATGATTATACGGAATTTTTAAAGTACATTTTGACAGCACTATCGGCTTCAACACCCTTGAAAACCATGAAAATGACACCCAAGATGAAAAAATTTATATCTACTGCAGCCGCCATCTTAAATTTACATTTCGACAGCACTATCGGCTTCAACACCCTCGAAAACCATGAAAATGACACCCATGATGAAAAAAATTATACCTATTGCAGCCGCCACCTTGGATTTCCATTTCGACAGCACTATCGGCTTCAACACCCTCGAAAACCATGAAAATGACACCCATGATGAAAAATTGATACCCTATTGCAGCCGCCATCTTGGATTTACATTTCGACAGCACTATCGGCTTCAACACCCGCGAAAACCATGAAAATGACACCCATGATGAAAAAATTGGTACCTATTTCAGCCGCCATCTTGGATTTACATTTCGACAGCACTATCGGTTTCAACACCCTCGAAAACCATGAAAATGACACCCATGATGAAAAAATTTATACCTATTGCAGCCGCCACCTTGGATTTACATTTTGACAGCACTATCGGCTTCAGCGCCCTCGAAAACCATGAAAATGACACCCATGATGAAAAAATTTATATCTATTGCAGCCGCCATCTTGGATTCATATTTCAACAGCACTATCGGCTTCAACACCCTCGAAAACCATGAAAATGACACCCATGATGAAAAAATTGGTACCTATTTCAGCCGCCATCTTGAATTCACATTTCGACAGCACTATCGGTTTCAACTCTCTCGACAACCATGAAAATGACACCTCTGATGAAAAAATTGATACCTATTGCAGTCGCCATCTTGGATTTACATTTCGACAGCACTATCGGCTTCAACACCCTCGAAAACCATGAAAATGATACCCAAGATGAAAAAATTGATATCTACTTCAGCCGCCATCTTGGATTTACATTTCGACAGCACTATCGGCTTCAACACCCTCGAAAACCAAGAAAATGACACCCAAGATGAAAAAATTGATATCTATTGCAGCCGCCATCTTGGATTTACATTTCGACAGTACTATCGGCTTCAACACCCGCGAAAACCATGAGAATGACACCCATGATGAAAAAATTGGTACCTACTTCAGCCGCCATCTTGGATTTACATTTCGACAGCACTATCGGCTACAACACCCTCGAAACCCATGAAAATGACACCCATGATGAAAAAATTGATACCTATTGCAGCCGCTACCTTGGATTTACATTTCGACAACACTATCGGCTTCAACACCCGCGAAAACTATGAAAATGACACCCATGACAAAAACATTTATACTACTTACTTTTAGTACGTACTACTATTATTTATTCTGTGCTTTTAAAATATTGTAATAAAAAAAATCTCTTATTATTATTATTATCAATTGTGTATTTGTACAGCGAACTTTTTGAGCCGCTGCAAACAACCGAAACAATGTCCACTCACGACGGCGACTGAAGCCGGACTAAATTACTCTGTGCTCTGTGGCTGTAGCTCCCCATTTACAGAAATAATTTACATACAAGGCTACCAAATCAACGAAAATTTCGCTATTTTGGAGCCGAAAAAATTAATTACAGCTAAACAAAACAAAATTACACTGCCATTTACATTCAGTGGGTTCCCACATGATAGATGAAGAGATTAAAAAATAGATTGAGTTAAACAATTAATATTTTGAAAAGATATCGTGTTTACAAGCTCGTGTCTTATTTATCGTGTCCCCAAGACACGATAAATCCACACCATAAGCCACTAAACCCCTTTTTTATTTAAAAATAGCAATTAATCGATTTAAAAAAATATTAATAAGTTCAACAATCATTTATCTTTCTAACAATGTGCTTTTTATATCATTTATATGTATAATATGATTGCTAGATACGATTTTATTCGATAAAACGTTGGAATCTTAATTTTTAGGCGATAGTAGAACATTTTCAACAGTGGTAGAGCCACGCGGCAGCTTTTGCTGTCGCACGGATGGGCCGGCTCGAACCGGGGTGGTACCACGACCTCACAGAAAACCAGCGTGAAGTAGAGGTTTACCTCTGCGTTTCGCTTGGTGAGTGCAGGTGGCCGGAGGCCCTTTTTACTGGAAATGAGGCATGAGAGAAGGCCTGTGCCCAGCAGTGGGACGTTTATAGGCTGTAACTTTAACTTTTTTAACTTTAAAATTACATGAGATCATTGTTTTTCACTTGTCTTGTTTATTTTTTTTTTGTCAACTTTTACAAGCCAGTACTTGTAAACTATTCCACTTTTTAAAAAGTGGTGATGTAGCCGAAGATAGTAAAGTGCTTAGCTTAAACACTTATTTACTCTTGCTTGGAAGACATCTATATCTTGTTGTCCCTTGTTTTTCTCTCTCTATAATCTATGGTATTTACGAACAGTATACTACAATAAAACAATTATATATGAGCGGATTTCAAATAAAATGACCATAGGAAAACTGCGCTGTCCACTTACTTTTTCAATAGTTTATTCATTAGGGAATCAAGTTTTTTTGTTTTTGTCAGTAACAATATATATAGGAAACATATAAAGATTATTTTGAAATTAAAAAAACTAAATAAACCTGCAAAATATTGCCATAAAGTAAACATTTATGTTGACGGAACCATTAATTTCAACATGTCCACCCTATACCTTGCCAACAAAAAGTTCTGATTTAGACAAATTTTTGTTAAAACAGTTCATATATTTGACAGTTATATTGAAAACTTTATTCATGAGTACAAAATTAATGCATGTTTTAGAGTTTTCTAAAAGAAATAAAATAGATAATTCACTTTAATTGTTGTCCTCAAAAACAAGGTTGGCGTAATTTTCCTTTACGTAACGCATGTAACAGGTACTACAAATTGAATATATATTAAATTTGTAGATTTTTCGCACTTTTGGTAACATTTTCAAACTAAACGTCAAACAAAGTTTGAACGCCTATCTGCCAATTTGGCGTAACTCGTTACGAAACGCGGTGGTGACTGTGTGTGATAAAATTTTGTTCCATTACAAACTCATGTTTTCTCAAGTAAGAAGGTTGCTACGTTTTGTTTTTTCCTTAATTTTCTCTCAAAATAGTATAATGTTGATAGTTTGTAACATAAATGCCTTATAATCATTATTTTTTAACTTAAAAATGATTGATTTTAATTTCAAGCCCATTATTCGTAACATCAATTACGTAACGTTACATATTAGTGGAACTAATTTTGTCACGTAACGGAATTATAAGGGCATGTCTAGCTTTGAATTAGAGTAGGTAGTTTGTCTGAATATGTCTGCAGCTACAAAATGTTATTTTTTCATCTTTCAGATACTTTTAAAAGTTATCTTTTCAAAACCTACCGACAAAACAGAATGCCTCTCACTGGGGCCGAACAGGCAAAATTATTCCGAGAAAATATAAAAAAAGATAAAGGAAAGTATGAAGTTTACAAGAAAAAAGAATTAGAACGAGTAAAAAAATTAAAAAAAATAATAAATGAGCTCAGCGAAGAAGAAAAACAAAAAAAAAGAAGACTGTGGAGAAATTAAAACAGCAAAAAAGAAAAGAAAGTATCTTTTGAAGAAAGAAGATAAGAAAGTAAGACTTCTGAACCAAGAAACATTAAAAGTTGTAATCGTTTGCAGAAAATAATATTTTTTCGCGATCGATCGATGGGATACAATCGAAAAAAAAATGAAGAAAGATTTTACTTATTAGTAGGACGATTTTTGAGGTTCCTATATTAATGAATCTTTTGAATTTTTAATTTTGTACTAAAACGTAACCCTTAAAACATATAAGTATTGTTTGTTTATTGTTTTGTTTTTTTTTATATATATATTTTATACGCTGAAATATTTTTAGTTTTGACGACTCAAATAGCTAAAAATATTTCAGGGTGTGAATTATTTTTACAGAATTTTTTTAATTTTATAAGTCACTAATCTTAAGAACATTTTTTAAATAACAATAAGTATTTTAATGAAGACTGAATTGTATACAAAAACTTTTAAAAGTATAATAATTAAGTATTATTTAGTACTTATAGAAAAATGGTGTACTAATGGAAAAACCCTAAGCAGTTCCTTTTCGTAATACATTATTCCATTAACGAACTGTCCCACAGTTATTAGTTTTAATTTTTACGTTTATCTTACAAATATTGTTGATTTGAGTGCTTTTGAAAGTTTCATAGTGTTCATTTTTTTATTTTTTTATATCGTTAATAGAGTTTGATATTTAACGTGTTTCAAATATTGTGGTAAATGATTTTTTTTCCCAAAATATCTGAAAAATTACGTAATGGAGCTTCACGCAGTAGATTATCTAATTTTCTACGAAGAATTTCGTAATAAGCTTAGTTTTTAAAAAGATTTTTCTTTGATTTCAATCAAACAATAAAATTTATATGAATAATAATAGTTTTATTTTATTAAAACAGTAATTAAAAAAGTTACGAAACTGAATAAATACTGGAGTATGCGGTCACTTAAATTGGATTTTTATGAAAAATATTAAAACGTTCTTAATATTATTTACATTATCGGACAATTTATTAAATTTACCACCGAAATAGCCACATTTAACTCCATTACGATATATGAAAAATATTAGGTTCCGATTACGTAACGCGTCATTTTATTTGAAATCCACTCATATTTTAAAACAATGTTTATTAAATTCGAACCACTAGCTATGTACACAAACCAATCAAGCATATTATATAGGGTTATTTTTCAAAGAGTAGCCAAATTTTTAATTTAAGTACAAATATATAAGAATGATATACCGTTAATGCAGTTTTTGAAAATATGAGTTTCTCTGCGTGATAAACTTAGACATGAGAATATCAGCAGTAGAACCGGAGTCACCGACATAGCCCAACGGATAAGTAAGCTGAAGTGGCAGCCGGCCATATAGCTCGAAGAAGACAACCGATGGGGAAAAAGGTTCTCGGGTGGCTTGGGGGAGGCCTATGTTCAGCAGTGGACTTGTGAAGGGCTGTAATGATGATGATGATGATATCTACTTACGTGAGATAAAACCGTGTAAAGGCGGTGAAAGAATGTCCGCTACCCCATATCGACCTGTGGATATTGTAAGAGGCGTCAGAGAGAAACTAAAACAGGGAATGGGCAGCAGCATCTTCCTGATAACAACTCTAAATAACAAAACACTGCGGTCGCCAATCCGCCTGCCAAGCTTATAGCTTTAAGCTAGTCGCGAGATTTACTTGTGTACATAAACAAGAATACAATATTGTGTAACTTGATAACTTGATATTGACATAAGTAGGTAATTCTAAGACAAAAACGTTTTTTTTTTTAAAATAAAGTAGGCAATTCTCGCGACAAGCTTTTATTTCATATAAAATTTGTAACGGCTTGCTAGAAAACAAGAAACTGGGAATAATGAAGATAGAAAAAGATCCTTTAGGCCCAAATCCAGAACAAATCAAGAGAATAACTTCATCAGAGTTCTCTCTAAACGGATTGCACCACAAATAACCGCATTTGTGAATGATACGCGAGCAACACCCATTTCAATAACAACGGTTAAAAACGTCTACTGTCTGCGGGACTAAGAGGATGTGTTGCCGCTAAAAATCCAAAGCTAACAATTGGACATAAGAATTATTAAAAATTAAAAAATTTGTACAACCGACTTCAATATAAATTATTAAGAATAGCTTCAAAGCAATCAGTCAGGTCAGACCTTAATCTAAATATGGGACCACATGTGACGCATCAGCATTCAAATAAAAAAAGAATCATCGAAATCGGCTCACCCAGAATAAAGTTATGAGGTAACACATATAAAAAAATCATACAGTCGGATTGAGTGTCTCCTCCTGTTTCAAGTCGGTAAAAAATAGGCTCGGGAAAATGTCCTTTGGTCGGACAATTCAGTTTCAGATTTTCCGGACCGGACGGTTCGGACGTGTTTGTACGCTGGTCAAAAGAAGAGAAGGCTTCAGAAGCATGTACAGTGCTTACTATTAAACACGGTAGTGATAATATTATGGTTTGGGCGTCCTTTGGCAACAGTAAACCCGGAAATCTTGTGAGAACCGGAAAACTAAACAAGGAAGGCTATCTAAAAATTCTTAAAGATTCCGCCACACCAAGTGGACTGAATCTCATTGGTACTGGATTCAAATTTCAACGTGATAATGATCCTAAACATTCGTCAAAACTGTGTCAGAAATTTTTGAACAAGTAAAGAAATGACAAGATTTTATAAATCATACAATGGTCATCTCAAGCACTTGACCTTTCTCCCATTGAACTTGTTTGGGATGAACTCGACAGAATTGGGAAAAATCGATCTCCTACAAGCTCAGAACATTTGTGGCAACTATTGTAGAGCGAATGGAACAAGTTAGATGAAGGATATTTTAAGAAATTAATTAACATAATGCCTAAATTATGCGAGAAGATAATAAAAGTAAAAGATGGACATTTCGAAAAAGCTATAATTTAAATTAATTTTCATATTGTATGTTAATTTCTTATTCTTTTTTTATTTCTTATTCTTTTTAAAAAAATACTAGTAATGCTATTAAACATTACTAATATTCCCTTTAACCACTTCTGGTAAGCTTAAAATGCTTGTGTTAGAAGTGGTTCACGACAGTAGTCGAATGACGGATTCGAACCCACGACCTTTCGAGTTCGCGGTCCGCGCCCTGCCGTTAGGCCATTGACTGATTTCTTACTTTGCTTAAATTAATTTTTGTTTAATTTTTTATTTAGAATCTATTAAAAATAAAATCGATTTTGTTTGATTTCACTGGCTGCTTCCAGACTTTAGGACAGAAGTTTATAAACAAACGAAATCATAGACAGGATAGTGTATACGCCAATGCATTCTAAGTCTATGAGCTAAATATCACTTATTCACTCATCACGAGATCTGCTAAACTATACGCCCGATTGACTTCAAATTAGGCATATTATAACATACTTCTTTCTCGACGTAGACACCCACTATGAAGGGTTTGAGGAGGAGGAGATGAAATAGGGTGTTACAATTTGTTCAAAATATTATAAAAGCGATTAATGTCGTAAGAAAGTTATCGTACTACGCCATCTATTAAAAACACGATCATTCAGCAAGCGGTATTAGTTTTCTCCTATTAGGTGTTGCATCTTGTATACTTGTATTTACTTTAGTAACGAACACACGCAATAGATGTCGCTACCATAGGCGTGAAATAAAATATCTTTACAAATTCAATAACTTAAATATTCGACTAATTTCATTGACTTAACCAGCCAATGTTGTTGTAAACGTTGTTGTTTACCAGGGGGGTACACTTCCATACTTTAGGTATGGGATAGGTCCAATAATCTACAAAGACACTAGTGCCATCTTATACGATATCCGCATAAACTTTCGAACATTAAATTCTAAAAGGTGCGCTAGATGGCAATTACACCAATTATGGTTATTGAGTATGGAATTTAATGGAATTCTCTAAAGTTATAACATAAATATAAAGGATTCATAATTAATTATACGGATATTCAAAAGTCTAAATAAAAAATATATTGAATAAAAATATTTTTTGTCGGTCTGAGGTGCAATGAGTTTTTGTAGACTACCCATTTAAATCTGAAACAAAATTTAAACAATATTTTTTAAATGTTACAATTAATATAATAATTTACAGTTGGTGTAGATCAATTAATCGCATTTTAGCTGGTAAGCTCACATATGAGGGTCATGATGAAATGAAATTGTATGCTCAGCAATATTATAATAAGCACCGACATAATAATAAAAGTAATAAATGAAATAATTAACAATCGAATATTTTATTTAGTGGATGTATTATATAGACTTCTGTTTTATAAACATTCATTGGATTTTTTACAGAATCTTGAATTTAAACCTTTTTAATTTTTTTTATACCTAACCAATATAAGAAATAGCATTTTTTGAAATACCTGATTTCATCTTAACATCTATTTACTTAAATAAAAATAAGAATATTTTGGTATAAATTACAATGTAACAAAATTTAAATGTTTAAATTACTGAAATCTATACTCTGATACCTTAAAATATAAATATAATTGCCTATAGGATAGATGCTCTATTAGACCAACAAGGAAGTATTCGCACCACGGAAGATATCTATGTCCACCTGTTGACTTTTATAGGCTGATAAAGTAAAATTTAAATATTATAGTCAAAATATTGAGATTAGTTCAACGGATATGGTACCAGATGGCGACACTGTGCCACTATTCGGATTGTGTGACAAAAAATCCTAGAAGATGGCTCTCTATTCCCGTATATATTACTCTACTGTACTCTATCTTGTTTACCGTGTAGTAGAAGGATATCAATTCAGGTGCATTATTGCATGAATTATAATTATTTTTAACATTTCTTTTAATTTTCTGTCTAGCACGACTACTCAAACTCAAAATACTGTACAGTACTGTCTTCAGTGATTTCTGCAGACCGCTGTGCAGACCATCTGACAAACTTCAATCGTATGCAAAATTTCTTACAGAGCTTATATAGCTGTATGGAAAATCGAATCTCTTATAAACAGCGACATATCTACAGTCTACAGGTTTGTGGTACAAACACAAAACAAATCTGTTTTTTAACCGGCTTCAAAAAGCCTCCTCCTTTTACTTGCTTTACTAAATTCGACTGCATATTTTTTATGTGTGTCATCTCATAACTTTTTCCTAGGTGAACTGATATTAATGATTCTTTTTTTATTTGAAAGTAGGTGCTTCTTATATGATTCCATATAAATTTGATCAAGGTCTAACTAGTACTTTTAGAGTTATCCTTAATAATTTATATTGAAGTCGGTTGGACAATTTTTTTTATTTTACCACTTGTTTGTGGTTGTGGTCAGCGTACAAGCTACAACTTATTTTTTTAAAATCTTCAAATTTCTCCGGGGCAAATAAAAATATATGACTAGGAAAATTGGAAATACAAAAGGCTAAAAAGATAAAAAAAAACTATTTCTTTTTCTATAACCCACACATTCTAATTACCTAATGCTATTATTACATTATAATTCAGCTTTACTTTGTTTTATTTATTTTTTATTCATAATACATAGGCTGCACTAAAACTATCGGGAATGGAATATTTCCACTGTCCCTGTCATATTAAAATATTTTTAATTGAAAAGACCTTGGTTTTAAAAATCGAATACCATTTATTTATTTAAAAAAAGATTCTCGGTCTTGTCACAAGGTTTTGTCAAACTTGTTTAGTCGTTGCGAAAATGGAATTGAGTCGAGAAAATTCAAGAGCGATGATTTATTATGACTTTCGAAGTGGTTTAACACAAAAACAGTGTGTTGACCGGATGATTTCTGCATTTGGTGATGAAGCCCCATCCAAAACCACAATTTATCGCTGGTTTGCTGAATTTCAACGTGGACGTGTCAAGCTCAGTGATGATCCCTGTCAAGGTCGTCCAAAAACTGCAGTCACCCAAGAAAACGTTGATGCTGTGCGTAAGCTGATTGAGAAAGATCGATATGTGACATACCGCGAAATTCAGGCAACTTTAGACATTGGCATGAGTCAAATACAAATAATCTTGCATGAACAATTAGGTGTAAAAAAGTTGTTTTCCCGATGGATACCGCATTCGCTCTGTGACGAGCAAAAAGCGGCTAGCGTTACTTGGTGCGTCAGAACTCTCGAAAGATTCCACCCAGGATCCTCAAATGCTGTATACAACATCGTATCAGGTAACGAATCCTGGATATACTCGTACGAACCCGAACCAAAAAACCAGTCACGAGTTTGGGTGTTCGAAAATGAGTTAAGGCCAACAAAAATTGTTCGTTCACGGAGTGTTGAAAAAAAAAATGGTTGCCACGTTTGTCTCCAAAACCGGCCATGTTACGACTATTCCTCTTGAGGGACAAAGAACGGTTAATGCAGAATGGTATGCTAGCATTTGTTTGCCACAGGTCATTTCTGAACTCCGTAAAAAGAACTGCAACCGCCGCATCATCCTCCATCACGACAATGCGAGTTCTCACACCGCACACAGAACAAAAGAGTTTTTAGAGCAAGAAAACATAGAATTATTAGACCATCCGCCGTACAGCCCCGACCCAAGCCCTAATGATTTCTATACTTTCCCTAAAATAAAGAATAAATTCCGTGGACAGAGATTTTCATCACCTGAAAAAGCTGTGGACGCCTAAAAAACGGCCATTTTGGAGACCCCAACTTCCGAATGGAATGGTTGCTTCAATGATTGGTTCCATCGTATGGAAAAATGTGTCAAATTTTGCGGAGAATACTTCGAAAAGCAATAAATACATTTTTAAATAGTAATTTTGTGTCACTTCCTTGATTCCCGAAATTTTCAGTGCCGCCCTCGTATTGTAATGATTTCCGCAGCTTAGCACACCAATTTTTAATAAGAATGACCGACAATGAATTAATACATGTACTTGTATTTTTTTAGAATAAGGGTGACATACGTGCGAACTTTCTACGTGATGATAAGTGGATGGTAAGTGACCCACGCACATCTACATTTATCCTTGATTAAGAATTAAAATGCAGTTGCGTTGTCACCCCTGAGGACTAAGATGGAATACCGCGTTTCCAGTAAAAAAGGTCTCTGATTCTCTACACTAACCATACGCTTGTATCACTTATATTTTAATTAATTATAATAACAATGTCCTCGAGACCTAATGACGTTTAAATAGGTACATTAAAATATTTATTCCTTAGTTTTTCACTTTCATTGATGGAATTTTTAACTTTAAGCTTATATAGGACTACCGCTGAAGTATATTTTATTGCACACCTCGAACGCGAAGCGAAGAGGTCGGGCTCTACTGTCGAATTTTTTAAATCACTCGTTTCACTCACATTAAGTCATGTTTATTATTTTACGACGCACTAATATGTTATGGAAAGCACATAATTAGAAAGAGGAAACTAATGAACAAGCCTCATGCTTTTTTTTTATTCGACATGTCATTTTCGTCTTTGCTGCTGGTGATAAGAGGGCTGGTTCTTTTCTCGCTCAAAGGCTAAGTATTCAGCGGAGAAATGCAGCCAGCGTTCTTGCCACAATACCACGGAGAGTAGGACTGTATCATAATTAAGTTATTAGTTTTAGTTTATTTTATTATAGTTTTATAAAATTAATAAATTAATCATTAAATGTAACAACACGTATTATTATAAAATATATCCGATTAAAAAATTATATTGTGAATGTCCTGTAGCCTGTGGTTCATAAATTCTCTGTGTACAAGATATCTCAAGAAGTAGGTACTTAACAAAACAACCAAATTTTTTTTTCACTATCTTCAGAGTCATGTAGAGCTAGTTCCTTTCGATTATCACTTCTGTAATCCATTTAAAATAATTAAAATATTACATGAGCGTTTGGGGTGTGCACTTTTGAATTTTCCAATTTTTTTTTACTTCCTCGTTGGTACATTTGTAGTAAGCGTGACTGCTGGTCGTCATTGGATTATTCTATAAAGAAATTCTCAATAGCAACCCTGAGTCAGGAAGTTGTCGGTGTTTCACCCCCGTACCTCCGAAAGCACGTAAACACAGTTGGTTATGTCTGATTCTCCTGATTTCTCCTCGGTCGTGTTGGAATGCTGTGTGAGTAAGGGAATAGACGTTACACTCTGGCTTTATAATCCTGTTCTGCACAGGTGGCTATTCTCCATTGAGACCGGCCATCGTGACTGAAATTCGGTCTGAAGCATATTATATTTTATTTAATAAAATTACTAAAATCGGTGGAGAAATAGCAGAATCTTCTCGTTTTTTTTTCAAATCAATTAAAAAGCTAACTAAATATTACGTTTTCAATCATGACCAACTACGTCTATGTCTGTTACCTGCTTAATCTGTATTTGTCAAGTTGTAACCTTTCAAAATTTCCTGTCAATATTTTATCAATATAATTTAACAAAACAAAGAGATTTAAAAATATTTAAATGTAATTTTGTAAACAGCCATAGTACATAAATGTATTTTTTCACGGTTTATTAGAACTTCACAATAAAATATTAAAAAGTATTTATATTTAATAAAATATTAAAAAATGTAAAATATCGTCAGCCTGTTCAAACTGTACAAACTTATACGTGATATGTAAAATTAATTATTTTCTTTTCCGTATGTTAAAATAAATAAAAATAATAAAATGAAACAAACAGACTTCAACGAAGCTACGTCTAAAAATAATATGAGCGATCCATCGAATGACCACCAAGATGGCAGGAAGACACAGAGTAAGGCTCTATCAAGAACTTCGCTTTCCTGTTCAATTTTAAGGTGCCCACAGATTATACGTAAATTATGAAATAAAAATAGAAACTTTATTATTATATACTTATGCTTAATTTACCACTGGTTCGGAAAATACCGTCGTTGAGGAAAGAACCAGTAGGAAACGCAGCGGGAATTAAAAAAAATACAACCATCATTAAATCTTACAATCATTAAAGTTATACAATAATTAACAACACAAAATACAATACAATAAACAACAATTCAGAAGTGGCATGGAAGCGATCACCCCATTCCCAGGGGTTATTATCATCCATAAATTCCTTAAATAACCCTTTTTATACAATCTTTTTTCAATAAAATTTTTCAAACTTGCATAAAGTCAGATTTAGTCAGATAAAGTCAGATCCTGGTATTGGTTGTAAAAGCGTATACATCGCCTCCAATAATGAATTACTGGCTCTGTGGAGTCGAGTAACTGGTACTACTAGCTTGAAAACTCTAAAAAATATTGTAAAGTTGTATTATAAAGCGTTTTTCAATAAAGACGGGTAGATGTTGAAATAAAATAAAACATGCTGTATGTGAGGTATTAACAAAATTCTTTTTTTTAATTATTTGAAAGGCCCACATGTGCCATAAAGTGTGGAATATGACATCATTCAAATGCCCGCCTTGGCTTCTTACAATGGCACGGATCCCAGTGGTCCAATTTTCAATGACTCTTCTGCATAGATCCGGCTGAATTTGAGCGATGGTCTGTGTTATGTTCACCTTTAGGGGATCTGTCAATTGTGGTTTGTTTGCATAGATCTGCCACTTTGAAAACCCCACTAGAAAAAGTCTAGCGGGGTCTGCATGACTTTGGTGGCCAATTCATATCACCCCTGCGAGAGATAAGCTTACCCTCAAATCGCTCACGGAGAATGTCAATAATGACGTCCGCTGTGTGGCACGTAGCGCCGTTCTGCTGGAATCACATGTCGTCTAAGTTCATATGGTTGAATTTGGGTCATAAGAAATTGGTTATCATCGTTCACGCTCGCCGTTGACGGTGACCGCCTCACCAGCAACGTTTTCGAAAAAGTACGGACCAATGACGCCCCCGGCCCAAAATCCACAGCAAACGGTAACTTTTTGAGGATGCATTATCACCTGGTGAACCTCGCGTAGGTTGGTGTCGTCCCATATACGGCAATTCTGCTTGTTAACACAGCCATTCATCCATGCGCCTCATCGCTAAAGATGATTTTTGGCCGAAATTAGGTTCCTATTCCAAACGATTCGAAGACCAGTCAGCGAACAAACGGCGTTGTAAATGGTCATGAACTTTGAGCTCCTGGGTCACTTGGATCTTGTAGACTTGATTCCCGACGCAAAATTGCCCAAGTTGATGTCTGCGAAAGGCCGAATTCTTGTGCACGGCAAAGAATCGGCCGCTTCAGGTTCTGTTGTACACTTTCACGAACCGTGATTATGTTTTCAGCCAATCTTGCGTTCCTTGAACGCACGAGTGTTGGCTGATTGTTTACTAAACCTGTCGTTTCAAATTTAGCCATCAAACAGTGAGACCCGTAGTGGATGGTCTGCCACGCGGGCGTGCTGGCATCACGTGATGTTCGTGGCGGTATGCAGGGTTTATAACAACCCTCCACCTCCCATGGCCCCACCAACCTTACGGTTATACGGGCCCAATCTCGAGAGATGCACGCGGCACTTGCTCAGGGCTCTTTCCCGCGTGCACTTTCTTGACTCTCTACAAGTTATTTACTCTAATCCTTGTCCCGAATTGTCACTCTCCCTTTCTGGGCTGGACGAACACACAACGCCTTCGGTTCCGGGCAAACTTCTTTGTTGTTTTTCCATGACAGTTCTCCACGCATGCCAACCATGCGCAAACTCCCGCAGCCGGCAAAGCTCTCCTTACCGTCCACGAGGTCCGGGTAGTAAACCGGACCCAACCTTCTACGTACCATTCCGTCCATCATCTTACATCTCAGGTCATCATACAACTCGCACTCTCATAACACGTGATGCCTATCCTCATAGGTAGCACCGCATCACACATACCAGATTCAACTAATTTCATATAATGCAGTCTCTTTCGAAAACATCCATGCCCACTGAGCATCTGCGAGACTTGATAATCCGGCACGACCCAATTCACATTGAGCCGCGCCGACATGTCCGGGAAGAAGTAGAATAATTCCCTTCCATTATGCTGAAGGGTTAGTGCTCGATACCGTCCTCGCATGGTGTCGACAAACAGCACAACCCTCGTTGTGGCTCGAATAAGCCTCTCGTAAGAAGAGAATCTCCTTATGTCTGACAGGTGTGGTGCATCTTTTAACTCGCTGTGATACGTCAAGATTTCCTCTATATCGTATTTCCTGCCCTTCCTTCCGGTAGCTGTGACCATTTGTTCTCTTCTTTATATATAAATGATGGACCGGTGAATCATTGGTCGTTTCCTTGTTTGATTGCGAAGTTCATGCGCGTTGCCTGGTCTGCTGTTCTGTGCAGTTGTTATCCAGCTCCACTGATCGTATGAGGTCTTCTCTGCTATCTCCTCGAGTCTGTGTGCAACGACTATGGACTGTAACGCGCTGTGTCATTTCTGATCCAGTGGAGTGCCGTAGTAGAGTCTGTCCTACTGCAAAGACTCTACTATGGCGCTCCACTGTGACTCTATCTGCTCTCATTTTGTGCTCGTACTATACGAATTCCGCGAGTCGCGCGCTTATCAAGTTGGCCTGCAACTCTAGTTACGATATACTTTGAGTTTTAATCGGGGCGACTTTCGCCTTGGCCGCTGCCAAAGTGACCGTAACCGTACCGTCACGATAATGGATACGCCAATATGCCGCGGATACGCGCATTCACTTACGTCATTGAAAACATGAAGTTGTCTATCTACTACCCCACCCGTAGGAGCATAGCATCGCGAAAGTCGCAACTGTGACGACGACTCGCAGTCACCTCTGGAACTCACTCTGCTGCCACCTTGAGTATTTCGTCGTCCTATTTGACATTCTTCATCCGCTACAAGTCTTGCAACAGGATCTTCTCTATGATTGTGAGGTAGCTGAGCAGTCCCAGTGGGTTAAAAACTGACATAACTTAGCGCAGCGCCTCCCTCTGGTCGGTGGACGATGTAGCATCTTTACTTCGTATAGCAACCTATTCATTGACGTATTAAACGTTAACGCATCCCATCCACAATAAGCCTAGGGTCCTTCCTGAGCCGTCGTGGGTCGCTCCCACCTCATTGGGCTTTCCTGCCAGCAGCTCCTCTGGTTTGTCTTCTAATAAGGTTGCATGGTTCTAGTACCACCCTGCCACGGTGAAGCCTGCCTTCTTGTGTACCTCGGTGATCTGCTTCGCTGTCGCGATCGCTTCCTCTAGCGTGGCGTTACTAACTGCCATGTAATCCATCGTCCATGTAATGATTGTTTACGATAGCATTAAGAGCTCGCGGATGTGTTTCTGCGTGCGCGCGCGTGTTGCGATCCCTAAAGCTATGTGTAAGGAAAGACGATGGCCTTGTTCTGAAAATCATTGATCTCATCACACATTCTCGCGGTGGACTTGTACGTTCATTACTTTGCCATAGAAACAGTAGCGCGGGTTGGTCGCGGCGATCGATCTTTACGCGTAAATACATCTCGCGAATTTTCGCATAAACCGCTATTTCGTTTTCCTGAAACCGAAATAGTATACCCGGTAGTTTCCGTAACACGTCGGGGCCGTCGAGGTAGTCATTTGGGCATTTGCCTGATGCGCGAGCTGCTTCGTCGAACACGAGCCGCATCTTCCCTGATTTATTTGGATTCTTTACAGCGATATGTGCCAGGTACTAACTCTTGGGATCCTCTTTCTCGGACCCGGCTTTCTCGGCGTAGCCCTTCTCCAGGAGGTTGCATTGTATACGCATCTCTGAACTCCGGTGACTGATCCATTTTGCTCTCAATGGTTCGGAGTCTTCGTGCTGCTATCTCGTAGTTCGGTGGCATCTTGACGTCGTCATCCCTCCATGGCAGCCCGACTTAATACTGCTTGCCAACCTTCTTGACGGTGCGCTGGAATATGTCGACAGCGCGTTCCTCCTCCCGCCTTGCTGTGCTCTTCAGCGAGAGACCGATGTCAACTTCTCGTCTGGACTGGCGATCGTCTTGATGTCTTTCTCTATCCGTCAGTTAACGTTCGACATACTTATACGTGGTAGAGCCATGCCGCAGCTATATTAGTAGTATAGTTGTAATTCGAATAGGTCGGCTCGACCGGGGAAGGATCACGCTCTCACAGAATACCAGCGTGAAATAGCAGCTTAACACTGCTGTTTCGTATGGTGAGTGTAGAGAACCGGAGACCCTTTTTACTGGAAAAGAGGCATTCCATCTTAGTCCTGACGGGTGGCAATGCATCTGCATTTTGATTCTTTATTGAGGATAGATGTGGATGTCTATGGGTCACAGCAACCACTTACCATCAGGTGGACTGTGTGCTCGTTTGTGACCCTATCCTATAAAAAAATCATTTATTCGTTTCGCTATCTTGCTCGCAGCGTGGTGCCTTGCAAGATCCGTTCCAATAATGTCCTCGCGGCAATGGGTTGCTTACGACGTCCTATTCGTAAATTACGTGTTATGATTAAGTGCCAGTTGCCCGATCCGATTAATACTTTAGGCTTCGCATTATTATAAAAAACTTCACTTGTTAAGCCATGTAAATGTTTTAACCGTAAACATTCCTTATCGACTGACTCTGATTCTACTGTCAAATTACTTATTGTTCGAGTACTAACTACGTGCGTGTCACTTTTTTCCTACCACGTTTTCCTATTTTCACTACGCGGCTGTTAGCCTCACGTTGGCTACACGATATGCCTCGGATGTTTAGTGGCTTCGTCGGTCCTTCCGCACCTAATTCCCAGGCTAATTCGTCATTTATCAGCGAGATTGTGGACCCTTCGTCGAGGAGCGCGTAGATCTCTATCTCTCTACCTTGCGGTCCGCGATAAACAATAGGGCACACTTTTAACAGCACTGTGTCACTGACGCGACGAACACTGTTTCACCTAGACTCGCAGATACTTCCGATGTTTGGGTCTTCCTTGCGTGGAGTAACACGTGGCGAGGGGCGTTGCAACCGTCAACGCCACATTCCTTGGCTTTGCATCTCAGACGCCGATGCTTGCTGGTTAAAAAACAACTTTCTATATAATAATTTCTGAATAATAAAATGAATAATAAATCTAAATGAAATACCCAGATCAGCAATAGCGAAATCCATATTGTCGATATTATCGTTTTCATGGTGCACGGTATCCGGTAGATGACATCACATAACTGCATGGTTAGCAACCGATTGCTTTCGTTTCCATTATGAAATAGCTCTACAGATAAAACACGTTCAATGTTGCATTGTGTGGTGCATACTTTCAATGATTTCATTTTCTAGGATAGGAAAATATTATTTCTAAATTGAATAACCTTTCTCTGTATATTTAATTAAAACTTCTGTATAATTTAGATCAATATTACATTCTATTCCTTGTTAATTACCAATTTTGTTTATCAGCCTCCTCATCGCCTTGTAAACCGATGTGTGATGGTACCCACTGCGAAACGAAATTACGGTTTTTCATTGAAATATAAATATTTCACTTAATATGTCGTAAGCTCTGAGACCAGAGGAGCATCGAGCAATATGTAATAAACAGCACATGCATGAGTTAGCATGACTAAGTATTATTTGAAAATCTGTTGTACTAACCATTAACACAATGTGTTAATGACCTACATCTTAATGTATTCAGCCGGCTGAGCATGAGTTTTCTAGACAGGGCATTTCACGGAGTTGGCATCGCCCCATTAGGAGACTGCCTGTAGTGTAAGATTCACACGCTCTGCAATTGCTTCTCTTTCGAACTGGATATGATCCCGACTGGTCCGAGGACTTGGTTGGTATCTGTCCACAATTGTGCTATCGTCTGCATACCCATAGATACCGGGCATAAGCAGATCATTAATATGCAGCAGGAAAAGAGTTGCGGAGAGAACAGACTCCTGAGGAACACCGGCGTTAGTCGCCATACGATCGGATGTGCAGCCATCGACGATGATCCGGAGAAACCTTTCACTCAGAAAGTCCTTTACCCATTCAGTTAGACCAGGGGATAAGCCGTACGCTGTCTGTCAAAGGCCTTCGAGACATCAAGGGAAACAGCAAGTGCTTCCCAACTGTTCTCGTGAGCTTCGCCCCATACTTGTGTGGCATACGCTAGAAGGTCCCCAACTTACCGATTTCGGCAAAACCCATATTGCCGGTCACTAAGGAGGTCATTCTGTTCTAGGTATGCCATTATGCAGAGTATGGAGATAATTGAGATTGGCCGATAATTGGCAGGGTTCGAACAGGCTGCACGTTGGCCAGCTTCCAGGATTTTGGCACTATTCCAGTCCTAAATGAGAAACGGAACAAGCGTGTCAGCACAGCAGGCAACTCAGGTGCACAAGCCTTTAGAACTATAGCTAGTATACCATCTGGTCCACGAGCTTTATTCACGTCTAGACATCCTAAGGTTTTGAGAACCCCCTTATTTGTTATACGAACCTCTGACATAGAGGTCTCGCAGTGAAGTAATTTAGGTGGAACGTTTTTGCCACTGTCCAGACGTGGATTGTAGGCAAAGAGAAAAGCGAACAAGTCCGTTTTCTCTTTAGCTGTATGCGCCAGTGTGCCATCTGGTTTTACTAGTGGAGGCAGTGTAGGCCGACAGAAGTTTGTCTCGATAGCTTTGGCGAGAGCCCTAGAAGCTGTAGTGCCGAACTAATAAATTAATGTTTTTTTCTTAAATATTAGTCATATTGTATATTAATTAGTTTAGATATGAATAAAGCAAACTACGGTTATTCCTAAAAGTTAAAAAAAATATGTGGCATTGTATTGTGTATATTATATTGTTGTATTATTTGTGTATATAGGATGTCTTTCGTCACAGATGCTCAAACTTAGCAGTTAAATAAAGTAAAAAAAATTAAACTTATGTTTAGTGCCGTCTTGTAAAATACATATACTGCCCATAGTAGGTGAAAACTTTATAATTAGGTAACACGTTTAAAGAAAAAAATCCGATCTATGCATTAAACTGCAGACGTGATGTCCACAAATGTGAGCAGAAGTACGAATTTTCGGAATTTTATAAAACATGGCGTAGAGCGCGAACCGTTCAGAATAGAATTTTTTTTAGGGAACCGAGGCCATCTCCCCCCTGCCCGAACACGTACGTACCAGACTATCCACCATTACTGGGACAACCTGTATATACATTAAATATACACTAGAAACCGAAAAAAATATTATTAAATCGCAACTTTTCGATAATGATGACACTATGTGACCATCTGTGTAACAAATAAGTTCACCTCAGTCCCAACTAGCGACATCTGGTGAGCGTAAGATTATTAGCCCTCATTGATGCTAGATTGATGATACGAAAACGTCAGTGTCAAAAGCTTGTGCTAACGGCACTGTTGTTGGTATTGTTTTAGATTTCGCAAGGACTTTAACGAAATGCAAAATAAAATGCGCATATTTGGAGAGTCCTTACAAATATGCCGATGTATGGTCGACGACTTCGTTAAGAAGCTTTGTATCATGGAGAAGAGACTAAACGACTTGGAGAAACGGCAGTTTGCGTGGGTAATTATAATTTATTAAATATTGCTTGATGTGAAACGTATTTAGTGCGCTTAAAAAAACGGTGTGCTACATCAATTTTTTATCACAGTTTGTTTTTACTAATTGCATTTCTCTACTCAAACACCTCTGGAAGAAAGGAACCAAACGTTGTGACATACTTGTATAATAGGTTGTAAATATTTTTTAAATATTTTTTGATCTTAGTGCGGAGTAACATTGTTCGTTAATTAAAACTAGTGAAGTACGACAAGCAGCGTAGAATTGTCAATTTCCTTATCAATAGTAAATATTCTTGAACTACAACGTTATTTGCACTTGCCTTTATCTTGAAGTGAAACAAGAACCAAGAAAACAAGAAACTAACGTCAAATAGAAATGAACACAAACATTTAGGATATGTTGTTGTATGTCAAGATTAGATAAATCGTTCTAAGATAATTTATAGAAACAGGCGTTACTTTACGGAAATCCATTATATTAAAGCAGGAAAAATATACTTTGTCAATATCCGCTAAATAAAATAAAATGACATGTCTTACCTAGTTTGAAGAGCACCTCCCGCCCTCCCTCAATTGCGTGCACTATACCCGTCAACACTAATCCCAGCACCACTAGTCCCACCACCACTACACCAGTATAGACACACCACCGAGGTAATTTTTCCAACTTTACTCGTAAATCGTTCTAACCCAACTTTATGATGAGCTGTGTCGCGCTTTCGCACGCTCTCTTGTACTGTAACGCTCTTTTTATTTAAGTAATTACACAAGGATCAAATATGGGCCCTATCCTTTTTAACTTTTTTATTAACGGCCCAGACTATACAACTAACTCTTTTGCTTTTATGTATGCCGATGGCCTAAAACTCTTAAGACATAATATATTCAATAGAATCGCATTGTACTTTTTGTTGATTTTAAAAAGATTTGTAACTTTTTGTAATAAAAATTTCATCCTACAACGATAAATATTTAGCGCAGAAAGAAGGATAAAATCAAATGGAATAAATACCGTTAATACGAATAGAAAATAGTAAAGTTATATAATTTACCATACAAAGATAAAGACAATATTTACAAAATGAGTAAATGGGGATGTTGTAATTTTTTTTTTCATTTATTTAAAGGACCACAAACAGATTCACAATTAAATATATATAAAATATTTAAAAAAAGAAACATAATTATTATTATGAATTCAACAGCGCTGGTCTCATTATACATATAATCTAGTGTTAAAGTGGAGCTCATTTTATATTATGACAAGTGTTAGTTAAATAGTTAAGAAATCATGAAGTAACTATTATTAATACATGTGTGTATGTATGTGTGTGGGTGTGCGCGCGCGCGTGTGTGTGTGTGTGTGTGTGTATGTGTGTGCGTGTGATTTCAATGACTTATGTGAACAATCAGAGGTGGATGTCGAGGCAGTGCCAAATAGACAAGGCACCAATATTTGTAATATCGAAACCGAACAGAATGAAGAGTTTATTAACTCTATGGTTTGTAATAAATCATCTCATTTAGCCTGTCTATCCATGCCGGGATCAATGATACCGAAGTGTTATCAAATTGGGATTTCCCCCCAATGTACAAATAATGCTCCTAGATGTTCAAAACAAGATTCACATACTACTAGATAACATCAATACCGGCAGAGGCACTAAAAGACCTGCATTAAATTCACCGCCAAATATGACAGCTTTAACTGGCGCAGATGTGAGAATTATTGTTCAACATGTTATACGAAACGAATTAAGTGATACTTATATTTTTTATATTTTTTATACTGAAAGAAATCAATAATAGTTTGATAGAAACTATTAATAAAGAACTTAAACCGATCAAAAACGAGATGAAAGAAATTAATGAGTCCAAGAATTTTGACCAATAACAGGTTTTTTTTTTTTTTTTTTTTTTTTTTTTTATAGGATAAGGGTGACAAACGAGCACACAGTCCACCTGATGGTAAGTGGTTGCTGCGGCCCATAGACATCTACATCTATCCTCTGTTACAAATCAAAATGTAGATGCGTTGTCACCCGTGAGGACTAAGATGGAATGCCTCATTTCCAGTAAAAAGGGCCTCCGGCCACCTGCACTCACCAAGCGAAACGCAGAGATAAACCTCTACTTCACGCTGGTTTTCTGTGAGGTCGTGGTACTACCCCGGTTCGAGCCGGCCCATCCGTGCGACAGCAAAAGCTGCCGCGTAGCTCTACCACTGTTAAAATTTTTTGTTTTGGTTTGAGAATATTGAGAAAGAACAGACATATGTCAACAAAGCTAATAAGGAATTGCTTGAAGATAACCTTAAAATGTAAAGAATTATATCGGAACTTTTTTTAATATTAAAACTAGGCTCACTCTTGACCTCCATCTGGACCGAGGGCAACGATGAAGTCTACAATGGAGCTAGTTTGCCCAGGAGAAACCAGTTAATACGCAACTTGAAGAGGTTACATGCACTCGGAAAAACAGACGCCAGCAGGGCATTCCACTCCTTAGCTGTGCGCATTATGAAAGATCACTTATAGTGCTTAGTGCAAATATTCGGAATATCAACCAAGTGTGGATGGTACCTGCAGTACGTCTGGTTCTCCGATAGGTGAATGGAGACGGCGGTATAGCTCATGAAGCTCATGGGCACACTCTCCGAAGTACACTCTGTAGAAGACCGACAAACAAGCAACTTGGCGGCGAGGAGCTAAGCTGTGAAACTTAGTTTCCACCAGCTTTCTGTCGCCGATAAGTCTCTTGGCTCTCTGTTCCACTGAGTTGAGTGCGGCAAGTTGATAATTTGCTGAGCCATCCCAATGTTCGGACTTGAGCTTTGTATATAGTTAGAAGCTGTCCAGGCGTGAAGTATCGCTTCACATTGTTTAAAATTTCCAGTTTTTTGGCCGTAATTTGTGCTTTTGACTCAATGTTGGCGCCAAAGTTGAGGCTAGCACACCACTGTATGCCGATAATCTCGAGATGATGAATAACCTCTACAGATGTATCTCGGAAAGTAGGAGTCGGATCAAACGGAAACCATTTTGCGGAGAACAGACAGGCCTGCGTTTTGGCGGCATTGAATCACCCCATTGGGAGACGAAACTTAAGGTTACATTTATCTGCCCCATTATGACCTCTCGGCTTTTGCACTGGACAGGAATTTCTCTGTGACTCTGCTGTACTCTGCTGACTATGCTGCAGCTATATTAATAGTATAGTTGTAGCACGAATGGGTCGGCTCGACCGGGGATGGACTATGCTCTCACATAATACCAGCGTAAAATAGCAGCTTGACACTACTGTATTTCTTATGGTGAGTGTAGAGAACCGGCGACCCATTTTACTGGAAAAGGGGCATTCCATCTTAGTCCTCACGGGTGACGACGCATCTGCATTTTGATTATTTATTGAGGATAAATGTAGATGTCTATGGGTCACACCATCCTTACCATACTTACCATCAGGTGGACTGTGTGCTCGTATTTCACTCTATCCTATAACTACTTAATTTTCTTTTAAAATTGTGAACTTTATTAAACTAAATTAAAACCTACTTAAGTCACGGTTAGTGTAGTGGCAGGAAAGAATACTCACTACCCCACATCTTCCCGTGGGTGTCGTAAGAGGCGACAGAGGGAAACTGAGGCAGAGGATGGGCAGCAGCATCTTCCTGATAATAGGAAAACAACAATAAAAAAACTGCGGTTGCCAACCCGCTCGCCAAGCGTGGCAACTATGGCAATACATTCTGTGTACTAAATATCGGGAATTTGTCAATAAAACAAAAAATACAAATTATTCATCTAAATTTATTTTATCGCCTTCAAAGTAGGCCCCATCGCTTGCAATACAACATCTCCAACGCTTCACCCAGTCTTCCATACATTTTTCATAGGCTATTTGCGGTATGGCCTTTAGCTCATTCAGCGAATTTTTTTTTGTGGCTTCTATCGACTCAAAACATTTTCCTCGAAGTGGTAATTTTAACTTGGAAAATAAAAAAAAGTCAGACGGAGCCATATCAGGTGAATACGGTACTTGGTCGAGAACTTTTGTTGAATTTTTCGCTAAAAACTCTTTCACTATAATGGCTGTGTGTGATGGTGCATTATCATGGTGCAGCATCCATGAGTTGTGTTGCCACAAATCTGGACGTTTTCGGCGGATACTCTCACGCAAACGCTTCATGACGCCTAAATAATATTCTTTATTCACTGTTTCTCCCTTTGGAAGGAATTCGGAATGAACCACACCACGGTAGTCAAAAAAAACTGTCAGCATCACCTTGATTTTGGAGCGACTTTGCCGCGGTTTTTTGGGTTTCGGCTCCTTTTCGAGACGCCATTCTGAAGACTGTTGGCTTGTTTGCATGTCGTACTCATAAACCCATGTCTCGTCGCCAGTTATTATACGTTTCATAAAGGTCGGATCCGTAGAAGCTCGGGAAACCATGTCTTCAGCGACATGCTTTCGCTGCGCTCTTTGAACAAAATTGAGCTCTTTTGGAACTAGTCGAGCGGCGACGCGTTTCATGCCTAAAATGTCAATGAGAATGTTGTGGACGGACTTAAAAGATATGTTCACCTCACTAGACAACTCTCTCAGACTCATACGTCGATTTTCGAGCACTAGCTTCTTGATTTTGTCGATGTTTTCTTTGGTCGTAGCGGTTGAAGGTCTACCAGAACGAGGCAAGTCTACTACTACTTCTCGGCCTTCTTTAAAAGCCTTATACCATTCATAAGCCCTTGTTTTCGATATACACGATTCGCCGTAGGTATTTCGCAAAATTTTTAGTGATTCACCACATGAAATATCATTCGAAACACAAAATTTAAGGCACACTCTTTGTTCAACAATATTTTCCATTGTAAAAATCGCCGAGAACTCAAAACTATGACCAACAAAAAGTGTAGTTTAAAACAAATTAAATGACAGATCCCGCTCAAACTTTGCGCGCTAAATCAGTACAGTGCTACCAACATGCAGTAAAAAAATTAGAACGACCTCTTTTACGCGGGTCTTTTTATTGACATATTCCCGATACTTTTTACACAGAGTTGTATAACCCCATGAGAGTAACGAAGAGATGACCCCCAATCCACAGCGGCCCCGCTATTCCTGGCTACGGTGGCGACCATGGTAACGGCGGGGCAGGGGGTGCTAAGAACCTCCGGTGGAGGTTCAGTTGCCACATATGACGACTCGACCTGGCAACTTATAACGCACGCACCCTGAGGACTGACCAGAAGATCCTGGAGCTGGAAGAAGAGATAGAAAAGTTGCGCTGGAATATCATAGGTTATCCGAGGTCCGAAGAGAGGGGGAGGACACGGTAATCCTCGAATCCGGCAACTTGTTCTATCACCGGGAGGGCAATCTGTCCCAAGGAGGTGTCGGATTTATCGTCCACAAGTCTCTCGTTAACAACGTTGTAAAGATTGGGAGTGTGTCGACGAGGGTTGCGTACCTTTTACTCAGAACCACCAAACAATATTGTAAACCCATGGGAGACTTCAACGCAAAACTAGGCACAAGAGAGAACGGTGAGCTGAAAGTAGGGAAATTTGGAATAGGGCAACGGAACCCAAGGGGCCAGCAGCTGACTGACTTCATAAACAAAGAGGGACTCTTTATGATGAACTCTTTCTCCCAGAAGCGGCCCCACAGGAAGTGGACCTGGTCGAGCCCCGACGGTTCGACAAAAAATGAGATTAACTTCATTATGACGACCAGACGACAACTGTTCAGTGATTTCTCAGTGATCACGAGGGCGAAAACCGGCAGCGATCACCGAATGGTGAGAGGCACACTGAACCTAAACGTTAAGTTGGAGAGGTCACTTCTAATGAAGTTAACGCTCCGTCGCCCTCGTGCTCTAATCCAAAGTCCCGAAACCTTTCAGCTCGAGTTACAAAACCGTTTTCAGTGCCTGGAAGACTGCAATGAAGTGGACGATATGAATGATAAGCTCGTGGAAACTGTCCATACGGTCAGAGCTAAGTTCTGCAATAAACGCCGAATGGGTTTACAGCGCAGCTTCTGAAAACGGGTGAAAGACCAGTACTTGAAGTCCTTCAGAAGCTCTTTAATTCCATCCTCCGTGGTGGTATTACACCGGAGGCGTGGAGCAGAAGTGCGGAGGTCTTCTTATTCAAGAAAGGCGACAACGCACTCTTGAAGAACTACAGACCGATTTCCCTTCTGAGCCGCGTCTACGTGCTGTTTTCGAGAGTCATTTCGAATCGTCTCGCGCGCAGATTTGACGAATTCCAGCCTCCCGCACAAGCCGGTTTCCGAAAGGGCTTTAGCACCATAGACTACATTCATACCCTTCGGCAAATTATACAGAAGTCCGAAGAGTACAATTTGCCACTATGTCTGGCGTATGTGGACTATGAGAAAGCCTTTGATTCCCTCGAAATTTGAGCCGTGCTGCAGTCCCTTCAGCGGTGCCATGTTGACTGTCGGTATATCGAAGTGCTGAAGTGTTTGTACAGTAGAGCTACGATGGCTATCCGAGTACAGAACCAGAGAACGAAACCTATCCAATTGCAGAGAGGTGTAAGAGAGGGTGATGTTATATCCCCGAAACTCTTCACCACTGCATTGGAAGACGTTTTCAAGCTTCTGGACTGGAAAGGATACGGTATTAACATCAATGGCAAGTACATCACTCACCTTCGATTTGCCGACGATATAGTCCTTATGGCAGAATCGCTGGAGGACCTAAGCACCATGCTCAATGACCTCAATAGTTTCCCAACGAATAGGTCTTAGGATAAACATGGACAAACAAAGATCATGTTTAATGTCCATGTCACACCTATGCCGGTAGTTGTTGGGAGCACTAAGCTCGAAGTTGTTGACGAGACGAGGACAAATAGTCCGACTAGGTAAGTCTAACTTCGACCGAGAGGTCAATCGACGGATTCAACTCGGCTGACCAGCGTTCGGGAAATTACGGCACATCTTCTCGTCAGGTTTACCTCAAAACTTGAAAAAGAAAGTGCGTGTTGCCAGTGATGTCCTATGGAACTGAGACGTAGTCCTTCACTGTTGGCCGGATGAGGAAGCTCAAGGTCGCTCAGCGAGCTATGCTAATTTCTCTGCGTGATAAACTTAGAAATGAGGATATCCGCAGTAGAACCAGAGTGACCGACATAGCCCAACGGATTAGTAAGCTGAAGTGGCAATGGGCCGGCCATATAGCTCGAAGAACCGACAACCGATGGGGAAAAAAGGTTTTTGAGTGGCAGCCTCGTACAGGCAGGCGAAGTGTAGGGCGTCCCCCCACTAGATGGAGTGACGACTTGGTAAGATATGCAGGAAGTCGATGGATGCAGGTGGCTCAGGACCGTGCTTTGTGGCATTCCTTGGGGGAAGCCTACGTTCAGTACGTTAAGTAATCATTACACTTAGCTTAAGAAAAGTTTCTGTTATTTAAAATGGCATTGTGTAAGGTGACTGTCAGTAAATCATATGAATAAAATTAGACTAAATTGCTTGGAGTTCGTTAAACGAATTGACACCAGATACCACGTCAAAGTTGAAAAACTAACGTTCAAAATCTTCCCTGCGCTTCTCGATCGCATTAGTTTCGTAGGCGTTGGTTCATTTTAAAACCTAGAAACCATCGTCTGGCTTTTCGTTTCTGGTTCGTTTTGATAAATAATCTGTAATAATAGCGCGAATACGCAAAGAAAAGACTCAAAGTTAATCGACCGTGTTGAAATTTCGCACTGGACACGGTTGTCTTAGAATAGGCTTTATCTAATGTCATTTATTCAGTTAATGCCATTTTGAAGTCTGTCAAACGACTCGTCCGGTTTTGCAATTGTAAAAAAATTTTGCGATATGTTTCCGACGCAATTCCATTTTTCATTGCAACACTATAATTTAATTTAGCTCTTAAAAAATTATTGAATGAAATTGGAACATTCGTATTTTACTTTTAAATAATCATTTTTTTTTTCAAATAAATAAATATAGCTGGCCAGTATTTCGCATACAAAAATTTATTAGCAAAATTTTCTGCGTTGCCTGTCGTGTAAGTAAGGGTGAAAAACGAGCACAGACCGGCTGATGTTAAGTACCTAAATGATGTTGCCCATGAACGCATCTATCATCGATAAAGAATCTTAAATCTTATGCATTTTCACCCCTGGGGTGTAAGATGGAATGCCTTGTTACCAGTAAACAAAGTCTCCACGTACACACACCATACGAAACACAGTATTATCTTCTACTTTAAGTTGATATTCTATAAGAGGGAGGTTCTTCCCTGGTGGTGCACCATGGATTTAACTTGTCAGAGAGCTGTTCCATGAACGTGTTATATTATACCCATGAATATTGCGTAGTTGTTCTTAAATATTAGAGTGTCAAACAAGCGAACAGTAAACCTGATGCTGCCGCCCATGGACACCTGCAACTACCTTAAAATAATCTTCTTCGCATCGTCTCAGCTAGATGCTTAGCAACTTCATCATCGAGTTATCCAAAGTAATCGTTTTTTTGCTTTGAAATGAAATGTTACATGTATATATATTATATATTGATTGACCGTAATTCTTCTGACCGCAGCAGAAACCTAATGCTTTTTAAGGACTCCTTTTTTTGTTTTAGAGTGAGAGCAACTATCCAGCGATCATTGAGAAAAATAAATGGTTATCCAATATGATGAGACAGGAAGCCAAGGTGAGTGAAATTTAAATTTAAATAAATGTACTCTCTGAACCGATAAAGGGACTGCCAGATATGTCAAAACTGCTAAAATGGCCGACGACGTGTTAGCAGTTATTACAGTATTAAGTACTGATTTATCACGTGCTCGACCATAGAATACTATAATACAGAGTAGAATGGCTGCCAACATTATTTTGTACGCGAAGCAGTGTCGCCGGGATCACACATACGAGCGGTCACATCGTATTATCACTACTAAAAAACCAATACGCTCATTGATCATACAAATTTTAATAAATAAATGTTACAAACGAATTTTTATATCACATAAAATCAAACTTTATTCCAAGGCTAACAACGGATCCCAAGGAGGTGTCGGATTTATCGTCCACAAGTCTCTCGTTAACAACGTTAACGTGTGTCGACGAGGGTTCCGTACCTTATACTCAGAATCACCAAACGGTATTCGTTGTAGTTCATGCAGATTTACGCACCAACCTCGGCACATCCCGATGAGGAGGTGGAGGAAATGTATGAGGATATCTCTAAAGCCATGCATTCCTCCAAAACCCACCACACGGTGTTAATGGGAGACTTCAACGCAAAACTAAGCACAAGAGAGAACGGTGAGCTGAAAGTAGGGAAATTTGGAAACGGAAACTAAGGGGCCAACAGCTGGCCGACTTTATGGAGAAAGAGGGACTCTTTGTGATGAATTCTTTCTTCCAGAAGTGACCTCACAGGAAGTGGACATGGTCGAGTCCCGACGGTTCGACAAAAAATGAGATCAACTTCAATATGATGACCAGACGACAACTGTTCAGTGATGACCCAGTGATCACGAGGGGAAAACTGGTAGCGATCACCATTCGGTTAGAGGCACACTGAACCTAAACGTTAAGTTGAAGAGGTCTCGTCTAATGAAGTCAACGCTCCGTCCCCTCGTGCTCTAATCCAAAGTCCCGATACCTTTCAGCTCGAGTAACAAAACTATGTTCAGTGCCTAGAAGACTGCAATGCAGTGGACGATATGAACGAAGTGAAACAAGCTCGTGGAAACCGTCCATGCGGTCGGAGCTAAGTTCTGCAAGACCCGCCGCAGAAGAACACAAAAACTGTCCGATCACACTCTTAATCTCATGGCTGTTAGACGGGAAATGAAGCTGCAGTCTTCAACAGATTTGACAGCATACAGGCAACTGAACAGACAGATCTCCAAATGCATGCAGCGGGACTTACGCAACTTCAATACAGCTTGTATTGAAGAAGCGATCGAGCGGAACCAAGGCTCCAAAGTCTTTGACAGAGATGTGTCTGCCAGAAAGAGCCAACTGTCAAAGCTGAAGACCGAGTGTGGCAGCATCGTTTCCGGGAGACCTGAGATTTTGAGTGAGATTAAGAGGTTCTATGGGCAGCTGTACACGTCATCGTTGAAACCACACGCAAGTGTGAGTAACGATCCAAGAGCGAGTCTTATCCGATACTATTCCGAAGATATTCCGGACGTCAGTCTCAGCGAGATTAGAATGGCTCTCCAGCACCTTAAAAACGGCAAGTCCCAGGATGGAATTCCTGGATGTGTGGAAAACTAGTACTTGAAGTCCTTCAGAAGCTCTTTAATTCCGTCCTCCATTGTGGTACTACTTCGGAGGCGTAGAGCAGAAGTGCGGTGGTCTTGTTCTTCAAGAAAGGCGACAACGCTCATATAATGCTCTATTGAAGAACTACAGGCCGATTTTCCTTCTGAGCCGCGTCTACGTGCTGTTTTCGAGAGCCATTACAAATCGTCTCGCACGCAGACTTGACGACTTCCAGCCTCCCGAACAAGCCGGTTTCCGAAAAGGCTTTAGTACCATAGACCATAGACCACATACACACCCTTCGGCAAATTGTACAGAAGACAGAAGAGTACAATCTGCCACTTTGCCTTGCGTATGTGGACTATGAGAAAGCCTTTGATTCCGTCGAAACTGACCTGGTAAGACATGCAGGAAGTTAATGGATGCAGGTGGCTCAGGACCGTGTGTTGTGGCATTCCTTGGGGGAGGCCTATGTTCAGCAGTGGACTTGTGAAGGGCTGTAATGATGATGAATACTTATTGAAGGTCACTCTTTTGTTTAATTACCACTGGTTCGAAAAAAACCTTTGTCCTGGGAAGAACCAGCAAAAACCCAGCGGGACTTTTTTAAAATAACAGCTTACTATCATGTAATCACAATTAACCACACAAAACAAATTAGAAATAGCTTGGTAGGGATCACCTCATTCCCAGAGGTTATTATCATCTATAAATTTATTAATATTATAAAATTCCTTTTTATACAAACTTTGTTTAATAAAGTTTTAAGCTTGTTGTAAAAGCGTATACATCGCCCCGAGAATGAATTACTGACTCGAGTCGAGTAACTAGTACTACTAGCTTATGTCTGTTCCTAGTATTTACAGAATGAATATCACTTATTTTTATATAACTACCTTTATTTTTGTGTACGTACATTACATTTTAATAAATGTATTGAGAGGTTAATATATTAATTTCCTTAAATTTTTGTCGGAGCGGCTCTTAAGGTTTTAAGTCATAAATGGCTCTTATGGCCCTCTTATATAAAAATAAATATAATTTCAGTGTCAGTCGCCTGTCCCCATAGCAAAATACCATACGACATTATGCTATGGATATAGCATAACAAGTAAAGTAAACAAGTCTATCTGTTTCCATACTGGTAAGATTTCTTATCTTTAAATGCTGCAGAGCTAAGTCTGCTTGCTAATTTTGATATATGGGGGCTCCATTGAAGCTTCGCGTCTAGTATTATTCCAAGAAAAATGGTGGTATCGACAAGACTCAGTTCCTCCCCATTTAAAATTACATTAGTATTTAATTGTTTGACATTTCGAGCCATGATTTCCATACATTTCGTTTTAGTGCCGTTTATATGCAAGTTATTAACATTTAACCAATTTACTAATTTAGATATAGCATTATTTACTTCGTCATATTTTAATAATGGTCGTTTTAATTTGAAAATGAATGAAGTGTCATCAGCAAATGATACCATATTATCGTTATCTCCTACTATGTAAGGTAAGTCATTAATATATACAAGAAACAGAAAGGGGCCGAGAAGGTGCCTTGAGGCACGCCGCTTTGTACAATCGACCCGGAAGAACTCATACTATTAATGACAACTTTTTGCGTTCTGTTTCTTAAATATGAAACAATTAATTTTAGAGCATTACTTCTTACACCGTAGTGTTGTAGTTTCCTGGTTAATCTTTCATGGTGAACACAATCGAAGGCTTCCGATAGGTCACAAAGTATACCCAAAGCATCCTGTGAATTTTCTCATACATTGAAAATATATTTGATAGCTGTCGCATCACACCAGCATCACTTGTCGAGCGCCCCCATGTGAAACCGAATTGACCATTTCGTGACCAATTGAAATAATTTTAGATTCGAACTCTAAGATTTATTTGAGCCGTCAATATTTTTCCGATGACCTTGGAATTTTAAACCATCTGTAGTTAGTGTCAAAATATTGAACAATTATTAAAAATTGCTGCCTATTTATGACCATTTTGTGACCAATTTGGACCACTTTTTAAAAGGCCAATTTTCATGATTTGAGCCGATTATTAGACGGTGCTTGCAACTATACTTTCTTATTTATTCATCTACATGTAAAAACTTTTTTATGGTTATTTGTACATATTGCTTGAAAATCATAAAATAACATAAAATAGTTTGAAAAATCCAAAAGAACACACCTCTACAGGACGAAATGTAATGATGGAGTCTATAACTGCAATTTAATATTATTACAATTATTAGCATCGCCATTAACAACAGATAACAACAAGAAATATAAGGAATGCTCAAGGTCGCTCGTAGATCTATGGGAGGTGTATGCTCGGAGTTTCTCTGCAAAGTAGAATTCTTTTTTTAACAGTTTAAGGGTAACAAACGAGCACACAGCCACAGTGGTAAGTAGTTTCTGTGGCCCATACACATTTATTATCAGCTAAGAATCAAAATGCAAATGCGTTGTTACCCCTGAGAACTAAGATGGAATACTTTATTTCCAGTAAAAGGGGTCTAAAATGAGGATATCCACATTATAACCGAATCAATTGTCATACTATCGCAACGGAACAGTAACCTAAAATGGTAATGAGTCGCCTTAGAGCTCGAAGAACCGACAAACGACCTATCCATCCCCTATAGGGCAGCCTCGTTAGATGGCGTGTAAAACATGCAAGATATCGATGGATGCAGATGGTTCAGGACCAAGCTTTGTGACATTCCTTAGGGATCGCCTATGTTCAGCAGTGGACTTGCTAGGGGCAGAAATGCTGACGATGATGATGATGATGATATAAACAACCATAACCAACGTAATTAATTTTATTGAGCCTCTGCAAAATGAAATCGCCCAATAGGAAACGAATAAACAAAACTCGCAAACAAATAGAATTTCATTAAATGACCGTTAGGTATATTGTATTAACAATGACCCGAAGTTTTCCTGTCCAAAAATTTTCAATAGTGCCTGATCTCTCTCCAGTCGTATCCGTGTACTGTCCCTTCGGACTATGAGAGTGATGGAATAGAGAGTGCACCTGTGCTTGCGCATACACTCGGGCAATGTAATTCATTCCTGCGTAGATGGCTAGTCTCGTTGAGGCTGGCCGCCGTGACCGAAATTGGGTCTAAAGGACACTATTATTGTTATCCACCGCACCGCGCCGGTGCTGAAACGTACTGAATATCCGCGCTGTTACTAACACAATACCTTGTCTCAATTATAACAATGGGTGTTAGATAAAAAATGTAATTTTGCTTTGATTTTTCAAGTATTTTTTTTTGTTTGATTTGCTTTTTACATAAAACTTTTTGTTGGCGTATTATGTTTATGAGTGAACGTTGTTGCTACTTTAAACGTAGCCTTCCTAATGTTTGTTTTTTCATCTTTTTTTTATAAAAGGTTACCTCTGTATTAGGATTTTCTTGTCTTTATTTTATCGTTGTAAGCTAAGTAAGGTAAGGTGTAAGTTTACATACATAAATTTCACAATAATTATTTCTATGCCATATAAATACTTGTTCCGTGTGGTATTCGAACCCGCGGCTAACTCAATGCTAAGCCACTGCGCCACGGAGCCGTTAAATGCTAAATAATATTTCTATATATTTTTCCCCACTGTATCCCCTCACCTTGAATTGATTAAAGTTTCTTCTCTCGACTATGTTGAAAAATATGGCACTGTTAATGCCTTTTCGTATCATGATCTTGGTTTTATTTCTTATAAAATTAAACCACCCGAAAACAAATCAAAGGGATATAACGGAATTTTGTGAGAATTGAATAGACACACTCCGCGAAAGAGGTTTGAATACGGATTGCAGGGTTGTAATATTGACGAGCATGTAGCACTATTTAACCTCTTCCTTAAACGATTTACATGACCCTATTCGTCGAGTACGAATACGCTATCTTTCGGTCCCATGGTTAACTAAAGATCTAAAAAGAATGCAAGCAAATAAGAATGTTGCAAATGTCAGGTACACGTTAGATCCCAACAATGACTGGATTCCGGAGGAAGTATAGGATCCTAAGGAATCAATGCAACAAGTTGTGTAGTGACTTAAAACAACGCCACATTCATAAATCTGTACAAAAATAAGATACAAGCCGTGTATGGAAATCCTAAAGTTTTTAGGAGTTGAGTTCACGTTCAAGTTCTAATTCAAATAATATAGATTTTATATTCTCTTAATCAGCACTTTTCTACTGCTTTTTGCACTGCTAATATTGCAAAATTAAGAACACAACTTCCAACATTTCCCACCTCTGACTATCTTTCATTTGTGTTAAGCAATTTGCAGATGGAACGGAAAAATGTCCAAATCTAACCTTTGTCAAGAAAAGCATATCCTTCGAGCTCTTACGATTATCGTTCTATTTCAATTCTTTTTTTTTTTTAAGTTTTAAAACGTTTTGTTCAACAACAATTAAACTCTTTTTAGCTAGTTACATTATTAACTTACTCCAATTTTTATTCAGGCAAGCATTATTAAAAATCACTGACGACTTTCGGCTCGGAATGGATTATCGACAAGTCACAGTGTTGCTGGATTGTAGCAATACCATCAATACTATAAATCATGATATCCTAATTGGTCTGCTGCGATATCTTAAAATATCTCCAACAGCAATTTCCTGGTTTTGTAGTTACTTGTATGAACGTCAACAGCGCTTGCTGATATAGGACGGAGTGCCTTCATAGCTAAATACCAAAAGCTGGCGTCGCACAAGGTAGTCCGTTAACTCCTCTCTTTATTTATTAGTTTGTTTATATTCCGTTATTTCCCAAATATCTGCTCTTTACCACTTGTATGCAGATGATCTTCATGTTAATTATAAATCACAGAAAAGGATCTTCTAAAAGTAATTTACGATGTTAACAAGGACCTAGCATGTATTCTTGGCTGAAGTAAATCGTAAGGGAATCGTTAAAAATCCTAAGTGATAATTATTGGTAGAATAATCTCAAAATAAACAAAACTCTGGTATTCAAATCCCTTGTAAGGTTTCCTCAAATCTACGCAGTATCGTGAAATCTTTGCAGCGTTCACTTCGAAGAATGAACTACATTTTACCCATCACTAAAATTACACTCGCCCGACCTTTATTGCTCCCTATCCTCGATTATAGTACCAAATAGCAACTTAATAAACTCAAGCGACTCCAAAATGTATGGTTACGGTTCATGTTTGGACTTCGTAAATACCACCATGGCCAGAATAACGCACTAAACTCAACTAGCTCTTAATCGGACTTCGTTGGAATATACATATTATTTCTGCTCTCTACTGCGTCTTATTTAATAAATCATGTTCTCACCTCCTTTAATAATATTTTCAACTTCTCAGCTCTTCTAATAACCTTTCACTTCGGTCCAAAGAAAACCTTTCCCTTCTTTTTCCCTTGCACTGTTCCACTTTTTACAAAAAATGTTTTTCAATTCTTGGAGTCTAGCTTTGGAACTCCTTACCATTTCCTAATTAATGACCCCAAAGAAAAGGTATCTTAAATAAATAATAGTTTAAAAAAACTAAAAAACCACGATTTTGTAGATAACCGAACCGAAAAGCGTTGGGTGCTTTTTCGGATATTTTTACGATGACGCTAATTTTACAAATGTCCTCAAAAATATTTACAACAAATAACATCAAGCACCCCACGCGTTTTTACAATAAAATTATTTTTTTTATGTTGATCACTATTTTCTTATTTTAAGCTTATTGAAAATTATCTACAAAAGCGTTTTATTTTTCAGTTTTTTTAAACTATTATTTTTATTTTCTATTTTTTAGTGTTGCAAACTACAAAAGCGTTTTTTTTTGGAACGAAGTTGTTTCACGAGGCTTACAATAGATTGAACTGGCAGAAATCGTAGTTGTTTTATAATTTTTTTGCAAATCCTGATGATCTTGGCAAGAATAATGGGACAAACTATTTATATTATTACATTGTCATCGGTCCTTGATAAGCGTGCGAAGTATCAAATCAATCCGACGTTTTGAAGAGAATGAAAATCACATTCAAAAATTCCGTTACATAGATACATACCAAGCGTGTTAAAAACAAGTAAAGGAACATTAACTTTCCCTCTTGTTTCTCTCTCCTCCTTTTATTTATTTTTTGTCTTTTCTAATTATTAGTCCGTTATTTTAAGTACCTACATTGTGTTTTTTGTTTATATTTTATATCATTATATAATTTAATGTGCACTTTACCCATAAATTCTTCTCCTCTTTCCCTTTTCTTCTTGTACCTGGATGTCAGGAAGAATGTTTCGTAACAGCCGCCTTATGTTTTCTTGTTGTGCAAAAAACAGTATTGTATTGTATTTTATCGTACTACAAGTGTTAGTTCCCTTTCTGTAAATTTCGTAAGCACCTAGTGCTTACGAAATTTTATTCCATTTCACAAACACCATTTTGCAAGGGCAAAAACATAATTGAAAAAAGGAAAAAATAAACTTTTATTTATAAAAGTAGAACTCGTCTTGAAAAACCTTAAAGGAATAAAATGATTTCCACATAACACTCGTAGCTTCAGAAGTTAGAACTAAGACATAATAAGTATACAGAAGAATTAAAACCCGGAATTCAGAAGATGTTATGTAAAATGATTCTGTTCTTTTTAGTTTTCATTAAAATGTTTAATGTTTCGACTCTCTACTCAAGTAGACTAATGTCCAAATTTGCTACTCAATTTGAAGATGCCGTTAGTCTCGTGATGTCTCTATCACTTTTTTTAAATAGAAGAGTGGGCAAACCAGCATGCGGCTCACCTGATGTTAAGTGTCGACCGCCGCCCTTGGACTACTGCGACACCAGGAGAATTGCAAGTGCGTTGCCGGCCTTTTAAAGAGGAGTAAGCTAGTTTCTTGAAAGTAAGTAGTAAGTCGTATCGGTACGGAAAAATCGCTGATGGTTTAAGCCAAAGTGTCTGTGACACCACAAGATTTAACGACATCTTAACATTGCGTAGCGTTTGAGTATTTGGCTTTAAGGATCATAAGCTCAAGTTAATAACTAAAGTAGGTCGTCTTAATACACTACTACATTAAAATTCATCATCATCATCATTACAGCCCTTCACAAGTCCACTGCTGAACATAGGCCTCCCCCAAAGAATGCCACAAATCACGGTCCTGAGCCACCTGCATCCATCGACTTCCTGCATATCTTACCAGGTCGTCACTCCATCTAGTGGGGGGACGCCCTACACTTCGCCTGCCGGTACGAGGCTGCCACTCGAGAACCTTTCTTCCCCATCGGTTGTCGGTTCTTCGAGCTATATGGCCGGCCCATTGCCACTTCAGCTTACTAATCCGTTGGGCTATGTCGGTCACTCTAGTTCTACTGCGGATATCCTCATTTCTGAGTTTATCACGCAGTGAAACTCCGAGCATAGCCCTCTCCATAGCTCGCTGAGCGACCTTGAGCTTCCTCATCCGGCCAGCAGTGAAGGACCACGTCTCAGTTCCGTATGTCATCACTGGCAACACGCACTGGGTGTACAGTCTCGTTTTCAAGTTTTGAGGTATACCTGACGAGAAGATGTGCCGTAATTTCCCGAACGCTGCCCAACCGAGTTGAATCCGTCGATTGACCTCTCGGTCGAAGTTGGACTTACCTAGTCGGACTATTTGTCCCAGGTAAACATACTCGTCAACAACTTCGAGCTTAGTGTTCCCAACAACTACTGGCATAGGTGTGACATGGACATTAAACATGATCTTTGTTTTGTCCATGTTCATCTTAAGACCTATCCGTTGGGAAACACTATTGAGGTCATTGAGCATAGTGCTTAGGTCCTCCAGCGATTCTGCCATAAGGACTATATCGTCGGCAAATCGAAGGTGAGTGATGTACTCGCCATTGATGTTGATACCGTATCCTTTCCAGTCCAGAAGCTTGAAAACGTCTTCCAATGCAGCGGTGAAGAGTTTCGGGGATATAACGTCACCCTGTCTTACACCTCTCTGCAATTGGATAGGTTTCGTACTCTGGTTGTGTACTCGGATAGCCATCGTAGCCGTACTGTACAAGCACTTCAACACTTCGATGTACCGAAAGTCAACTTGGCATCGCTGAAGGGACTGCAGCACCGCCCAAATTTCGACGGAATCAAAGGCTTTCTCATAGTCCACATACGCCAGACATAGTGGCAAATTGTACTCCTCGGACTTCTGTACAATTTGCCGAAGGGTATGTATGTGGTCTATGGTGCTAAAGCCTTTTCGGAAACCGGCTTGTTCGGGAGGCTGGAAGTCGTCAAGTCTGCGCGCGAGACGATTCGTAATGACTCTCGAAAATAGCACGTAGACGCGGCTCAGAAGGGAAATCGGTCTGTAGTTCTTCAAGAGAGCGTTGTCGCCTTTCTTGAAGAACAAGACCACCGCACTTCTGCTCCACGCCTCCGGTGTAATGCCACCATGGAGGACGGAATTAAAGAGCTTCTGAAGGACTTCAAGTACCGGTTTTCCACCCGCTTTCAGAAGCTCCGCTGTAATTCCATCCTCGCCTGGGGCCTTGCCGTTTTTAAGGTGCTGGAGAGCCATTCTAATCTCGCTCAGACTGACGTCTGGGATATCATCGGAATAATGTCGGATAAGACTCGCTCTTGGATCGTTACTCACACTTGCGTGCGGCTCCAACGATGACGTGTACAGCTGCCCATAGAACCTCTCAATCTCACTCAAAATCTCAGGTGTCCCGGAAATGATGCTGCCACATTCTGTCTTCAGCCTTGACAGTTGGCGCTTTCTGACAGACAGATCTCTGGCAAAGACTTTGGAGCCTTGGTTCCGCTCGATCGCTTCTTCAATATGAGCTGTATTGAAGTTGCGTAAATCCCGCCGCATGCATTTGGAGATCTGTCTGTTCAGTTGCCTGTATGCTGTCAAATCTGTTGAAGAATGTAGCTTCATCTCCCGTCTAACAGCCATGAGATTAAGAGTGTGATCGGAGAGTTTTTGTGTTCTTCTGCGGCGGGTCTTGCAGAACTTAGCTCCGACCGCATGGACAGTTTCTACGAGCTTGTCATTCAAATCGTCCACTTCATTGCAGTCTTCTAGGCACTGAAAACGGTTTTGTAACTCGAGCTGAAAGGTTTCGGGACTTTGGATTAGAGCACGAGGGGGACGGAGCGTTGACTTCATTAGACGAGACCTCTCCAACTTAACGTTTAGGTTCAGTGTGCCTCTAACCATTCGGTGATCGCTACCAGTTTTCACCCTCGCGATCACTGAGACATCACTGAACAGTTGTCGTCTGGTCGTCATAATGAAGTCAATCTCATTTTTTGTCGAACCGTCGGGGCTCGACCAGGTCCACTTCCTGTGGGGCCGCTTCTGGAAGAAAGAGTTCATCATAAAGAGTCCCTCTTTCTCCATGAAGTCAGCCAACTGCTGGCCCCTTGGGTTGCGTTGCCCTATTCCAAATTTCCCTACTTTCAGCTCACCGTTCTCTCTTGTGCCTAGTTTTGCATTGAAGTCTCCCATTAACACCGTATATTGGGTTTTGGAGGAATGCATGGCTCTAGAGATATCCTCATACATTTCCTCCACCTCCTGATCGGGGTGTGCCGAGGTTGGTGCGTAAACCTGTATGACCTTCAGCGAATACCGTTTGGTGATTCTGAGTATAAGGTACGCAACCCTCGTCGACACACTCTCAATCTTTACAACGTTGTTAACGAGAGACTTGTGGACGATAAATCCGACACCTCCTTGGGACAGATGGTCGCCCTCCCGGTAATAGAGCAAGTTGCCGGATTCGAGGATTACCGTGTCCTCCCCCTCTCTTCGGACTTCGGATAATCCTATAATATGCCAGCGTAACTTGTCTATCTCTTCTTCCAGCTCTACAATCTTCTCGTCAGTCCTCAGGGTGCGTGCGTTGTATGTTGCCAGGTCGAGTCGTCGTAGGTGGCAACCGAACCTCCACCGGAGATTCTTAGCACCCCCTGCCCCGCCGTTACCATGGTCGCCACCGTAGCCAGGAATAGCGGGGCCGCCGGGGACTGGGGGCCGTTTATTATTGTCATTGCTCATGGGGGGTATATTGCCATAGTTGCCACGCTTGGCGAGCGGGTTGGCAACCGCAGTTTTTTATTGTTATTTTGGCTGTTATCAGGAAGATGCTGCTGCCCATCTCCTGCATGTTTCCCTTTGTCGCCTTTTACGACACCCACGGGAGGATATGGGGTAGTGGATATTCTTAACCGCCACTACACGGCTTACTACATTAAAAACTTCATCCCAAATTTACCACCCTTAGGGGGTGGGGATTTTCCCTCTAATCGAGTTGAGGACTTTCTTCTTTTATGAAGCCGGCTGTAGTCACAACAAATATTTTAAAAGTTAATAAGCTAAAATCCGCATCTATAATATAAAAATGAATCGCTGAATGTGTTGCTAAGCGCAAATCTCGAGAGCAGCTGAACCTATTTCGCTAATTCTTTTTTTATAATATTCCTTGAAGTACGAAGATAGTTCTTAATGAGAGAAAAATTTAAAAAATTGTCTGAAAAAGTCTAAAACCAACAATTTTCTATATTACCATACAAAAGATTCGTAATAATACTTAATAATAAATTTGAACTTTAATACCATACCATAAAATTTAAGTGTTAGTGGAGGGGTTCCGGGAAGGCAAAACAATTGGGTGACGTTAGTATCGTATAAATATTAATGTCAATATTTGTCAATATTTATATGATGGTAACATTACTCATAAACAAAATTAGGGTTCCGCGAAAAAAAATGGATATCTATGAAATCGTAGTAAATTCCACGCGGGTGAAGTCGCGGGGCACAGCTAGTTAAAAATAAAAATGTGTCTTACCTAGGTTTAATGCCACGTCCCGCCCTCCCTGAAATGCGTGCACTATCACCGTCACCACTTATTTCAACACCACTATTCCCAACACCATTACACTAGGGAAGATACACTTCCATTGATAATATGACACGTGTTTCGCCTCTGAACGAGGCATCTTTAGGAGAAATAGACTACGATAACTGACCGCTAAGTGAGCGGCTAGCGAAAACGTTGCAGAGTCGATCAGAACATATGTGAAGCACCTACACTTCGGAAAGTCTGCTTTAAATCAACATCTTTAGAATCTTCCCAACTATTACATAGATTTAATGCAACATATTTAATATCAGTATAAACTAGCAGCATAGTGCAGCATGTTATGTTTCGTATGGTGAGTACCGGATACACTTTTTAGTGGTAATGAGGCATTTCATCTTCATCTTTTCGAGTGGTAGCGCATCTGCATTTTAATTCTTAATCAAGGATAGATGGAGATGTCAATGGGCCACAGTATACATTTTAATCGTCATCATTATCACAGCCCTTCACAAGTCCACTGCTGAACATAGGCCTCCTCAAGAAATGCCACAACGCACGGCCCTGAGACACCTGCATCCATCGACTTCTTGCAAGTCTTACCAGGTCATCACTCCATCTAGTGATATCCTCATTTTTAAGTCATCACGAAGAGAAACCCAGAGCATAGCCCTCTCCATAGCTCGCAGAGTGACCTGAGCTTCCATCTATCATCCTAATATCAGGTGGACTACGTTTTTTTAGTTTTTTTTTAATCCTTAAGACTTTCGGATAAAATATAGCCTAGATGCCTCTAGCATTGCTCTGTATCTGGTCGTAAAGTTCCATCACAATCGGTTCAGCTATTCCGAAGATTAGCCCAGACTGACAGACAGACAGAATTTTTTTAAATGGTTGTTTATTTCTATAAAGCATACAAAGTCTAATAAAAGCCTGAAGCAAGTGGCTTGAAATATTAACAATAAATATTGACTGGGAATATTACTGACAGATACTTCAATTTTATTTATATATTTTATCTTCTCTATTGAAATTTTCCTTAGCAGAAAACGGTGTTCTTTTGCAAGCGGTCGATTCGTCTGGTTTTAGGCAACATTGAAATCGTAAAAAAATCATCACGCGATAATTTTCCCGATGCAGATCCGTTTTTCAATGAAACACTATACTTGAATTTAGCACATAATAAAATGTAGAAAGAAATTTGAAATTGGAACATTCGTGTTTTTATTTGTTATTAGCTGGCCAAGCAGACGTTTTTCTGCCCTTTCCGACGACCCTATGTCCTATAAAAATCCGTAAATTCGCAATAAAAAATTTTGAGGGTCACTTATCAGGATATAAACTATCCTATCTCTCAATTTGGACGAACCTGCACAGAGTGTGCAAAATTTCATTGAAATCAGTTCAGTAGTTTAGGAGTTCATCGCGGACAAACAACGTAACACGTAATTTTTATATATAAAGATAACAATATTTGAATTACTGCATACTTTTTAAATATATATTAACAATAGTATTTTCAAAATAAATTATAACTGATCTCATACAAAAACCCCTTTTTCGCAAAACTTTCTATGTGAATTGTCGTATTTAGTATTATTAGATTATTATTACCTATCTCTTTAATAATACTAGGACGCATGAATAGTGTTTAGTAATACTAACAAAACTTCTACAGCACCCTTTAACTATTGCGTTTATCTTTATCTTTTTCGACTTTGTTTTTTTTATAGATTGACTTTAATTGTTATTTTCACTAGCATATTTGCATTTCCAAAACATTGATTTTCAGGGCTCTATGAAATAGCAGCGCTGAACTAAAATAATTAGTCTAACCGAATTTTCGTTTTCATTTTCAATATTCGGTCAAAATTTAGGTATACTTTTTCAGCGTGCTCCAAAAAACGAAAATGAATTCGTTGTTATAATTATTAAGTTCAACGTGTGCCAACAATGCGTAAAATGCAGAAAAGCTACTATTCCTTGCATTTATTATCAGACTAAGTTGTTATTTTTTTTTAAATGAAGAAAAAACTCGCGTCTCAAATAATTACTTGTATGTAAGTAATAGTAAGTAATATATATACGAATATATTTTAAAAACGTTACCCCCACACTAGGATTTTCTCCTGTATCTTGGAGGCAGTTTACAAACATAAATTGCACGAGGACAAACATCCAGACCCGGAACAATTATTTGTAGGCCATACAAATACTTGTTCCGTGCGGGATTCGAACCCGCGGCCCCCAGCGCAACAACTCATTGCCAAGCCACTGCGCCACGGAGCCGTTAAAAAAAAATAAAAAAGTTATATATATATATATATATATATATATATATATATATATATATATATATATATATATAAAGATTAAGCAATAAAGATCTAAGTAATAGTAATATATATATATATATTACTATTACTTAGATCTTTTATTGCCATTTAGATGATGGCAATATCATATCATTAGATATGATATGATCCTCTAGAAGGTGTAATAAATTTCATTGTTTTACTAAATTATTTGTTATTGTAAGCGTACCAATGTAGTTCCTCTTAAGTTATTAGGTAGGTACTTGTTTCTTTCAACAAGTTGTGTGTAGGTTCATTAATTAAATAATAAAAGTAAATACGAATAAACTACTTATTTTACCTTTTTTACAAACGTAACTATGTAGGTAGGTACCTAAGTTAAAATTTTTGTATAAATGCAATCCATATTGAATTTCGTTTCCTTTTTCGACCGAACGAATTAACCCATTCTTGATCGGCTTGATCGATCTTGATAATCTAATTAACTTAACAATTTCATTTTACTAATTATTATTTGAACAGCGTCATTATAATATATGCGAAATATGATGTTGAAACTAATATCGTATGATGATGAATAGCTGATAAACAATGGAAATATTTGTAGCATATGTAGTGGTGACTAATCTCGCGAGACCTATGTACCTATCATTACTAAAAAATATTTTGCATTTGATGTTTGAAAACATGTTTTTGATGTCGTTAAATATCGTTTCAAAATTATAATTATAATTCTAAATGCAATTCTCAATTGTGTTTACTATTTGTTTTCTTTCCACGGTGACTTATTAGTAAACCGATTTGAAATGTTGTTTTAGTAAATGTATTGAGTTCAATGTGTAGTGGCTTTTTACAATGGCCGCATAAAAATATATGACGTGTAAAATTTTTCGTGGAATAAGGGTTGCTTTTCGTTAATTTCCGCATGAGTTCGAGCGAAACTATTATTTCTTGCTCTTTCCCACCTGTGACGATACCAATCATATTGCCTTATCGAATTTCTATGCAACAGACGTCTCACTCGGCAGCGGCAGTTCGTATTTTTAGCTTTCGCAGTGCGGACGTAACTTACACATTAAAACGTCGGTGTAGTTTTGTAATTGAATTCATAAATAAAAAGTCTTATTACATTGACTGCAACGAAGCAAATTATAGTGCAATGGCAAAGGTAATTTGGTTTTAGTTTAGTTTTTTATTTTAAACGTAATCATAATATTATTTCTTGCTATAACATCGTACCACTGTGACGTATATAATGGTTCGAAGATAACTACAGAGTAAAATATAGTAGTACAAGATAACTGTCTGTATTTCATTGTGAATTTTTGAATGACAAAATATGCTCGCGATACAGCTTTTTTTTTATTACGAATAATAGTACTTCAGTTTACTGGTTTCTCTTTTTGTATTCTAAACCATAATGTTATATTGCCTGTAATAAATTTTTTAGAAAATAGTGAATATTTTAAATCAATTGCATAACATAGTTAAACTTATTTCTTTATAATTCTGTTTTTTTATTATTTTTTTCTATGTTATTATGTGGCATTATTATAATATATAAACTGCTCATTAAGAAAATAACAACTCTATAACGACAAGCTAACGAAAATAACCAAGAAAGGCAGTTCACTGGCAACACTGTTATGCTTGTCAAAGTCAGTCATATGGTGTGGTAATCAATAAATTCAGAAACGTTGAGTTTGTCAATCGTGCGCAAAGAAAGGTTTTACAGTTGCATTTAGTAACTTTATAATAAATTTTAATGTCTACAACAATTAAAAAGTTATTAGTGCAAGCAGGGATTTATTACAGAAGACTTATAAAAACGAATAAAAGCAGTTATTGGGTACATTTCCGTCCATAATATATTTCTATCAGTGTAAAATGTTGCTTTACGATTCGGTTCTTGTTTACGTTTTTTATGATATTATTCAGGGTACCGTACATAATCATTAGCACTTTGGCTAACCTTGTAATTGTAATCGGCTCGGCGATGACGTTTTACCTGAACGCTATGCCGAATTGCGCTTAAACGTAAAAGCAGAAAATTGTTTCTCTAAGGAATATAAATTTTTTAGTGCAAGTGTTTTTGTGGTTTCTAAATTGGTTTTATAGGCTGTAGCGCTGTGGCTTTTTGTGTTATTTATTGTATACTTCACTTTATGTGAGTATAGTTTTCAGATTGTGTAAAAATGTTGCCTTAAAGTGCCTCATTAATAGTATTGTTATTCAATTTATGTTGTGAAGCTCTCGGTTGTCTAGTTTCTTCCTTAATTCCATTGTTCTGTTCTAGGTAAGTTATAACATCCTGACTTGTTTTAATCTATTTTATAGTTAAAGGTTTTAACTGAAGGTTAGTGTCTGTTCTTGCCTGAAACATACTTCTGAATTATGAACAGTGATATAGATTCTAGGTCAAAGTGAATGTTCTGATTTTTGAAATATTTATGATCTGGTTCATGCCAACTGTTTTCATTTTATTCACTTATTTTAGTCTATTAAAGTCCACTGCTGAATATAGGCCTACTGCATAAATTGCCTTGTAAGGGAGATATTTGCCATTGTTGTCATGCTTGGTAGGTGGGTTTATTTTAGTATGTACGATATAAGTGTCTTAGCAAAGGGAGGAAAGCACAGGTATAATGCCCTGCCAATTTAATTGCAAAATGCGATTCTCATTATCTTTATATATAAAAATTATGTGTCACATTGTTTGTCCGCGATGAACTCCTAAACTACTGAACTGATTTCAGTGAAATTTTGCACACTGTGTGCAGTTTGGTCTAACTTGAGAGATAGGATAGTTTTTATCCCAATAAGTGACCCTCAATTTTTTTATTGCTAATCTCAGGAGTTTTTTTATGAAAGCAAATGGTCGTTGGAAAGGGCAGAACAATGTCTGCCTGGTCAGCTAGTTGATATATATATAACAATACCACTCCGGCTTATCACAAGTCCACTGCTAAAAAAGTTGCAACCCCCATAGCCACAAAATATGAATCCTTAAATATATGCATGTTTTATTAGGAACTCCATCTAGTAGGGTGTCACTCAACACTGCGCTTGCCAGTGAGAATCTGCCTCTCAGGAAACTTTCTTCCCCATTGGTTGTCCGTTCTTGGAGTTACATGGTTGGCCCATTGCATTTTTAGCTTACTGATTGGCTGGTCTACCTCAATTACTCTTGTTCTTCTTTGGATATCCTCGTTATGGAATTGCGGATGTTGTAATTTCGTGCAAAGCCATTTCTATCGCAGGCTGATGGACTTTGAGCTACCTTATATGACACAGGAGGTGCACAGGTAAACAGAAATTCCTACCCATTGTAGGGTGAAACTGCTAGGTGGTGGGTCTTGGGTACTGTTAATAGAGACATTGAACAATACAGCTGAATTTATCCAGCTCATGCTCTTTTTTTTATAGGATAAGGGTGACAAACAGTCCACCTGATGATAAGTGGTTGCTGTGGCCCATGGACATCTACATCTATCATCAATAAAGAATCAAAATGCAGATACGTTATCACTCGTGAAGACTAAGATGGAATGCCTCTTTTCCAGTAAAAAGAGTCTCCGGTTCTCTACACTCACCATACGAAACAGTAGCATTTAGCTGCTATTTCATACTGGTATTCTGTGAGATTGTGGTCCTTCCTCGGTCGGATTGTTTGTTAGTAGCAACTTCTGTTAATTGTTTTAGGTACAAAAATTTGATGGCGTTTGTAAATTGTAATAACTTATGGAATATTTTGGTAGCACTTATGTTAACTGATAAGAGTATAATTATTACAGAATTGGCAAAGTATTAGAGTGATAACATGTTTAGATGATAAGTAAACAGTTTTTATTATGTTAGTGTCAATTACTTAACATATACCAGTTACTCAACTCCAAAGAGAATCCAGAGAGAAAAGCCTATTATAGCTATATTATGAATGGTCAGCTCAACTAGGGACGGACCACACTCTCACAGAATAACAGTGTGAAATTGCAGCTTTATGCTGCAGTGTTGCATATGGCAAGTATAAAGAACTGGAGACCCTTATTACTGGAAACAACACATTCAATCTTAGTATTCAGGTGTAACAACTCATCTACATTTTGATTTTCAACTGAGAATAGATGAAGATGTCTATAAGACACAGCATCCTACTTCCCATCAGGGTGGCCGTGTGCTCGTTTATCACCCTTAATCTATAAAAAAACAAATTTGTGTTCACTGGAAATGTTACTCACGACTTGAATTTACTCAGAGCAAGCCAAAAGCTGCAGAAAATAAATAAATATTTTTTTTTATAGGATAGGGTGAAAAACGAGCACACAGTCCACCTGATGGTAAGTGGTTACTGTGACCCATAGACATCTACATCTATCCTCAATAAAGACTCAAGATGCAGATGCGTTGTCACCCTTGCCTTAAGGACTAAGATGGAATGCCTCTTGGCCAGTAAAAGTGGTTTCCGGTTCTCTACACTCACCATTCAAAACACAGCGGCGATAAACTGCTATTTCACGCTGGTATTCAGTAAGAGCGTGGTCCTTCCCCGGTCGAGCTGCCCCATTCCTGCTACAACTATACTTCTAATATAGCTGCAGCATGGCTCTACCACGTAAAAAATATTATAATATAATACGTTTATTTCGGTAATCTTGTTAACATGTTACTGAGACTTCCCAGTGAGTAATCAGAGTATACTTGTGTTGGGAATGACCTGCTAGTTCACTTAAAGATTACAAAAAGTAAGATTACAAAAAGTTTAACCTCCAGAGAATTTGTAATTAGTAAGTGTATATTAAGGAGTGTGTGAATGTGAGTGTAGGGGTGTTGTTGTATGTATGATGTGGGGTGTATGTGTTGGTGGATGAAGAATGCATAAGTAAGAAGACTAAGCCTTTGATCAACGATGACGCCGAGGTATTTAGTTTCGTTCACTTTATTTATAAGCAGATGCTCACACAAGGTATTTTCAAGATTAGGGCAGCTGTGGATTTTGATACATAAATTATGTCCTGGTTACGACAATGTATAGGGAGCAAAACTGATGTAGTTCATTTTTTGGATATTTAAAGTTAAAAGATTATCCCTCAGCCATTTTGACACAAGCTGCAGAAAATAAATATATCGAGATCAATAATACTCACTGAGATCAGAATTTAAACTCCAATTATACATATCAGAATAAACTTGAACCATTGCATTGTCTCTGAATACTTAGTGTAATATAAAATATATTGATTTAAATAATATAAGTACAGACTTATGTTAACATTATCTCAAATATTTAAATTTATCTTTAATAGGTTGATAAAATTGATTGCTCTACAATGTTTTCTTGGTCACAACAAAGATAATGTAAATGAATGGGTAATACAGAATGATATTGTAAACGTTACAATGAATACATACGTAAACAATATTGTAATTTTCTAACATATGTTAAATTTACAACGATTTTCAATAAGTGTTACACTTGTGATCTATATTAAATGATATCTTATATTTACACAAACACTACACGTTAAATGAAGCAAATTTTATCGCGTTTAATTTTTAACTTTTTAAATTCCTGACATTATGTGTGCTTTAAAGACCCCATGGCATAAGTTGTCGTTGGCTGCATCAAACGCCCCGTTGCGTCACACGCGACTCTGCGCCGTACGATATTTAGGGTCGTTGCGCTGGTTTTCGGCCTTTTAGTGGAGTTGTTAACTTTAAGGTACTAGAAAAAAAATTGCCATTATGCTGGCCTAGTGATGTTAATGTTAATTTGTAGCTTACATAATGTAGTTTTCATTTTTGTAACTCATTGATGCTACAAGAAAAATCTCTTTTTTATGATAATTTTTGATGTGAAAAATATGTAAAATGCTAGTTTTCGGCCCCAAATTTTAAATTTCGGCCCACAAGAATTTTGGTTTTCGGCCACTGCATTAGAAACGATAGAAAAGGTGTCTGAACCTTAACTTAATATAATTTTTGTAAAATTATAATAAAATTTCGTGTCGTTAAATATGGCAATCAAATCTTCTAATTTTTTTTGTACTTTCTCATATTTTCATCATCATCAGCCTTTCCGTTACAGCCCTTCACAAGTCCACTGCTGAACGTAGGCCTCCCCCAAGGAATGCCACAAAACACGGTCCTGAGCCACCTGCATCCATTAACTTCCTGCATGTCTTACCAGGTCGTCACTCCATCTAGTGGGGGGACACCCTACACTTCGTTCGCCGGTACGAGGCCGCCATTCGAGAACCTTTTTCCCATTGGTTGTCGGTGCTTCGAGCTATATGGCCGGCCCATTGCCACTTCAGTTTACTGACCCGTTGGGCTATGTCGGTCACTCTGGATCTACTACGGATATTCTCATTTCTAAGTTTATCACGCAGAGAAACTCCGAGCATAGCCCTCTCCATAGCTCGCTGAGCAACCTTGAGCTTCCTCATCCGGCCAGCAGTAAAGGACCACGTCTCAGTTCCATAGGTCATCACTGGCACTGTTGAAATGTTGTTATCGATAAGCTATTCTAATGTATCGGTAGATGAATTCATAGTTACTAGAACATCGCCAACCATGTTTTTTCTGTCAGATTTGATTTTAAATGTTTCAAAACTTTTCATGTGGAAACTATGTCTGCATTAGTTATTTCTTTAGAAATAAAATATGTTTTTTCTGGTGTCTGAATTTTCACTAATTAGTCTTTCCGGGGTATTCCGGACACATTTTGAGTAATCCACTACATGGTGATCAAATTCATTAAGTCCACATTTTATGAAACCATTTACTAATTATATTTCTTTGGAAGAGCCATCTGAAGAAAATAATGTATTCCGTCAACCAAAGCAGTAGTCAATTTTCGGCTTCCCTATTCTTTCATACAATTTTAAGTGGGCCGTAAACTAAATAATAATTTTAGACTCAATCTAGTTTTCGGCCACAACTAAAATGGGTATTTTAGTTTCATCAATAACCATTCAAATTGCAGTACTTGGTGTCCGAAAACTGAAAGCTAGTGTCTCAAAAGCAAGGCAAGAATACAATTCATTATAAATAAGAAAGAAGACTAATAGTAGATTACCAAATAAATGAAAGAGACAAAGTATTTAGGCTAAACTTGGGCTACTTTCCGGCCACATGACCGATAACCAAATAATAGGAAAATTTTATGTGTCACTTTCCGGCCACCTAATTTATTAACTTTTACAATAAAATATTTATAGTAATCTATGTGAAAATTTAAAATTAAGTTATTTATACAGTGAAATATTAATTTTGAGTGAAACGCTCGCCACTATTTTTTTTGCACGATCTTACACTCTGACAGCTCCTGTGCCGGCGTCGAACTGAACTATTTATTATAAATCGCGTGTTGTGTTTACCCGATGGAATAATGTTGCAATATATAATGCAACTATTTACAAATGCATTTAGCTTAATTTTGTACGATAATATTTATTAAAATCGTTATTAAATCAAATTCACTGCATCACTTGGTGTCAAAGGCCAAAAACTAGACCCGGTCGGCTTACCGGCGCAACGACCTTAGAACTTAGTTTGATTTAGTGGCGAGCATTCTTACATACAACTCTAATAAAACCATGTGCATTTATCATGGCTCCATGCTTCACACCCCGCCAAACGCTCCCTGCTGATGCCTCAATCTTACACCAAGTATAGAAACTAAGTGAGGAGTGTGCAACACTCTGTACTAAGGCTACCCTTAACCTTAGGCTTTTCCTAAAAAAACTATAATATATATTTTTTTATAGAATTAGGGTGACAAACGAGCACACAGTCCACCTGATGGTAAGTGGTTGCTGTGGCCCATAGACATCTGCATCTATCTTCGTTTGCGAATTAAAATGCAGATGCGTTCTCAGCCGTGAGGACTAAGATAGAATGCCGCTTTTCCAGTAAAAAGGGTCTCCGGTTCTCTACACTCACCATACGAAACATAGCAGCATCAAGCTGTTATTTTACGCTGGTATTCTGTGAGAGCGTGGTCCTTCCTCGGTCGAGCCGACCCATTCGTGCTACAACTATACTACAAATATAGCTGCAGCATCACGTAAAAAATATTTGACAGCTTTCATAGTGGGGAAGTTAATTTGTTCGGAAAATGTAAAGGTTAATGTTTCTTTCTGCACTATTAGCTATATTTTATATTAATAAGATTAAAATAAATAAACCAAACCAACAGAGGATATTCATAAAAGTAGAAAAATAAAAAAAATAAAGGTTAATAATATGCAAAAAAATTAAAGAGCAAACTACTGACGCATTGTTTTGTGTGTCAATATAATACTCTAGAAACTGATAAACTTTTATTAAAAACCAACTTCTCAATTAAATTACATTGTGTAACAAAAACTTTCCCTCAATGTCAACTAGCGACATTTGATGAGCAGAAAATTATTAGCCCTCATTGAGCTCCAGAGACTTCACTTATACCAGCATTAATGGTGACTATAAAGAACCGGAGACCTTGTTTACCTTGTTGTTAATCGAGGATAAATGTAGATTGGATGGCTATGGGCCACAGCATCCATTTACTATCAGACTGACTGTTTGCTCGTTTGTCCCGTTATTCTATAAAAAACGAACTAAAAAAATTAAATTATGAGCCATGCAATTACAATCAATTTTACCAAAAATAATTTTAAAGTCGTCTTAAGAAATTAAAAAAAAAGTATGTACATATAATAGAACACAGATTAATTGTATTAAATGGAAAATGTTTAGAAATGAACCATTAAGCGGCAAACAAACAGATAGGTATATCTGATAAAAGGTGGCACTATTGGCCTCTAAGATGAACTCTGTAGATGTTGATCTAAGTCAATATGTTTCATTACAGTTAAATTTAAATGTAACTCTCTCTTTGTTAGAACATGCATCTTTTACTTCAATTTGTGATATTTTTAATGGGATTAACCGTGTAGTGGCGGTGTAAGAATATCCGCTACCCTATATCGTACCGTGGGTGTTGTAGTACGACTCGTAGCCACCTTCACACTTTTACGTGGTAGAGCCATGCTGCAGCTATATTAGTAGTATAGTTGTAGCACGAATGCGGCTCGACCGAGGAAAGACCACGCTCTCACAGAATACCAGCGTAAAATAACAGCCTAATGCTGCTGTGTTTCTAATGGTGAGTGTAGAGAACCGGATACCCTTTTTACTGGAAACGACGAATTCCATCTTAGTCCTCATGGGTAACAACGCATCTGCATGCAACGGGCCACAGAAACCATTTACCATCAGGTGGACTGTGTGTGTGTGTGTGTGTGTGTGTGTGTGTGTGCTCATTTGTCACCAGGGATGGAAAAAATCATGATATTTTTAATTTTAATCAAATCATGCTGATTTTTTAAAAAAAATCATGATGTTTTTGATTTTTTTGAATTTTTTGATTTTTTTGTATATTTGGAAATTCACGAGTTGGTAACACTTTTTGACATAGTAGGATTAAAAGTTTATGAATACACTAGCTGTTCCTCGCGACTTCGCTCGCATGTTATTTGGGGTTTTGGTTTTTTGCGCGGAACCCTAATTCTTTTTCTAAAATAAAAGTAGCCTAAGTTACTCCTTATGACATCAGCTATCTGCCAGTGAAAGTCCCGTCAAAATTGATTCAGCCGTTTCAGAGATTAGCCGGAATAAACAGACAGACAGACAGACAAAAATTTTAAAAATTGTGTTTTTGTTATACGTATCGTATATATACTTTCATATGCATTTAGTAAAAAGCCGTAATTTTGACATTACAAACAGACACTTCAATTTTATTTATTTGTATAGATATGTATGAGACTGAATAAGAGTAAAATAATTAATACTGTATTAATTACAGTTCATATATTAAGGGTGAATTTCTAAAAAAAAAATTATTTTAGTAAGTTTATGAGACTGACAGACCTCATCGCTACGTCGTTGTTGATTTTCCAAAGTTTATTAGACTATTGTAGTAGAATAATAAGAATAACATAAAACAACAAGATTTTACCTTATTTTAAGCCAGTTTTATTTCATTTTCTGCCTATTACATTAATTTAAAGATTTTGATTTAAATCCATGATTTTTTTAATCAAAATCAAGCGATTTAAATCGTGATTTAAATCATGATTTAAATCGGTCTGATTTAAATCAGCCAACCCTGTTTGTCACCCTTATCCAATTAAAAAAACCTTAATGTAAATAAGGCGAGCGGTTCTCAGCTGTATATTTAGCAGATTTCGTTCATGTTCTTTTTTTCGTATGTATGTTACGTGATATCTTCGTCAATTGTGATATTATATTTAAAGGGTTCCATATAAATTTTGAGAAAAATCTCTAACCCTCAGGGTGGGAAAATATAGTTAGATTTTTTAATGTAACTATGTAGACGAAATTTTACACACATATTCCTAAGCTCAATCAAAAAAACCGTGTTGTGGCTTTGTAAGTGTATCCACTACCCCATATCATCCCATGGGTGTCGTAAGAGGCGACAGATGGAAACAAATCGGGAGATGGGCAGTTGCGTCTTCCTGATAACGATTAAAAATAAAAAACTGCGGTCGCCAACCCGCTTGCCGAGGAAGTCTACAGTGTCGCAAATATCCCCCCTATGAGGCAATCTATGGGGGAGGCCTGTGTTCTATGAGCGGTAGACTTTAATAGGCTGTAACGGTAAGACCACTCAAAAGGGGCAATTTTTCAACTTTTAATTAAAGTCACCTTCATTGAAGATTTAAAAAAAGAAACAAAAGGCAACGGCAAAGAATTTAAAAGAATGCAATAATTTCCACTTAATAACTTTTGAAGTCGGCATTTCAGTTCATCTATACCTACTCTTGTTTCATTAGCATGCTAAATTAGCACCTCCATCGGAAGCGATCAGGTGGAAATGATTTTGTTTCCTTAATATAGTACTTTGGCCTTTATTTTTTTCTAGTAACGCGCCCTGGCTTCGCTTTGCTTTAAATTTAAGATAATTAAAGACCATTTATTTACCATTATTTTATCAATTTTTTTTTTCAATTTTCTTGGATAAAATATAGCCTAGATCCTCTGACATTGCTTTCTATAGATTAGCCCGGACAGAGATTGACAATTTTTTTAAATGATCATTTATTTCTTAATTGCATGCAAATAACCATTTGAGCTGAATAGAAGCCAGTTATTTCGATATTACAGACAGACACTTGAATTTTATTAATATGTATAGACTAGCTGTTCCCCACGACTTCGCCCGCGCGCTATTTAGGGTTTTAATTTTTTTGCAACTCCTTATGACATCAGCTATATGCCAGTGAATGTCCCGTCAAAATCTGTCCTGCCGTTTCGGAGATTAGCCGGAACAAACAGACAGACAGACAAAAAATTTAAAAGGTATTTTGGTTATAACTACCGTTTATACTTTCATATGCATTTAGTAAAACGCTGTAATTTTGACGTTACAAACAGACACTTCAATTTTATTTATTTGTATAGATTGATGTATAGATCTATGTTTGTAGATATTAAAATGTGGTTCTGTAACAAGTGTAGAGTATACGATCGGATTCCCGCGATGGGAAAACCGCATGCGCCCTAAACATTTACCATACCATTACAGCCTTTAAAAGTCCACTGTTGCTCATAGGTCTCCTTCATAGATTGCCTTATAACGAAGATTTTGCCAAAGTAGCCAAGCTTGGTAGGCGGTTTGGCATTTATTGTTCTGTCTATCTCCTGTTTCATTTTCCCTCTTTCGACACCCACGGGACGATATGGGGTAGGGGATGATTCTTATACCTCCACTACACGATAAGCTCTATACGGAATATAATATAGCAAATATAAATTGGCACAACATTGTCACTTAGTATTCATGTTTATGGACATGTTTTCACAAAGTGCTACACTTTATAGTATTGGATTATTGCCTACTTATAAAACAATGTGCTATAAATAACTGTATAGTACAGCGTAGTCTGTAGATACCTTTAGACAATCTACAAAAATAAATAAAATTGATGTATCTGTTTGTTATGTCAAAATAACAGCTTTTAACTAATTTGTTTATTTAATATAGATTATAAATAATACTTATTGAAAGTCACTCTTTTGTTTAATTACCACTGGTTCGAAAAATAACCTCTGTCCTGGGAAGAACCAGCAAGAAACCCAGCGGGACATTTTTTTTAAATAACAGCTTACAATCATGTAATCACAATTAACCACACAAAAAAAAATAGAAATAGCTTGGTAGCGATCACCTCATTTCCAGGTGTTATTATCATACATAAATACCTTAATATTATAATAACCCTTTTTATACAAACTTTGTTTAATAGTTTTTGAACTTTGAGCAGGTCAAATTTTTATTTTTTTCTGGGATTTTGTTGTAAAAGCGTATACATCGCCCCAAGAATGAATTACTGACTCTGGAGTCTAGTAACTGGTACTACTAGCTTGTGTCTGTTCCTAGTATTTACAGAGTGAATATTACTTATTTTTGTATAACTACCTTAAGTTTTGTGTACGTACATTACATTTTCATAAATTTATTGAGAGGCTAAAGTTAATATATTAATTTTCTTAAATTTTTCTCGGAGCAACAAAAATAATTTTTATAGTACACGGTGACTTAAAAACACGTTAGTCACGCTTATGCGGGACATAATTAGCCAATTATTGTACGGTAGGTAGGTATGTCACGCATAAGGTTTATAATATTCAAAAAATTTAAACATTTATTGTAACGTAATAATAAATACAGAACAATAGAACTTTAATTAGTAACATCTATTAGAATACTTTAACAAGAAATATAAAAAAAATACTTGACATAAAGTAATTTAAATTTCTTGTACATTATTAGCTTGAACTGTATTTTTAAAGAACAATTATTAAAAACACAATTACTATTAACTACCATTTACAGTCACATTACAATTGGTAAAAAATTAGACCGTTGTGAATTCAGGTTTCATAAATCATTTACATATAAGCCAATATCTGGATCATAGAAAACTTCTGTAAATCGAGTCTCGTTGCACCTTTGACCCCGTTTAATTAAATCTTTAGATTGATGTTGTAGTTCTTGTACTGAAACTTTTTGATTCTCGGTATTTACTAACAAAACTTCTTCATTCGAACATGATGTTGATATTTTATATCGCTCTGACACGATTTTTGTCTTTATTATCATTTAGTATTCTACAATTTTTCAATTAAAAAGAGGTTTTAAATCACTTGTAATATAAAATAATTGTATGATACACGGAACTTAAGTAACCGATTATTAAAACATGTAAAGTTAGTGTCGTTAATAGTTAGTAATGTACTATTCAATTTTGTTCCGGCTAATCTCCGAAACTGCTGGACCGATTTTGACGGGACTTCTACTGGCAGATAGCTGGTGTTGTAAGGAGTAATTTAGGCTACTTATATTTTAGAAATATAATTAGGGTAAGCCTAATATCAAAAAAAAAAACCCATAAAATTGTGTACAAAATCCGATTCAAATAGGAAAGTATAACGATAAATTACTAAAAATTATTCTATGCGAACGAACTCGCGGACACAGCTAGTTTAATATAAAGATAGGTTTTTTACGTGTTAGAGCCATAGTTGTAGCACGAATGGGTCGGCTCGACCGGGGAAGTACCACGCTCTCACAGAATACCAGCTTAATGCTGCTGTGTTTCGTATGGTAAGTGTAGAGAATCGGAGACCCATTTTACTGGAAAAGACGCATTCTATCTTAGCCCTCACGATTGACAACTGCATTTGTCTGCATTTCAATTCGCATACGAAGATAGATGTAGATGTCTATGGGCCACAGTAACCACTTACCATCAGGTGGACTGTGTGCTCGTTTGTCACCCTGATTCTATAAAAAAAAAAAAACGTAAACACATGCACTCATTCTTATTTAATTTAAAAATGGCGTCACTACAATTATTATTAACGATAATTAAGTGCAGTGGCATTCATAAAAAGTTCAATCAGAAGCTGCTGTTAATTAAGAGTTGTGCACACTGTAATTTGAAATTATGGAATCATATGACTACTATATAAATCAATTTATCTAGACAACACTTGAGGTACTGTCTAAGTAATGACCGAGTCCGCTTTAATAATTAAAAAGATTGACAATTATTGTCAGTTTTTGCCATTAGACTTAAAGCCATATATTTTATTATACTTTTTCTTAAGAAAAAAAAACGTGTGTGTGTACTTATGTACGCACATAGGAAGTTATACTTCTTCCTATCAGTTCCCACGAAAACTTGAGAGACAGTTACCCACTGAAGTTGTCGTTTTTAGGTGTCGGTGTGCGCGCGCATCTTAAAAAATTCACTCTCATCATGTTTCCCAAACGCCCCAAAAGAAGTATAACTTCAATTTTTTTCTTTTTTTTTTGGGTTCCGTTCCTCAAAAGGAAAAAACGGAACCCTTATAGGATCACTTTATTGTCCGTCTGTCTATCTGTCCGTCTGTCTGTCAAGACCCTTTTTCTCAAGAACGCGTGGAGGTCTGAAGCTGATTTTCATATCAAATACACATGTCTACTGTCCTTTGGAGCTGTGAAAAAATCAAACTTCTAAGCCAACGTAATCAAAAGATACAGCCGCAAATTTTCGACATTCCGCAGTCCGCGCCCTGTTATTAAACTACTGACGCTTGAATTATTAAATATAGCCTGGTTCCCTCCTGGCGTTCCTCTCTATCTGTTCGTAACATTTCATCACAATCGGTTCAGACATTCCGAAGAATGGCACGAACAGACAGACAGACATTTTTAAAAATGGTTGCTTATATATTAACTAGTGAACCGCCCCGGCTTCGTATGGTTGATTTCTGGATCGCGACAACAACGCCACCAACCTGGTCCAATTGTTAATCTAAACCATCCTCTATTACACTTAATCACACACACACAAAATTTCAACAATTTCGGTCTAACCGTTTAGGAGGAGCTCAGTCACATACACACGGACAGAAAGAATTGTATAATAATATATAATATGCATGTTTTATACATAATAAACCTTTCTTGAATCATTATGTCTATTGATGTGAACCGCATCAAAATCCGTTGCGTAGTTTAAAAGATGGCGGGAACCGACTTTGTTTTATACTATGTAAAGATAGAATGCAAATAAACCCTGAGCTTAATAAAAGCCAGTTATTTTAATATTACAGAGAGACACTTCAATTTATATCTAAAATAGATTATAAATTATAGATTTATAGATAAACTAAACTATTTCGTCAATGCTCTAAGGTTTCGGCCTTATTATAAATTACATAACCCTCTGGACTCTAAACAAGTCGTTGATCCGGACCTAAATCTCTTGACAACGCTTGACTATCTATGTCAGTCTAATCTTTATACCCGGGAATTACGCAGATATGTCATTGCATTAGATATTATTTGATATATGCTTTGTTTTTGAATTAAAATTCAAGGTTGTGTTACGATTATGCGCGTAACCTATGTTATTCTTCGAACGAATTTCTTCGTTCCAATTGTTGATTTGGTCTGTATGTGGACTGCTTCGTCGATTTAGTGGTCGTAGCCGTGACGGCTGATCATGATGTATATTCAGGTCAAAATTATTGGATTTTTCCGTCAGTGAATACTCAGTCAGTAGCAGCCCGGAGTCTGCTTGCTGTGTTTCAGCCCAGCCCAGTGCCTCGAAAGGATTACCGTTTCATCGGACTATGTGAGAATTATTGAATAGAGAGTGCACATGTTGTAGATGCGCACATATAATCCAGTCCTGCGCAAATGGAAAGTCTTCATTTTACACTGGCTGCCGTTTTTTTTATAGGATAAACGTGACAAACAAGCACACAGTCCACCTGATGGTAAGTGGTTGCTGCGGCCCACAGACATCTGCATCAAACAAAATGCAGATGCGATGTCACCCGTGAGAACGCCTCATTTCCAGTAAAAAGGGTCCCCAGTTCTCTACACTCACCATACGAAACACAGCAGCGTCAAGCTGCTATTTTACGATGGTATTCCGCGAGAGCGTGGTCCTACCCGGTCGAGCCACTAATAGAGCTTCAGCATGGCTCTACCACGTAAGAAAAGAAATTCGCCGTTACAGAAATTCGGTCCGAACGACACATCCTCCCTGCAACAAAAGAGGCCCATATCCACCAGTGAACTTCTACGGTATGATGAAGAAGAGTGTATACTCTACGATCACCAATTAATTATTGAAAAGGATATGAATGTCAGTTGTAGATAAGTATAAAAATTAAGTCTCGCAGAAGAAATATTTTAAACAAAAACACCACTACGGACTGCGTAGGGGCGGCGTAAGAATACCCACTGCCCCATATCATCCCGTGGGTGTCGTAAGAAGCGAACAGTAGATGGAAACAAATCAGGAGATACGCAGCAGCGTCTTCCCAATAACGACTACGATCTACGACCTAGGAATTTTCTTCCTCGTACAACTTCTCTGTGGAATTCTTTACCACCGGCGATTTTTCCGGAGAGATATGACTTAGGTACCATCAAGAAAAGTGCTTACACCTTTCTAAAAGGCCGGCAACGCGTCTGCAATTCACCTGGTGTTGCGGTTGTTCATGGGCGGCGGTAGTCACTTACCATCAGGTAAGCCGCATGCTCGTTTGCCCCCTCTTCTATAAAAAAATATGCGGTTGCCAAACCGCATGCCAAGATCGGCACCTATGACAAATATCTCTCCTATGTGGAAAGCCTATGAGCTGCAGTGGACTTTTATAGGCTGTAACGGGAACAATTGTCTCTAATCAGAAGTATTAGCTATTCCAATTAAGTTGTTAAAATCCTTGTGCTTGGAGTGGTTCAAGGCAGTAGTCGAATGGCAGATTCAAACCCAAAACTCTTTGAAATCGCTGTCGCACCAGAGTGAACAAGAGTGCAGAACCTTCGTAAAACGTCTAGCAATGTACGCACACAAGGGCACGGTACACCTACAGTAGCAAAGAAAAAAAAATAACGCGATATTTAGTACTGGCGACGCGGGCATCAATTTATTTTGTCTGCTACTGTAGGTGAAGCCCGCGCTTGTGTGGGTGCGTTGCGAAACGCTCGTATAAGACCATGGAATAGAATAGAACAATTTTTTATTGTTATTGAATTTATATTTAATTCTTGAGTCATTTTTACTTTTACTACTGGTTCGGAACAAAACTTCGGAAAATTACCAATATGCAACGGTTCGGAACACAACCTGTGTCATGAATAACCAACGGCAACCCAGCGGAACTTTTTTTTTCAAAGTAAATTATACAATAAGAATAGTTGTACAAATTATTTACAAAACTTATCTACCGAATTCCAAAAAGGAGGAGGTACTCAATTCGACTGTATGTTTTTTGTGGGTTACCTCATAACTTTATTCTGGGTGAACCGATTTCGATGATTCTTTTTTTATTTGAAAGCTGGTGCTTCAAATGCGGTCCCATATTTAGATTAATATACAGGTTCGATAAGCAACAACTAATATAAAAATGCATTTGTCAGAACTGCACCTTGTGGTTTAAATTTAAACATTTTCTTTACAACTTTGTCGACTTCTGACAGTCTTTAAGCCCCGACCTAGACTTCTGACAATAATTTTCCTAGATTCCTACAGTTAAAAAATATAACTCTACCAAATTTCAGAACTGCACCTAATCATTTTTTCTTATTGAAAATTTACGACTTTGACCGCCCACCCACGCCGTCCGCCCCGGGAGAGAGTTCTGACGGGCCTCGCTCTGTACTTATAAGCAACCAAAAAGAGGATATATAATATAATTCGTTACTACACCTTATCAGTTCACGTTTTCGTAGCCAGCTCTCCGACTATAAGGTCTGACCTGACTGACTGTTTTTTTGAGCTATTCCTAATAATTTATATTGAAGTCGTTTGTACAAATTTTTTAATTTTTAATAATTCTTGTGTCCAATAGTTAGCTTTGGTTTTTTTAGCAGCAACACATCCTCTTAGTCCCGCAGACAGTAGACGTCTTTTAACCGTTGTTATTGAAATGGGTGTTGCTCGCGTATCATTCACAACTGTGGTTATTTGTGGCACAATCCGATTAGCGAGAACTCTGATGGAGTTATCCTCTTGATTTGCTCTAGATGTGGTCCCATATAAATTTGATCAAGGTTTGACCAATAGTATTTGAATAATTCTTACTAATTTATATTGAAGTCGGTTGTACAAAATTTTTAATAACAGCTTGGAAGCGTCGTCGAGAAACCTTGAAGTGGAGTCGAGAAACTGGTATCACTAGTGTTTGAACTCAAAAAACATCTACTAATAGCTACTATCCGTGTTTTCGTTTCCTCCGGTAGTATCCGCAATCATAAGGATACAGTCGATTCAACCTTTCAGTCGTGCTTATCTAAGTAATGTAAGTGCAAGACAAATATTTACCGACGCGTCACAACAACACGTTTTTGATGACTTATCTTTACGTGTATGAGTAGAGTGTAAACCTTATTAACAATAGCCGATAAGTCATATCCCACGGAAAACATAGAAGTCTTTTATCAAATAAACGTATGTATTTTGCACTTTACTTCTAGGAAATAATTTTAACACATCACACGTACTAGAGATATATTATATTTACTATCTAATAATGGTTTTTAATTTGTTATATAATAATTTTAATAAAATTCTTTATAATAATATTCTTTTGGACTGTCTCGTTGGTCTAGTGGTCGCAAATGCGATTGCTGATCTAGAGGTACCGGGTTCGAATCCTGGGTCGTGCCAAAAGTTCTTCCCAGGACTGAGGTATTTTCTGAACCAATGGTAAATAAAAAATGACTTTCAATAAGTATTATAATCTATATTGAATAAAAAATTATTCTATTCTATTCTGTCAAGAAATTCCCAGTAGCAGCTCGGAGTCTGGAAGTTGGGAGTGTTTCAGCCCCCTGCCTCGAAAAGCACGTAAAGCCGTTGGTCCTGCACGTGATCTTTCCGATCATGTCGGATTACCGTCCCATCGGACTATGAGTGAGGGAATTGAGAGTGCACCTGTGCTTGCGCATACACTTGGGCACTATAATCTGTATAAATGGTAACTAATTTTGGGCATTACCAAGATGGGGTGCAAGTTCGTTTGTCACTTCAGTTTTATAAAAACAAGCTCTTCATCAGTCAATCAAATAATAAAGGATCAAAAGGGCGCCGCTTTATCGACGCCATTTTGACAGTTGATATTATAATGTAGTAAATATTTTAGTCGATTTTAGTATTGGGTAGTGTATTTAGTTTACTGTAAGTTAATTTTCCGAAGTGTTCGTTATTATTGACAAGGCTCGTTTGCTATTTTTTTTCTCAATATATTAGTTAAAGTTTTAAAAAAAAGTATATGTACGACATTGTGTATTTGTCTCCCTCATAGTCCTCATAGTTTAGGTTTTATAGGGCGACAAAGCTTATGGTGACCATATTACCCTCACGTACCTTATATATATACCACGTTTTTTCATATTCTTACATTGTCATCTGATTCTGAGCTATATTCAAAATTTCAAGTCTCTAGTTCATCGGGAAGTTTTACTAAATTAGACCCGAACAGACATACTTATAAAGCGAGTTAATAGAAAAACGCGGTAAAATAAATTATTTTTTTCCACGTGTAAAGTATAAGAGCATACAGCCTACAGCTTTTTGTATTAAATTTTATCAGTTATTAACTTCAATAGCAATGAAATAATTGTGTTATCTGGCAACAACCTGGCCTTGTCAGATTGGGGGATATGATAAATTGGAGTGTTAAAAGTAGGCTCAGCAACTCAGCAACAAATATATTTTGCTATCGTAATATTATGTGAGATTTTGTTTCGTTATGGTAGTGTGTGGCATTATAATAACGCTCGAGGTTCATGTAGTATAAAATCTATACATATAAATAAAATGTAAGTGTCTGTCTGTAATATTGAAATAACTGTCTCAGGGGGTTATTTGCGTGCTATAATGATAATAAACAACCATTTACAAAAAATCGTCTGTCTGTCTGTCCAGGCTATTCTTCAGAATGACTGAACCAATTGTAATGAAACTTTACAAACGAATAGAAAAAAGCCAGGAGGGACCTAGACTATAAAAGTTAAAGTTACAATGTACATAAAATTATCTTGTTTACATTGCCTTACCATACAGATTGCCACAGGAAAATAAAATAAGATATGATTTAAATTTATTAATGAATAACTTTTCATGTAATATCAATTTAAATTTCACATTTAATTGTTATTATTATAACAATAGATTTAATTTAATAAACATAAATAATTTAATAAAGAAATTTTTGACTAGAGATAGGTATTTACCTATCTAAATATAATTTAAGACAGATAGCAAATGTGCTGTCTTATTGTTGTTTACACATGAACTCAGCCAAGAACCTGGCTACACAGACCTCTGCTTCTTTTGAGCGGTATAATGACTTAATATGTAATTTGGAATCAGTTCCAAGTAATGTAAATTAGAAAATGAGACAATAGGGATAATCTCTAGCAGTTATAATAATTTAAATAATTTAGAATGTAGCTTACATTGTATGACTCCACAGAGTAATAATAAAAATAGTTAACACGTGGTGCATCAAAATATACAAGGCATGATAGGCAAAAAGCTAGAAATTGAATTGTTCTTAAGTAGCAACATTATTCATATTTTATGTATTACTGAACATTGGTTGAAAGCTTATAACTTAATGTTTAACTTCAGTAATCACCAGGTGGTCAGTTCTTTCAATAGAGAAACGGTTTTAAGAGGTGGCTCCTTAATATTAGCTAGTAAATTATTATCATGTAAAGAACGTAAAGACATTGTGAGCCTCTCTGTTGAGCGAACTGTAGAAATGGCATGTGTTGAGTTTGAGCACCGCACTGTTGTGAGCGTCTACATACCCCCACATATGCGATAGTTTTGAAAAAATTATGGAAGAAGTTTTTGTTAAGCTTAATAAACAGAATAAATCTGTTGTAATATGTGGAGACTTTTTATTATTCTCAATATCCTAGAAGCCACCAATATTAAATTTAGATCATTGTTTAAATAATATGGTCTTTTCAATTTATTCTTAGAGCCAACGCGTATTGCTCAATCTAGTGCAACATGTATAGATAACATTTTTACAAATGTGAAACCATTGCATAAATGTATAATTCAAAAATTAAGTTCTGATCACTTTGGACAATTAGTTTCGTTACGTTATGTTCACAAAAAGCAAGTAGATGAGAAAGTTGTTTGATCCAGTAAATTGACGTTGCTTGGAGAAGTTTAGAAGTAACATAATGAAAAAAACTTTCATATCAAAATTTTCCAACTTTTTTGTATGGAACATTGTTTAAGCTTATTTGCAATGAATTTAATAATAATTTTACTTCTAAAACATTCTCCTTGAACAGTCGGAAGACTTTCATTGAATGGGCGACAGTAGGAGTCCATAAGAGCAGAAAAAGGTTATATGATCTTTACCATGAAAGGTCGTATAATCCTAGCGTCGAATTTAGGGTATATGTAGAAAATTTTCAAAAATATTTAAAAGAGTGTGCTCCACAGGCAAGTCTTTGCATTTGAGCAAGAAAATTAAGACGGCTTCCAATAAAATTAAAATAACATGGAGTATAATCGTAATTAATAGCGAAACTGGTAAGATTAACTCTCGCAATACAAACTACCAGTTAAGTTTTGACAACAAATTAACTGAATCTGATCAGGACGTTCCTATGGTTTTTGAGAAATATTTTACTGATATGCCGATCTTAACCACTAAGTCACTGAATTCTTCTCCTGCCGTCGCCGAATCATTACTTATATAAAATATAAATGCGTATACAAAGAATTTAACATTTCATAAAGTATCATCAAGAGATATTGTAAAATATTTTAAAACTCGATATAAGAAAACTGCAGATCTGTGGGGGATTTCCGTTAAAGTTATTACGTCTATAATAGATACAATCGCGCCTCATCTAGCTATTATTTTTAATACTGGCATCGAATCTGGTGTGTTTCTTTATTTAATGAAGCCTAGTAAAGTAATACCTTTATTTAAATCTGGTAGTACATTAGACCCCGCCAATTTTACACTTATTTCTGTACTACCAACACTTAGTAAGAGTTTTGAATAAATTATTCTTGATCAAATTTAACATGTTAAATTTCTTTAATATAAATAATTTACTTCTTAAAAATCAATTTGGTTTCACAAGGGGTCGCTCGACGACTGGTGCCGGTGTTCAGCTGATTAAATATATCTTTAATGCATGGGAGAATTCACAGGATGGTTTGGGTATATTCTGTGACCTATCCAAGGCCTTCGATTGTGCTCACCATGAAACATTAATCAGGAAACTTCAACACTACGGTGTAAGAAGTAATGCTCTTAAATTAATTATTTCATATTTAAGTAATAGAACGCAAAAAGTTGTCATTAACAGTATGAGCTCTTCCGGGTCGATTGTCTAAATGGGCGTGCCTCAAGGCTCAATTCTCGGCCCCTTCCTGTTTCTTGTATACATTAATGACTTACCTTTCATAGTAGCCTTGATATAGTTTATTTGCTGATGATACTTCTTTAATTTTCAAATTAAGACGACAATTACTAAAATATAACGAAGTAAATAATGCTATATCTAAATTATGTAATTGGTTCAATGTTAATAATTTGCATTTAAATGGCACTAAAACGAAATGTATGAAGTTCATGACTCCAAACATCAAACAATTAAACACTAATGTAATTTGAAATGGGGAGGAACTGAGTCTTGTCGATACCACCTTTTTTCTTGGAATCACACTAGACGCGAAGCTTCAATGGAGCCCCCAAATATCAAAACTAGCAAGCAGACTTAGCTCTTAGAAATCTTAGCAGTGTTGAAACAGCTAGATTTGTTTACTTTAGCTGTTTCCATAGCATAATGTCGTATGGTATTTGGCTATTGGGACACTGAAATCATATTTGTTTTACAGAAGAGAGCCATAAGAGCAATTTATGATTTCTTTCTTTTTTATTTAATATATATATATATATATATATATATATATATATATATATATATATATATACCTCTCCCTTAGATTGACTTATATGGGGGGGGGGGGGGATATTGTCATAGTTGCCACGCTTGGTGGGCAGGTTGACTTTTTTTTAATTTTAAGACGTTAGAAAGACGCTGCTGCCCATCTCCTGGTTTGATTCCCTCTGTCGCCTCTTACAACACCCACGGGACGGTATATGGTAGTGGATATTCTTATACTACGGAAAAAATTCGTTTCCACTTGTGTTCACACAATACCACGTGAGAAATATTTCTTTAGAACATATCTTTTTCACCTTGGTAATTATTGTGCTACCTACAAGCTGCTTTGAAAGTTGACTGTAAAATCAATAATTTCGAGGTCTTGCAAACGCCGTCACCGGTTTATTTATGAATCCCTTGTATAGCAACGGCGGTGTAAAAATATCCACTACCCCATATCAACCCGTGAAACCAAATGAAGGGAAGGGCTATGTTCAGCAGTGGAATAGGATATAAGTAACGGTGTTTAGGAACGTCATCTGTTACGTAATACAAGTAACTATAAATACGCCTTTAACTATCGATGATCGCGTGACGCAAGCGGGGTAATGTATTTCCGACTTCCCTTTTTACTCGACTGCCCCAGAAGGAAGGGAAAGTTTTTTGAAAGTACGTATGTGTCTATATATGTCTATTTCTTTGGCACACTCTTTAGCCTATATAATAATAGCTTGATTCATTTTACAACACTAAAATTTATCTTGCCTAATTAAGTGCTAACGACTTACGTTGCTTGGTTTTACTCATTTGATTAAGTACTTTTATTGTAGTAGTAAATATCATGATAATTTATTCCTTCACTGGACAATTCTTTTATAGGTAACTTATGTTATTTTATTATTAACTAGCCGGTACCCGGCGCATTGTTGCCGCAGAAGAGATAATTGTGGAAATATCGTTTTAAATTTGGAATCGTTTTAAATTTGGAATAGTTATATTGTTTAATAAGGAATTATAATACATTCATTGAAATTGAATGATATGCATATCTTTCAAATAAATTTGTCGGGTGCGATACGCGCGCCACCTATTGTAAGTTAATTGTACTATGCCTCTAACCTTCGTGCAAGTGCAAGCAAACAAAGTTGACAAAGTTTTACCGCAATCAGATAAACGGTATGGCAGCGCATAATATACGAACAAACAAAAATTATTTTTTATATATTAGATAATATATCGGGCCAAAATCTTAAAATGACAAAAATTTTTTTTGCAATTTTGGACTTGGAAAAGGCTTATGACAGTGGAAAGAAATTTTAATGACTATATTAGTTATTCAAATCTCTTTATACGATTTATGCATATCTCGAAAACACATGCAGTTATCGACTTCAAAATTACATTATTTGATTTGATGGCTAAGGTATTCTGTTGAAGTTTTCATCTTCATCATCAACAGATTCCTAGTGTTTTCTAAACAAAATACAATTGAAAGAACAGTTAGTTAGTCATTAACAGATTCAGGCGTTACTTTGCGGCAAACCATTATATTGAAGTTGTAAGAACTTAATTGGCTTATTTCCGCGTAATGAAATAAACTGATGTGTTCTGCCCAGTTTGAAGAGCATCTCCCGCCCTCCCCCAATTGCGTGCACTACACCCGTCACCACCAATCCCAATACCACCCAACTAGAGACGACAAACCACACTTGATAAAACAACACGTGCTTCGCTCGTTTTGAAGTAGACTCCTCTAAGATTCTTAGCGGTCAGCCTCTGCAGAGTCTACCTAAGCATGCCTCGTGTAGAGGCGAAACACTTGCCGTGTTATCGAGGGTGGTGTGTCTTTTCTAGTGTAGTGGCGTTGCGATTGGTGGTGACGGGGATAGTGCACGCATTTGAGGGAGGGCAGAAGGCGTTCTTCAAACTAGGCAAGACACAATTTTATTTCATAAATTAAGTTGTAACAACTTCAACAATTAGTCGTCCAAAAGGACCTTGACAATGAGGGTAGACCGAATAGTACCCACACACTTACCGAAAATCTATATCTTTAATATATTTTATTTATCTATATCTTTATACTTTTATCTTTGGTGCATCTGTTAGCGATCGTGTAATTTCTGAAACACTTGACCGATTGCGGTCATATCACACAAGATATTTGTTTTATGGAGACGATACAATGACCTTTCTGGCCTCAATTAATATTTGTGATTCATGTATGGAAGTGAATGCTGGGCCGTCAAGAAGAAGGATGAAAATAGACTGCATGCGAATGAAATGAGAATGTTACGATGGATGTGTGGTGTGACAAGGATGGATAAGATAAGGAATGAGTATATAAGAGGAAGCCTGAAAGTAGCGCCAGTGGTAGAAAAGGTGAGAGGAAGCAGATTGGCATGGTTTGGGCATGTGATGCGGAGGAATGAAAGTCATGTCACAAAACGAGTGTTGAATATGAATGTGGAGGGACACACGGGCAGAGGAAGGCCGAATAAAAGATGGATCGATTGTGTGAAGAGTGATATGAGAATGAAAGGAGTAAGTATGGAAATGACGGCTGATAGAGAGGAATGGAACAAAAAGATTTACTGCGCCGACCCCAGATAATGGGAAATGGTTTAGAGAATGATGGTTTTCACTATATCTTATATCTTAATACTAGCTGTTCCCCGTGACTTCAGCCATGTGGAATTTATTACAATTTGATTAACTTTTTTTTTGTGCGAAACCTTAATTATTTCTCTAAAATAAAAGTATCCTAAGTTACTCCATAACATTAGCTATCTGACAGTGAAAGTCCCGTCGAAATCGATTAGCCAGAAAATACAGACAGACAGACGGACAAAAATTTGTTATGAGTGTCGTTTATATGTACTTCCATTTATGAAAAAGCTATTATTTTGACACTACAAACAGATAATTCAATTTTATTTATTTGTATAGATATCTACCGTTGGTGCCTCTGTCATATTCACATTACATTTCTGCATAGATACTAGAGATAGGTAGACGAAATGTAGGGCGTCCCCCCACTAAATGTAGTGACGACCTGGTAAGAAATGCAGGAAATCGTTGGATGCAGGTGGCTCAGTACTGTGCTTTGTGGCATTCCTTGGTGGAGGCCTATGTTCAGCAGTGGACTTGTGAAGGGCTGTAATGAATAAATGAATGAATGTTTACATTATAAAAGAAAACGCATATTATAATCCAGAAAGGGCAGAACAACAGTTTTTCTGGACCGATACGACTTAGGGACCTTCAAGAAAAGAGCCTACTCCTTTTTAAAAGGCAGGTAACACATCTGCTATTCCCCTGGTTCCCCTGGTGTTGCGGTTGTTCATGGGCGGCGGTAGTCACTTACCATCAGGTGAGCCGCATGCTCGTTTGCCCCCTCTCCTATAAAAAAAAACGACTACCGGGTCAACTTGTAGAAGTAGTACTAGCGACCCCGAAGATAGTTCTTCACCTAGATTAAATCTGTTAATGTGACGTTATTCAGATTAAAGAAGTATTGGGTTTTTTTTTCAAAAAAAATCTAATTATTTTTTGGATATAATATAGACTAGATAGATCTCTATCTGTTCATAAAGTTTTATCACAATCCGTTCAGCCATTCCGGAGATTAGCCCGAACAGACGACAGACAGACAGACAAAACTTAAAAATAATTGTTTATGTCTTAATAGCATACAACCCCCTAAGCGTAATAGAAGCTAATTATCTCAACATGCAGACAGACACGTCAATCAATCAATTCACGTCAATTTTATACGTGGTAGAGCCATGCTGCAGCTATATTAATAGTATAGTTGTAGCACGAATGGGTCGGCTCGACCGGGGAAGGACCACGCTCTCACAGAATACCAGCGTTAAATAGCAGCTTAACACTGCTGTGTTTCGTATGGTGAGTGTAGAGAACCGGAGACCCTTTTTACTGGAAGAGAGGCATTCCATCTTAGTCCTCACGGGTGACAACGCATCTGCGTTTTGATCGCAAACGAGGATAAATTCGATGTCTATAGGCCAAAGCAACCTCTTACCATCAGGTGGACTTTGTGCTTGTTTGTCCGCCTATCCTATAAAAAATATATTTATATGTATAGATAATAGAAATCTCATTGTTCCGCAGAAACTGCAAATGAGCGGCACTGAAGAGGAGATGCGCGAGGTGGCCGGTAGAATCTGCAGGAACTACCTGCACGGCGCGTGGAAAACCGTCAAGCCCACCGAGCTTGAGTTCAGGCGAATCAGGTTAGTATTCTAGAAAATTCTAGGTAATGTTAGGTATATAACTATCGTATAGGGGCTATGTATGATGTAACTATGTAAGAGATAGTTTCATCTCTCTGTATGAAAATCTCTACATAGAATTAAAAAAAGTCGCTTTTGCGGAAGGTGTGGTCCACGGTAGTCGCTTCCCACCGCCTGTACGCTTAGATCTTAAACTACGCAACAGATTTTGGATGCGGACAAGGGATGCGGTTTCCATCAATAAACAGAATGATTCAAGAGGAAGGTTTATATGTATGTACAATACATGCATATTGTAGTGGAGAAAAGGCGAGAAAAAAATCAATTGCTATAACAGAGTCTCTGTACCACGTTTTTATTATGTATCTCGCTTTCGTGTGTCTTTTCTGGTTGAATTTAGTAATAGAGAAGTTCCATGTTACTTAATTTTTGTTTTTGAAAGATCACTAAAAATTATTAAGAAAAATTGAAAAATAGTTGATTTTTCATGTAATTTTACAATTTAAAATATTAAAAACTATAATAAAAAAAACTACAACCAGTAACTTAATAATCATACAGTCCTACTCCCCGCGGTATCGTGCCAAGAACGCTGGCTGCGTTTCCCCGCTGAATGGCTATACTTAGCCTTTGAGCGAGAAAAGAATCAGCCCTATTTCAGCAGCAGCAACGACCAGCCGCGGATGGAGTTCCTTTAGGAACTTCACCGCACTTGGACCCCACGGACCGATAGTCTCTACAGCAAATGGCACAAATATGCAGTCATCTCTCAGAGACTCATCTCATCTCAGGCGCAAACACTTATTCAGTTCAGCTGATGCCGCCCCGGGTCTAAACGAGATACCCCTGAGATGAGAGGCCGCCAAAGTGTCTACACAAGTAGCATCCCAGACTATGGCTTTACCTCTCTCCCAAGGGACCAATGTCATACCGTCGGGTCTCTTGCCATCGTCTCTAAATATTCCATAAGGCTCTAAAACCGAGGGAACATTTATAGAGACAAGAGCCCTTCGGATAACATCGTTCAAAGAACCTTGCCGTGAAAACCTACCAGCACTTTTCTTACATGAAAGTCCGTGGAGCACAAACTTGTCGACGCTGCTACCACAGGGGCACAGATCGGGTTGGCAAATCGCCGCTCCTTGCGCGGTCCTACGGCAGTACGGAAGCATTCCCCATCAAGTAATGTACCGAGATTACTTGATGGTAAAGCGTGTAACCAGTGACTAGATTCCTTAGTCGAAACAGCTAGAAGGCGTGCCTTATCTTGGTCATTATGGAAATTATGAAACTAATCTTTCTGCACGTTTTTTTTTATTCTACAATAATTTAAGGGACATTTACCGCTTAGCGGATGTCAGTCCCATCATACCCTAACATACATCACTTACTCATATAACTTTAGTTAATACTTATTATACTACGTGGGCCGTGGATTTGAACAGAACTTTTGCATCGTCGCCATTTGGTTGGGATAAAATGTTAAGAAATGTGCCTACATCAGTTCTGTTCAAATTCAAGACCCTTAGTAAATTACCTCTAATAGACTCAAATCGAACACATTCCATCAATATATGGTGTAGGTCTTCTATAACTCCACAGTCTTCTTTCTGCACGTTCTGTACCAACGGTATATCCCACTGTTTTTGTTGGTTAACTTCCAGTGGAACATTTTCGCCGGGACAGAGCGTTTGCCATATCTGCCCTGCCTCTAATTTCTCTATTGATTTTGAACTAACTTCCCGATGAGAGTTACAGACTTGAAATTTTTTACATAACTGAGAACCAGAGGAAGATGTCTAACTAATATCTTTATAAACTTGGTATATTAATGACGGTGGTCAAAGGCACCCACAGGCTCACATACAATGAGTGAGTTAATTGTGTTAACACATTTGTCATTTTATTCCTAAGATGTGTGCAAGTTCTTTTACGTTTTCCTTCACCACTGAGCATGTTGTATCTATCTGTATATATCTGCGGTGTATATGAAAATGAAATTAAAAAGTCTCTGGTAAAGATGGTATTGTAAAAACCCAGTTCTTTTGTGGAGAACAAGCAGTACCCTTGAGAGACGTAATCAACAAAGTGCTTTTTCCGTACTCCATATTAGAACAGTGCTGTGACGTACAACAAAGGTTTCACAGAAAATCTAGACTGTGCTTGTTTTTATATTAACCAAAATTACCTTTTTTAACATGCATTTATGAGCTGAATCTGGCATGTATGTGTTGTATGACTATCTCGTTTGTCTAGTGATCGTAAGCGTGACTGCTTATCATGAGGTCCGGAATTCGAATTCCGGGTCGGGCCAAAAATCAGTTATTAGATTTTTCTGGCAAGTGATTCTCAGTGGTATCACGGAGATAGGAATTTGGCGGTATCTTACTTCCCGGACTATGGAAAACACGTAAAGCCGTCGGTCCTGCCCCCAATTACTCTCCGGTAGTGCCGGATTGCCGCCCCATCGGTTTTTGGCGGGAACTTGATCGGCATCGGATTGCTGCTCCTGTCTTATTGCTTAAATAATGGTTTGAAGTGGATTTTGATGTGTAAATGTGGTGCCACTCTCTGTATTAAATGTCTATGAACTATTATTGGAAACGGTGAAACAAGTGCTCTGATGGTGATGTGATTCTCAAGATAAGGTGTCTGTCTGTTGGCTCAAGTTGCCGTCAAAATCTCCCAAGGGCTGCACAATGTGACGCATCAGCATATTGTGAAGCAGTGTACTATGAAGGATAATTATGCATTGTAACTTTTGGCTCAGAAGGGCTAGAACCCAGAGCTGTAAAGCCAGTTATTAAGAATGAGAGTTAGGGAATAAAGTGCACCAGTGCTTCCGCATACAATTTTGCACTTTAATCCTGTCCGACGAAGATGGCTAGTCTCCAGTAGCTAGCTCCACTCTAAGACTGGTCTCAGTGACCAACATTCGGTCTGGGGGACATTAATATTATGTATGTTTTCACCCACTTCTAAAAATCTAAATAATCTGAAAATTTTAGGATGTATTAAGAAACGATGACAAAACAACAGTTTCATGACTATGACCTAATGTTGTCATTACGATCATCATAGCTCAAGATCAATGCACCATCACGCATTGAAGATTTCTTTTCTTTTTATAGAATTGGGGTGACAAGCGAGCACGCAGTTCACCTCATGGTAAGTGGTTGCTGTGGCCCATAGACATCTACATTTATCCTCGTTTGCGAATTAAAATGCACATGCGTTGTCAGCAGTGAGGACTGAGATCACTATATTATTATTAAAACCGTATTGCATAATTTTTCTGTGAACACTGTGACGCTTACGTTTTTACTTTTTTTATTAATTAAGATTTTACATCATTAAACGAATAATTCAAATTAGATATTAAAAAAAAAACTCATCACATATAAGATAGTTAAATCCTTTTTGTACGTGGGAGCAATGCTGCAGCTATATTGTGGTTGCCGCACGAATGAGTCGCCTCGACCGGGGAAGGACCACGCTCTCATAGAAAACCAGAGTACTGTCATTATTTGATATCGTCATGCAAAATTACAACATTTTTTTGAACGCTTTTTACGGAATTGAGTTCAGTTATCGCTGCGAATTCTACTTTATGTCTTCTACCAAATGAAAACGGGTGCCGCGAAATGGTAATTTGAGTTTAGGAAAGAGAAAGAAGTCGGCTGGAGCCATATCTGGTGAATAAGGTGGTTGTTCGATGGTATTTATTGAGTTTTTGGTCAAAAATTCGTTCACAATGATGGCTTTGTGAGAAGACGCATTATCGTGGTGCAAAATCCAGAATTTTGTTTCCACAAATGTGGCCTTTTTCGTCTAATTTACTCTATTAACTCTCTTAAACTTCGCATAACGCTCAAATAATATTTTTTATTTAACGTTTGACCTCCCGGCAAGAACTCCGAGTGCACAACACCGCGATAGTCAAAGAAAACAGTCAACATGACTTAGACTTTTGATCGACTTTGGCGTGGTTTTTTCGGTTTCGGTTTAGTTGGAAGACGCCACTCCGAAGCTTGTTGGCCAGTTAGCATGTCAAACTTGTAAACCCACGTCTCATAAGTAACAATGCGTGTCATGAATGTTGGGTGGGAATTGATTCGTCTAACATGTCCTCAGGGACTCTATGCGATTTCAGGTCTTTTGGGGCTAGTCGAGCGACAACATGTTTAATTTCCAAATGATTATTTAAAATGATACGGATCGACTCGTGAGCCACAGAAATTTCAGCGGCTAACTATCTCAAACTAGAATGATGATTTTCAGTCACTATTTCCTTTACTTTTGCGATGTTAACTTCAGTTCAGACGTAGACGGCCTACCAGAGCGAGGCAAATCTTCCATCACATCTCGACCGCTTTTGAACGCTTTGCACCACTCATAAGCACGTCTTTTTGATAAAGTCGATTCACCGTAAGCTTTTTGTAACATTTTCAGTGACTCCGAACACGAAATTCCATTGGCGATGCAAAATTTAAGACAAACTCTTAGTTCGATTTTTTTGTCCATTGTGAAATTCGCAATACACACTAGATATGATATAACTAAAAACAGCACTGTATTTGATCTAAATAACAGATGTAACTCATACTCCGCGCCAAACTGGAAAAAAAACAGTTGTGCCAATCTAACAACAACAAAAAAAGAACAAAAAAAATTGAATTTGGAACCATAAACAAATCATCCATTCCCGATACTTTTTGGACTGAATGTAATAGCAAATTAACGCTGCTGTGTTTCGTATAATTATTGTAGAGAGTCAGAGACCCTTTTTACTGGATACGACGCATTCTATTTTAGTTTTCAGGGGGTGACAACGCCTGTGCATTTTGATTTTTAATCGAGGTTAAATGTCTATGGACCACAGCATTCACTCACCATCAAGTGAACTATGTGCTCGTTTGTTACCCCTATTGTATAAAAAGAAGCGTCAAGGGTTTAAGATTGAGATCTCTGCTATCGCTAATCTACCTGCCGAGCGTTGCGATTATAGTCCTTTTTTCTAGACAGAGGCCCATCTTCAGCATTGGTGGATTTATCAACTACTTTAAATATTTTTACACAGTGAACCAAATGAGGGTTAATAATTTTCTGATCACCAGATGTCGCTACTTGACGACACTGAGGTAAAAACTTTTTTGTTACACAATGTAATTTAATGGAGAAGTTGGTTTTTAATAAAAGTTTATTACTTTCTTGAGTATTATATTAATACACAAAACAAAGTCAGTAGTTTGCACATTAATTTTTTGCAAGTTTTTAAAAAAAATTCTACTATTATGAATATATAATATAATATACATAAAGAAACAATAATCTTTACATTTTACGAACACATTAACTTCCCCGCGATGAAATCTGTCAAATATTATACCTTCAATTATATATTTCTAGTGGCGCCGCCCTGGTGGCAGAAAACGTCGTGGATTTTTCTGCCACCAGGCCTCATTCATAATGATTAAGTTCATTATTTTGTATCAAAATAATAGCAAACAATATATAATATTATACTAATAGGTTGATTTTTCCACATTCGTCCAACCGGCTACAACAACCACAAACAACCGGTTTCATTTGTTTTTATAACGACATATAGATATCAACTTTAGCTTAGAATGTGGAACTAGTGAGTAATGTGAGTCTAATATTACAAATGCCAACGTATTGTGTTTGTTTGTTGGTTTGTCGTTCCAGGGCAACGGATCGACATGATGTTATGCAAAGAGATACTTTATAGTCCGCAGAGTGACATCCATTCATCCATTACAACCTATAAAAGTCCACTGCTGGACATAGGCTTTTGTCGTAGTTGCCACGCTTGGGAAGCGGGTTAACAGTCGCGGTTTTTATAATTTTGAGTTGCTGTTAAGTAGATGCTGCTGTCCATCTCCCGTTTCAGTTTCCCTCTGTCGCCTCTTACGATACCCTCGGGCCGATACGGGGTAGTGGATATTCTTACACCGCCACTACACGGAGAGTAACTAAGGCTTCTATTGTCACAGAAAAGTGCACTGTTCCCGTAGAACAGATCTAAAGCATAATTCTGTAATTACATTTTTATTGTGTCCAGGATATCATCACAGGCGATAATTATTTAATTAAAAAATATGTAAATATATATTTTATGGAACCGATAAAAATACGGGCGGCAAAACAATGTATTATCAGCGCCGTACCTCCGACTAACAATTGTTCAAACTTGTCGACCTAACTTTCCTTTCCAACTACTTTTCCATCGGGGCAATATGCAAGCACAAAAATATACACGCATGTATTTATGTGACTCAGTCGCCACTGAGCGATTTGTTTGCTTTACGCCACACGTACCGCAGGACACTCTCCACTCAATCATTTTTTGTTGAGTGTATAGATAATATACAATTACTCCCACATTTGGTATGGTTTACGAGTCTTTTCATCCGATAGTGTCTTGGGATATCAAATATACACACCTTTATCTTCAATTAAGAATCAAAATGCAAACGCGTTCTCACCTCTGAAAACTAAGATGGGATGCCTCACTTCCAGTAATGAGGATCTGCGGTTCTTTACGCTCACCATACACAACACAGCAGCATTACGCTTGTATTTTACGCTGGTGTTCTGTGAGAGTGTGGTCCTTCCCCGGTCGAGCCGACCTATTCGTTCGTTCCACAACCATATACATACTGTTGAAAATTAGTAAAAATAAAATAATAGTATATGTATACAGTTGAAAATTGTTATCATATTCGCTTTTCACGCGCACGGTGGATTGATGTGCATCTGCTTATAGTATAAACACGGTTAGTTTAAAGACTTGTAGTTCGTAGTTAAGGACTTGGCAGTGGTTCATGATACTAAATTACATTTACACAAACATGTTGATCACGTAGCACGAGTATCAAATGTTTTCAAAATGATACAGCTTATAATTATTAATATTAAAGGTTTTAAATTTTAAAAAGTAATTTTATTAACATTTTAATATATAACACACCGGCGCGCAGTGGACTGTAAAACTGCAATCTCGTATGGAATTCTCACTTTAATATACTAACTAGGCCATGAAAATCTGTAATGATGATGATGATTTATTATTATTTAATTTTTTTCACCTCTTAAAAATTATAATTCTATATTTATTTTTTTATATTTTTCTTTGTGTTCTTATTTTATGTTTTTAAAAGCTTAACACTATCTTAGGTACTTTATAGTTTAATAAGATATCTGAACATACCTGAAAGCCACGTATGGTTCGGTGGAAACAGCTCCGAGTAAAGAATGCTTGATTTTCTTTCCTCTATAATTAAGATTATACTACCTTATGCACTCTCTGTATTCTCCATTTTTTTTTTACCGAAAATCAGCAATGTGGTTTCGCCACTCATGTTGAGTGATAATGACCTTTTTTGGTATGTCTTTGACATAAAAAGTCTATTTTTTGAAAACTTCGTATTTTTGTTGTAAATAAGTATACTGTTGTGTACGTCAAAGTTCTGTGCCAAAATAAAGTGTTTCTTTCTTTCCTTCTAATAGGTATGGAACATTAACCTACGAAGAAACCTTAAGTTACAGCCTATATACGTCCCATTGCTGGGCACAGACCTCCAATTTCTTAGAGGGTAAATGTCCGCCGCGCTGCCCCAATGGCGAACTTGACATGTTTTCCAAATAGAAGAAGAAAACTTAATCAGTCTTAAATTTCAAATATCCGTAATCTCAAAAATATCAAAGATTCGAACCGTCCAATTATCTTACGATATACGACACCTCACAATAAAATAACCTTAGGTATAAACACAAATAAGAGATATTTTTATCTCAGTATGAGTCAGGTCACTCACAACTGGTCAGAGCACACTTGAACGCCGCATCGCTCAGGGTTAGTGGCCCTCACTTACGCCCCTGTATGTTTTCCTGTGTGTTGCGAGTTTTGGTCGCCTACAGATCATAATTTAGTCCAAGCTTTAAAGATTCAACATTTCAAAAGATAAATTATATAAAGTTACAAAAGTAGATTTTTTAAAAGTCAACAGATGTTTGTCGAATCAAGTAAACACTAAACAAGTAAATTTTAAAGACTTGCTGTAATTATGTCACTATGTGACCTAAGTAGTAACTGACAAAACACTCAGAAATACATATATATATATATTGAAGAGATTTCTACTTATGTACTGACTCATTACGATATCTCTGAAACCAGGCCTAGATACTTGAAATTTGGTAGGAATATTCCTTTCGTAGAGTAGAGGTCAGCTAAGAACGGATTTTAGGGAATTCCACCCGCAAGGAGGGTAGCGGGGGTGTTAGTTAAAAAAAAATCACATTTTCAAACTATAGCTCTTATAGATATAAAACTTAGCCAGAATATTCTTCTTGGCGTGTTAAAATGACCACGCACTCATTCTTTGTTTTATCAACCAGTAAAAGTTCACTGTTGGATGCACATCATATGCACCTAAAACCATGTTGTCGGTTACAAAGATTTAAATTTGAGTGCGTATTCTTACAATAACTTAAGCATGGTTTTTGGCTTGGTTCTTGTACACACAGCGCTTCGTATTTCTTTCTTTGTTGTTTTGACCATTTAATTATGCACCATAATGATTGATTGATACCGAAATTAGCTCCATATTTGAAACTAATTGATAAATAATTCGAAAAGTAATCAAAAATTAAATAACCTTAGTCCTGTTTCAACGCAGGCTAAAAATAAATATTTAAAATTTATTATTATTATTATTATTTATTTTCTTTAGAGATCTCATACGCAGTTGTACGAAATCAACTCCACATTGAAACTTATTGACTACAGTTATACAGATTATGTTATGCCGTGGTGTGGGTATCTTAAGAGGCGTCAGAGGAAATTGAACTATGAGATTAGCAACAGCATCTCCTTGATAACAACCGAATCGACGGCTCCGTGGCGCAGTGGCTTAGCAATGAGTTGCTGCGCTGGGGGCCGCGGGTTCGAATCCCGCACGGAACAAGTATTTGTATGGCCTACAAATAATTGTTCCCGATCCTGGACGTTTGTCCTTGTGCAATTTTTATTTGTAAACTGCCTCCACGATACAGGAGAAAATCCTAGTGGGGGGGGGGGGGGGGTAACGTTTTTTTTAATAAGAAATAAGAATAAGAAAACTGCGATACCCAACTCGCTTGCCAAGCCTGACAACTATAGCAAGTGTCCCTTCAATGGGATAATCAATGGAGGAGGCCCATGTTCTGCGGTGAACTTTTGATAGGAATGTAACGATTATTATAGTAATGATAAACTTGTAAAAATAGGTGGTAGAGCACTGCAGCTATATTAATTGTATACTTGTAGCACGAATGGGTCGGCTCGACCGGGGAAGGACCCCGCTCTCACAGAATACCAGCGTAAAATAGCAGCTTAACGCTGCTGTGTTTCGTATGGTGAGTGTAGAGGAACCGGAGACCCGTTTTACTGGAAACGAGGCATTCCATCTTAGTCCTCACGTGTGATAACGCATCTGCGTTTTGATTCTTTATTGAGGACTAGCTGTTCCGCGCGACTTTGCCCCCGTGTAATTTAGGGTTTTAATTATGTTGCGCGGAACCCTAATTCTTTTTCTAAAATATAAGTAGCCTAAGTTACGCCTTTTAACATCAGCTATCTGCTAGTGAAAGTCCCGTCGAAATCGGTCCACCCGTGTCTGAGATTAGCCGGAACAAACAGACAGACAGGCAAAAATTAAAAAAAAATATTTTTGTTATAAGTACCGTATATAATTTCATATGGATTTAATAAGAAACTGTTATTTTGACATTACAAACAGACACTTCAATTTTATTTATTTGTATAGATAGATGTAGATGTCTTTAGGTCACAGCAACCACTTACCATCAGGTGGCCTGTGCGCGCGTTTGTCACCCTATCCTATAAAAAAAAACTTAAATAATCTAAATCAATATGTGTAACTCATACACATATAAATTGAAGTGTCTGTCTGTAATGCCGAAATAACTAGCTTTTATTAGGCTCAGAAAGTTATGTGAATGCTGAATAACCATTTTTAAATTTTTTGTCTGTCTGTCTGTCCGGGCTAATCTCCGGCATGGCAACACTCGGTTCAGATTGTGATGAAACTTATATATACTACATATTGAATAAATAGATAGCAATATTAGGAGTTGTCTAAGCTATATATAATCTTAACAACTTTTTTTTTAAAGATTTTTTTGAGAAATTAATAATTGATAAGATAAATGTTCTTTTACCTTTAATCTAAACAACGCTACATTGATAGATCCTACCCAGGCGGAAATAATTCTCGTTTCCTCGTTTCTTGTTTTTTTTTTTTTAAGGAAATGACAAGAAACACAAGTAGTAAATAATTGCGTTTGCCTTTTTTGTATGCGAGTATAGCGAGTTATTTTTATCCGAAAAACATGCAGGATTTCTTGTACCGGTTTTTTTTTTAAAGTTTTCCATTGACGAAGTCGCAGGTTAGAAGCAAGTACTTACACACATACCTACCTACAACTTTGCGTCATTTCTCTCCCGCCCGAACTGTTTCACCACAGGCTAAATATAAATAAACAGGTTGGTTACATTGAAGGTGACGCAGTTGCTTACTTACTTATCCGCTCCATAGCAGTAAAGATGCTTGTTTTTATGAGCAAAATGTATGGTCATATATAAAGTAAACATTCCTAACACAAAATACGTTGTTACTGTGTTTTCTGCCGACTTCCAAAAAGGAGACGGTACTTAATTCGACTGTATGTTTTTTTATGTGTGTTACCTCATAACTTTTTACTGGGTGAACTGATTTTGATGATTCTTTTTTTTATTTGATAGCTGGTACTTCTCGTGTGGTCCCATATGAATCATCCCATATTCCCATATTGATCAAGGTCAGACCAATAGATTTTGAGTTATTCTTAATAACTTATACTGAAGTCGGCTGTACAAAATTTTTCATTTTAAATTATGTACAAGTATAGATTTGTGTTTACGTAAAATATTTGAAAAAATATAACATTCAAACGACTTACAAATGTACAGTCCACCTAATGGTAAGTGGATGTCTATGGGCCACAGCCCATAGACATTTACATTTATCCTCGATTGAGAATAAAAATACCCGATGCGTTGTCACCCCTGAGGACTAAGATGGAATGTCGCTTCCAGTAAAAAGGTTCTCTGTTTGGTTCTCTACACTCGCCATACGAAACCCAGCCGCAATTTAACGCTGGTATTCTGTGAGAGCGTGGTCCTCCCCAGTCAAGCCAATCCATATTTGCTACAACCATATAGCCTAAACGTTAAGTTAGTTAGTTCAGACTATATACGTCCCACTGCTGGGCACAGGCCTCCCCTCATTTCAGAGAGGGTTTTAGGGCAAGGAAATGTCCGCCGCGCTGCCCAAATGCGTGTTGGCGAACTTCACATGTCTTCGAATTTTTTTTTCTTATTTCTCAAACATGCAGGTTTCATCACGATATTTTCCTTCACCGCCGAGCAGGTAGTAAATCAGCACTTAAAATTGCAATTAACAACTTCATTGTTGCCGCCGGGGATCGAACCCGGGTTGCTCGCGTACTGTGAAATTTACAGCGAGCGCTAACCATCTGAGCTACCACAACTAAACGTAAAATATATAAATAAAAAAATTCTATTTTAATTCGCGGAGTGTGTGCAGGAATTACATGCCTTAATTCCTACCTACTTTTGTTTATTTCCATGCATTCCAACCAAACGATTCGTCATCCGTAACGCGCATAGCAATGGAGTGGAATAATTTGCCGGCGTCTCCGAGCGCCTTCAAGGCAAGAGTGAATAGGTTTTTTACGCTAATACAGTGTGATTTACCCTCTAAGGCTTCTTTACCACTTACCACCAGGTGGGATTTTGATCATGCACTCGCTTATAATAAGTGAAAAATATATCTTTTATAATTAACTAGCTGTTCCGCGCGATTTCACGCGGGTGTAATATTTAGGGTTTTAATTTGTTTTCGCGGAATCCTAATTCTTTTTCTAAAATAAAAGTAACCTAAGTTACTTCTCATAACGTCAGCTATCTGCCAGTGAAAGGCACGTTAAAATCGGCCCAACCATTTCGGAGATTAGCCGTAACAAAAATTGTACTTTTGTTATAAGTACCTTACTTTCATATGCATTTAGTTAAAAACTGTTATTTTGACATTACAAACACTATATTCTTATTTATTTGCATGCGTCACGCTTCAAGCCGTAGAGCTAAAACCAATCCAATAAAGCGACTGAATTCAGTGTACTTACGAACTCGGGTGGCTTTTTGCTGCGCAATTCGCAAAAAATCGCCTCTTACAACGCGCCTCCCTTACCTGGAAATTATGTTTTTGTAGACGCTTTTGTGTTCTATATTGCCTAAATGTAAGAAATCTTTTAAATAGAATTGATAAAAAATCAATAGAGCAATTTTCAATTATTTTTTACGTTGTATTACTGGAAATTTTACAGCTTTAGATTTGTAAAGTGTTCAGGAAGAGAACAAAGGTACAAAGTTCAATGAGTTAAAGTTATAGCACGAATGGTTCGGCTCGACCGAGGAGGGGGACCACGCTCTCACAAAATACCAGCGTAAAATAGCAGCTTAACACTGCTGTGTTTCGTATGGTGAGTGTAGAGAACCGAAAACGAGGCATTCCATCTTAGACATCATGGGTAACAACGTATCCGTATTTCAATTCTGAATCGAGGATAAAAGTAGATGTCTATGGGGCACAGCATCAGGTGGGGTGTGCTCGCTTGTAACGCTTATTCTACAAAAAATCATTCATCTTCGAGCGTGTGCTAATTCGGCAGTTAAAATGCAATTCGAAACTCGACAATAACTTAAAACAATCATATTGGTGCCGAAGGTGATCGAACATTACAGTACGCATAAACAAGTATATATATGTATATTCTTTTGTTTTGTTCGAGTACTATACGATTAAAGTATACTTATTTCTTTACTTCTCTTTTCTTGCAACACTCCTTCAATTAGGGGTTACAAAGATGTCCTATGGCATTATCTACCAGTCAACCTATTTAGTGCAACATTGACGTAGACGACATTGACGTGACGTAGACAGTTTGTTATTTAGTGCGACCTTTTTTTCTTTTCTTATTATTTTTGTTTTTTTTTACTTTTTTAAGTGGAATATAAGCGAATCTCGTACGTTTTATTATTTAATTGAAAAGGAAATCATTTATTGTAGCTTCACCTATCTACTTTGTCCACGAATATCTACATGTTTTACCTAGTTTAGGCCAGTTTTTCACCTAACATTAGTATTGTTTCAGATCTAAGCACTTGGGTCTTTGTTGCTCACTTAATGTATATTAACAAAAAAAGAAAAACTGAGAATGATGGAGTAAATAAAGATGTTGGTCCAAATTAAATACAAAAACTTTAAAAAGAAAAACAGTTATCTATATTCATTGTTCTACCGCGATTATAATATAATGAACGATGAATAATAATGTTTGCAGTATGTTTATATTTACAAATACAACCAGATAAATCCAGCTATTACTGGATCTGTCATATGCAACAATGCTGCCTACGCAGCGACATCGAATGTGGGACATCGGAAAACTACCACCGATAAGGAAAGCCGTGTATAATGATTTTATATGTTGATAATGTGATTAACTTTGTTTTTATTGTCAATGACTCAATACACATGCTTCTTTATACGGAGTTGTGGCTGTATCGGGCGCTGTTTTGTAATTGTTACGTGGTAGAGCCACGCTGTAGCTATAGCACGAATGTATGGCCACGCTCTCACAGAATATGCTGTATGCGTATGGTGAGTGAAGGAACCGGAGACTCTTTTAACTGTAAACGAGGCATTCTATCTCAATCCTCAGCGGTGACGATGCATCTGCATTTTGATTTTGAATGGAGGATAGTTGTAGATGTCTATGGGTCACAGCATCTACTTACCATCAAGTGGACTGTGTGCTCGTTTGTCGCACTTATCCTATAAAAAAGGTCACATCCCTATATCCAAAAATGAAACTAATTAACATCAAAGCCGCCGCCATGTTTTTCACTGCGGACTGCCGTGTTATTTTGTTATGCATATAATAAAATGAAGCTAAGTAAATAATTTATCAAGTTGAAATAAAACATTTGTCTTTGACCTTCCATTGTAACATTTATGTAGCAATAATAATACCTATAATGTTGCAAAGCATCGTCTTTTTATATAAATAGACATTTTGTGATGTTGTCTTCATTGCGTGCGTGTTTTATACTGAATTTGACTTCCTAATTTTTTTTATAAGACTGAAGTGACGAACAAACTCACAGTCCATGTGGGAATATCTTTAATTAAGATACCTAACTATACAATCCAACATCAGCACCGTATCTACGTGATCGATTCCGCTTTGCTCGTTCCCCCGATGCAGTTTGCAGATCACATTTAAAAACCCTTCTAAATTTCCTTTCCTCTAGAACTAAGTTATATTCTCATTCTTTTACAGTACATGCAGTTAGGTTATGGAATTTTCCTCCTGCTGCAATTCGTGAGGCTTAAACAATTTCAGTGTTTAAAAGGCGAGATAAAGAACCTATCTTTCTTTGTCGTGCCAATGATCTAATGTATGACTTGTGTATATAATATGTATATATTATAGTTTTTAGGTGTATATATTTTTGTATGTATATGTCTTTATCTTTATTTTATATTAACTATATTGATATTATAAAATTTATTATGATAGTGCACACTAAATCCGCTTCTCTTTGAACCTGTCCAGTATCAGACCTGCTGGAAGAAATTTCAATATGAAATAAGCAGTGCCTTTGTACAAAATATCTGTTTTTATTTTTTATTTTTCATTGTAACATTACTTTGTGTGTACATAAATTGTTAAAAAAGAATCGAAGTGCAGATGTGACGTCACCTCTGAGGGCTAAGATGGGATGTCTCACAGCCACTGATGATATTGGCTCTCTATAAACCTCGAGTCACAGCAGTGCACGAACTAAACATGGATAATAATGAGTTGAATGTAAATTCAAGAAAAACAACTTCCTTCTGCGTGAATCCCATATCTCTGGTGCCCTTTGACCTACATTTTTTGACCTTTGACCAAATTCAAACTCGACCGAGCTACTACCTCAAGGTATCCACATACCAAATTTAAAGTCAATCGGTCCAGTGGAACGGAAGTTATCGTGTTGGCATACAGACTAACAGACTGCCAGCTAAAACCATTAACTTCCTTTCAATGCTACGCAGAAGGAAGTTAATAAGAAAGATAGAAATGGGCAAGAGGATGGCACCTACCGAGAAAGAATAGAATCATTTTTATTCAATATAGATTATAGTACATAATACTTATTGAAAGTCATTTGTTCCTTTTACCACTGGTTCGCAAAAAAAAAACCTCTGTCCTGGTAAGAACCAACAAGAAACCCAGCGGGACTTTTTTTTAAAAAGCACAATTTACAATATAATATTTTATAAAATTGTTATGAAAACATTTAGAAACAGCATGGTAGGGATCACCTCATTCCCAGGGGTTATTATTAGTGATGTACTCTTTATTAGTATAATAACCCTTACTAGACAATTTTTGCTTAATAAATAATTTAAAACTTTTGATAGAAAAGGTTTGCATATTTTCTAAGACTTTATTGTAAAAGCGTATACATTGCCCCATGAAGGAATTACTGACTCTTTGGAGTCGAATAACTGGTATAACTAAGAATAATGAATGCTCCCTTTCACATGGAACACTTATGTACCTTATCTTAAAATTATACCTAGTACCTCAGTGCCCGAACTGATAACATTACAGAATGTAAATTCACGCACTATGGCGTGATAGACATTTTGTGCGTGAAAACTCTAGCAACAGCTAGATCGATTTTACATCTGCGTAGTGCGTAGTTACCCTTATTTCATCGAAATCGTCGATTGCAAACAAGTAATAATAAATATTGCATAAAATATTTTCATATACAGTTAATCCTGGGTAACTGGGACCTTAAGGAACAAACAAATTTGTCTCACTTAAAGAGAGATTCCACTTACCCAGTGTCTAAGATATCCAGGTATAAATAAATATCTGTCTCATTTACACAGGATTACATTAATAGATGTGATAATAGAAGTTATTTCAGTTATAGAGGTGCAATTATTAAATAAAATAACGTACATTTTCAAATTAACATCCGGACGATAGCTAAACCATACTAAAACTGGAGCTCACTTTACACAATTAGCCAAGTACGGAATTTGCGGGTAGAGTAAGAATTAGTGAACAAAACGGTACGTTACATATAGCCTCAGTAAAAGAGGTAAAATATACTCGCTGTCTCAATTATAGAGATATTTAGGACGAATAAAACGAACGAATTAATCCCTAATATATAGTCTCAGTAAAAGATGCAAAATACACTCGCTGTCTCAATTATAGAGGTAATTGTGACGTTTGTTCTGTGCCACTAACAGAGGTAATTCAGTGCCAAAGTGTCAGGACCTAAGCATGAATTCCAGCTATGGAGGTTTCTGACTTATCCAGGTCCCACTTAACCAAGTTTTACTGTATATATGCAGTGTCTCTCGGTAATATTGAAATAACTGCCTTCTATTAAGCTCGAGGGGGTTATTGGCATGGTATTGATACACAAATAACGATGTCTGTCTGTCCGTCTGGTTGTTTGTCTTCTTGTCTGCCTGTCTGTCCGGTAATGACTAAAGCGATTGTGATAGAAATTCACGAAAACATAGAGATCAATGCCAGGATACTTTAACCAAAAAATTTTTCTTAAATAAAAATATATCGCACTTAGTCCATACATTTTTTTAAGATCGGACTATGTTTACAGAGAGCCGTACAAAAAGTAAACATCCCCACATCAATACACATTGATTAAAACTTATTAACTTCAAAGCTGCCGCCAATTTTTCGCAGATGAGTTGTCACCTTTGATCACTTGTATGAAATGTTATTAACAATATACAAGTATAACAATGTAAACTTAATCGGTAGACACGAAGTAATCATCATTGTCAGTTCACATTCAGACACTCAGGTTATCACATCTTTTAAAATGTATTGTAGGTATATGTGATTAACATATGAACGGGCTTGTGGTTTGGTTTGTACTTTGAATTAGTTAAGTACTTGGTACTGGACTTGCAAAGTAAAAAGAAAACAAAGACATACGTCCAACTTCTGTGCACATGCCTCCTATTGTTTATGAGAGGGTCTTTGAACCACAGATTAATTTAGTGCACTGTCTCAAAGCGTGTGGGCGTGCAGGCTTCCCCAACCGTAGTTTACTTCATTGCCGAACAAATAAAATTGTATACATTTTGTGTAGTGCTCATCGGGGATCGATCTGTGATATCTATGGGCCACGGCATCCACCTAAGCTCGTTTGTGTAATGATTACAAGAGTCGAATAAAGTATAATATGTTAAAACAGATAATAACCGTCGTGCGGCTCCAATTTCCGGATTCTGGATATTGTAACTCGGGAAACTGAGCGATTTTTAATGTTTAAAATCCGAAGTTATATAGTGTAAAAAAAAAATTTTGCTAAACTTTAATAATTTATTGGATGAAAGTTTTGATCTAAAAGCCATGAGAGCTAATAATCCGGCTCCGTGGCGCAGTGGCTTTTAAGTTGCGGCGCTGAGGACCGCGGATCCAAATCACACACGGAACAAATATTTGTATGGCTTACAAATAATTGTTCTAGGTTTGGATCTTGTGCAATTTGTGTCTGTAAACTGTTTTCTCGATATAGAAGAAATTCCTAGTGTGAGGGGTAACGTTTTCTTTAAAAAAAATCTTCCACTCACCAGTTGTCAGAATCAGAATTTTATTTGTGAAAAACAGGTACCTACCAGGCATTACGTGGTCATACATTTAACAGTGCGCTATGTTTTGTCGTAAGACATACAAATATTTTTACAAATTAAATAGGATAGAATTAACATTTTGTTTCACAATGACATTTAACTGAGAAGTGAATTTTCAATAAAAGTTTATCAGTTTCTAGAGTATTATATTAATACACAGAAGAATACTTGAGAGGTTTGCTCTAATTTTTTGCACATTTTGACTGTTTTTTTTTTAATTTTTCTACTTTAAAGAATATTTGTGGTTTTATTTATTTATATCTAATCTAATTATTATAAAATATATCTAATATTACAGAAATAAACATCAAACCTTATATTTTACCTAACAGATTAACTTCCTGGAGCAGGATTGCGGAGCAGGATTTCTTTTATTGCTTTGCATTTTTAAACTTAATTCCCATCATAAAAAGTTTTATTTTATTTTATAAGATAGTTTTAGGACCTTTTGAACAATATTTGTGATTCAAAAACTGACTTTATTTTCCAGGTATTAAAGTTCACGTTTGTATGAATTGCAATATTTTGAAATTCTTCCTGCTCCGCGATTTTTTTTTATAGGATTACGCTATAGCTATTAAATCTGTCAAGTATTTCACCTAATTTCAAAGTGAATTTGAAATACCTACGTGCTTCTCGGCAATTTTCAAACACTAAAGTAATATATTTATGATTTTTTTATAGTATAAAGGTGACAAACGAGCACACAGTCTACCCGATGGTAAGTGGTTGCTGTAGCCCATAGATATCTACATCTATCCTCGTTTGCGAATCAAAATGCAGATGCGTTGTCATCCATGAGGACTAAGGTAGAATGCCTCTTTTAAAGTAAAAAGGGTCTCCGGTTCTCTACACTCACCATACGAAACAGCAGCATTAAGCTGCTATTTTACGCTGGTATTCTGCGAGAGCGTGGTCCTTCAGCGGTCGAGCCGACCCATTCGTGCTACAACTATTCTATTAATATAGCTGCAGCATGGCTCTACCACGTATAAAATGAATGTTTACATACCTACGTATCAAAGTCAAACATCGTTTATTGTTATGAGACTACGACGTCGTCGACGACGTCAGCTGTTCATTATCTATTTAAATACCTATTTTAAATAACAAAATCCGCATAAGTGTGTAATAGAGTAAATCCCGTGTAGTGGCGGTGTAAGAATATACAAAACCCTATATCATCCCGTGGGTGTGTCTTAAGAGGTGACAGAGGACAAACTAGGTGATGAGCAGCAGCGTCTTCCTAATAACGACTAAAATTAAAAAGTACGGTTGTCAAACTACTTCCAAGAGTGGCAACTATGGTAAAATATCTTCCACTATCTATCTATTGGGGAAGACCGATGTTCAGCAGTGAACTTTAATAGGCTGGTAATAAACAGTAAAGAGTGAATCTGAGAAACATTTTTAACTTTCCATTGTAAATTTTTCTTCCCCTCAGTCCCCTGGGTACCAGATGTTCTGAGTTGTCACCCCTGATAACTAAGATGGAATGTCCGGCTTTCAGTATAAAGAGTCTCTTCCCTGGTCTAGCCAATCCATTCGCGCTACTACCATAATAATGTCCTCCAACCCGAATTTCGGTCATGGCGACTAGTCTCAACGGAGACTAGCCATCTGCGCAGTACAGGATTCTAGTGCCCGAGTGTATGCGCAAGCACAGGTGCACTCTATTCCCCCACTCTCATAGTCCAATGAGACGCCAATCGAACACGATCGGAGACAGATTAGGCGCAGGACCAACGTGTTTTCCGAGGGACGGGGGTGAACGCCAACTTCTTGATTCCGAGCTGCTACTGACAATTATAGTATTAGAACCCAACAAGTGATTTATGACCCGACCCGGAATTCGAACCCGGGACCTCATGACCAGGTGTCACGTTTACGATCACTATACCAAAGAGGCGGTAAAGTACAACCATAATATATATGCCCTACCCACGTTCACCAGTGGAATATTTACTGGCTAAAAAAATATGCCTGTCTAATCTTCTCGTTTCTTTCTTTTAGCGGAGGCCTGTCCAACTTCCTGTACTACGTGGCGCTTCCAGAAGATTCCAGCAAGTTCGGCGGCTACACACAGCGCGAGAGTTCGCCCGAGACAGAACTCGAAACGCCTGTAACCAGGTTTGCAGGAAGAACCATCGTCAGGTCGAATTCGTTCTCAATCGAGGAGCCAAGGAAGGTCAGTGTTGTCATGAGAATTATGAGGATGTCAAGCTAATCATTGTTCAAGAAACAGAGAGCCCTAATCTGATGAACTGTATTTACTAGGTGGTTTGATTTGGCCAAATGAAAGATAAAAAATTATGCTTTTTTGACATTGGAAAGGGACAATTTTATCCTAGTTCATTGGACGTGGGTTGAAGCTTATATTCATACAAAAATCTATCTAAGTCTAAATCTATCTCCCAATTTATCTACTGTGGATATTATATTCACCGGTGTGCCCATGCTCGAAGGGTGGATAAAACTAAGCGAGAGGAAAAACATGTTCTCCTTTTTGAAAGGACAATGTCCAAAACCGCCCTGTGTAATAAAAGCATCGGACATACACGATAATTAATTTCCTATTTTATTATATTAGTTGCATATACTTTTATAAGACGGACTAGCTGCATGCAAAAATGAACATTAAAAAGTATTATATTCGACTAATAACATTAATCGCCGCCATCTTCGCTAAACATCATGTGGTGTCAAAAAATGATTAGGGATGCCCAATCGATTGTAATCGATTATTGAATTTTTAATGAACTGTCGTATATTTTTTTAATCTGAATTACATTTTAATTTATTTCGAATAAAGTTGCTAAAAGAAGCTACAATAAAAATATTATATTACCATTTCTTTATATTCTTTTATATTATTATAATTTTAAAAACCTACTATACCTATTGAATGTCGTACTCGATTTTGAAGAGGTAATTAGAATATTGCTGAAGAAAAATATTCGTAAAGATAATTATTCAGTATTATAAAATATACTCCTGTCTAAACGATCATTAGAAAATCTAATGATCGTTTAGACAGGAGTATATTTTACGTATTACTAAAGGTTAACTTACGAGTTTACGCCAATTAATTTAAAAAAAAACTGTTATCGTTACTGCATTAATTATAAATGTGTTTTTTTTTTAAAGAGCAATATTGCAGACTAGATACAGATATTATTATTAATATTGTTACAAGTATGGAAGAAGTAGAGACGTACGAGTTATTATAAGTAAAGTAGGACAGTGTTATGGTATTAATATTATCGTATGACGAAATATGATATATACTATATAGATGGTATACTGTTTGTAACGTACGGCTATAATAAATCTTAGGAAATATTCATAAGTCGTATCGTATTTAGCGCTCCTATTTCTGATGTCACTAAATGGTCACTTGTCAGTCTCCCATGAAAAAAATACGATCTCCAAATCGATTCAAATCGAACATACTAGAATCGATTCTCGATTAAATCAAGCATTAACAGATCTATTTTTGATCAATCGCGACATTTTCAAACATGCCTAATATAGACACAGAACATTATTGACGATAACTTACCGTAAATTCAAGTAACTGTATAGAAAAATCAATAAATTAATAAACATAAAATTACGCCAGTATTTTCCAGAAGGAGTAGGTAGAGTGTAAGTACTGTTATGTTATACATCCCATGTTATAGGTGATGCGCGTATTGCCAAACACCGGACACAAATCCAGACTCCGTGCTGTTACTGGGAACTTCTAGTTATAACAACCCAATCATAATTTGCCCAACCCTGGGATCGAACCCAGAACAGAACAATTTTTCTGTCTGTCACAAGGAACAGATGTTCCAACTATGCAAAAGTATTTCTTGAATCGTTTGAAATATAGCTAGTTCTTATAAGTCCGATTCGAGAGGTTTCTGTATCGACATCGGACAATGATTCTTCAGATCTATATCGATCTGGAAAATTGATTCTGTTACTATAAACAATCGATTAAACGATTTCAAATGGACATGCCTACTTTGTACCGTCATCTCTAATTCTGTCAAAGTTACATTGGTTGGCGTTGTTTGCAATTGTAATTGTCTTTGTACATAATTGTATCGGTTTTGTGGTGACTTTCGGGACTATATATTGAACATTACGACTTGACTATTTTAACGGACTCTGATTGCTTTCAAGAACGACTTACCTTGTTGTGATTTTTGGAACTGTGTACCACTCAAACGATAACCTAGCATTCATAAACGGACTTACGCATACGCAATGGAAAGTGTATTATGTGTAAATAGCGGCTCTGCTGGTGATACAATATTGTTTAAAGATGAACAGAGAAGCAATCGTGCAATATTGCTGTAATTGCATCGTTGTACGCAGAACCATCGGTTGCTGCGCCCATGTTATGACTATTATTTGGTACTTGAGCTTTACGAGACATCAAAATAATATCGACATCCCTGCACAGTTTTTAGACAATATTCTTATTTCCAATTTAGAAAAAGAACAATAAACATGAAATTAATCTGTGTTTTATTTCTAGTTCAAACATAATAAGTTAATGTACGTGTAAAAACAACTTATACTACCAATTAGGTACTAAGTCGGTAGGGCTGGTTTCATAGTCACGCGTTTGAACAGCGCCGTCCAGACGCACACGCTTGCAAATGTACTAGATAGTAGTCTATAATATTCACGCTGTTCATGCGCGCGCTGTTGAAACTTGGTTGAAACCGTGGTTGATACACTCTCTGTTCGACAGCATGTCTAGCGTCGTGACTGACAGCCTAAATCCTTATACATTTAGGTACTAGGTATCTTACCATACCGTATATGCTAATGACAACATCTAAATACTAACAGCCATTATATACATATATTTTTATTTTTACATTAATACACACAAATATTATCTCATATTTCAAAACCAATGTTCAGAAAGCAGGTTTGTTAACTACATTCTATGCATTTATACGTTGCACTTACATACACTTAGGCTTTAGAACAAAAATTGCATACCTAATTATGTAGATAGGTACTAGAAATAGCTAAATGTTTTAGGACATCGTTTTTCAGTTTGTTAAAAATCACTCGGATCTATGAAAAACCGTAATATTCATGGTTCGATTATAACCTCAAAATCTGATACTTTTTTTGAAATATATCTATTATGCAGCTAGTCCGCTATAAAAATAAGATCAAATAGGAACTTACTAATGATCAACAATAAAATACATAATTTTCCGATGCTCTTGGTTCCAGGGCGAACAATGTATGGGCGGAGAGCAATGTCCTTTAATTTTTGAAAAATTGTCTACTGCCCATGCTAGCCCAGCTGGGCTAGCATGATGGGCATGAGACAATTTTATCCCCGGGAAAAGGAGTAAATGTTTATCCCCTCACTTAGTTTTATCCACCCTTCGAGCATGGGCACACCGGTGGATATAATATCCACAGTAGATAAATTGGGAGATAGACTTAGATAGATTTTTTGTATGAATATAAGCTTCAACCCACGTCCAATGAACTAGGATAAAATTGTCCCTTTCCAATGTCAAAAAAGCATAATTTTTTATCTTTCATTTGGCCCCATGCTACGGACGGGGGATATATGTCTACCCGTTATGTCAAACGGGGATATACTTCTCCCCGTTGCCGTGCTTTGGCATAAGGACAAGATAATTTTATCTCTTGTCAGTGGATATAATTGGGGGATACATTTTTTGTCCCCAGCAGCCCATGCTGGCCGTGCTGGTTAGCTTAAAGTGCTTGTGTTAAGAGTAGCTCACGAATGCAGTTCAGTCAACGAAGCACTACTCGAATGGCGAATTCGAACCCGCGACCTTAGTGTTCGCAGCCCACAATCACATCATACCATTAGGCTACCTAAATGCTTCTAAAATAATTATCTCAACATCATAATAACGCTTGACAAGCTGACCCGTTCAGCCTTAACACGCTGTCGCAGTATTGATAAAAACTGTGATGCTGCTACTACCACGTGAACGTATGGATATTGATACACTGCCGCTTACAGGTTCTGCTACGGATATACGGCCAAGTCCATGGAGAGCGCGCAATGGATGCTATAGTGACGGAATCGGTCATATTTACTTTGCTGTCAGAGAGACGGCTGGGCCCCAAGCTACACGGCGTGTTCTCTGGTGGCAGGATTGAAGAGTACATACCGGTAAGTAGAAATCATTTTTCAAATTAACCTTCTATCGGAATAACCACGCTCTCACAGAATATCAGCGTAAAATAGCAGCTTGATGTTGCTTTGATTTGCCTTCTATCGGAAGAATTACGTTCTCGCAGTCTATTCACTATCAGCGTAAAATAGCAGCTTAATGCTGCTGTGTTTCGTATGGTGAGTGTAGAGTATAGGAAACTCAACATCAAATCAATGACAACGCATCTGTATTTTTATTCTTAATCGAGGATAAATGTAGATGTCTATGGGCTACAGCATCCACTTATCATCAGGTGGACTGTGTGCTCGTTTATCACCCTTATTTTATGAAAAAAAATCTGGGCGGTACCTGGCAATCTACTAAATAGGCCCGTCGAAGCGGGTCCGCAGTTATACTTGCAGCTTAGTGATCCGATGGATTGTACTTTTTTTCTTTGGTCTTTTCCCGGTCGGGCCTACTCATTCGTGCAACTACTATAATATAGGTGCAGTGTGACTTTATCGCGTATAAAATGCACGTTAGCACTTGTCGCCAAGGTTATTTTGTTTCTTTTTCACGTCGCAATAATTATTCGGTACAAAAAGACAACCTTAAGATGATACGTGCCGCGTCAAAAGAGATATGAATTATGCGATAGAAAGTGAGGCACATTGTATGTTTTGTGAACATCGCTGTGCAAGCTGAACTGAATTTAGTTATGTCGTAGAAAGAATTGCTATTTATTTAAATGTTATTGCGGAGTACTACTTCTGTACCTTGTACTATTAAGTATTCTCCACTTTCATCAAAATCAAAGCATATAAAAATATAATATATTCGGGAGTCGGCGTTGTGCAAGCTGAATTGCACTTTATTGCGTTGTTGTTAGAGTCGCTATTTAATTAAATGTCTTTACAAAGTTTTCCTACTGTACCCTGTAATGTTTCTCCTGTAGTGTATTCTCTACTTTCATTGAAATCAAACATATACCAGTTTTTGATGTGGTAGATTCACACTGAAGCTGTATTAATGCTAGCATGCATATGTCCGCTCGACCGCGGAAGGACCATCCTTCCATCCACTACAGCCTATAAAAGTCCACTGTTGAAAATATTGTCTGATAGGGAGGGATTTACCATAGTGGCCACGCTTGGCAGGTGGGTTGGCAACCGCAGTATTTTATTATTTAGAGTTGTTATCATGAAGATGCTGCTGCCCATCTCCTGTTTCAGTTTCCCTCTGTCGCCTCTTACGACACCCACGGGACAATATGGGGTGGTTATTCTTACACTGCCACGCCTTCACAAAACTCTTTACCAATTCTTCCACCAGTATAATTTAGGTTGTGACCATCGATATATATGTTTTACGTACTAGATTGCGCATTCCGAACATACGCTATGTTCAACTGAAGTGTACTGCAAGCCGTACAGTGTGTCATTTAGTGTGGTTTCAATCTACTAGTTAGTCTGTGGTTTCAATATTCATGCAGTGTGGAGCAGTGCTAATAATACAAGATTTCAAATTAAAGTTTAAACCTGGACGTAAATAACAATTCAGTAGTCAAGTAAATAAAATTATTTGTTGTTCGAGTGAATAAATAGGTAATAATATCGTAATATTACAAAAGAAATAATCATGAAAAAATATATTTCTTTATGTAAACTGACCGCGCAGGCGCAATGCGCTTAAATCAACTACGCATGCGCTTCTTTACTATCTCCCGCGCATGCACGAAGACAGAGTACACATTTTTTGTTTAGAAAGGCTTCTCTAGTACGTAGTACACATAACTCAATGGTTGTGACGCATTCCATCTTAGTCCTCAGCGGTAAAAACATATCTGTAGCAGTTTGTTTGGAGTTGGCTAAATGTTCTCGTACTACAGTAGCCACTTACCATTGAAACTGTTGGTTTGCTTGTCACTTCAATTTAAAAAAATATTATTTTTAAGATTATTTTGACTTTGTACCATTTTTTATTTCTTTTGTTTCTGTTTTAAAAAAAAAAAAAAAAAAAAAAAAAAAAAAAAAAAAAAAAAATACCACAACTTACTTTCGCACCATGAGGCAAAATATTAAAGAAATGGCCCCGAGTTCCCGGCGCCCCTTTAATGGGGCAGGGGTGCGAAGAATCTCCGGGAGGAAAACCGGCGACGAGGTTCGCCACCCGTCACGTTCTGTCCCCCGGAGGGGCGAAAAGTGGATTGCGGAAGCCCGTCTGGCTACATTGAACGTATGTGGAGGAATGAATGATAAGATGGATGAAGTATGTGATATGATGTATGATAGAGGAATAGACGTGTTATGTGTGAATGAGACGAAACGGAAGGGAAAGGATGCCACTACACATGGCATGTATACCGCGTACTGGTCTGGTGTAGACGAGACCGAGCGGGCATGCCAGGGAGTCGGTATCATCCTTTCAGAAAGAATGGGTCATTGTGTAAAAGAGTATGAATGTGTAAGCCCGAGACTGCTATGGATACGAATGAAAGTGGGCTTAAAGAAGTTGTTTGTTTTAGGGGTCTACGCCCCAGACATGTCTAAGCCCACTTATATCCGAGAGCAGTTTTGGGAGTTGGTAAGGATGGTGCTAATGAAATGCAAGGTTAATGAAAATATTGTGATATTAGGCGATTTTAATGGAAGGGTTGGGGTGAGGAGGCTTGGTTATGAAAGGATATTGGGAACGTTTGGTGATGAAAGTATAAATGAGAATGGTGAAAGCCTTCTCGCCGTATGCGTGGAAAAGAATCTTGTTGTGACGAACACTTTGTTTCGTCATAAGAAGATTCACACGTATACATGGGAAAGAGGTGATGATAGAAGTATGATAGATTTCATAATTGTTGATGAAAGAATGAGGAGCGCGGTGGTAGATACAAGGGTTTACCGGGGCTCTAACGTAGGGACGGATCATTACTTGGTCTTATGCCGAATTAATGGTCTTTTCAGACGTTGGAGGCATCGGACATCTGTGTCTACCACAGCGTTACAGCGTATAAAAACAGAGAGGCTACAAGATGAAGGTGTGAAAGAGAAGTTCAAATGTAGATTGAGAGAAAATATAAGTGGTATGGCTGAATTGTGTATGAATGATTTAGACTTGGAGACTGTGTGGTATAATGTCAAGAAAGGTTTAGTGGATGCAGCTACCGAAGTATGTGGTGTAAGCAAGAGAACAAATGAAAGGAAAAATAACACGTTATGGTGGGATGATGAGGTACGGATGGAAGTTGAAGCAAAGAAGAAAGCATGGCTAGATTTACTAGCAACCAAGGCTAGTAATTCTAGCAGTATGAATGATGATATTGAAAGGAAAAAGGCGGTTTTTAGACACCTAAATAAGAGAGTAAAAGAAATAGTTGAAAGGAAAAAGCAAGAAAGAACGGATAAGAATGATAGAAGAATATCGGATAACTTCCAGGAAAACATTAAAATGTTCTGGAAACTCGTAAGAACTACCAGGGGACATTCACAACAGCCTAGAATGAATGCTATACGAGACCAGAATGGCTGTATTCTGAATGACGAAGTTTTGAGTTTAAGGAGATGGAAGGAATACTTTGAAAGCGTGTTTATGAGTGATGAGACGTTTGAATTAAATGAAATAGAAATTCCGAAAGAAGAGGAAATAGATAGAGATATAAGTATAGATGAAATAATGAAAGCAATGAAAAGTATGAAAGTAGGTAAGGCAGCTGGTTATGATAGAGTATCTCTCGAAATGCTAAGGGCTGGAGAAGGAGTGGTGGCAGACCTGCTGTACACCTTGTTTAATTTATGTTGGGAACTTAAGCGGGTACCGGGAGACTGGTGCAAAGCCGTGATAGTCCCAATATATAAGGGAAAAGGATCACAGCAGGACTGTAAAAACTACCGTGGTATCAGCCTTCTTAGCATTGTGGGAAAACTGTATGCTAAGGTACTAATTGAAAGAGTTATGAAAGAAACTGACGGAAAAATTTGGGATGTGCAAGCGGGATTTAGAAAGGGAATGGGATGTACGGATCAGGTCTTTTCCATGCGCATGATCGCCGAGAAGTTTTTGGCCAAAAACCAAAAAGTTTTTTGTGCGTTCATGGACTTGGAGAAGGCTTATGACAGAGTGGACAGGGATGTGTTATGGCAAACACTGAACTCATTTGGGTTGAGCGCTGGTCTGATACAGGCATTGAAGTCTCTATATAGGGACTCTAGTGCTTGTGTCAGGATCAACGGGGCCTACTCGGACTGGTTTGACATCCATAAAGGTGTCAGACAGGGCTGTGTGGCTTCCCCGTGGTTGTTCAACCTGTTTATGGACAGTTGTTTGGAAAATTTGAAAGTAGAAGAATGCGGGTTAAGAATGGGTGAGTTAACCGTCAAATGCCTTTTGTACGCCGATGATCAAGTCATACTTGCGTCGTCGGCAGCCGAGTTGCAAATGATGGTTACATTAATGAACAGGACATTAAAAGAAAAGGGAATGAAAGTGAACGCAAGTAAGACGAAAGTTATGGTTTTTGAAAGAGAAGAAAGTAAAACGATATGTGAAATAAGAATAGAAGGGGAGTTGGTAGAGCAAGTAGAGGAGTTTGTATATTTGGGATGTGTGTTTAGCAGGGATGGTAGATATGATAAGGATATAGAACGACGAGTGAATGCAGGAAATAGAGTGAATGGGGCTCTACACTCTATTGTGAAAAGTCAGAATGTGTCCAAAAAGGCACGTATGGCAATTCACAATGCTGTGTTAGTACCTACTTTAATGTATGGTAGTGAAAGTTGGGTGTGGCAGAAGAAGCATGAGAGTAGAATAAATGCTGTAGAAATGCGGTCATTAAGGAGTATGTTAGGGATGAAGCTGAATGACAGAGTGAGAAATTGTTTAATAAGAGAAGAGTGTGGTTTGCAAGATGATGTTGTGACCAGGATTAAGAAAGGAATGCTTCGGTGGTTTGGCCATGTAGAAAGAATGAATGAGGAAAGAGTGACAAAGCAAATTTATGTTGCAGAGGTGAACGGCATAGTCGGGAAGGGTCGCCCTAGGCGAAAGTTTATCGACCAAATTGGCGATACATTAAAAATGGGCCAAATCAAGAGTACCTTTAACCGACGAGCGTGTATGCGTAGGTATATGGATGTGGAGGAAGCGAGAGAGGTGTGTCAGGACCGTGCCAAATGGAAGTCCATAATCTCTGCCTACCCCTCTGGGTGACAGGCGTGAGTGTTTATGTTATGTTATGTTATGTTTCTGTTTTGTCTCTGTCTCCAATAAGGTAAATACTCACCTGATGGTAGGTGACTACAGCCGCCCATAAAAAACTGCAACACCAGGGGCAATTGCCGGTGCGTTTCCAGTCTTAAAAGTAGTAAGCTCGTTTCTTGATGGTCCCTAAGTCGTATCGGTCCGGAAAAAATCACCGGTGGTAAACGATTCCACAAATAAGTCTTGCGAGAGAGATACCATAATATGTTAGATGGTATGATTTCGTGAGTTTTGCCACGACGTGAATTGGTGAAATATGGAAACGTCTTTAATATAATGGATCTTCGGAAAGTAATGCCTGATTCTGTTACTTTTTAACTTTTTTTCAGGCACGGGCTCTGCTCACAAAGGAGCTATCAGAGCCGGCTTTGTCCATGAAGATTGCGGAGAAGATGGCCGCCATACATTCAATGGACGTGCCGCTGTCGAAGGAGCCCAACTGGCTGTGGAAGACCATGGGCAAGTGGTTGAAGACTGTCAAGGACGAGAGGTTGTCGCAGAGTGCAGTGGGAAAGGTAATGTTTAAACATCTTAAAGATCTATAGATAATTTAAAACTAGTTCCTTTGTCTCAGTCCATTTTCGACGGCTCCATGGCGCAGTGGCTTAGAATTGAGCTGCGGCCTAAACGGACGCGAGTTCTGCCTTTAGGCTAATGTTGCGTCTTTAAGAAGAGCCGGCAGTAAACTCTGGGGTCTTTGATCAAATAAGGTATTTTTTAAAGGTATAACTTTAAGAATGTCGATTAAGAGTAAAGGAGTAATTTTTACATTGATTTTGCTGACAACAAGAAACATACTAAATATTTATATTAAACAGGCTGATGTAGATGTAGTATAACCATCATATTTCTTTCTCTTACAGAACGAAGAAGAGCAGGATATAATAAAGCGATTAAAGACTGTGGACTTTGAGAAGGAGATTGAGTGGCTGAAGAAGTTCATTGCCACCGTCGACTCTCCAGTTGTCTTCTGTCACAATGACATGCAGGAAGGTGAGTAACTGTTCACTTCTGTTCTTTTTCCATTTATTATTTATAAAGTAGTTTCTGTTTTATTATGTTAATATTTATAAATTAGTTGAAATCTATACATCTATACATATAAATAAAATTGAAGTGTCTGTCAGTAATATTAAAATAACTTGTTTCTGTTAAGCTTAGGGTGTTTTTTTTAATATGAGATGGAGACAAACTAGTATGCGGCTCATCTGATGGTAAGCGATTACCGGCGCCTGTGGACAACTGCAACACCAGGGGAATTGCAGATGCGTTGCCGGTGTTTTCAAAAAGAGTAGGCTCTTTTCTTGAAGCTCCCTAAGTCGTATCGATCAAGAAAAATCGCTAGTGGCAGTCGATTCCACAAGGAACTTGTGCGAGAAAGAAAACTTCCTGTAAATCGCACAGTGATGGACCGTCAATCATCCAGTTGGTTCGAAAGGTATTTCGAGTTGTTCACGAAGTGCGATGGTGAAACTGAGCGACTAGAATAGTCCTAATAATTCCTCTGAGCACTCCCCGTGGTAGATGTCATAGAATACGCAAGGAGATGAGCACTCCAGTTAGTCAAGTCGATCAGAAAGAGCTCGGTCTCCGACGATTCGAACCGCTCTGCGCTGGATGCGGTCAAGTAAAAGGAGCTGGCACTGAGGGGTCCCAATCTAGAGATGGATACAGTATTCAATGTGAGGCCGAACCTGCGCCCCGTAAAGTTACAAGATGTATGCCGGCATGAAATAATGTCCCGCTCTACAAAGCACGCCAACCTTTTTAGAGGCCTATTCGGCATTCCCTTCCAAGTGACTGCGGAACGGAACGTCAATCGAAATGTCGACGCCGAGGATTCCGAAGCTAGCTGAGGCAACGAAGGGAATACCTTGAAACAGAGGAGACACGACAAAGCGGTTCTTTTTAGCGTTAAACGCGCAAACTTGTGTACTGGGGATTTGACTGGACTAGATTTAATCGGAGACTTTGTTTCACAAAGACGACTTCAGACACAAGTTTATTCCGGCACTCGATGACGTGTTCCCGAGAAATATTAGCACGACACGCGTATAAGGCATGGCCACTGCCGTCATCTGCATTACAATGAATGTTATTGGTTTGTAACATATCGTTGATATGCAGAAGGAACAGGGTAGGCGATAGCACGCAGCCTAGTGGAACACCAGCATTCACAGGCTTGGTGTCGGAGCATGCACCGTCGACTACGACCTTAGTGCTCCGAACTGGGAGAAAACTGGTGATCTTATTTAATATGATAATTTTCAATCAAAATAGCGGCATGAAATATAAAAGTTTAATTTTATAGAAAATAAATGTTACAATCATTATTTTTAGACATGTGGAGCCTAAGCTTAAATGTAATTAATCAAAATAATATTTTCTAGGAGGAAAATTGCTTTGCAATAGCGCCATCTACTTTATTTTATAGGTGAAGCCATTTTATCGAACAAAAATTGATTGTCTTTCAAGGTGGTACGTAAAACAGACGGTGGTCTAAACAAGACTAATTTAATATTCTATCATTCTCTCTCTAGCTAAATCCTATCGATGTATATGTCTGTCCCTTTTTTATTCTCTTGTCTGTCCCTTTTTTATTCTCTTGTCTGTTTCAACAGTTTCAAGTCACAACGATTTTAAAGAAGTTTTCACGTCAAAAACTAGATAAAATATATGGTCAAGGTGATAAAATGGTTGCGCGCGTTCATAATTTTGTTTTTTTTTAAACGTTCGGATATTTCTCCTCGTCATGATTTTCTCCTGTATCATGGGGGCAATTTACATACATTAATTTCACTAGGACAAACATCCGGACTTGAAACAATTGTTTGTACAAATACTTGTTCCGTGCAGGATTAGCACTGCGCCACAGAGCCTTCGAATTTAGTTTGTTTTTTTTAATTTCAGGCAACATCCTCCTCCTAGAAGACGTGGTCCAAAACACAACAGAGGACGACGTATCCCCAATTTACGTGCAATCCTACGACGGAACACCCCGTTCAAACAAAGAGAACAACCATACGAAGAGCTCCACGCCACTGGTGGAGCCACTGTCGCAATTCGACGATGCTAATACTTCGGACAGCATCATCAGTCACATCTCCGACAGCGGGGAACCCAAGCTGGTCCTCATCGACTTCGAGTACTGCGCATACAATTACAGGGGCTTCGATATCGCCAACCACTTCCAGGAGTGGGGCTACGACTACACCAACCCGGAGCACCCGTTCTATTACGAGAACCAGGAGAATTGTCCCACGTTGGAACAGAAGGTGAGTTTAGTTGTGTGAAGTTGACTGTCTATGGTAAGTATGGCAGAGTACTCGCTTTCTGATCTCGATATAATGGCTTTTTTAACATTTTAATAATGATTGAATATCATTTGGTTATTAGCGAGTTATTTTGTAAATTAATTTAATTAATTATCGGCAAAATTTTCCCAAACTATAGGGTTATTTAGCCGACTTAGAAAATGGACGAGGATCTTAAAACGAGTGTGTTATTTTCGTACAGGGTTATTTTTCAAAGTGTAGCCAAGTTTTAAACTTAAGTTCAAATATATAAATAATAATATACCGTTATTGTAGTTTTGGAAAATACGAGTAAATAAGGCTTCTACTTTTATTTGAAATTATCCCAAATTGAATGTGATTTATGGGCACCAACTACGCGTAAGCACGCTCCTCTGTGTGCGATTCAATTCACAACGTTTTTGCCGACCGATCGACCCTTACGAATGTGTGCGTGCGTAGTAAAATAGTAGGCGTTAGAGATTTTTGAACTTAAAAGATAAAAAGGACAGAATGTTTGTGATTTTTTTAAATTAGTTTTCCTTCACCATTTGCCTTTATTTCCTATTCTGAACCTTCTCTGCAAATTTGGCCGGTCATTGAAAAATAACCATGTATATGTACGTTACTCGATATCTTGGTCAATAGTGAACCAATTTTAAATATTTTTGTTATATAAATAGGTTATATACTTCAGGGGTGGTCAGAATATTAAAGGTGGAAAATAGGGGATGAAGTTTTTAATGTAACTATTTAGACGAAGTGACTTCAAAAAGCCAAAAATGATAAAATAATTTAGGCTTAATAGCTTCAGAAGTCACGACTTAAATACTTCACAATGTCTTGGCACTGACTTCTGAAGCTTTTCTGCGGAAATTATTTCATTCGTTTTAGCTCTTTGAAATCGGCTTTTATTTTTTATTAAAAGTTTATTTTTTTTGTTTTGTTACTGTGTTTAATTCTTTTAATTCCGTACAAAATAACTCGTGCCCCATTGCTTTGATCGTTTTTAAACTTCCAGACAAAAGAAAAATGAAATGTACGCCTAAAACGATTGAGGTTTGTTCACAAATTTCAATGGTGTGAAATTAAATAATTTTAAAATTAAAAAAATATATGTTAGGGGTTAAAGTATGAAATAATTTCCGTTCGCTATTGAAGAATTCAATTTAATTCAACCGTGTAGTGGCGGTGTAAGGATATCCACTACCCCGTATCTTCCCGTGGTTGTTGTAAGAGTTGACAGGAGGAAACAAACCAGGAGATGGGCAGCATCGCCTTCCTAATAACAACAACTAGGAAATGAAAACTGTGGTTGCCAATATACTTGCCAAACGTGGCAACTGTGCTAAATATCCCCCTTGTGAAGGATTCTATGGGGAGATCTTTGTTCATCTATCTAATGAATGAAATGATATAAATAGATATAGAAATAAATATGATATATAATACAAGAGAAATAAAAATTTTAATTAAAAAAAAAATATATTTGTATATCATTTTTATATAATATATAAGTAGTAATTCTTCTGTAATTGTATTTGTCACGGAACTCCTCGGCACGGCTAGACCGATTTTGATGAAATTTTTGTTGTGTTTTATTTGGGTCTCTGTCTCTACAATTGAACCCGGTAGATGGCGCTGTTGTCGAGATTCAGAAATCACCCGTGCGAAGCTGGGCGGATCGCTAGTTATTTATACATTTCTACCATTTCGAGGGAAGATAATTTATGCTTTTGTGATATTACACTGGGAATTAAAACTCTACAAAGGCAAAAATTATCCAAATTGCGGAAAAATGGTAATCGATTGGTGCTTGAATGGTTTCTAATGGGTATTGTAATGCTAAAACGGTTTGTCGAGAGATCTATGCACATTAGTTCATTCACTAGGCAATAATTTTTCGACTTTATTTACTAACTATAAACCATGATACTAATTCATTTGTTGTTTGATAAGGATTGGCTTCAACCATTATTTTTCCATTGTAATTTTTGAGGTCTCCATTATTAACTCAAAAACCTACTGAATGTAATTTCCTAACCAGTGGTAACTGAAAAAATGACTTTCAATAAGTATTATGTAATAATCGATATTGAATAAAAATCAAAACAATTGAAAGTCAAGTTCACACAAAGGAACGTTATAAAATGTTTGAATTCTAAATATACCTAGATTTAATGCAAAAAAGAAAAAGTTTTAAATATCGAATCTTAGAACTTGTAGGTTTAATTTTAATTTAAAGCGTACAAGCATAATGTACGTACGTATATATTAAAAGTGACCACTTCATTAACATCCTACTTTAACCCCTATTGGTATAATAAACTTTGTATTGTGGATACACCCTGGTTTCCTAACAAGAGTGAAAAATACTTGCATGATTTTTATTTGTTATTTTGGTACAAAAAATACAAATTAATAGTTTCTTTTAAACAAGTAAATATATTTCAACGATATGAAAAAATAAAACAATAGGAGAAATTATATATATGAAAAGCTTGTTAGTAATATTTATTTTTACATTACCTATCTATATAAAAGAAAGTCGTCAAGAATGAAGCTTGTTTTTTTGGGGTGTCATAAACGTCTCTGCCATTACGCAGCTTGTGTTTGTTTATGCTTAATTTTTAGCCGACGCAGCGGTTGTGTCGCCAACGGGCCGTACACTTGGCAGAATGGACGCGCGCCTTTGCCTATGCCATTCCGACGGCGGTAAAATAGGAATGACCAAATGGCCGCTTCCCGCTCTCGAAGAGTAAAAGTACTTTTAAAAAGAGAGTCAATTTTTTTTTCTAAATTTATAGAATTGTGCCGTTGATTTTTCAGCCTGTTATATTTTGGTATTTAAAAACTAAAACAAGTAATCATTTTGTCGAAAATTATAATTTTTTTTTTGTAATTGGTTTATAAAATAAACTGGAAAATGTTAAAAATATTAATTGCACATAAAACTACTTCTGTGTACAGGCTGATCAATCATCGGCATGTTTAAATATTGTGATTTTTCGTCAAGCATTGAATTCTTTTGATTCCCAAATTATACTGTATAAAATATAGTCAATTTTAATTCATTCCTTTTCATTTCAATCCTTTTTTTTAAATATTATAAAGTTTATGATAAAACGATACTGAATATTTTAAAAGCGTTCTTTTGATTTTGTATATTATTATAATGTCGTATAGTGGAATGAGGCCAATGACTTGCTGAAAAGATATGCCTATATTCATTTTGCATAAACTGACATAAAAAACAAATGTCATCCTTCATTAGGAACCGGTAGTTTACGTAAAACGTTCAATATTTTTGGGCACTTCATATTTTTACCGTCGTAATTATTTTCTTTATTTCCAAAAATGTTCAATAAGTTCTCATATATATTTTTAAAGGAAACAATGTTTGACGAAATATTGTGTTTTAACTAAAAAGTGTATATTTATATTTTTTTGACATCTTAGAAGAATAACATTTCCCAACGTAAAATTGTAGAGAATAGAGATAAAAACACTATTTAAAATTAATTGAGTTTACAAACAATTACATTTACGTTTGTAAGCGTAAAATTAAAAAAAAAATATTTGAAGAGTTACATTTTTAATAAATAAAAATTAAACACTTTCTGAAATAATTCAATATTTTTAACTGACCGATTATTTAACTAATTAAATTCTTCCATCTTCCAGGAGATATTCATCAAGGAATACCTGAAGCACTATTTCATGAACCTGTCTGATAGCAAGGAGCCACAGGAACCTACGATTGACGATGTGAACCAGCTGCTCAATGAAGTGGATGCTTTTGCACTGGCAAGCCACCTATTCTGGAGTCTCTGGTCCATCGTCAACGCTTCAAAGAGCCAAATACCTTTTGGATACTGGGTAAGTGGTCATTATAACTATAATAATAGTCATAGTTAGTCTTAATATACCAAAGATTTGATTATACGAGAGAGACATCTGAATATACAAAAGAAAGTCATTTAATTATTAGGTGCGTGTTTTAACTTTGATTGTATTGGACAGCCCGAAATAATTGAAGACAGGAAAACTGTTTTATGGAAAAGAATATTTTTATTCCATGAAAAACATTTTTCATCATTAGAAAGTGTATTTGCAGACAGATTGTCGATCTCGATGATATTAATTTATGATCTTAACCAAAATCCGAAATGATATATTGAAACAAACTATATACAGGGTTATTTTTCAAACACAACCAAATTTAATAATTAAGTTCAAAATATAAATACTGATATACACTTTATGGAGTTTTTAAAAACACGCGTAAATAAGGTTTTATTTGAAAATATTCGAAACTGAATGTGATTTGTCGGCAACACCGCGCGCTCTTGTGGATACGAGTCAATTGCACTGAGCTTTTGCCTACTGTTTACTTCCTTAATGATACGCTCGCTACAAAGCTGATGACTACGCGACGTGAATTATGATTCAAATGTTCCCTTCATACTTTAAACGGGCTTAGGACAGTCATAATAAATAAAATAAATAAAATATTTTACATTTCAACGACGTAACCGATGACTGATGTCTTTATTATGGCATATTTAAAAAAATAATTTACAGTTATTAACAATTTAAAACTAGTAACTATTTACAACAACGAACTATTTACAAGTTAAACATAAAATCACTTAAAATAACTCTAACCATTCACACAAATGTTTTCGAGGTGGACCATCGTTATTATTCAGGGCTTGCACACGTTGGTAATGAAATGAGTGATACCCAGTAGAGTTCAGTAGTTTCTACACGTAGTACTGCCTAACCCTGAATTCTCGAGCTGCATCATTGTTGCTAGCGCGGGAGTTTCGCTCGAAAAACTCGATCATTTGGACAGCTGGGTTTATTACTGAAGAATAATCACATCGAGCACTGCCATGGGATGGAGTGGTGAACTCTCTTAAAGTCTAGCAGCCTTTGGTTAGCTGCAAAAATTGTTCTCCGATTGGGTGGTACACGTGCTTTAATTCCTTGTCTGTGCAAACGCGGTAAAGATTCAATTTCGTTTATACGAATCATCTTTGCTCACCACGTAAACTTTCTTTGCTTAAAATGTAACACCGTACCATTTTAAAGTATTCGCGGTTCGAATATTTTCTTTGCGTCTTTGTAACGAAGTGACAAGTAATACTACCTACGAAAATATAAAAATAGGCCACTCGTACGTAATGAGGTCAAACGAACATTAGTCGGCCGGCCGCGGATGGGCTAACGTACCTAGCGGTCTAGCGGAAGGAAAAGGGAAACGAGCTTGCCTTTAACCGAATCAAAAGAACTATAATGCCGGGTTTACACGCTTGCCAAGTCTCGGCAAGCATCCACAAGCACAAGCGTGTAAAGAGGGCGTTTGGCTTGGCTTGCGTGAGCTTGTCCCCGATCCGGTCTAGTGTCGGTTTTTGGACACAGATCAAAGGGCGCTTGCAGCAAGCGCTTGCAACGCATTCACACGTTGGTGCGCGTTTAGTAGAAATTGTGATTTCGCGACGAGCGCATGTTTAGTTCTTTGTTTAAAATGAGTGGCTGGTCGAACGAATAGAGTTTATCGTTTCTGGAATATTACCAGAGCGAATCGTCTATCTGGAATCCCAAAGACGTTAGTCATAAAGATAAAAAGAAAGTTGCAGATGCTTGAAGTCGTCTTGCCGAGTTAACGGGAAAGCTAGTAAAAGAATTAAAAGCCAAAAAATTCCTTGTTTTTGTATTACTTTGCTTGTATTTCAAATAAAAGTTTGTTAAACCAAACGCAATAGCCGACACAAATTCAATGTCCGCCATGCTTGGGTGTACGTAGCACACTGACGCATTCACAAGCATGGAAATGTACCATTAGATACCTAAGTTTGTAACAGAGTGCAAGCGCCAAACTGGCAGAACGCCACTGGCTGGTTCCGAATTCAATAGTTCCTTACGAATATATGCGTGCGTAATAAAATAGTAGGCGCTACATATCTATGAATGACAATCAGTTAAAATAATCCATTTCCACATAATTTTAATATAAAAGATAAAAAGGACAACATGTTTGCGTTTTATCTTATTTCGTTTTATGACCTTTCGCTTATTTTACCTATTCTGAACCTCCTCTGCAAATTTTGCCGTACATTGCAAAATATCCCTATATAAGATGATCACGATTAGGAAACTACAATGTAGTATTCTTAGGGAAAATATAGCTGGGATTGAAACCTAGAGTCCGCGATTCTGTAGACAAATATACTTAAACAATAATACACCGAGACGGTCAAATTGATATGCTATAAAATTATAGTATGTATTTGTTATGACTCCGCGGCACAATGCTGAGATAATGATAGCCCATTTATTGCTGCATTAATGTTCATGTAATAAAATAAATATACATGTGGTGCAATTATGTTTAATGTAACTTCAAATAAAGATATAAAATATCATGAACTTAATAAAAATGTATTTGCAGGAATACGCCTTGTCAAGAATAGAAACCTACCTTCGACTTAAACAAGAGGTCATAAAAAAGGACAAATACGGCTTTCCACAAAAAAGGAAAATATGTGAGGTAGATATATGAGAAGGCTGTTCCGCCCTCACTGTGTAAGTTAGTGCGCCTGTCCCGCTCTAACAGACCGTTCGAAGAGACCAAGAATGTAAAGTGGCGTTGAGGGTTCTTTTCGTGTCTCAAAAATTTACCTAAAGACGCATTTGTATTATGATTCAAGTTAATAAGTGCAAGCGAATTTGATTTTAGTGCATCCGAAAAGTATTGTCGTAAAAGAAGATTTTTTTATCGTTACTTCTATATAAAGTTATCTGTGATATATGAATAATAGAACACTCTGTATAGAATGGCAGAGTTAAATAAGTTGACTTTGACTAAATGAACTGACAAAATATTTATAAATGCTACTCATCGATACAGAATGTTCTGAATTATCAAATTCCTCTCTCTTTATATAGAAGTATGTTGCGTTATTTATATAATCCGTAAATATCCATATTTGATATTTTTACGTTGAATATTATAATTCCAGTTTAAAGTAATTACTATTCAATTTAAGTTGAAATTATGTACATACATAAGTACATAAAAAAATTTGTAACATTTTTTATTCATAGACATAGTACATTTATAAAATTATTTAGGATACAAATTATTTTTAATACCTGAATAGGTATTAATAGGTTTAAACGACAACATATTCTGTAAAATAAATGTACAAACGATCAATGTAAATAAAAATATATTTTGAAGAATTCAAGTAAATCTTGTATGTATTTTTATTACCAAATGTAAACAACCAAAGCGTATGTGTTTTATACCATTAGCGTTGGTTGGAATCTCGTATGTGTTTGTATATCATTGCGGTAATGCCTTTTTTACTAACTTACGTAGCTTAGGTTTAATGCATTTTAGATTTTTTGAATTGATTTTAACGCACAAGTAGCATTGAAAAGTTACTTGGAACCGTATTTTTTATGTTATCATTAATAGACTGTATAGCCACATTATAGCACGGGCTTCCTGTTAAAATTAGTTGTAGTATAAACTGCCACATTGCTCCAGGAAAGATTTTATTTGTGTGCATCATAATAAAAGTGATTGTTTGTTATTGTTATTACTTTGATATGCTTCCAAACTAAAAAGATCAGCGAATTAATGAAACTATCCGACGATATTGTAAAAATAATGCAAGCCTTGTTATTTATATTGAATATAACGCTGTGTGTTACACAGTTTTTAAACATTTAATTTTGTTTAATGAATAACATTCCTAAATCTTGTATTTTTGTGTATAATCTGTTTGGTTGAAAATCTTTCTCTATGACCATTAGTATGTAAAATAAAAATGATAAAAATTAAAGCATCAAGCTAAGCAAAATGCGACTTATCACGCATATCTTTCATTAGATTTGGCACAAAAAAAAATTCAAAAATTTATTCTAAAAATACATGGTGAGGTGAATCGTGCCTTGGTATTGTCGTAAATTGGACGGAAAATGCTTTTGGTAAGCAAAAACTAAATGTGATTTTTACGAGAAAAAAATCGGTGGCTCAATTTTGATCGGCCTGTATAATGAAGTTAGCAGTTAAAAAGCTAAGTTTGCAATATGTGACAATGTGACGTAGGTGCGTATTAAAACATTCCTTACGCAAAATGAAAAAAAATATTATTAGGTGTACTCAGTTTTGTGATTTCGGTTTTAATTAATTAAAAAATATGAATTTATAAGTTTTTTTTTTTTAATTTGAAATAGTATTACGGCAAATTTACATGTGGTCTTGTTTTGTTTATTAGAGGCGTTATAATAAATAAAAAATTGTCTTTATCAGATGTTTGCTCTATTTACCAAAGCGTTTAATATGAAATCGACTCGGATGCATTGGATGCAAATGATATTAATATGTAAAAGATAAAATTAATGTTGAAATGACAGCGCTGTGCAATATGTATATACTTGGTCATTAAACTGTAACAAGTATTCCTTATATTTGTCTTGAATAGATAATAAAAACCAGTATCATTAGAACTAACAACTATTATTATTTAAACAAAGAACTGCAATAGTTTATTATTAACGAATAAATTCATATAAGTATCATTTCCAAAAGGAAGTAACGACTTTACACTTGTTTATAAATTCACAAATATACATTTTATTTGCATTTCATACATATAGGGCAGTCGAGTAAATCGGTAAGATTTACATATGGCAATATTATTTATTTTTTATTTTAAGTACATATAGAGTAGCTGATGCATCATGATGCATATTGATTAAAAAAATACGAGCTTACTACAATAAAATTAAAGATAAAACTGACATTTTCGAACGAATATTATTAATAAAGAATATAGTGTTCAATAGGCCAAACCAATATGTTAAATATCAGGAAGATACGAGTAGTTTTGCTCTCTTTATAACTTCATGTTTATAAAATAATTTCGACATATTTAAGTGCCCTTGGATGTTTTGTGAGACCAGTACCACTGCATTTTGCCCAAGCATATAAATTATACGTTCTAAAATATATAAGTACTTATTTCCTATAATTGTGTTGTGATATAGTTTCTTGTTATAATATTACTGAATATAATGCGTAAGATTCGTTTGTGTACGTAGCTAGTGGTTCGAATATTTAAATTTAATAAACATTGTTTTAAAATATATAATTGTTTGATTTACTTTTTTCGTAAATGTAATACATTAGAGAGGAAAACAAGGGTCAATTAAATATAGGTATCATCTTCGGCTAACTTATCATCAAGAGAAAGTAGTCCAGCACATTTTAAAACAATTCTTGATGTCACTTAGCGTCGTTTTTGGAACCGATGGTAGATTTAGCCTCCGTCACTCGCTCAAGACCCTGCGTTATATGCCTACCGTTTTGCGTATCGCCCACGATACAACCGATATTGGGTTGGGCTGCCGCACGCCCGCCTGAGCGCTTGCACCGTACACGTTTCCCGCGCTAATTATTGTGCAGTGGATGGGTGTCAGAGTCAAAAAACAATTGAAAAATTGTCTTTTTTTTCTTAACTATAAGATTACATCGAAACAAAGCATAACAGTGCTGTAATTTATAAATTGAGTGGTAACCATTTTCAACGATAAAATTTAATAACCGAGAATTCAAATTGAAGGAAAAAAATGTATAAATCATTTTATAAAACTCAAACATATGTTATTGACAAATAAAAAATATGGTAATTTCGCAAGATTCGTTTTATTACAATAATCATCATAGGTACAACCCTAGAGCATTCGTGCCATGACGCGCTTGCACGTGAGTCGCACGGCGGTCAACACAATCTCGACTTTTTATGGTACATTTTCCTCTCGCTGCGAACAGTAGATATTATTATTAAGATTTTGTAGGCTATTATAGCGTAGGTATTTTCGCTTTTGTATGGGAGTGATGTATCTATTTAGTAAACTATTAACTAATCTGTATCTCAAGTCCGCTACTGAACATAGGCCACCCCAACTGCTACTGCTATATTATATATAACTTACTCGTACGATTAGGCTATTTGCCACTAAAGCCGCGTATCGATTACGCGCTCCAAGAGGTTGAACAATGGCGCGCGCGAAATAGATACCGCCTTGGAGCGCGCGCCAAATTGTTCGTTGGAGCGCTCGAACGTAGAGCGGGCCGCTCCATCTGGTGTCGGTTTTTTACCGCGCATCAAAGTAGTTTAAGTTTTGGTGCACGCGCCAGTTGGGACGTTTGTTTTCATTAACGAACACATCGTTGCGTTCCGAGCTTTGGATAACCAAAGCTGCCGTAAATTATTATAGTTATATAGTTTAAAAGATCTGCTGTAGAATAGCAAAAGTAATTTTTACCATAATAAAGCGCTCACAGAAGGTGCATGGAGCTATGAAAGCGGCAGCTGCTCGTACACGACAGACATTCATGTTGAACGGTCAAACACTGGAGCGGCTGCCACGCGCCAGTAGCGCTTAGTTAATAATCTGGGTACCCACCTAGCGCACAGGCTCGCGCGGCAGCCTCGGTGTGCGGCAACCTCAATAGTATTGTCTGGAACTCAGAGGCAGGCCGAGCCATCACAAGTCCTCGAGCATTCAAAATAGGCATCTGCAGCTACTTTCCTAGTTGCTTATTGTTTAAAAAAAACGAAAACAGTCCTCTGGATCCCACAGCATCTTATACGTACCGTACAGTTGATTTAAACGAATCGACTAAATATTAATCCTTGAAACATTTGGAGCGCGTTCTGCGGAGCGCACTGGTCGCGCGCCAGGACCGTGTAATCGATACACGGCTTAATAAAACATTACACCAATTTTGCAATATCAGTGACAGTAGGTCAAGGTGCGGCTGGGTTGGCCCTTGGGTCACCCTAAAGCCGCGTACATTATAATGATATAATTGTTAATTATAAATTGGAGCCATGTTGCAGCAATATTAGTAGTATAGTTTTAGCACGAATGGGTCGGCTCGACCGGGGAAGGACCATGCTCTCACAGAATATCAGCTTAAAATAGCAGCTTAACACTGCTGTGTTTCGTATGGTGAGTGTACAGAACCGGAGACCCTTTTTTACTAGCATACGAGGATAAATGTAGATGTCTATTGGCCACAGCAACCACTTACCATCAGGTGGACTGTGTGCTCGTTTGTCACCCATTACTATAAAAAAAAATATTCGGTTATCGTATGATTAACAAATAAATTTTTTAACAATTTTAACAAACTACTTTTACGAATTTTATCGCGTTTAATTGTACTTATTTTTAATCCCGATTCAATGTGTAGTGCTCGCGTAAATATAAGAAAACTTTAACATTATTAACTTATTGTCTTAAAAGTGATAAACGTGGTTAACTTAGATTATATCAAATTGCCCAACAGTAATATAGCAACGTTCATAATGACCAGACAATCATATCTAAATCTATATCTATCTAATCTATAATATATATCATATCTAATCATAAATAATAAGCTTAAGTCAGAAGTGTAAGTATTGGCCGGGCATTATAAATAGAGCCCTTATAAATCACATGATCCTTAACATATATAATGGTTTGAAGTGAGGTTTGTTAGGTAACTTTTAAGTCTGCGCATGTGAACTATTTGTGGAAACCACAAAACAAGTGCTCCAATGTTGAAAAAACCGGAAGTTTTCTTGTCCGCTCAGGCGCCTCAAGAAGTCGTCATCGAATGTCTGCAGAGTATAAATGTCGTCAACTTCTCCCAAGAACTTTTTGATGTGACGGATCGGTAAATAAATTAAATATTTGGGATAATTTCTTAAAACTTGACACTGGCAAAAATATAATCGTACAAGGCCAATACGAAATAAAAAATTTGACAAAAATTGGTGGTACAATTTTAATTTGTAATACTGGCACTTTGGCCACTTTGTCGAAATCGTGGGTATAATAAAATAAAAACCACATGAAAACTAAACATTTTTATTACAATACAACAATTCTATAACAAATTCTGCGAATACAGTCGGTATTTAACACTAATAATTTACAAGTCGCGAACGCAATGAACAGTAATAAATAAACGCTCCCGTAATGCCGTGTGACTTCTCATGATGCTTTGAAATCTAATCTGCAATTAAATAAGGATCATATATAAAATATAATTAACTTTTTTTAAACATACTTGCACATTTGGATTTTCAGGCAGAGAGGGTAATATACATACATAAATTTCACAAGGACAAACAACCAGACCCGAAACAATTATTTGTAGGCGATACAAATACTTGTTCCATGCGGGATTTGAACCTGCTTAACGTTGAAAGTCATTGCTAAGCCACTAGGCTTCGAAGCTGTCAAAATTGCCGTGTAGAGGCGGCGTAAAGGAACACCTTTTCACTCCGTGGGACTGGTGGAAAAACTATTAATATTTACTTTACTTTTTTACGAAGAAAATAAAAGTTCAGTCATTAACATTATATAAGTATAAATCGGGTGGCCCAGAAAGAATGGATAATCCTGAAGCGCCTAATTGTCCAGGTATTAGACGCTCAAATAAAAATACAAAAAAATATATATTCCAAGTGGTGCCGAAAATATGAAGGTTTTAAAAAAGTATGTTTTTATTGATCTTACTGTACATTCATGTACACCACTGCCGCAAATTAATTGAAATTCGTTGCGATTTTGGTGTTCTCTTATTCCTCACAGACTATTCTATTAGAAATGCAGTAAAGAGTATGACTATCTATTGTACTTTTTTGCAAATAAAACTTCAATTTTTTGGCATGAATTTTTATAAAAAAAATAATTTTGACAAGATGTTGAATGAAATGAAATGAAAATATGTGCAGTTAATACAGTTTACAAAATAGTGTAATACATAATTTTATCCAAAGATAGTAAATTAAAATCTTATGTTTTCTTTAAGTTTCGTTCTTGAGTGAAAGAGTCCTTTTTATTATAGTAAAGATCGTATAATATCGGTATTTACTACCTGAGCCTAAGGGTGTCCCACTTAAAAAATATATCGATATTTATATTCGATGCAAAACATCGGATCCCAGCATCGATGTTTATCGATATATCGCTAGAAAACATCGATATTTTTTCACTATCGAATACTATCCACAAAAGTTTAATATTACCTTTTTTCAGTAAAACGCGCAGTTTGTAGTCCTTAATTTTGTATGTGTGAATGTAGAATCAGAGACCAGAGAAGCAAGTAAAAATCTTACATAAACTTGTTTTAGATAAACAATCAAAACAATTATTTAATTGTATACGTGGAAGAGCCATGCTATAGCTATATTAGTAGTGTAGTTGTAGTACGAATGGGTCGGCTCGACAGGGAAAGGACCACGCCCTCACAGAATACCAGCGTAAAATAGCAGCTTAACACTGCTGTGTTTCGTATGGTGAGTGTAGAGAACCGGAGATCCTTTTTACTGGAAAAGAGGCATTCCATCTCAGTCCTCACGGGTGACAACGCATCTGCATATTGATTCTTTATTGAGGATTGATGTAGATGTCTATGGGCCACAGCAACCACTCACCATCAGGTGGGCTGTGTGCTCGTTTGTCACCTTATCCTATAAAAAAAATTGCGTTACCACCAAACAGCAAAGACGACGCAAGAAGAGTGAGAGTGAGTGAATGAAAGTAAATATAATGAACCTATAGAATCCACAAACTACATACATTGAGAGTGAAGGGTCGATCGATCTGTCACCATAGATTAGGTAATTAAGCTGGTCACTCACGGATCTTAATGAACTTTAATTAAAATTTAAGTCATCAAGTAGTGTTAAAATTATTTAGTTTTTTAATAGATTCAACAAAAAATAAATAAAAAATAGCAAATATTCGATGTTTCTCTAAATAAATATATCGATATATCGAATACAATAAATATTTGTGAAAACATCGAATCAATCCGATATATCTTACGAAAAATATCGAATAAATTCGATATATCGATGTTAAGTGAATATCCCTACCTGAGCCTGAGTGTGGCCCACGCTACCCATCTTTTGTTTATTACGATTTACGAGACAAGGATGGGAAGTGTGAGTGAGCGAGAGAAGAGTATAACAAAGGCAAGTATTTAGTACAAGTGCGTCTCTCGACTTGTTGGGTATCGCATGTGTGCATTCCTTTTGGAGTTCTCTGTTATCTTAAAATCAGTGTTATAACGACGAGTCCTGGCTATTTGGCTGACTCTTAGTTTTGCTTTGTGATTTTTACTTTGTATGGTAATTTTACGACAACTTGGCTTGTATCTGGACTGATATTGTGTATCAAGATGCCACGTATTCAATATACGGCACAAGAATACGCAAATATGCACTTAATTTATGGTGAATGCAGAAGCAACGCAAGTGCTGCTGCAGCCCTTTATAGGGAAAGATACCCTACCGTGCGTCACGCAGATAACCGCGTATTCATCAGAGTCCACAGGTGTTATTCTGAAGGTAGAATATCTGGCAGCGGCATTGGTGGTATGAGAACTGGAAGACTAGCTAATATCAATACACAAGACATTGTGCTTAACGAAATTGAGCAAGACCCGTCCACCTTTACTAGAGTAATAGTACGACGTACTGGAATCTCGAAGACGACCGTGCACCGTGTACTGAACAAAAATCATCCCTACCACATTCGACGCATCCAAGCTCTACAATCGAGAGATTACAATGCACGATTGTTTTTTTTTTTGACAACAAATACTTGCAAAAATAGAACAAGATAAACACCAGCGCACTTAAAAAGAAGTATAATTCCGCCTCCAGCTCCTTCAAAAGCGTCATTGCCAAGGCAAGGTCTGAGCACATCGGCAGGATTGGCGAGAAGCTAGTTCGCCTTCCTGCGGGAACCCGTGCATCTCGCCAAGGCTGTCCAAGGGAACTTCTGTAAGCCATCTCTTCCGTCTCTGCACAGAGAGGACGACTGACTGGCCCATGCCGCAAAGGAGAAAGTCGATCTGTTGAGCTCTCTTTTTGCGTCCAACTCGACTCTAGATGACGGGGGGAACACACCGCCGACCATCCCGCGATGTGAGTGCTCCATGCCGGATGTGCGGTTTACACAGCGCTCGGTTCGCAAAGCACTCTTCTCCCTGGACATCAGCAAGTCGAGTGGGCCCGATGGAGTCCCTCCCATTGTGTTGAAGACGTGTGCTCCGGAGTTGGCACCGGTTTTAACGCGTCTTTTCCGGTACTCCTACTCCCAAGGCGTAGTCCCGAATTCATAGAAGACAGCTTTGGTCCACCCGATCCCTAAAAAAGGCGACCGCTCAGACCCGTCCAACTACAGGCCTATCGCCATCACCTTCTTGTTCTCCAAAATAATGGAATAAATTATTAACTGTCAGCTCATGAGGTACCTTGAGGATCACCAGCTGATTAGTGACCTCCAGTACGGTTTTCGTCGGGGTTGATTAATTGGTGATCTTCTAGTCTATCTGACTCATAGATGGGCGGTGGCAGTAGAGTCCAAGGGGAAGGCATTGGCCGTTAGTTTGGACATAGCGAAGGCCTTCGATCGGGTCTGGCACAAAGCGCTTCTTTCGAAGCTTCCTTCCTATGGGCTTCCCGAGAAATTGTGCAAATGTATCACCAGTTTCCTTGCAGATCGGAGCATCAAGGTCGTAGTAGACGGTGCATGCTCTGATTTCAAGCCTATCAATGCTAGTGTTCCACAAGGCTGCGTGCTATCACCAACGCTGTTTCTCCTGCATATCAATGATATGTTGCTAACTGGCAGCATTCATTGCTATGCATACGACAGCACTGGTGATGCGTTATACGAGGGCGGCACTGAAAATTTCGGGAATCGAAGAAGTGACACAACATTACTATTTAAAAATGTATTTATTGCTTTCCGAAGTATTCTCCGCGAAATTTGACACATTTGTTCATACGATGGAACCAATCATTGAAGCAACCATTCCATTCGGAAGTTGGGGTCTCCAAAATGGCCGTTTTGTAGGCGTCCACAGCTTCTTCAAGTGATGAAAATCTCTGTCCACGCAATTTATTCTTTATTTTAGGGAAAGTATAGAAATCATTAGGGCTTAGGTCGGGGCTGTACGGCGGATGGTCTAATAATTCTATGTTTCCTTACTCTAAAGACTATTTTGTTCTGTGTGCGGTGTGAGAACTCGCATTGTCGTGATGGAGGATGATGCGGCGGTTGCAGTTCTCTTTACGGAGTTCAGAAACGACCTGTGGTAAACAAATGCTAGCATACCATTCTGCATTAACCGTTCTTTGTTCCTCAAGAGGAATAGTCGTAACATGGCCGGTTTTGGAGACAAACGTGGCCACCATTTTTTTTTGCAACACTCCGTGAACGAACAATTTTTGTTGGCTTTAACTCATTTTTGAACACCCAAACTCGTTGACTGTTTTTTTGTTTCGGGTTCATACGCGTATATCCAGGATTCGTCACCTGATACGATGTTGTATACAGCATTTGAGGATCCTGCGTGGAATCTTTCGAGAGTTCTGACGCACCAAGTAACGCGAGCCGCTTTTTGCTCTTCACAGAGCGAATGCGGTATTATCCATCGGGAAAACAACTTTTTACACCTAATTGTTCATACAAGATTATTTGTATTTGACTCATGCCAATGTCTAAAGTTGCTTGAATTTCGCGGTATGTCACATGTTGATCTTCCTCAATCAGCTTACGCACAGCATCAACGTTTTCTTGGGTGACTGCAGTTTTTGGACGACCTTGACGGGGATCATCACTGATCTTGACACGATCACGTTGAAATTCAGCAAACCAGCGATAAATTGTGATTTTAGATGGGGCTTCATCAGCAAATGCAGAAATCATCCGGTCAACACACTGTTTTTGTGTTAAACCACTTCGAAAGTCATAATAAATCACCGCTCTTGAATTTTCTCGAGTCCATTCCATTTTCTAAACGACTAAACAAATTTGACAAAACCTTGTGACAAGACCGAGAATCTTTTTTTAAATAAATAAATGGTATTCGATTTTTAAAACCAAGGACTTTTCAATTAAAAAAAATTTAATATGACAGGAACAGTGGAAATATTCCATTCCCGATACTTTTAGTGCAGCCCTCGTATACCGACCGTGCCAATATTTCTCGGGAAGTTTGACACAAGAAGACACAAGTTTGCGCGTTTACCGCTAAAAGGAACCCCTTTGTCGTATCTCCTCAGTTACAAGGCACTCCCCTTGCTGCCTCAGCTAGCATCGGAATCCTTGGCGTCGACATATCGAATATGTCGAATGTGCAGTTTCGTGGCCACTTGGAAGGGAAGGCCAAATTGGCCTCTAAAACGCTTGGCGTGCTCAGCAGAGCGAGACAGTATTTCATGCCGGCACATCGCTTGCAACTTTACAAAGCAGTTCTCATCTCTGGGCCGGGGCACCCCAGTGCCAGCTCCTTCCACTTGACCGCATCCAGCGCAGAGCGGTTCGAATCGTCGACGACCGAGTTCTTTCTGATCGGCTCGATACACTTGCACTGCGTAGAGATGTTGCATCTCTTTGCGTATTTTATCGCATCTATCACGGGGAGTGCTCTGAGGAATTGTTTAGACTAATTCCAGCCGCTCAATTTCACCATCGCACATCGCGACAAAACTTGCGTTACCATCCATACCATCTGGATGATTGGCGGTCCACCACTGTGCGATTTAGAAGAAGTTTTCTCCCTCGCACAAATTTTTTATGGAATCGATTACCACCAGCGATTTTTCCGGACCGATACGACTTAGGAACCTTCAAGAAAAGAGCTTACACCTTTCTAAAAGGCCGGCAACGCATCTGCAATTCCTCTGGTGTTGCGGTTGTTCATGGGTGACGGTAGTCACTTACCATCAGGTGAGCCGCATGCCCGTTTGCCCCCTCTTCTATAAAAAAAAGATCCACAATTCTTCGACAAAATTCTGTGGAGCGATGAATCCACTCTTAAAAAAGAGGGATACTTTAACATGCATAATCTGCACAGCTGGCAACTCTCAAATCCGCATCTAATGCGAGAAGAAAGATCACAATACCAGTTCAAAATAAATTTTTGGACTGGTATATTAAACAGAAAAATCATTGGTCCATTTGAACTGCCCGGAAACTTACCTGGACAAAGTTATTTGAATTTTCTACAAAATGATCTGCCAAATTTAATGGAAGAGGTGCCTGAGGAGGTGAGACAATCCCACTGGCTGCATAGTGATGGTTGTCCTGCACATTATGCTGCAAACGTCTGTATGTATTTAAATGCCACATATCCAAATAAATGGATTGGTCGTTTAGGTCCCATTTTGTAGCCTCCGTGATCCCCAGACTTAAATCCACTAGATTTTTTTACTGGGGCTGCCTAAAAGAACAAGTGTACTTCAAGCCTATTTCAAGTCTGGAGGAATTGTGCAGTCGTGTGCATGCAGGAGGCCGCTTTAAAAATAACTGAGCGCCGTTCACGCACGACTTCTTGGAAGAGCATTTATTAGGAGATGTCGAGCTTGTATCAGTCGGTGGCAGACAATTCAAACACCTGTTATAAAATAAAGATTGATTTATGTACAACTTAAAGCTTTTATTATGACAATTTAAGACAAGATTATTTTTTCTTTCTTCAGTCGTATTTATTCCTTTTGCATCTTAACGTTAAATAAAATTATGTATTATACCATTTTGTAAACTGTATTAACTGCGTATATTTTTGAAATAGTTGGCCAATTAGCGGTAGCGAAGCCTCCATAGAAGCCGAGAAGCCTGGCTTGCCCTATCAAACTGTTCATATCAATAATATCAACTAATAAAATAACTCGTAAATTGTTTCAAACTATTTCAAATTTCCCGTGCGCTCCTACACGCAATGGACTGTCAAAATTCATCGTCGCGGCAAAACTGAGCGATACTGCTGTCATAAAAAAGGAGTCAAGTTGAGCGATTAGTCGTCTCTCTCGCACGCGTGGGCTTTTCACCCGGCTTTCTAGAAGACGATCGCTCCCTTTCTAACCTGTGGCAAAATGTTCTATAATAAAATATAAGTACGATTGTTTATATAGCAATTAGTATGGAGCAATAAGCCAGGCTATAGGTATGAAGTTAGTCGAGCGCGGGGGCCCGCGAGCGATACGTTTGCAACTTCACTTCACATTTCAATGTTTACTCTGTGTGTTAATGCTTTTTTTTTATAAATTATTAGTGAAAATGGAGGATAATAGTGTTCCTTGTGATGAATTGAAGTGTGTTAAAGTGCTAATCGGCGAGGGAAAGGTAATAAAAATTTTAAACTTTGTTCAGAAAAAACAGCTCATATTCACATACAGAGTTATTGGTACAATTAAAACGTTCATCAACATTTTACGCGGACGTAATCTTTTCTTAAGAAAGAGAGACGATTCGATTTAGAATATAAATAATTTGTTTGTTTTTTTTTTTAAATTTTGTACATAGTTTTTTCATGCTTTTCTTTTGTTCGTGTATTGTATTGTATGTATGTAAATATCTTTTTCTTTAGCTCAAGCAAACCCAAACGGCTTTTTTCAAAGCCGAAGGTATGTAATTGCTGATATGTTATACAATCTATCTACACTGCCTTCTGTGTGCTTTTTTAAACACGTCCTCGATAGCACCGAATATGAAACTGAAGAGTGGAGACAGATTAAGATTGGTGTATTTTTATAAAACTACTAAAAACAATAAAACCATATCTTGGGCTTGCCCTAGTTCGGAGCCCTAGCTTCGCCACTGCCAATTAGGTCTTTATACTTTTTTATTCACGAATTTTTGTAAAAATTATTTTTTTATAAAATTTCATGTTAAAAATTGAAGTTTTTTTTATGCAAAAAAGTACAATAGATAGTCATACTCTTTACTGCATTTCTAATAGAATAGTTTGTGAGGAATAAGAGAACACCGAAAATGCAACGAATTTCATTAATTTGCGGCAGTGGTGTACATGAAAGTACAGTGACGTCAATAAAAACTTTTTTTAAAACATTCGTATTTTTGGCACAACTTGGAATATATATTTTTATTTGTATTTTTATTTGGGCGCCTGATAACTGTACTATTAGGCGCTCCAGGATTATCCATTCTTTTTAGGGCACGCTGTATATAAAAACTTATGACAGCCTAGTCGGGCGAACAAAAATCAGTTATTGGGTTTTTTCTGTCAAGAAATTCTCAGTAGTTGCTTGGAGTCAGAAAGTTGGCGGTGTGTCACTCCCGTGCCTCAAAAAACACGTTGGTTTTGCGCCTGTTCTCTTTTCGGTTGTGTCGGTTTGTCGTTTCTTCGGTTTATGAGAGTGAGGGATATATGTTGTTTGTACCGACCGGCATTCAGTCTGGGGGACATTGTATATTACAAGTTTATTTTTAACTTATTATAAGCTGGTGTTTGACCATACACTTGAAGGTAAGTGGAATTCGTAGATGGTAAATCGTATTGTGTCAGCGTAACAAAAGCCTAACCTACACTCCTTGCCCTGAAGACACCCTGATTGTGTTCGGACGGAAAGACAGACGCCGGTAAATTAAAGCACTCCTTGTCGCAAACCAATCTGGAACATAATTCAAAGGAGCTGCGAATTGAAAATGACGTACGTGTCTAGAGGAAGTGAGCAGCAACCCCCAGCTGCAAGCCCGGCGCAGTGACGTCACGGGGCGCGGCGCGGAGCGGGAGGCAGTAGTTGAGCTCGACGCGCGCCACGCGGCCCAGCCGCAGCGCCACGCCGCAGCCCGCCGCCACGCGCGCCTCCGATAGGGCGGACACTAGCGACTCGCCCTCTTCTGAAATGTTTACACTTACATTTTAATCACACAGTATTCGATAATTCGCTCATCACTACTCCCTCTACGTATTTTCAAACAAAATATACATTGCATTGATCTTAAACTATAGACAGATATGAATAAACAACGCAAGTAACCCTAATTAATAAAAATAATTTTAAGGGTGGTAGAGCCCTGCAGCAGTTTTTTGCTGTTGCACGTATGGGCCGGCTCGAGCCGGGTTGGTACCACGACCTCACAGAATACCGGCGTGAAGTAGAGGCTCTGCTTCTGCGTTTCGTCTGGTGAGTGCAGGTGGCCGGAGGCCCAATTCCCCCCCCCCCCCCCCCCCCCCATCAACACGGTAGCGGAATTAGACAATAGACTACCCCAGGAGGGTACCAGTACCCCTGGAGAATCCCTCGCTGAGCATCCACGACCATGTTATTCCAATCCTGAGCGTGGGTGCTCAGGCTGCCCCGCGTATTCTGGGGGGGGGCAAAATTCCGCTCAAAAACAAAACTGCTCGGGGCAAGCTGAGCAACAATACCAAGGCGACCCCTGCCACGCTATCCGTGAATTTCTGCAACATCAAGGGACTTCACTCTAACCTAAACGCCGTCCACTACCATCTCGAGACGGCGAAGCCGGCCTTGCTCTTTTTGACCGAGACGCAGGTTTCCTCTCCGACTGATATTTCGTATCTCTCCTACCCAGGGTACAAATTGGAGCACTCCTTTGTGCCTCGGGCTGGAGTTTGCGTGTATGTTAGAGAGGACATCTGTTCTCGACGCCTCGGCAGTCTTGAAGGTTCGGACCTGTCCATCCTTTGGCTACGCGTAGACAGCGACGACCATCCGCGCGTCTACGGGTGCCTCTATAGGTCCCATAGCGGTAATGCCGAAACAGACCGACTCATCGACCACGTCCAAATGGCTACAGATTCCTTGCTACAACAGGTCCCATCCGCAGAGATCGTGATCCTTGGCGATTTTAACGCCCACCATGCCGAATGGCTCGGTTCACGTTTAACCGATCATGCGGGGAGATCTGTTTATGACTTTGCCTTGGCATATGGTCTGACACAACTGGTTACTTCGCCTACGCGGATTCCAGATGTGGAGGATCATACACCTTCCCTGTTGGACCTTCTGCTGACCTCTCATCCGGACGGATATCAGGTTTCCGTCGATGCCCCTCTCGGCTCTTCGGACCATTGTCTGATCCGGAGTATGGTGCCACTCACGCTCCCTTCGCGGTTGCGTTCTGCAGGTTGCCGCCGTGTTTGGCATTACAGGTCGGCGGATTGGGACGGAATGCGGTCTTTCTTTGCATCCTACCCATGGGGGCGGGTTTGCTTCTCGCCGGATGATCCCAGTGCTGTTGCTGACTCTGTCACTGATGTGGTGCTACAGGGAATGGAACTATTTATTCCATCATCTGTGGTACCCATCGGAGGCAGATCTCAGCCTTGGTTTGGTCGCTCCTGTAAGACTGCATTGCGCAGTAAGCAGGAGTGTTATCAAGCCTGGGCTGCGGCTTCGGTGACTCGGGATATAAACACCAGCACACTTAAAAAGAAGTATAACTTCGCCTCCAGGTCCTTCAAAAGAGTTATTGCCAAGGCAAAGTTAGAGCACATAGGCAGAATTGGCGAGAAACTAGTTCGCCTTCCTTCGGGAACCCGTGCATTCTGGTCTCTCGCCAAGGCTGTCCAAGGGAATTTCTGTAAGCCATCACTACCATCTCTGCACAGGGAGGACGACTCACTGGCCCAAGACGCAAAAGACAAAGCCGACCTTTTAGGCTCCCTTTTTGCGTCCAACTCGACTCTTGATGACGGGGGGGGAAATACCGCCGACCATCCCGCGGTGTGAGTGCTCCATGCCGGATGTGCTATTCTCACAGCGCTCAGTTCGCAAAGCACTTCTCTCCCTGGACATCCAGAAGTCGAGTGGGCCTGACGGAATCCCCCCAATTGTGCTGAGGACGTGTGCTCCGGAGTTGGCACCGGTCCTAACGCGTCTTTTCCGGTACTCCTACTCCCAAGGCGTAGTCCCGAATTCATGGAAGACAGCTTTTGTCCACCCGATCCCTAAAAAAGGCGACCGCTCAGACCCGTCCAACTATAGGCCTATCGCGATCACCTCCTTGTTCTCCAAAATAATGGAATCCATTATTAACTGCCAGCTCATCCGGTACCTTGAGGATCACCAGCTGATTAGTGACCGCCAATACGGTTTTCGTCGGTGTCGATCAGCTGGTGATCTTCTGGTCTACCTGACCCATAGATGGGCGGAGGCAGTAGAGTCCAAGGGGGAGGCGTTGGCCGTTAGTCTGGACATTGCGAAGGCCTTTGATCGGGTTTGGCACAAAGCGCTTCTTTCGAAGCTGCCTTCCTATGGGCTTCCCGAGAAATTGTGCAATTGGATCACCAGCTTTCTTGCAGATCGGAGCATCAAGGTCGTTGTAGACGGTGCATGTTCTGACTACAAGCCTATTAACGCTGGTGTTCCACAAGGCTGTGTGCTATCACCAACGCTGTTTCTTCTGCATATCAATGATATGTTGCTAACTGGTAACATTCATTGCTATGCGGATGACAGCACTGGTGATGCTCTATACACCGGCCGGGCCAATATTTCTCGGGAAAACGTCGCCGAGTACCGGAACAAACTTGTGTCTGAAGTCGAGTCTTTGCTGGACAAAGTCTCGGATTGGGGGCGACTAAATCTAGTCCAGTTTAATCCTCAGAAGACACAAGATTGCGCGTTTACCGCTAAAAAGAACCCCTTTGTCGTATCTCCTCAGTTTCAAGGCACTCCCCTTCTTGCCTCAGCCAGTATCGGTATCCTCGGAGTCGACATATCGAGTGACGTGCAGTTTCGTGGTCACTTGGAAGAGAAGGCCAAATTGGCCTCTAAAAAGCTTGGCGTGCTCAGCAGAGCGGGACAGTATTTCATGCCGGCACACCGCCTGCAACTTTACAAGGCGCAGGTTCGGCCTCACATGGAATACTGTTCCCATCTCTGGGCAGGGGCTCCCCAGTGCCAGCTCCTTCCACTTGACCGCATCCAGCGCAGAGCGGCTCGAATCGTCGACGACCGAGCCCTTTCCGATCGGCTCGATTCATTGGCACTGCGAAGAGATGTTGCATCCCTTTGCATTTTCTTTCGCATCTACCATGGGGAGTGCTCTGAGGAATTGTTCGGATTAATCCCAGCCGCCAAATTTCACGAACGCACATCGCGGCAGAACTCTCGATACCATCCACACCATCTGGATGATTGGCGGTCCACCACTGTGCGATTTAGAAGATGTTTTCTTCCTCGCACAACTTCCTTGTGGAATAATTTACCACCAGGGATTTTTCCGGACCGATACGACTTAGGGACCTTCAAGAAAAGAGCCTACTCCTTTTTAAAAGGCCGGCAACTCATCTGCAATTCCCCTGGTGTTGCGGTTGTTCATGGGCGGCGGTAGTCACTTACCATCAGGTGAGCCGCATGCTCGTTTGCCCCCTCTCCTATAAAAAAAAAAATTAATTTCCCCAACATTCCAACACAAGTCGTAAACATTTAAATAGGCCGCTGCTACGGTTCAGCCCGCACCGGATCATTATCATTTTAATACATTCATCACCGCCACAGATTATTAACGCAACACACGGATGCCGCTTACATTTTTTATGAACGCGCTAGACGGGTAGCCGGCACTATACTTACGAAATAAGGTCAACTCGCCTGGCGGTAACGGTGGCATTGGGTACAGTCGAACACATAACATATTAGTGATTTAAGCCCTTACTCGCTCTAGTTTTGCGTATTGTGTATATGTGTATTTTCAAATACACTTGTAAAGTGTATTTGAAAATAGTTTTACATGTTTTTGAATATAATCACAGATAAAAATTAAATAAAACGTAAGAAATTAATGTAGTGTAATCAGAAATCGCCAACCTTTTGTGGTTATTAGTAATATATTATGTGTTACGGACGGCTCGAGAACCGCTGCCCCGTCGTCACTCCCCCCCCCCCCACCCCGCCCGAACGTCACGCGATCGCCGCGACCAACAAGCGCACCTACCGCGTGAATAAAAGAAGGGCATCGGGCCGCCGATAGTCTGCGCCCCCTTCCCCTAAAGGAGGTCGCTTCCGATTAGATATGAGCGCCGAAGGCCAATTCCACGGCGGCGGCGTGGCCTGAACATTTTCTCGGCAGCGGCGGCGTCGCGGCGGCGCGGCGTGGCTGGCCATAGGCCTTAGGTATTGTTTTATCAGGAAGAGATTTATTAAAAATAACTTAAAGAAAACCATATTGTTTGTACCAAAAACAGCTTAGCCCCAGCTCAGTGATGGGAACAGTATTCCATGTGAGGTCGAACCTGCGCCTTGTAAAGTAGCAGGCGGTGTGCCGGCATGAAATACTGTTCCGCTCTGCTGAGCACGCAAAGCGTTTTAAAGGCCAATTTGGCCTTCTCTTCCAAGTGATCACGAAACTTGCACGTCACTCGATATGTCGACGCCAAGGATTCTGATACTGGCTGAGGCAACAAGGGGAGTGCCTTGAAACTGAAGAGATGCTTCGATCTGCAAGAAAGCTGGCGATTCAGTCGCACAGTTTCTCTGGAAGCCCATTGAAAGGGAGCTTCGAAAGAAGAGCTTTGTGCCAAACCCGATCGAAAGCCCTTCGCAATGTCCAAACTAACGGCCAATGCCTCCCCTTGGACTCTTACGCCTCCGCCCATCTATGAGTCAGGTAGACCAGAAGATCACCAGCTGACCGACCCCGGCGAAAACCGTATTGGCGGTCACTAATCAGCTGGTGATCCTCAAGATACCGCATGAGCTGGCAGTTTATAATGAATTCCCTTATTTTGGAGAACAAGGTGATGGCGATAGGCATAGCTAGACGGGTCTGAGCGGTTGCCTTTTTAGCCAGCCTGCAGAATGCAATCGCGATGTTAGTGTGAGTGGCACTACAATCCGGACTTGACAATGATCTGAGGAGCCAAGAGGGAAGTGGGCGGAGACCTAATATCTATCTGAATGAGATGTCAGCAGAAGGTCCAACAGGGAAGGTATATGACCTTCCACATCTGGAATCCGCGTAGGCGAAGTTACCAGTTGTGTCAGACCCTATGCCAAGACAAAATCATGAACAGATCGCCCCGTATGATAGGTTAAACATGAACCGAGCCATTCGGCGTGGTGGGCGTTGCAATCGCTGAGTATCACAATCTCTGCGGATAGGAAAGAGCAAGGCCGGCTCGTGGCAGGGGTCGCCTTGGCCTTGTTGCTCAGCTTGCCCCATGCCTCCCCCCCTCAGAATACGTGGGGTTGCCTGAGTACCCAGGAGTGTTACCACTCCTGGGTCCCTCCTCAGGAGTGGAGTAGCTTGAGAAGCGGATCCACTTCACGCCGGTATTCTGTGATGTCGTGGTACCACCCCAGCTTGAGCCGGCCCATACGTGCAACAGTCGAAATTGCTGCCATTGTTAACACCACACAACAATACACGTTCACTCGGTGAAATATTCGACTCGACTGAGTGAGCGACGAGCGTGGCGAGGCGACAAGGCGAACTAATGCGGTCGAGCTGCGCGTGTCAGCGGGATAGGAAGTTGCTCGTCGTCGCGACGGCGCGACGCGTCGACATGAACTCACGGCGACGGTGGCGCGACGGCGCGGCGCTCATATCTAATTCCGATACGGCAGAAAGGCCCTCCAGGCCAAAGCCAGTCCCACAGGTCGTGTTTAGTGGGTAGACATTTCATAGTGAATCCCTGCGTGGTATGCTACGAGCATTCAACAGCTCCCTCCCCCGCTTCCCGGAGCCCCTTGCTTTGGGCGTAAAAAAAAGAAAGACATCAAGAATCAAGACTCAAGAAATCAAGAAGAAATAATCCCTCTAGTGTCCCTACTGTAAATAGTTAGTTATACTGCCGCTTTGTAAAATAGTTCAAATAGTATTTTTAACTGTCCCACATTTTCTTTTAAACCGTCCTTAATTATACAGTCCACTCAGTACTAAATTAGTCCCAGTCACTAATAAGTAATAATATGAGCTATCGAAATTAAGTTATAACCAGTCACTCTCTACACGAAGATCCAAATAATCGGTACACTTGCTTTCTTGTCGAACTGTTCCTTTCAATATAGTTAGACCTAAGAAGTAAATATTTTATTAATTTTACTTTATTTGTCTAAGAACAGCAAATGGTGGACTTGATGCTATAAAAACATTTTATACCAGTCAAACGTAACAGTGAGAAAATATGAGATCCAATTATATTGATATTAATTATTTTTATTACTTTGCTTTTGTTTCATTATTATTACCACGTAAGTAAAAAGTAAAGTTTATATTAATAACTCACTGTATAAGAAAATCAGTAGCAACTAATAAACTTAAACGAAGTTATGAGCGTATCAGGGAACAGAGAAACATTTATATACATATGTACAATACACACATACGTATAAATACATACCGGTCAAAATCATAACCTTCCATTGCCTCTATTACATGCAAATACGATATCGAGCAAAACTACGGCTCGCGAAAAACAATTTCTACCTCGCCATCTTTCATAAATACCTAATTCGTCATAATATCTTGCACGAATTTTTCAAAAGACGGAAATGTTTCAAAAAACTTCGGAGCAAACTGTTGATGACCCCTGAGTACACTTGATCAATGAACCCGCCTAGCGACTTCTTGGCATTGTATAAGAACAGTTTTTGTTTTAACAAATTGTGTAAACTCGTTAGTTTCTGATACCACCACAAATATTATTAGTTTTTGGTGCTAAAATACCTCTGCCGAAGTTTTACAACAAAGTATCACTTAGATTATAATGCAAAAAAAATGTAGGACTCGCCAGGTGGGTCACAGGCATCTCTAACAAACATTTTTAGGGAACTCGCGAGACGGGTCACTTGGTCAGTGAATGAGTTAACGTGTAGTTTATAAAATTTCTATACATGGTAGAACCACGCTGCAGATTTATTATGGTTATAACACGAATTGATCGGCAGTATACCAGCGTGAAATTGCAGCTTAATACTGCTGTTTATTATGGTAAATGTAGAGAACCGAACAGCCTTTTTACTAGAAACAAGGCATTTCCATCATAGTACTTAGATGTGACAACGCATCCACATATTCATTCTTAATATAGAATACATGTTGATGTCTATGAGCCATAGACTTACCATCAGGCGGACTGTGTGTCCGTCTGTCAACAAATTGTATAGGAAAAAACGCTGTCGTGCCTCATCAATACAATATACGAAAACTCGCGCATCGCTACTTCACTGACGTATTTCAAAATGTTTCATTTTCCTCTTAAATAAAATTATGTAAAGTAAATTATCAAACGAGTTATACATTAAACTAGCGATCCGCCCTGACTTCTATTAATGTCTCTATTAATGTGGCGTTATTTAAATTAAGAACATCAATGATAATTTATTTAATAAATTTTTCGCTTTTCGGATAAAATATAAGCTAGACCCCTCCTGAAATTACTCTCTATCTGTTAGTAAAGTTTCATTACAATCGATTCAGCCATTCCGAAAATTCGCCACTACAGACAGACTGACAGACACACAAAAAAAATATTTCGAAGACATGAAGATAGACCTGTGGCCAACGGTAGGTTTATATAGGCCGTAACTATATTTTAACTGTATTGTACAGCCCCCCATTAGGTGTAGTAACGACCTGATAAGATATACAGGTAGTCGGTAGATGCAGGTAGCCACAGTCGATGGAAGCAGGACCGCGCTTTGTGGCATTATTTGTGAAGGCCTATGTTCAGCAGTGGACTTGTGAAGAGCTGTAATAATGATGAACGATAACGTACTACACTGTACTGTACTGTAATAAATAATTTAAAATTAAAAATTTTGTACAGCCGACTTCAATATAAGTTATTAAGAATAACTCAAATAACTCAAAAACTATTGGTCTGACCTTGATCAAATTCATATGGGACCACACGAGAACTATCAGCTTTCATATAAAAAAAGAATCATCGAAATCGGTCCACCCAGTAAAAAGTTATGAGGTAACACACGTAAAAAAAAAACATACGCGTCGAATTGAGTACCGTCTCCTTTTTGGAAGTCGGCAGACAAAATACCAGGGTAGCCGTGCGCAGGTTTGCCAGTGATCACCTATCCCTCTCCTACCAATGACGGCAAATAAAGATTATTAGCCGTTCACCAGATGTCGCTAGCTGGGACTGAGGTGAAGTTATTTGTTACACAATGTCGTATTATTGAGAAGTTGCATTTAAAATAAAAGTTGATCAGTTTCTAGAGCATTTATAAATATACAAAACAATCCCTAAGTGGTTTTCTAATTTTTTGTACCTTTTTTTACCTTTTTTTTATTTTCTACTTTTAGGTATATCCGCAGTTATTCATTTCTAATCTAATTAATGTAAAATATAACTAATATTTCAGAAAAAATCATTAATCTCTACACTTTTCTAACAAATTAACTTCCCCCGCTATGAAATCTGTCAAATATTTCACCTCATTACTAAGTGGCGCCGCCCTGGTGACAGAAAAAGTCGTGAATGCCCTCACTGCTTCCCACTCAAGTGACGGAAATTTTCATAAGTCACCCCTACACAGTAAAAAATGATCATAAAAAAACAAACCTGGATGAGCCAGACAGCCTGCGTTCAGGAACACGTGGGAGCGGAACAGCTCGGCCAATCCTCCGCGGCCCGCCACAAACGGCAGCGGCGCGTACAAGTGCACGCCAGTCGCCCAGTACATCTGCCAGTAACGAATTCGGATTAGGCCATTTAGAGGTTCTTAAGCAATGCGAGAGTCGGAACACTGAGCCTGAGATCGACCTATAGCTCGTACTTTGACTTAGCTTACGACTAAACTTAGCTGAGTATATGCTCAGCATAATCTTTGATTCTGTATTTATAGTTGTATCGGGCTAAGATTAAGCTAAGCTTATATGCTAAGGCCCAGAGGGTTCAAATATTAATGGATGCTTCATTACACGCTTTACGATTTTGACTTTACTGTATACCTAAAATTAAAATTATATATATATATATATATATATATATATATATATATATATATATATATATATATATATATTATATATATACATACATATTTAAAATCAAAACTACTGTATAAAGTTAAAAAATACATGTATTTAAAATCGAAAACAGACCAAATTGTATTTCATAAATAATTTATTATTACATGAAATAGAAAACGGCGTATGAGAACGGGAACAGATGAGATGAGTGCAAAATCAGGAAAAAAGAAAAAATAAGATTTTAAGAAATTCGAAATAAGATTTTAACACAAATGAAATTACCTAAATAGAAAATGGATTAATACTATTTAAAACTAGAAGACGGCCTAAAACTACCTATTCATTGTTATAATTAATTAGAGTAACATAAAAACTACAATTTAAAATTAATACAGTATTTTTTAATAATATCCTGAGTTTTACGTACGTCGTCGGATATCGTTGACCTAGGCTTTGCTACTCGTAAGCACGCACTCAGCACGACTTCGATTTTTTCGCGTTTAATTAACTTATTTTACTTATTTTTATTTATTCCCGACGTTTCAGTCCGGTTCAGTGCTGTAAAGCACCTGTGGTCACGGGGGACTGAGGTAATTGACGTCCTGATGTCAGAGTTATCCCAGAGTACCTTCAGCTCTTTTAATTATTAATTTTGGTCCGATCTACGCAGAATTTAGTTAGATTCTGCGTTAAATTAAATTACACAAAAAAAAGTTACAATAAATGGAATTCCATAGAAATCTAGTAGTTCCTCCAGACAATAGATGGCACCGTAACAAGTGTATGCAATCACACTAATATTCTTAACGGTCCTTTGGGCCAGAGAAACAACTAAAACGAACAATAACTGTTATTTGTGTGGGGATGTGAAATACTTTTTTCTTTTTCCTTTGTTGATCATAAAACCAACGACTTTATATAAATACTAGCTGTTCCCCACGACTTCGCCCGCGTGTAATTTGGGGTTTTAATTTTGTTGCGCGGAACCCTAATTATTTTTCTCAAATATAAGTAGCCTAAGTTACACCTTAAAACATCAGCTACCTACCAGTGAAAGTCCCGTCAAAATCCGTCCAGCCGTTTCGGAGGTTAGCCGCAACCAACAGACGGACAGACAGCCAGACAAAAATTTTAAAAATTGTGTTTTTGTTATATTCTTTTATATGCAATTAGTAAAAAGCTGCTATTTTGACATTACAAACAGACACTTCAATTTTATTTATTTGTATAGATAAACAGTATATACATATACATACTATCATTTGGTATAGTTGAAATTAATATAATATCAAATTAGTTATACAGGGTTATCATGCAATAACCGACAAAATTTTCAGAGAAGGTTCAGAATAACTAATATTGCTTATATTACTTATTCTGAAGAATACTGGTGGGTGAAGAAAAATGACTTAAAAAAAATCTCAAATATTCTGTCCTTTAAATTTAACATGCGTGGTAATTCATTATTTTAACTTTATTTATTGCGAACGCACACATGTAAGGGTCGATCGGTAGGCAAAACCGATGTTGCCCATAAATCACATAAAATTTGGGATGATTTCAAATAAAAGTAGAAGCCTTAATTACTAGTATTTACAAAAACTGCAAAAACGGTATATCATTATTTATAGTGCGTATATATATTATAGTGTGGCAGCATCGCTTCCGGGTCACCTGAGATTTTGAGTGAGATTAAGAGGTCTATGGGCAGCTGTACACATCATCGTTGGAGCCACACGCAAGTGTGAGTAACGATCCCAGAGCGAGTCTTATCCGACACTATTCCGATGATGTCCCGGACGTCAGTGTGAGCGAGATTAGAATAGCTCTCCAACACCGTAAAAACGGCAAGGTTCTAGGTGAGAATGGAATTACAGCGGAGCTTCTGAATGTGGGTGGAAAACCGGTACTTCAAGTCCTACAGAAGCTCTTCAATTTCGTCCTCCATGGCGGGACTACTCCGGAGGCGTGGAGCAGAAGTGTGGTGGTCATGTTCTTCAATAAAGACGACAACGCTCTCTTGAAGAACTACAGACCGATTTCCCTTCTGGGCCGCGTCTACGTGCTGTTTAAGAGAGTTATTACGAATCGGCTCACATGCTGACTCGATGACTTCCGGCCTCTTGAACAAGCCGGTTTCCGAAGAGGCTTTAGTACCATAAACCAGAAGTATACATAGTACAGAAGACAGAAGAGTACAATCAGCCACTTTGCCTTGTGTATGTGGTCTATGAGAAAGCCTTTAATTCCGTCGAAATTTGGGCGATGCTGCAGTCTATTCAGCGGTGCCAAGTTGACTGTCGGTATATCGAAGTGCTGAAGTGTTTGTACAGTAGGGCTACGATGGTTATCAGAGTACAGAACCAGAGCACGAAACTTATCCAACTGCAGAGAGGTGTAAGACAGGGTGACGTTACATCCCCGAAACTCTTCCCCGCTGCATTGGAAGACGTTTTCAAGCTACTGGAATGGAAAGAGACCATGGTAACGGCGGGGCAGGGGGTGCTAAGAATCTCCGGTGGAGGTTGGTTTGCCACCTACGACGACTCGACCTGGCAACATACAACGCACGCACCCTGAGGACTGACGAGTAGATTGTGGAGCTGGAAGAAGAGATAGACAAGTTACGCTGGCATATAATGGGATTATCCGAAGTCCGAAGAGAGGGGGAGGAAACGGTAATCCTTGAATCCGGCAACTTGCTCTATTACCGGAAGGGCGACCATCTGTCCCAAAGAGGTGTCGGATTTATCGTCCACAAGTCTCTCGTTAACAACGCTGTAAAGATTGAGAGTGTGTCGACGAGGGTTGCGTACCTTATACTCAGAATCACCAAACGGTATTCGCTGAAGGTCATACAGGTTTACGCACCAACCTCGGCACACCCCGATGAGGAGGTGGAGGAAATGTATGAGGATATCTCTAGAGCCATGCATTCCTCCAAAACCCAATATATGGTGTTAATGGGAGACTTCAATGCAAAACTAGACACAAGAGAGAATGGTGAGCTGAAAGTAGGGAAATTTGGAATACGGCAACGGAACCCAAGGGGCCGCTGGCCGACTTCATGGAGAAAGAGGGACTCTTTATGATGAACTCTTTCTTCCAGAAGCGGCCCCACAGGAAGTAGACCTGGACGAGCCCCGACGGTTCGACAAAAAATGAGATTGACTTCATTATGACGACCAGACGACAACTGTTCAGTGATGGCTCAGTGATCGCGAGGGTGAAAACCGGCAGCGATCACCGAATAGTTAGAGGCACACTGAACCAAAACTTTAAGTTGGAGAGGCCTCGTCTAATGAAGTCAACGCTCCGTCCCCTTAGGGCTGCCATTCCGTAATTACGTAATTACGCAGTTACGTAATTACGCAAAAAAATTAAACTTCTGACAAGTCCGTAACTGAAGGGTTGAAATCCGTAATTACGTAAGTATAAGTCCTTATTATCATCATCATCATATCAGCCTATTTCTACCCACTACTGCTAGGTGAAGGGTTTTAATAATAAATAAAAATAATATATAAATTAATTTAGCGACTTATTACATACAACATCCTCTTTTTTAAACAGTATGACATGATAACCCAGGAGCCAACATTGAAACAGAACGAGCGGGTATTTCCACGTAGAGAATAAATTCAAGGCCCCATATGAAGCACCCCAAAAGAAAACTAAACTCACGGATTATTATGTAAGCGACTCTTCCATGGAGTTAAGAGTGACTAAAATGGCAGCATCGGATGGTATCCCGTTGAGCAAATTTTGTACTTCTGAAGACCTAAGGCATGTTTTCAAAAAATCCGGCTACGATCTACCGAAATCGCCAACAACTATAACCAAGATAGTTTTAGAGCTACATGATAATACAAAAAACGAACTGATACGTCTTTTAAAGGAAATGAAGTCCTAAAACAAAAGATTTACAATGACATTTGATGAGTGGACCTGTACCCGAAATAAAAGATATTTGAATATAAATATCCACAGTAAAGATCTCGAATCAGCTAATTACAAAAATTTGGGTCTGGTGAGAATAAAAGGTTCAATGTCAGCAGATGTAGGAACTCAGCTAATACAACAACATATGAGCAACTTTGGACTTAGCCTCGAAGACATAGTTGCTTTCACAACAGACGGAACCAGCGTAATGGTTCAAATGGGCAAAAATTTTTATGGCCACCATCAATTGTGTTTCGTCCACGGCATACAACTTGCGGTTCTCGATGTGCTATATAAGTCAAAGAACCAGTCAACGCCCAATCCCAACCCAAAGCAACAAGATAAAGAACTGGATTACGACTCTGAAGATTCTGAAGAAAACTATGGAGGATTTGATATCGAAGTACCAAGAATTCCAGAATCTGAATTTCTGTACAAAGATACTATAAAAAAAGTACGAGATTTGGTTAAATCTTTTAAAAAGTCACCCTTGAAAAATGACTTGTTGCATAAATACTCTGTAGAATAATGTGGAAAGGGCCTGGATCTTATGCTCGACTGCAAGACTAGGTGGAACAGCTTGTCGGATATGATTGGCCGATTTTAAAATAAAAATCAAGTGTCATGAAGACATTACTGGATTTGAAATCAAATATAAATTTTACATAAAAAGAAATCCAAGACCTGCACGATATTCATCATAGTTTAGATGTTATAAAAACAACTGTGATGTCTTTGTGTCGCCGGGATTCAAACTTATTGACGGCAGATGCTACTCTTCAGTTTATGGTAAACTGAAGAGCAGCATCATCACAACGAACTCAGTGAAAGGCTTGCTATTTCCCTTAGAAAAAGAATAAAAGAGAGACGAACGAGTGTATCTGGTATTTTACAGTATTTGCATAAAAATGAACAATTTTACGAAACCATATCAACAGAAAACCTTCACAAAACCGACCTCAGATTATATAAGGACATATATTACAAGATTATTAGAAAGGCTGAAATTAACAACTAACACAACGTCTGCACAGACAAGTCAAAGTCCAATACAACAAATAAGCACAGGACATACTGACTCCAGTGACGAAGAGTTAACTGTAGCCCAGGAATTAGAAAAAGAGATATGTAAAGCCACGTCACAGGTAAACAAACCTACGGTTAACACAGATCTTGAGTCGATTGTTAGAATGGAAATGTGCATCTATGGTAGTGCTGGCGGTGGTCGTGGAGTTTACCTAACAGCAGCGTATAATTATTTACTATCAATTACACCAACAAGTGTTGAAGCTGAACGTGCTTTTTCTTTAGCTGGTTATCTATGTAGTAAATTAAGAAGTTCATTAAGCGATAAAACACTAAACGCGTTGTGGTTTATGAGATCTCATTTTCAGGAAAAGTCAAATAAGTAAAATAAAAGAGCATTCTGTTAAGGAAAAAGATCTCTTTATTTTGTTATAAATCTATCTAACCTAATTTATCTAATATCTTTGTGTTGTGGTTTGAGATTAAGTTATATGTTTGGTATTCAATAAAAACTTTAGTTTAATCAAAGTTCTTGTACACTTCTTACATTACCCATTGCTACCTATAAAATAAAATATTCGATTTCAAAAATATCTTAGAAATTACGTAATTACGTAGTTACGTAACTGGACCACCAAAATTCGTAATAAGTTACGTAATTAACATATCCGTAATTTTGGAAGCCCTAGTCCCCCTCGTGCTCTAATCCAAAGTCCCGAAACCTTTCAGCTCGAGTTACAAAACAGTTTTCAGTGCCTAGAAGACTGCAATGAAGTGGATGATATGAATGACAAGCTCGTGGAAACTGTCCATGCGGTCGGAGCTAAGTTCTGCAAGAGCCGCCGCAGAAGAACACAAAAACTGAAGAGTTTTTGTGTTCTTCGGGAGATTCGGGAGAGATCGGAGGATCACACTCTTAATCTCATGGCTGTTAGACGGGAGATGAAGCTACATTCTTCAACAGATTTGGCAGCATACAGGCAACTGAACAGACAGATCTCAAAATGCATGCGGAGGGACTTACGCAACTTCAATACAGCTCGTATTGAAGAAGCGATCGCCTTAAAAACGGTAAGGCCCCAGGCGAGGATGGAATTACAGCGGAACTTCTGAAAGCGGGTGGAAGACCGGTACTTGAAGTCCTTCAGAAGCTCTTTAATTCCGTCCTCCAGGGTGGCATTACACCGGAGGCGTGGAGCAGAAGTGAGATGGTCTTGTTCTTCAAGAAAGGCGACAACGCTCTCTTGAAGAACTACAGACCGATTTCCCTTCTGAGCCGCGTCTACGTGCTGTTTTCGAGAGTAATTACGAATCGTCTCGCGCGCAGACTTGACGACTTCCAGCCTCCCGAACAAGCCGGTTTCCGAAAAGGCTTTAGCACCATAGACCACATACATACCCTTCGGCAAATTGTACAAAAGTCAGAGGAGTAGAATTTGCCACTATGTGTGGCGTATGTGGACTATGAGAAAGCCTTTGATTCCGTCGAAATTTGGGCGGTGCAGCAATCCCTTCAGCGGTGCCAAGTGGACTGTCGGTATATCGAAGTGGTGAAGTGGTTGTATAGTAGGGCTACGATGGCTATCCGAGTACAGAACCAGAGTACGAAACCTATCCAATTGCAGAGAGGTGTAAGACAGGGTGACGTCATATCCCCGAAACTCTTCACCGCTGCATTGGAAGACGTTTTTAAGCTTCTGGACTAGAAAGGATACGGTATCAACATCAATGGCGAGTACATCACTCATCTTCGATTTGCCGACGATATAGTCCTTATGGCAGAATCGCTGGAGGACTTAAGCACTATGCTCAATGACCTCAATAGTGCTTCCCAACAGATAGGTCTTAAGATGAACATGGACAAAACTAAGATCATGTTTAATGTCCATGTCACACCTATGCTGGTAGTTGTTGGGAGCACTAAGCTCGAAGTTCTTGACGAGTATGTTTACCTGGGACAAATAGTCCGACTAGGTAAGTCCAACTTCGACCGAGAGGTCAATCGACGGATTCAACTCGGCTGGGCAGCGTTCGGGAAGCTACGACACATCTTCTCGTCAGACATACCTCAAAACCTTAAAACGAAATTGTACAACCAGTGCGTGTTGCCAGTGATGACTTACGGAACTGAGACGTGGTCCTTCACTGCTGGCCGTATGAGGAAGCTCAAGGTCGCTCAGCGAGCTATGGAGAGGGCTATGCTCGGAGTTTCTCTGCGTGATAAACTCAGAAATAAGGATATCCGCAGTAGAACCAGAGTGACCGACATAGCCCAACGGATTAGTAAGTTGAAGTGGCAATGGGCCGGCCATATAGCTCGAAGAACCGACAACCGATGGGGAAGAAAGGTTCTCGAGTGGCAGCCTCGTACCGGCAGGCGAAGTGTTGGGCGTCCCCCCACTAGATGGAGTGACGACCTGGTAAGATATGCAGGAAGTCGATGGATGCAGGTGGCTCAGGACCGTGTGTTGTGGCACTCCTTGGGGGAGGCCTATGTTCAGCAGTGGACTTGTGAAGGGCTGTAATGATGATGATGATGATTATTTATATAAAAGCTTTTAGAAAAATTTACTTCGCAAATATCCGCGTTATAAAATAAAATGATGTGTCTTACCTAATATGAAGAGCACCTCCCGCCCTCCCTCAATTGCGTGCACTATCCCCGTCACCACTAATCCCAGCACCGCTACTCCCAACACCACTACACTAGGCAAGACACACCACTGACGATAATACGACACGTGTTTCGCCTCTACACGAGGCATCCTCAGGTGATATAGACTCTACGGTGCCTAACCGCTAAGTGAGCGGCGAGCCAAAACAAGTGCCTTTTATACAGACCGATGATGCAACCGCTCTCTACCTAAGGAGCGAGCGACTGCGTCTTGCGATAAAACATGCGACCAATCACCGCTGGACTTACGCTGCCGTTTGTAAAATTAAAAACAAACCGCCGCGCAACGCCCACCCTCCAACCACGCAACCACTCGCCGATCACCGTGAGGGTGACAAACGACCATATTGCGAGGCTATCTATTATTAGAGAGCAGGCTTGAAGATATTTAAGAGAGGTGAGTTAGTAATATTTGTTTGTTCATTCAGCAATACAACGGTATTATTATTACTTTTTAATATCTCTAACTGTTCCAGCACACACAGCCGTAGCCCTTTATTACACGTATGTAAGACTTTAAAGGAGTGGTCGTTGGCTAGGTTGTGTCCAGTGTCCAAAAGATGTTTGGCAAAATGGGATTTATCGGGATTACAATTCCTGTATGCGGCTAAATGCTCTTTATGACGTGTCTCGAAATTGCGACCAGTCTGACCCACGTAAACGGCGTGGCATTCGTCACAAACAAGTTTGTAAACACCTGACTTTTGACGAATATCCAACTTATCTTTATTATTACAAATGTTTCTAAGAGGATTGTTTGTTTTGAACGCTACATGAACGCCATTTTGTCGAAGAGTATTAGCTACTTTTTCAGATATGTGGCCTAAGTAGGTCAAACTGCTCACATATCGATGAACACTTTGAGGTTGAACCGCGTACAGAGAGTTGCGAACAACATGCTTTTGTTTCTTTTTAATTAAATTGTTAATGAGATTTTTTGAAAAACCGTTAGAGACCACTATTTGATAAATTATATTAAGTTCTTTTAAATAATTTTCTTTACTTAATGGGACAGTGAGCAAACGGTTAATGTAACAATAAAAAGCGGCTACTTTATGTTGCCACGGATGACATGATGACGCGGGGATGACCGTGTCGGTGTGAGTTGGCTTTCGATAAATTTGGAAAACATGTGACGATTCTTTTCTTGTTATTGTTAAGTCGAGAAAATTAAGGGAACATCATCATCATCATCATTACAGCCCTTCACAAGTCCACTGCTGAACATAGGCCTCCCCCAAAGAATGCCACAAAGCACAGTCCTGAGCCACCTGCATCCATCGACTTCCTGCATGTCTTACCAGGTCGTCACTCCATCTCGTGGGGGGACGCCCTACACTTCGCCTACCGGTACGAGGCTGCCACTCGAGAACCTTTCTTCCCCATCGGTTGTCGGTTCTTCGAGCTATATGGCCGGCCCACTGCCACTTCAGCTTACTAATCCGTTGGGCTATGTCGGTTACTCTGGTTCTACTGCGGATATCCTTATTCCTAAGTTTATCACGCAGAGAAACTCCGAGCATAGCCCTCTCCATAGCTCGCTGAGCGACCTTGAGCTTCCTCATACGGCCAGCAGTGCAGGACCACGTCTCAGTTCCGTAAGTCATCACTGGCAACACGCACTGGTTGTACAATTTCGTTTTCAGGTTTTGAGGTATGTCTGACGAGAAGATGTGTCGTAGCTTCCCGAACGCTGCCCAGCCGAGTTGAATCCGTCGATTGACCTCTCGGTCGAAGTTGGACTTACCTATTCGGACTATTTGTCCCAGGTAAACATACTCGTCAACAACTTCGAGCTTAGTGCTCCCAACAACTACCGGCATAGGTGTGACATGGACATTGAACATGATCTTTGTTTTGTCCATGTTCATCTTAAGACCTATCCGTTGGGAAACACTATCGAGGTCATTGAGCATAGTGCTTAGGTCCTCCAGCGATTCTGCCATAAGGACTATATCGTCGGCAAATCGAAGGTGAGTGATGTACTCGCCATTGATGTTGATACCGTATCCTTTCCAGTCCAGAGGCTTGAAAACGTCTTCCAATGCAGCGGTGAAGAGTTTCGGGTTTGTATTGGAACAATCTTGTTCCAATTCAAGTTTAAATTTAATTTTGTCATGGACTCTATTTATTTTATTGAGGAAAACATCCAGTTGTCTCCTTGTGCCAGTCCAGCAAATAATTATGTCGTCTACATATCGATAATAATATAAGATATTTTGATTGACAACTATATGTTGTTTTTCGAAATTATCCATGAAAATGTCCGCCATAAGGGGACTTAGAGGGGTCCCCATAGCTAACCCTTCTTTTTGTAGATAGAAACGGTTATTAAACCGGAAATAGTTTTGTTTCATACAGAGAGAGGTTAAGTTAAGAAGATCATTTGTTTCCCCGGGATGTAGACGTTTTTCAAAGAGATATGCGATTATACGCAAACAGTCAGGGGATGGGACATTTGTGAAAAGACTATCAACGTCTAAAGATAACAATATGGATTTAGGAGGAATACGAATATCTTTAATTTTGGAAATGAGATCTAAGCCATTTTTTAGGCTGTAAGTGGGGTTGAATCCAGATTTCTCTCGAAGGAGGAAGTTTAATTTTTAAGCAAGGAAATAAGCTGGTGCACCAATATATGAGACAACTGGACGAATAGGAACATGTTCTTTATGTATTTTTGGTAACCCATATAAAATGGGTGCTTGAGGATTCATTGGAACAAGATTACTCCGAGACAAGTTGTGATCGGGAAAAACATATGATGACTGTTGTATACATAACTTAATATCTGAAGTGAACTTTTTGGTTTGGTCAGACTCCAATAGCTCAAAGTCATCACCTTGGATAACATCGTTAACTTTCTGGCTGTACCCACTACTGTCCATAATAACAACAGTATTACCTTTATCGGCTTTAGAAACAATAAGGTCGTTTTCCCTTATTCTCTGCTTTAGGGACTTAAAAACAGGGAACTCAGGATTGAAATGGGAAGACGCGGGCACAGCCCGAATTTTATTAGCTACCAAACTTTTAACGATGTTATCTTTCTTCCCGATTACAACAGCCACCTCCGCGTTAACAGCCATAGTCTCTAACGATTTTTGGGAGACCGAAGGTGTTAAATTATACTTTAGGCCTTTATGTAAAAGGGACAACTCATCTGTTGGAAACTGGATATCGGAAAGATTTTTAACTCGGGGATAAAATTGGTGATATTCTGTATGTATGTCGTTATTGCGATTACGGCATGAAGAGGATACAAGTCGTTGTAATTTACGTGACTGAATTTGATATTCCTCATAAACAGCCATTGAAGCAAGTTCTCTGGCTTTCCCATCCAAAATATCAAATTCAATATTATGTAATTTATATGAAAGTTCAGAGTATAATACTTTAAGGTGGATTTTTAAATTATCTCTATTGGAAAACCAACGACGACACTCCTCATTAAGCCAGATGTTCTGAGCTTTAGAAATAGCAATATTGGCCGCTCGACTATTTGTGCCGGAACGTATTTGAATATAATTGGGAATAACATGAAATTGTTTTCACTGCTGATTGAACCAAACATTTTGGGCAGCAATACGATGGAGTTTTGTTAATTTGACATAGAGTCTTGCCTGGTCGGCCGTGCTAGCCTTTTTAATATAATTAATAGAATCAGGCGTTACTTTGCGGAAATCCATTATATAAAAGCTTTTAGAAAAATTTACTTCGCAAATATCCGCGTTATAAAATAAAATGATGTGTCTTACCTAGTATGAGATTTATGGAGAGTAGTGGGTACAGCCAGAAAGTTAACGATGTTATTCAAGGTGATGACTTTGAGCTATTGGAGTCTGACCAAACCAAAAAGTTTACTTCGGATATTAAGTTATGTATACAACAGTCATCATATGTTTTTACCGATCACAACTTGTCTCGGAGCAATCTTGTTCCAATGAATTCTCAAGCACCCATTTTATATGGGTTACCAAAAATACATAAAGAACATGTTCCTATTCGTCCAGTTGTCTCATATATTGGTGCACCAGCTTATTTCCTTGCTAAAAAATTAAACTTCCTCCTTCGAGAGAAATCTGGATTCAACCCCACTTACAGCCTAAAAAATGGGTTAGATCTCATTTCCAAAATTAAAGATATTCGTATTCCTCCTAAATCCATATTGTTATCTTTAGACGTTGATAGTCTTTTCACAAATGTCTCATCCCCTGACTGTTTGCGTATAATCGCATATCTCTTTGAAAAACGTCGTCTACATCCCGGGGAAACAAATGATCTTCTTAACTTAACCTCTCTCTGTATGAAACAAAACTATTTCCGGTTTAATAACCGTTTCTATCTACAAAAAGAAGGGTTAGCTATGAGGTCCCCTCTAAGTCCCCTTATGGCGGACATTTTCATGGATAATTTCGAGAAACAATATATAGTTGTCAATCAAAATATCTTATATTACTATCGATATGTAGACGACAAAATTATTTGCTGGACTGGCACAAGGAGACAACTGGATGTATTCCTCAATAAAATAAATAGAGTCCATGACAAAATTAAATTTAAACTTGAATTGGAACAAGATTGTTCCCTTAATTTTCTCGACTTAACAATAACAAGAAAAGAATCGTCACATGTTTTCCAAATTTATCGAAAGCCAACTCACACCGACACAGTCATCCCCGCGTCATCATGTCATCCGTGGCAACATAAAGTAGCCGCTTTTTATTGTTACATTAACCGTTTGCTCACTGTCCCATTAAGTAAAGAAAATTATTTTAAAAGAACTTAATATAATTTATCAAATAGCGGTCTCTAACGGTTTTTCAAAAAATCTCATTAACAATTTAATTAAAAAGAAACAAAAGCATGTTGTTCGCAACTCTCTGTACGCGGTTCAACCTCAAAGTGTTCATCGATATGTGAGCAGTTTGACCTACTTAGGCCCCATATCTGAAAAAGTAGCTAATACTCTTCGACAAAACGGCGTTCATGTAGCGTTCAAAACAAGCAATCCTCTTAGAAACATTTGTAATAATAAAGATAAGTTGGATATTCGTCAAAAGTCAGGTGTTTACAAACTTGTTTGTGACGAATGCCACGCCCTTTACGTGGGTCAGACTGGTCGCAATTTCGAGACACGTCATAAAGAGCATTTAGCCGCGTACAGGAATTGTAATCCCGATAAATCCCATTTTGCCAAACATCTTTTGGACACTGGACACAACCTAGCGAACGACCACTCCTTTAAAGTCTTACATACGTGTAATAAAGGGCTACGGTGATTGGTCGCATGTTTTATCGCATGACGCAGTCGCTCGCTCCTTAGGTAGAGAGCGGTTGCATCATCGGTCTGTATAAAAGGCACTTGTTTAGGCTCGCCGCTCACTTAGCGGTTAGCCACCGTAGAGTCTATATCACCTGAGGATGCCTCGTGTAGAGGCGAAACACGTGTCGTATTATCGTCAGTGGTGTGTCTTGCCTAGTGTAGTGGTGTTGGGAGTAGCGGTGCTGGGATTAGTGGTGACGGGGATAGTGCACGCAATTGAGGGAGGGCGGGAGGTGCTCTTCATACTAGGTAAGACACATCATTTTATTTTATAACGCGGATATTTGCGAAGTAAATTTTTCTAAAAGCTTTTATATAATGGATTTTCGCAAAGTAACGCCTGATTCTATTAATTAGATTATTTATATATTTGAACTTAAGTTTTAAAGTTTTAAATTTGGCTATTCTTGAAAAATAGTGCTTATAAATTTACAGGTAATCTCAAAAATAAGTATTAAAATAAAAGAGAAATAATAATTTGATACGAAAAAACAAACAAATAAAAATTATTACGGAAATGATACTGTACGGAACTGAATGCTTGTGCGTGCGTTTGGGTGCTTGTGTGAGTGTGTGTGTGCGTGCGTGCGTGCGTGCGTGTGTACGCGTGTGCGCGTGCACTTGCGTGTGCGCGTGTGTGTGTGTGAAATTAGTAATAACTATAATAGTAGCAGCATAATACCTATGGGTGGTGGTAATGGTGGCGGTTATGTGATCGTAGAGGTGGTGGTGATGTAATGATAGTTGTGGTGATGGCGTAATTGTTATAGTAGAAATGGTTGTGAAAGTGATGGTATGGTAGTGGTGGTGGTGATGGTGGCTGTGGTACTCACGGTGCCACCGAGCGAAAGGCCGTCCGCGCGCGGTCCAACTCCCCGCTGGGCGAAGCCGCGCAGCGAGGCGGGCCCGCCCAGGAAGAAGCGGTCGGCCAGCTCCGAGCCGAACACGTCGTGCAGCACGCCCGCCGCGCACGTGCCCTGCAACACCTGCCACACACGCCACCAGGACGCCGCTTAGCCATACGTGCTACAGCCATGCTGCAGCTACATCATAGTTGTAGCCACGAAAGGGACGGCTCGACACAGAATACCAGCGTAAAATAGCGGCTCAATGCTGCTGTGTTTCGTATGGTGAGTGTAGAGAACCGGAGACCCTTCTACTGGAAACGAGGCATTCCATTTTCACATACAGAAAACCTTTAGACATACCTTAATTAAACTAAAAGATTTTTTTTAATTTTTGGGAGTCAAACGTCCAGCAGTCCAACCAGTCCTTGAAATCATCCGTAAGTATTCGTTTTAGCATCAACACATGATTACATAATCTGTTCCATTGGTACATTCGTAACATTTAGTAACATTTAGCGATTCTTTTTTTCTTTTTCTTTTTTTTAAGATTACCTCCACAGGCAGACAGTTTATATACATACAACTTCACAAGGACAAACATCCAGACCCAGAACATATGCTGTAATTATATTATACTTGTAGTACGAATGGGTCGGCTCAACCGAGGTAGGACCACGCTCTCACAGAATACCAGCGTGAAAAAGCAGCTTAATGTTGCTATGTATCGTATGGTGAGTGTAGAAAACTGGAGACCCGTTTTACTAGAACGAGCCATTCCATTATAGTTCTCAAAATTGGCAAAGCACCTGCATTTTGATTCTTAACCGATAGCAGTACATGTCTATGGTTCTCAGCATCCACTTCCATCAGGTGGACTGTGTGCTCGTTTGTCACCCTTGTTCTATAAAAAAGTGGCACATCTGACAGTGCCATCTAGCGGTACGCAAGCGATACTCACAACATTCGAGGCCTGGGGTAAAGTTGCATTGGCTTGAGCTTGTAGCTCGGTGCGTACGTGTGCAACACCTCCACCCAGCCCAGCCACCGCACTGCTGAACTGCAGCCAGGAACCTCGGCTGGGGAACACGGGCTCATCACGGTGGTCGATCGTCACTATGTGCCGCAGCACAGACTTCATCTGCGGACCTGCATACGATCGCACACGTCAAACTTACGAAAAACCTTTCCTTTTGACCGAAAACGCTAACTTTTTAAATGTGCTAGAGCCATACTGTAGCTATATAATGGTTGGAGCATGAATAGGTAAGCTCGGGAAGGATAAAATAAGATAATTTATTTGTTAGAATATGGTACATTAAATTTGTTACAAAATAACTCGGATCCTAAATATTCTGCCGTTCCCAACGTACAAATAATTTCAGACAGATTATATTAGAATACAATAGAATATCAAGACATTAATTATTATAGAATATAAATATACTTGCAGCTATACTTAAGAAAACTAAATAGCATCTACATATATAAAAGCAAAAATGTCAATCAATTAATTCATAATATTTTTTAGTTATAACATGTCAATAAATTATGTCGAAATTAATTTCAATAATTACAATTCAAGTCAAATTTATCATTTAAGAAGTAATTTATAGAGTAATAACATTTATTTAAAAGAAATTGAAATAATTTACTTTTTATTACTAAGATTCCTATATTCATATTTTTGAAACAAACAGGCAATTTGATGTAAACATGTATTGCCATACAATATACATTTTTTTGAGTATAGTTGTATTCTTTGCTTTAGTACACACAATTTATGTATATTTCTACTAGTCCTAATTACGTCGTTTCTGTTTTTCAAATAAATTACTATTTTTGTGAACAAAGACACAGATTTCGTAAATATATAATGTTGGAAGCGGCAATGTTTTATGTTAGCGAAAAAGGTAATACAACTATCTAATTGGTGTGCTCTGCATAAAGACCTTACACATTTTTTCTGCCTGGACACCGCCCTCACAGAATACCAGCGTAAAATAACAGCTTAATGCTGTTGTGTTTCGTATGGTAAGTGTTTAGAATCGGTTCCATCTTACTTCTCAGGAGTGACAACGCATCAGCATTTTGATTTTTAATCGCGGATAGATTCTAGGTAGAAACCACCTGATGGTTCAGGTGAACTGTGGGAGTCCACTGCTGAGAATGGGCCTCCCCATAAATTGCTTCATTGGGGGTTATTTGCTTATTAATCCCATAACGTCACTACTACATATTTACATATAATTTATTTAGAAATTGATCATTTTGACAACTCATAAAATTTTGTAGTATTGTAGATAGATGTAGATGTATATGGGCCGCAGCAACCACTTACCATCAGGTGGACTGTGTGCTCGTTTGTTACCCTTATCCTATAAAAAAAGACAATAAAAAAGCATTAAAAATGATAAACCGTTGTTTTCAACAATCTAACATTGATTTTGCTTAATGTGACTAAGAAAACGGTATCATTATTTATGGCGTACTTTTTTAGCGTAATTCGAAATTCATTTTACAACTGTGTGGCATGTTTACCGTGCCAGCTGCCCGCCCACAAAAATCTAAACTAAGAAGTTGTGTTCCACCTGTATTGTTAACTTACCGCTACTCTCCCGCACTCGGAAGCTGGTTGTTTTGCTGAGAACGGACGTCTCCCTCACCAAGCCTTCCCATTGCAGGTTGTGTTTCGTCTGCAAGGTTAATTTTATTTTAAGGACTAACTTAAAATGGTCTCCGGTTCTTTCTGAAAAGTTAAGTATATGTTTTAAAAGGTAAAATTGCAACTATTAGGAGAAAAATAGTCTACTTGTGAGTTTCTTGCCGCTTCATCTCACTAGATCTCCCCGCAGTAGGGACTTGTTGAATCAATGGCGTAGCAATTGAATTTCAAAGTGCTTTGTGAAAGCCAATCCTAATAATATTATAAACGTGAAAGTTTGTGAGGATGTGTGAATGTAGGGATGTTTGTTACTTTTGCACGCAAAAACGACTGAATGTATTTTAATGAAACTATAATAATATAACTCGTACATCAGTACAACACATAGGCAATAATTTTTTTATTGTGTAAATTGGTCAAAATATAACGATAGGTGTCAAGTGAGTAGGAAAAAATCTGTCATCTGCGAGCTATTTTGGCGTGCGGCTACTGTACGGTGTAAAATGTAAGAGTTCCACAATATAATGTATGGTGGAATTGTTTTTCTTAGATAGTTCTATAAAAAAGTCAGCGACAGCATTTATCTATCTTTTATGTGCAAACCATTATTACCAAAGTAGTGAACCATAAATACTACAAAATTTGATACTTTATTTTCAATGCACATTTTGCAGTAACAAATGGATTTTATCAAAAAATAAATACTTAATCGCTTCTGATATTCAAAGTAGATAAATTTTGTCTTTTACACTACGTAAAATGGTCAAATATTTTAAAAGTAATGACGATATAAAATTGTGCGGTCCGGAGCGCGCAGGGCGGTCCGGTGTACTAGGGGCGAGGTGGGGGAAAACATCACTCATCGCCGTGTGAGCAAACGTACCTCTACACGCTTAAACCGCTGAACCGATTTAGATGAAATTTGGTATCGAGATAGTTTAAGTCCCTGGGACGGAAATAGGATAGCTTTGATCACGAAAATCATGCCTAAAGAGGGTGATAGAATTTACTATGTAAGTGTGATTATTAATGGATCAACTATGGTTTAAAGTATAATATCCAGAGGACGAAGTCGCTGGCAAAAGCTAGTTTCAAATAAAAATATTTGACTTTAATTTTGACATTATAAACAAATACTAATATAATACCCATTATGTACTGTTGGTCTAATGGTCGACCTGCGACTGCAGTTGTCGTAGGTTCGAATCCGAATTTCGAACCAAAAACCAGTAATTGGGTTTATCGATCAAGAAATTCTTAGTCAACAGCCTAGAGTCAAGAAGTTGGTGGGTGGTGTTTCATCCATGCGCCTTGGAAAGCTTGTCGTGTCTGATTACCGTTCCATCGGACGATGAGAGTGCACATGTGCTTGCGCATACACTGGTGCACTATAATCCTGTCCTGCGCAGATGGCTAGTCCCCAATAAGACTAGCTGCTGTGAGCGAAATTCCGTCTGGAGGACATTATTATTCTATCAGACCCCAATCAAAAGCCGCGGTTGACATCCCGCTTTCCAAATGTGGCAACTATGGCAAATATCTCTTCTATGAGGCAATCTATGGGACAGGCCTATGTCCAGCAGTGAGCTTTATTAGGCTGTAACGGTAAATAAAAGATAAGTAGTTTTTTTTTTATAAATGGCTTTACGGCTCTAGGTTCTAGCCCTTTTGAGCCTGAAGTTACAATGTATAATTATCCTTCATAGTACACTGCTTCACAATATGTTGATGCGTCATATTGTGCAGCTCTTGGGAGATTTTGACGGCAACTTAAGCCAGCAGACAGCTGACAGTTGGCGATGGTATCTCAAGGCGCCTAAGCAGACAGATACCTCCTGAGAATCACATCTTCAGAGCTCTTGTTGCACCGTTTCCACTAATAGTTCACACGCGCAGACATTTAATACACAAAATCGCACCACATTTACATATCAAAATCCACTCAAACTATTATTTAAGCAATAATACAGGAGCAGCAATCCGCTGCCGGTCAAGTTCCCGCCAAAAACCGAGATAAGTTAGTAATAATAACATTTAACAATTTTTTATGACTACCAGGGTATCATAATCACATAAGCGACAATGTAATTTATTAAAAAAAAATCTAAATAAACACTGGTTACCGCGGGGGATGTGTTGAAAGCCAAGTCGAGTAGCACACCTCTGTCCAACAGCCGGTAACCAGACCATGGGTACTCGTGATTCTGCTGGTACACCGATGCGGACAGCCTGCAGGGAAAATGGAATATTATCATGTTAACTGTCCTATCCATACACGGCGTTTCTCTGCGTGATAAACTTAGAAATGAGTATATCCGCAGTAGAACCAGAGTAACCGACATAGCCCAACGGATTAGTAAGCTGAAGTGACAGTGGGCCAGCCATATAGCTCGAAGAACCGACAACCGATGGGGAAGAAAGGTTCTTGAGTGGCAGCCTCGTAGGGCGACCCCCCACGACATGGAGTGACGACCTGGTAAGACATGCAGGAAGTCGATGGATGCAGGTGGCTCAGGACCGTGCTTTGTGGCATTCCTTGGGGGAGGCCTATGTTCAGCAGTGGACTTATGAAAGGCTGTAATGATGATGATGAACTGTCCTCTCCATACACACATCAGATTAAATGCGTTTTAAAACCACAGTTGGGCATAGGTCTTTCCAATATGAATTTATTTTTAAATTGTATTGACAATCACACTTACAGTACATAATGGTAAGTGGCTTATTTTGATATAGTAAATGGATGCTGTAGGCCATAGACATGAACATCTATCCTCGACTAAGAATCAAAATGACGCTACGTTGTCATCCTGGAGGACCAAGTTGGAATGCCTCGTTACCAGTAAAAAGGGTTACTGGTTTTCTCACTCACCATACAAAACACAGTAGTATTAAGCTACTATTTCACGCTGGTATACTGACATTATGTGCTACGATGGCTCTACCACAATTGAAATATAGGTTATAATTAACATATTAAATATAATATTACTGTTATGATTGTTAAATATATTTGTAATTATGCGACTTAATAACCGTGTAGCGGCGGTGTAAGAATATCCACTACCCTATATTATCCTGTGGGTCTCGTAAGAGGTGATAGAAGGAAACAAATCAGGAGATGGGCAGCAGCGTCTTCCTAATAACGACTAAAAATAGAAAAATAAGTAATAATGAACATATAAAATATTATATTGCTGTTATGATTGTTAAATATATTTGTAATTATTACACTTAATAACCGTGTAGTGACGGTGTAAGAATATCTACTACCCCATATTATCCTGTGGGTCTCGTAAGAAGTGATAGAAGGAAACAAATCAGGAGATGGGCAGCAGCGTCTTCCTAATAACGACTAAAAATAGAAAACTGTGGTTGCCAACCCGCTTGCCAAGCGTGGCAACTATGACAAACAACTGCAATGTTCAGCAGTGGCTTTATATTTACTTGTAGTTAATTAACCAAATGGTTCGACAATAATATTTAGCCATAGATAATAAAATGAGTCTTCCTTGTCGCATCATAGACATGCGCTTTTAGGTGAGAGTGCGTTTATATATGCACGCCACGTTCTCAATGTCTAACAAGTGTGTTATGTATTTCATGTGGAAATGCGTTGTCTAACTCACACAGGTGTTAGCGCGCTACGTAGGAAGGGTTTTGCAGCGGTGACGCTGAAGTTGGACGTGCTGCGATTGCCCACGCTGTATTCCGCCTGCAGGCGTTCACCACGCCCGGCCACGTTTGGCATCTTAACGCCTATCCGTGGAAGTTAAAACAACAGAATAAAAACCAAAATAATTATCAAAACCAATTAAATTAAACTAATTTTAAAATTACGGATTTTATCGCATTTAATTTAACTTTTTAATTCCAGACGTTTACTGGGGGGGGGGGGGGGGGGGGACTGAGGTGTTTGACATCTCGATGTCTTACCAGTTACCTTCAGGTTTTAAATATTAATTTTTGGTCCGATCTACGCAGAATGAGCTTACAGTACAGTAAATCTTGCAGTGGTATGCTTGGCTTTGGATTTAATTTTATTAATTATGGAGTGCCCAAGCAGATGGCAGCACCCATCCATCTTCTCTATTGAAATTAGGATGTTTTTTAATTTCAAAAGCCTCGCGCCTCCTTGGTAGGAATCGGTGTTCTTTAGCGAGGATTTGTGGTCTATCAAATCTAATGTAATGGTGGGGGCGATCTTGAACATGTTCACATACTGCAGAATTAACGGAACGCGCGTGAAAGAACATATAGCTGACTTGAAGCACCGACGTTCATTATAACAAAACCAATTTTACGGATTTTATCGGAATAAAAATTTATATTCATACACTGAAAGTAGCCCGATCAAACTATGACTTTTGACGTGAAACACCTCAGTAACCCCCCGCCCCTCCTCCCCAAGTCGCCCCCACGACCATGGGTCTTAGTTTTATTCAAGGTCAAGTATAAGAAATCATTATAATAATAATATTAGTTGTTTCTATTGTTATGTTAATGGTGACAAACGAGCACACATTCCACCTGATAGTAAGTAGATGCTGTGGCCCACAAACAGATCTATCCCCGATTTAGACTGAAAATATACATAGATATGACTAAATTAAAATGCGCTGTTACCAATGAAGTTGGTCTCTGGTTCTCTACACTCACCATACGAAACACAGTAACATTAAGCTGATATTTTGTGAGAGCATGGTCCTACCCTGGTAGAGCCGACCCTAAATAATGAATAATATAATCCGAAATATATGTAATCATAATATAGCTTCAGTATGGCTCTACCACGTAATTTATTTCAGAAAAGCACGTACGCACTCACGCACAAATAAGTGGCCCCAGACGGCAGCAACCCATGTGACACTCTTCACTAGAGTGTTATTCCCAAATTTAGTACAATAGAAAGAAAGAAACTTTTTTTGACACAAGCTATTAACATACACAAAAATATACTAATTAATAACAAAAATACGATAGCTTAATAACCACAACGCTGACTTTCAGATATGATCAATCTACTCACCGATCACCAAGTTACCCTCATTTTCGCTAACGGTGGTGTTTATGCCGCCGACGATCCGCGACAGCTCTTTCACTTGGAATGTCACCTGGAAGTTGGAAAATGAATATTCTATAAATATGACGGCTCCGTGGCGCAGTGGCTTAGCAATGAGTAGTTGCGCTGGAGGCCGCGGGTTCGAATCTAGCACGGAACAAGTATTTGTATGGCCTACAAATAATTGTTCCGGGTCTGGATGTTAGTCCTCATGCAATCTATGTTTGTAAACTGCCTCCACGATACAGGAGAAAATCCTATTGTGGACCCCCACATTTTATTTAAATAAAAATAAAGATAAAAAAATATATCGGGTTATAAATGTCTCGCGGGGTTTCTTGCTGGTTCTTCCCAGGACAGAGGTATTTTCCGAACCAGTAGTAAATTAAACATAAGAGCTATTTTCAATAAGTATTATTTATAATCTATATGAAATAAAAACTAATTCTATTTCTATGTCTACTTATTATTCTTTATGCCATGCATGGATATTATTGATGCCCACCTCGAGACCTTCTGGCGTGGCCCCAGGTCCCGATGATACGTCGATGTAAACACCTATATCCCGGAAGCATCCTGTCGCATCTAACGCGCGTCTCACCTGCATAAAATATATGTGATGCATTTAATTTCCATTAAAATTGTTAACACGTTAAGATTTCAAAAACTATACCTTGAAAATATTTATAATACATATACTTTTTTATATCAATTAATATGTTGTATAGTCTCATTGCAGCTGCGTTATGACTGGCACAACATAAATGGTTTGTCTGGGCTGGGGAAAGACCAAATGCAGTGTTCTCCTGCCTAACAGCAGTGTGGCAAAGTGCTTGCACTGCTTTTTGCAGCAGAAATAGGTAATAAGATTGTACCCTACCCAAAAGAACTCACAGGCAGAAAAAAGGCCATGCAGGCTTTTGTAGCTTTAGTTTAGTTTAGTTTACGACGGGCTGTTTTCCGCACCTCCACGTCTAAGCGCTTATTTTGCGTGTAGGCATGAATAATGTAATTATTCGAGCCATGATATCTCCCCGAAGAAGTTCAACAGTCCTTTAATGTTGCAAGCAACTCCTGGGAGTGATCCCGGCATGCCGAGATGTTTAGCTCTGTATGCAGCTACCTCCGGACAAGTTACCAACACGTGGCCCGCCGTTTCTTCTTCCCCCATACATGCCCTGCACAAGGGACTATTTGTAACACCTATGATAAACAAATATTTGTTAAAGGAGCCATGTCATGTGATAACACTTGTTACTACTCTGATCTGTGGCTTGTTTAATCTCATTAGAACCTTGTTAAGCGACTGTTTATTTCAGACAGGGCCTCTCTAGCTTGTCTACAGTCTACTAGATTTTTCCAAAGGTGAGCATGTTGATTAGTGAAGTTTCTACGTACCAGTGAAAAAACTTTACCAAAGGCGATTGAATATGATTGGTTCCAGCTCTATGGTGGCCAGAGCCGATCCTCTTCTGGCCAGTCTACTGCACCGATGCTTCTTAATCCACTGTATCCCTTTATCTCATTTAATTGTTGATGGCATTCATATATTAGTCCTGAGTTCACCACATTGCAACTCAGAGTTTGTAGTAGCACCATACTATTGGTCAGTATTTGGATGGAGAAGTATTTTACCTTCCTAGCATCTATTGCTATGGCCGCTTGGATGGTACCCATGCATTCCGCTTAAAAGACTGTGTTGTGGGTATCCAGCGGTGTACATATGTGTATATTGAAGTCTTCAGAGAAAGTTCCACATCCTACACCTTCATGCGTTTTAGAAGCATCCATGAAAACTCTAAGCTTTTTTGAGCTTAATCCCTCTGGCTGACTGGTTTCATTTAATTGTATCTTATACTTTTTATTAAAGATAATTGTTTGGGGATCTTATCATACTTGGCTTGTAAGATAGGTATTTTTGAGTAAATTCCATCCATTATGCCTGTATGGGGACTCTACTCTCACTCCAAACATTTAGGATCTTGAGTCTAGTTTCTGCTAAAGACTGTAGATGAAGCAGGGTTAGCTCCAGCATAGCCTCTAATGCTGCTGTTGGTGTAGTCCTTATGCAGCCTGTAGCAGCCATACATGTGAATCTCTGGTAACACTGAAGCTTCTATATAGTGGTGGCTTCATTTCTTTTGGTTCATCATACCAGAGCGCCATATATGTGATCATGGGCCGAATCACAGTTTTGTACAAACACAGTATAATTTTTGGCATCAGACCCCATTGTTTGCCAATCAATGAAATCAATGAAAATCAAGCTGCTTAAAAGTTAATTGATGTCTCTAATATTCACATACTTTTATTTATAGAATAAGGGTGACAAATGAGCACAAAGTCCACCTGATGGTACTTACCATCAGGTGGACTGGACTGTGCCACTGTGGCAGGACTTTGCCAATGTGTGCCACTGTGGCAACGGAAACCACTTGGTTTATGTGGCCCATAAGCATCTACATCTATCTTCATTTGCGAATTAAAATGCAGATGCATTGTCAGCCGTGAGGACTTAGATAGAATGCCTCTTTTCCAGTATAAAGGGTCTCCAGTTCTCTATACTCACCATACAAACACAGCAGCGTTAAACTGCTATTTTACACTAGTATTCTGTACTACGGTTTGATTACCATAAGAAGTCGACAATGCATTTATATATTTAATCTTTTTATAAGTTCAATCTGTCAATTTTGACATAAGGGACACTCACCTTATGTGCACGGAGTATAACATCTTCAAAGTCAGTTGCGTGAAACAGATCATCAACAGCGCAACGTATGATGTCATCTTTGGTCCGATTCAGTCCATCCACATGAACTCGATCTACACGAGCCTGTGCATCAGAAAAACTAACAAAAATTAATAGAATCCGTTTTCATGCTAATAGAGTTGTCAGGTGAAATGTACTATATTATCCTTCCATTTTATACAGCCTTTAAAGTGCACAGATAGGATTTCACTAAAATTGCCAGACTTGGCAGGTGGACTGGCAGTTTTTTATTGATTTGAGTCCAGATGCTGTTGCTCTTCTCTAGTTGAAACAAGAGATACACAGACAATTTTCCTCTATCACCTGTTACGACACAAATAAAATAAAAATGTGGAAACTTTCCATTGACTCCAAATTAGCACAAAAATATCATTTAATGACATTATAAAAGTAAAAAATTAATGATAAAAGGGATAAATAATAATATCTATTATTGTTGATCTCTTTCAAAAATATAATATAATTAATAAATTAGTTATTATTTAAATATCTTAAGACTAACAAGATGTCAGAAGATCCCAGATCTACAACAGTTCTGAAGTCAAAATAAATAATGTTGTAATAGATCACTCATTCATTTATTTACTTATAAATTATACATAAAATATGCCTGCAATGTATATTCAAGTGTTAAATGAATTAAAAATATAGAAATTACCAAATTAATACATTTACAATTAGAACACAATTAGAAACTTACGCGAACACCATTTAGTTTGATACTGGGCTTGGATATAGGTTCCTCATCAAATTCAAGGGGCTCGTCTAACCCCAACAGCCCACCCACCTGCCCAAAGCCTTCATTATGCTGAGCCTGAAATTATTTCATATATTAGTTCCATTATATTTGTAGTAAAAAGTAAATGTTTAATCAGAAACCTTATAAGAAACACATCTAAATGTCTTATGAGAATACAAGACATTAATTTTAAAATTAAAATTATGTGAATAAAGCAACATTTCTTCACCTACTTTCAAAATTTACAGATTTAGGTTACAGAATCAATTGGTTATAAGTTATAACATTATATTACACACAAGCTTAATTTTTGTGATCAGTTTAATATTACAGTCTACTAAAAAAATATTATGCATAGGTATGAGGTAAGACATGCAGGAAGTCAATGGATTTAGATAGCCAGGAATTTTGCTCTGGGCATTCCTTGAGGGAGGCCTATGTGCAACAGTGAACTTTTGAATAGTTGTAAAAATTTATTTGTATGACAAACAGATGGAGCCTGTAGATTAAATACATGGTATACTATTACTATGTGAAAATGAACATTAAGAAGTTTCTGTTCCTATAGGGGTGGAGCAACATTAACTTATTATATTACAATTTCTTTATAATTGCACCTGACGTTGAAATTATTATATTAATACTAATTAGACTGACTTTATCAAGAGCATAAAATATTGTGAGTGTTATATCAGCTAGTTTTAAAATATATCTTTCACCTTTTGTTGATAGACAGTAGTCTAGCTGTAATCTTTCTTACTTTTCACTATAAAAAATATAAGTATATATAAACATAATTCATAAAAGTTTAAAAAAGTTCAGGCGATAAGTGGCTAACCTCTTGGTTTAAATACTATAAATAAACATTTAAACTGATAATCAATCATATTGAATACCTTAGCGTGAACCGTCCCCATTTTTAATCAACTTTTTAAACAGCGTTACCTGTGAAAAATGTATTTTAATTTAGAATTGTATAGTTTGATTTTGAATTACATAAAAAGTAAAAACACTACATTGACAGATTGATCTGACTTCTCTTGCTACATATTTATTTGTCTATGGATCTGTCAGACGACAACAAAGATTATAATATAGTATGTATAATTTTTGTATGTTCGTTGTACGAAGTACATGTATTTCCATGGTTCGAAGGTATAATATATAATTAGAATATAATATAATATAGTATAACAAAGAATATAATATATTCTTATCTATGACAGTAATCAAAGAGGATAGTAATAACCCTCCGAGCGCAAGCCCACCCACGGTGATTGGATTTTCAATTTACATAGCGCCACCGTCCCACATGCCGTGGAATGAAGTTGCAGTGTTTCATATTTCAACTTTTATCTAATATTAACTCTATGGCATAGAATAAATAATAGTAATACGTACAGAAGTTGCACTCCTTTGATGTTGACTGCTTGTCGACGTTTTAATAGCCTACATTATTATTATTAATCAAATAAATCGCGCACGCAAGCTAATTAAAACTTTATCGCTGCGCGCGAGTGTCCGTATTACTTTTCATCTTTTCTCTTTCCTACGTCACATGGACTTTCCGTGGTTACTAGGGGCTGTTAATAAAAAGAAAAAAAATCGTTTTGCAATCGTAAGTTACTTCGGTAAAGTACCTATTCTGACTATTATCAACCATATTTCCGTTACTATATAGTTTTGTGGTGCCCATTGCATGATGTTTAGCTCGGAAGAAAAATGGTAGATAGTGTAAACAACAAATAAACCAGAAATACGATTCTTAACAGAAATGTGATCGTATTCTACTAAGTTAGAAATCTTCTAAACAAAGTTTTAGTTTCAGTATTTTGTGTTACTAAAACTTAAATCTGTGTTACTAAATCTGAGCGAGATTAGAATGGCTCTCCAGCACCTTAAAAACGGCAAGGCCCCAGGCGAGGATGGAATTACAACGGAGCTTCTGAAAGCGGGTGGAAAACCGGTACTTGAAGTCCTTCAGAAGCTCTTTAATTCCGTCCTCTATGGTGGCATTACACCGGAGGCGTGGAGCAGAAGTGCGGTGGTCTTGTTCTTCAAGAACGGCGACAACGCTCTCTTGAAGAACTACAGACCGATTTCCCTTCTGAGCCGCGTCTACGTGCTGTTTTCGAGAGTCATTACGAATCGTCTCGCGCGCAGACTTGACGACTTCCAGCCTCCCGAACAAGCCGGTTTCCGAAAAGGCTTTAGCACCATAGACCATATACATACCCTTCGGCAAATTGTACAGAAGTCCGAGGAGTACAATTTGCCACTATGTCTGGCGTATGTGGACTATGAGAAAGCCTTTGATTCCGTCGAAATTTGGGCGGTGCTGCAGTCCCTTCAGCGATGCCAAGTTGACTGTCGGTATATCGAAGTGTTGAAGTGCTTGTACAGTAGGGCTACGATGGCTATCCGAGTACAGAACCAGAGTACGAAACCTATCCAATTGCAGAGAGGTGTAAGACAGGGTGACGTCATATCCCCGAAAGTCTTTGCCGCTGCATTGGAAGATGTTTTCAAGCTTCTGGACTGGAAAGGATACGGTATCAACATCAATGGCGAGTACATCACTCACCTTCGATTTGCCGACGACATAGTCCTTATGGCAGAATCTCTGGAGGACCTAAGCACTATGCTCAATGACCTCAATAGTGTTTCCCAACGGATAGGTCTTAAGATGAACATGGACAAAACAAAGATCATGTTTAATGTCCATGTCACACCTATGCCGGTAGTTGTTGGGAACACTAAGCTCGATGTTGTTGACGAGTATGTTTACCTGGGACAAATAGTCCGACTAGGTAAGTCCAACTTCGACCGAGAGGTCAATCGACGGATTCAACTCGGTTGGGCAGCGTTCGGGAAATCACGGCACATCTTCTCGTCAGGTATACCTCAAAACTTGAAAACGAGACTGTACACCCAGTGCGTGTTGCCAGTGATGACATACGGAACTGAGACGTGGTCCTTCACTGCTGGCCGGATGAGGAAGCTCAAGGTCGCTCAGCGAGCTATGGAGAGGGCTATGCTCGGAGTTTCTCTGCGTGATAAACTCAAAAATGAGGTTATCCGCAGTAGAACCAGAGTAACCGACATAGCCCAACGGATTAGTAAGCTGAAGTGGCAATGGGCCGGCCATATAGCTCGAAGAACCGACAACCGATGGGGAAGAAAGGTTCTCGAGTGGCAGCCTCGTACCGGCAGGCGAAGTGTAGGGCGTCCCCCCACTAGATGGAGTGACGACCTGGTAAGATATGCAGGAAGTCGATGGATGCAGGTGGCTCAGGACCGTGCTTTGTGGCATTCTTTGGGGGAGGCCTATGTTCAGCAGTGGACTTGTGAAGGGCTGTAATGATGATGATGATGAAAACTTAAAATATATTAATAACAAAATACAAGTATAGCTATGTATAGTGAAGTAAATTACAACTAACTTTTGTAATAAAGTACTTAAGTATTACTTCTGTAATTAAATTATCACTTAATTCTTTATTCGCTGTAAGTACCTATCTAGCAAAAAAATAAATATCATTATCCTTTGGTAACTAAAAAAACTTATAGGTATTTCTGAATCATTTTGTTTGCTCATTAAGCATCCATCCACGCAGACGTTTCGCCATTATAATTAATCAAATAGATAAGTAATTTAGATATATTATTTTTAAATTACATTAAAACATTTTTAAATATTTTATCCTACAATCTTTATATATAAAAATTACGTGTCACGTCGTTTGTCCGTGATGAACTCCTAAACTACTGAACTTACTTACATATCTTCACGCACAATCCCTGACGGGGTAGCCAGAGAGAACAGATCGCCAAGTGTCACGATCCTTACATACCTCTTTCGCTTCCTTCAGATTCATTATCTTCTTCATACATGCACGTCTAGGTATCCGAGTACTCTTGACTCTCCCCTCTTCGAGCAATTTCCTCACATGGTCTTCGAAAGTTAGTCTCGGTCTACCTCGACACCTTTTAATATTTACTTTCACGCTATATATTTTCTTCACCATTCGGTCTTCACTCATTCGCTCAACGTACCCAAACCATCGAAGCACGCCCTTATCAATTTTTGTGATAAGGTCATCTTTCAAACCTGCCATATTGCGAATCTCTTCGTTTCGCTTTCGGTCGGCCATGGTAACGCCGCATATTTTACGAAGAGATTGCATCTCCACTGCATTCAACTTACTTTTATGCTTCTTCTGGCATACCTAGGTTTCGCTGCCATATAACAAAGTCGTTACCAACACTGCGTTATGTATTGCAAGGCGTGGACTCTTCACTACGCCTTGCCTTTTGACTAACGCGGTCGGGGCACCATTGACTTTGTTCCCGGCAGCGACACGCCTGTCCACATCTAAATCACATCTTCCATCCCGGCACTCCCCAAGTATACAATTTCATTTACCCGCACACAGGCTTTACAGTCACAGTAAAATGACTGCACAGCCCTTAGCAATCTACCATCCACACCATACCCCGGCAACAGTTCCCACATTTTCTTCCTTACAACCTTATCAAATGCTTTCGCAAGATCCACAAAAGCACAGAAAATCTTCTGGTTAGCAGCCAGAAGCTTCTTCGTGATCATGCGGAGAGAAAAAATTTGATCCGTGCATCCTCTTCCAGGTCTAAATCCGCATTCTTCCATAGAAATCTTTCCGATTTCTCTTGCATCCTACGTGTCAAAACCTTCGAGTAAACTTTACTTGCTAAACTGGTCAGGCTGGTCGCCCGATAGCACCCGCTGTCAAAATGTGAACCTTTACCTTTATATAAAGGCACAATGACTGCGGATCGCCAATAATCCGGGACATCCCCCGTCCGCCAGCACAAATTGCACAGAAGATGAAAGCTGTCCCAGACGCGAGGCCCACCATACTTGACCATTTCAGCAGTAATTCTGTCTAGTCCCGCAGCCTTACCACATTTCAAACTTCGAATCGCATGTTCAATCTCTTTTATACTGATGACCTCAGTGTCATCGAGGTCCGGGTCTGGCGTACCAGTCACGGCATCACCCCCGTTCTCTATAAAATTCGCTCCATCGCTGTATGACGTCCGATTTTTTGGAGAGGACGTCATTGGCTCTTGAAAGCACTTTGTTCATTCTTAAGGCCGTCGCACCACTTCGGGTCCTTCCAACCTCTTTCCAGAAGAGTTTGGAAGAGTTTGTGCGACAACCTTTCGTCCGCTTCCATTCTACACCTTTCACGCACTTCCTCAATCAATGTTTTCGTATGAACTTTCTGCAGCTTATATCTTTCTTCTATCTTCTCTCTCATATCCTTATCATTACTAAAGGCCAAGTAGCCTAACCATGCTTTCTTCTTCTTTTTCTTTACAGCTCCTTTCACTTCATCATTCCACCATGCATCTCTTCTTTTACTACTACCTCTTTTTATCGTTCCACACACTTCTTCCGCTGCACTTGCCATTCCATCCCTAAGGTTCTGCCATGTTCTTTCCACACATTCTTTTCTGCCATCGATGGTGTCAAGCTTTTCGGCTACCCTCGCATGATATTTGTCCCTAGTATTCGCTTCCTGAAGCTTCCAGCTTCGGATGCGACAGACCGACTGTGGTTCTGTCACTGCCGTCCGGTAGCGCCAACCCGCGAACAAACCCCTAAATCTAATAATCACTAGATAGTGATCCGTCCCCAGGTCAGCACCCCTGAACACCCGCGTATCCATCACCTGTTTTCGCAGTCGGTCATCCACCAGGAACAAATCGACCATACTTCTCTCATTCTTTTTTTCTCTAGTATACATATGGATTTTCTTGTGATTAAACATAGTGTTTGTCACAAGAAGACTCTTTTCCTTGCATACAGCCAGTATAAGCTTGCCAGCATCATTAACCCTTTTATCGCCAAATTTTCCAAGCACCGACTCGTACCCTGGTCGAGTGGTACCAAACCATCCATTCAAATCACCACATACAATAATTCTTTCGTTTCCCCTAACTAAATCTAGAACTTCTCTTACATTCTCCCAAAACTCCTCCAGCTCAGCCCTGGACGACGAAGCTACCGGCGCATAAACAGCCAAAAGGAATAACTTCGTCAGTCCCAATTTAAAGCGAACCCAGAGAAGTCTTGAGTTCACAACCTTATATTCAGTCATAACATCGACCAACCGAGACGACAGCAGCACCCCCACTCCTTGGCAGGCACTCTCGCTCTCCGGGACTCCGGACCATAGAGCTAACGTCCCGCCAGGGTGCTCTTCAGTACCACTACCCTTCCGTTTGGTCTCCGACATACACACGACATCTAATTCTCTTACTTTCATTATTTCGATCAGCTCATTCGTCTTATCTCTCATGCCTTCTCTAACATTCCACGTGCCAACTCTGCACTCTGTCCTCCACCTTCCGCCGTGTCGGGCTGTGTGTGACGGGTGGCGGTCCCCATCGCCGCTTTGCGCGCTGCATTTCACACTAACGGGGACGAGCTGGTGTGCGTCGCGTTGGGGGGACGCCCTAACCCTCGTTGGCATGGGTGCACAGCTGTGTAGAATTGCAGCCCTGAAAAGGGCTGGCAGGGGTCGCGACGAGCACGCTTCTACAATGACCCCTGAACTGATTTCAATGAAATTTTGCACACTCTGTGCAGTTTCGTCCAACTTAAGAGATAGGATAGCTTTTATCCTAATAAGTGACACTCAATATTTTTTAATACGAATTTAAGAATTTTTATAGGACACAGGGTTGTCGGAGAGGGCAGAACAACGTCTGACTGGCCAGCTAAATAAATATATTAAGCACTAAACAAAAACTATTTCGATGAGTATTTCAACAAGTATTTACAAAAAACTATTTACGTACATAGCGTTAAAAAACTTTAACATTCAATCACCTAGAATGCGCTAGCCTCGACTGCGTTGTATCCCTGGGGGGCGCCTCGCGATCGTAGATAATTATTTCACGCAGATAGCGAGAGTGACAGAGGCCTGTCACCCTCGCTACCTGCGTAAATAATTATGACCACTAGAATAAGAGTTTACTAACACTTTAAGAAAATAAAGAGCTAGCTAATGGCATCTTTCTTTTCCTTTTTACCCGTGACGGAACGGAGAAGATGTATGCGTTTAGGGTGAGAGGTTGTTTATTTGTTTTTTGTGTGTGCAAACAAATGTTCCCATTTATCTCTAAAATGGTTTAACCGATTTAAATACAGTTTTCGTAAAGGCTTTGTGATTTATCGGCAATGGTTCTTAGATAGGTGTTATGGTATTAGCTCACTAGGGGGCGCTGCAATAATTATAATTGTGCAAACAAATGTTCTCATTCATCTCCAAAACGGTTTGACCGATTTAGGTATGGTTTTCTGTAAGGGGTTTGTGAGTCATAGGCGAAGGTTCATAGAAAGCTAATATGATGGTAACTTACGAGGGGGCGTTGCAATAAACATATCTATGCAAATCAATGTTCTCATTTATCTCCCAAACGCTTTGACCAATTTAGATACGGGTTTCTGTAAAGGGTTTGTAATTCACCGGCGATTGTTTATAGATAGGTATTATGGTGTTAACGTGCCAGGGGGTGCTGCAATTAACATTTTTTACTCGTTGTATCGAATTTTTCCTCGAGACGGCTTGGACGTATATTATGCATATCATATTTGGGTTCTTACAGTAATCACAATGTTAATGCCATAATAACAGATCTAAATCAAAGACAGCTGTGTGTTTGCTCTAACTCGTCCAACGCTTTTTTGAAGAGAACAAAACCCCTTCGGATATAAAAGTTGTATTCGAAAAAGGATATACGTGTTTTTATATTATATATAGAGCCTTGCTGCATTATACGTGGTAGAGCCTCGCTGCAGCAATATTAATAGTATAGCTGTAGCTCGAATGTGTCGGCTCGACTGGGGAAGGACATGCTCTCACAGAATACCAGCTTAATGCTGCTGTGTTTCGTATGGTGAGTGTAGAAAACCGGAGACCCTTTTTACTAGAAAAAAGGCATTCTATCTTAGTCCTCACGGGTGACAATGCATCTGCATTTTAATTCGCAAACGAATATAGATGTAGATGTCTATGGGCCACAGCAACCACTTACCATCAAGTGGACTGTGTGCTCGTTTGTCATCCTTATTCTATAAAAAAGAAGGATTAAATTAAATTTCTATAAAACGCCTGACGAAAAGGAAAGTCACGAAAGATAAAAATAAAAACGTTTTAAAAAGGGTTGATTGCTCGCTGTCATAATAAATAGCTTATTATGAGTTTCCTTAGACCTTCCTACCTTTATTTGTTTGTCGTAGCGATAAATACAGCAATAACATCAAATATTGGTAGGAACCACACGTATTCAAGTACCTATTTATTAAATTAATAATTCTATAGGAAATAGGTAACCAAAAGTCAGTACCTGCACTGCTATGTTTCGGTGTGAACGGTTACAGAGCCAGTACTCGTATAATTACAGGCTGTACCATATTAATTCTCAGCGATGACAACGCACCTGTAGCCTTTTCTTTTTTACGTTGGCTGCAGATGTTCATAGACTTCAGTAGTTTTACCTAGTAGAGCCATGCTGCAGCTACATTACTGGTATAGTTGTAGCACGAATGGGTCGGATCGACCGAGTAAGGGCTACGCTTTCTCAGAATACCAGCGTAAAATGTGTGAAACGAAACATTCCAACTGAGATGAGTGACAACGCATTTGCATTTTGATTCGTAATCGAGGATAGATGTAGATGTCTATGGGACACAACAACCACTTACCATCAGGTGTCATTTGTCACCCTTATCCTATAAAAAATCTACTTATTGTCAGGTGGGCTGAAGTTCGTTTATTAGTTTGTCACTACAGTTGCGTCAAAAAAGTGGTCGTGCGTGGAAGAAAATTCCTGGTAAAATGCAAGGTAAACCACCGAGATGATGTAAATGGAATTAAACGTTCTATGACAGTGTACGTGTGCGAATTTAGAAGCTTCTCGAACCAATCCGTATTATGCGACAGAAAATGCATATAATGCAGCGTTTTTGGTCAATAGATCAATCCGATCGGAACGAACTTGGTCATTGACGATTCGGGCCGTTCTCCACTGAATGCGCTCAAGTGGAAGGAAATGATACCGGTACCATCTGAGGCAGAACCTGTGCCTCGTGAAATTACGTAGCATTTTAATGAACAAACCAAGCTGTAAAGATGTAATTTTTTTTTTCTTTTTAAAATCGTTACCCCACACTAGGATTTTCTCCTGTATCGTGGAGGCAGTTTACAAACACAAATTTCACAAGGACAAACATCCAGACTCGAAATAATTATTTGTAGGCCATACAAATACTTGTTCCGTGCGGTATCGAACCCGCGCCCCCTAGCGCAGCAACTCATTGCTAAGCCACTGCGCCACGGAGCCGTCGAAAAATCATAAATTCGATTTTTCCTTCCAAGTAACTACGGAATTGTACGTCACTCGATCTATACATAGAATGAAATTGAAGTGTCAGTCTGTAATATCAAATTAAGGATGCTATTAAGTCATGAATAACGATTCTCATAATGTTTGTCTGTCATTCTATCTCTGTGTCTGTTCGGGCTAATTTTCGGAACGGCTGAACCGATTTCAATGAAACTTTGCAAAAAGATAGAGAGCAATGCAATGAGTGACTTAGGATATATCTTATCTGAAAAACTTGTATTTAAAAAAAGGTGATAAAATATATATATATTTTTTTATAGGCTAGGGTGACAAATGAGCACACATTCCACCTGATGGTAAGTGGTTTCTGTGCTCATAGACATCTACATTTATCCTCAATAAAGAATCAAAATAAAGAATATAATATATAGATATATATGGAAGAGGAGGGTCACCTGCTACAGGCATTATTTGCTTAAAAGGAGACTCCGGCCACTAATGATTGAAAACCAAATCTTTTTACTGAAATAAATTTTATTATTATTATTATTATAGGTTATCTATTAAGTTTTCTCATCTGGTTGGGCTTTTTAAATATATAATTGTAAACAGAAGATATAAATATTCATAAATATCAATAAAATAAAATAAATACACAAAAATACATAAATAAATAAAAACCCAACCAGATGGAAGCCCTCGGCAGGGGAGACCAAACGGCCGAGGGTTAGGCGGAAAGGGAAAGAAACCGGCGGTCGATGCGGGCGGTATCGAGAAGCACAGCCTTCTGCATTTGAGCTTGGAGCGGTCCGTCACGGAGTCCCAGCCACCTCAGATGACTCGAGAGGCTGGGATTAACCCATTCGCAGAAACGACTATAGGTATAATTTCGGCCGGCAGTCCACCCCACATGTTGGTCACCTCGTGAGCCAGATCCAGATATTTTGCTCGCTTATCTGTTTCGTCAAGTCTCGTGGTCTTGCAGAACTTAGCTCCGAACACGTGAACTGTTTCCACGAGCTTGTTATTCATTTCGTCCACTGCATTGCAATCTTCTAGGCACTGAAAACGGTTTTGTAACTCGAGCTGAAAGGTTTCGGGACTTTGGATCAGAGCACGAGGGGGACGGAGCGTTGACTTTTTTAGACGAGACCTCTACAACTTAACGTTTGGGTTCAATGTGCCTCTGACCATTCGGAGATCGCTACCAGTTTTCACCCTCGCGAGCACTGAGACATCACTGAACAGTTGTGGTCTGATTGTCATAATGAAGTCAATCTCATTTTTGTCGAACCGTCGGGGCTCGACCAGGTCCACTTCCTGTGGGGCCGCTTCTGGAAGAAATAGTTCATCAAGAGTCCCTCTTTCTCCATGAAGTTGGCCTGCCGCTGGTCCGAGTTCCGTTGCTCTATTCCAAATTTCTCTACCTTCAGCTCACCGTTTATTTCCATAAATGGTAAACTAAACACTCTTTACAACTTTACCTTTTTTGTGATAAGTACTTAACGGCGGGTCATCCCATTATTGGCTCTTGTAATATTAACTTCAAATAGTTAAATTACTATATTTAAGTCCAAAAAGAAATATATGTCATATATACATCCTTTATTGAGTGATATCAAAACACGATACATTGTACTTTGCTCGATCGAAAAAAATTCCGAAACAGTGTACAGCACGAAATTATATTATAATTGCATGTACTTAAAAGTTATCGTATTATAAAGTGATTTTAATGGATATTTTTTTGAAAATCAACAGTTTTGTTAACAATTAAAAATTAAAATAGTAAAACAACTCACGCGGAGACGCGCGCCTCGCGCTTAGTGTCCAGTCGAGGCTTTAACTAGCCTGAATGACCTTGACGATACGGCGATCGCAGAGATTTTAGCCGATGTCAACACCGTCTAGCAACTACGTTCTGTATTACTTATAAAAGTGCAAAGATTAATAGACTGCAGAGATGACAATTATATAAGTGACATACTGCCTGTTATGCTTGCGCATCACTGAGAATTATGTCGCGGTTACGCATCTTCAATTACATTGCACGGTGTGGTGCTGTAGCTTTGTCCGGTAGGCATCACGAGCTATCAAGTGTTCAAGTTTCAAGTACGTAAGAATTTTTATTATATATGTTAAATCGTATTTATTTGTATCGTATTAGTAGATCTGGGTCAAAGCGTTCGCTGTAAATATTTTCCCGGGTTTGATCCCCGACAGCACGAATGAAATTTGTAATTGCAATTTTCGTCAACACGCATTGGGGAAGCACGGCGGGCATTTCCTTGCCCTAAAACCCACTCAGAAATAAAAAAAGAGTCCTGTGCCCAGTAGAGGAACTTGTATAGCCTATTACTTTACTTTATAGCAATATTTATATTCGTTTCAGATATAGAAGGGTACCTTATGCTGACAAAAATATCATGTGGAGGCGACGAAAACGTAAAACATCTTTGTACCTAGATAAAACGTTCGAAAGATTGTCAGTCATGTCATACGCCACATTTTCTATAGAGCGTAGAACATTGCAGATAGGGCAAAATAAAAAATAATCCAATATATTATGGGAACTATTTATTAATAATATATACATTTATAGGTATTTATAATAAAAATAATGAACAAGCTGCAAGGTTCAACTAATAATGTTTTTGTAAACACAATCGTAAAATTCCTGTTTTAATTTTTACCAATGGTTAATTGATGAAACGTAGTCCAGATCATCATCATCATCATTACAGCCCTTCACAAGTCCACTGCTGAACATAGGCCTCCCCCAAAGAATGCCACAAAGCACGGTCCTGAGCCACCTGCATCCATCGACTTCCTGCATGTCTTACCAGGTCGTCACTCCATCTCGTGGGGGGACGCCCTACACTTCGCCTACCGGTACGAGGCTGCCACTCGAGAACCTTTCTTCCCCATCGGTTGTCGGTTCTTCGAGCTATATGGCCGGCCCACTGCCACTTCAGCTTACTAATCCGTTGGGCTATGTCGGTTACTCTGGTTCTACTGCGGATATCCTCATTCCTAAGTTTATCACGCAGAGAAACTCCGAGCATAGCCCTCTCCATAGCTCGCTGAGCGACCTTGAGCTTCCTCATACGGCCAGCAGTTAAGGACCACGTCTCAGTTCCATAAGTCATCACTGGCAACACGCACTGGTTGTATAATTTCGTTTTCAGGTTTTGAGGTATGTCTGACGAGAAAATGTGTCGTAGCTTCCCGAACGCTGCCCAGCCGAGTTGAATCCGTCGATTGACCTCTCGGTCGAAGTTGGACTTACCTAGTCGGACTATTTGTCCCAGGTAAACATAATCGTCAACAACTTCGAGCTTAGTGCTCCCAACAACTACCGGCATAGGTGTGACATGGACATTGAACATGATCTTTGTTTTGTCCATGTTCATCTTAAGACCTATCCGTTGGGAAACACTATCGAGGTCATTGAGCATAGTGCTTAGGTCCTCCAGCGATTCTGCCATAAGGACTATATCGTCGGCAAATCGAAGGTGAGTGATGTACTCGCCATTGATGTTGATACCGTATCCTTTCCAGTCCAGAAGCTTGAAAACGTCTTCCAATGCAGCGGTGAAGAGTTTCGGGGATATGACGTCACCCTGTCTTACACCTCTCTGCAATTGGATAGGTTTCGTACTCTGGTTCTGTACTCGGATACCCATCGTAGCCCTACTGTACAAGCACTTCAACACTTCGATATACCGACAGTCAACTTGGCACCGCTGAAGGGACTGCAGCACCGCCCAAATTTCGACGGAATCAAAGGCTTTCTCATAGTCCACATACGCCAGACATAGTGGCAAATTTTACTCTTCGGACTTCTGTACAATTTGCCGAAGGGTATGTATGTGGTCTATGGTGCTAAAGCCCTTTCGGAAACCGGCTTGTTCGGGAGGCTGGAAGTCGTCAAGTCTGCGCGCGAGACGATTCGTAATGACTCTCGAAAACAGCACGTAGACGCGGCTCAGAAGGGAAATCGGTCTGTAGTTCTTCAAGAGAGCGTTGTCACCTTTCTTGAAGAACAAGACCACCGTACTTCTGCTCCACGCCTCCGGTGTAATGCCACCATGGAGTACGGAATTAAAGAGCTTCTGAAGGACTTCAAGTACCGGTCTTCCACCCACTTTCAGAAGCTCCGCTGTAATTCCATCCTCGCCTGGGGCCTTACCGTTTTTAAGGTGCTGGAGAGCCATTCTAATCTCGCTCAGACTGACGTCCGGGATATCTTCGGAATAGTGTCGGATGAGACTCGCTCTTGGATCGTTACTCACACTTGCGTGTGGCTCCAACGATGACGTGTACAACTGCCCATAGAACCTCTCAATCTCACTCAAAATCTCAGGTGTCCCGGAAACGATGCTGCCACATTCTGTCTTCAGCTTTGACAGGTGGCTCTTTCTGGCAGACAGATCTCTGGCAAAGACTTTGGAGCCTTGGTTCCGCTCGATCGCTTCTTCAATACGAGCTGTATTGAAGTTGCGTAAGTCCCGCCGCATGCATTTGGAGATCTGTCTGTTCAGATGCCTGTATGCTGTCAAGTCTGTTGAAGAATGTAGCTTCATCTTCCGTCTAACAGCCATGAGATTAAGAGTGTGATCGGAGAGTCTTTGTGTTCTTCTGCGGCGGGTCTTGCAGAACTTAGCTCCGACCGCATGGACAGTTTCCACGAGCTTGTCATTCATATCGTCCACTTCATTGCAGTTTTCTAGGCACTGAAAACGGTTTTGTAACTCGAGCTGAAAGGTTTCGGGACTTTGGAACAGAGCACGAGGGGGACGGAGCGTTGACTTCATTAGACGAGACCTCTCCAACTTAACGTTTAGGTTCAGTGTGCCTCTAACCATTCGGTGATCGCTACCAGTTTTCACCCTCGCGATCACGGAGACATCACTGAACAGTTGTCGTCTGGTCGTCATAATGAAGTCAATCTCATTTTTTGTCGAACCGTCGGGGCTCGACCAGGTCCACTTCCTGTGAGGCCGCTTCTGGAAGAAAGAGTTCATCATAAAGAGTCCCTCTTTCTCCATGAAGTCGGCCAGCTGCTGGGCCCTTGGGTTCCGTTGCCCTATTCCAAATTTCCCTACTTTCAGCTCACCGTACTCTCTTGTGCCTAGTTTTGCATTGAAGTCTCCCATTAACACCGTATATTGGGTTTTGGAGGAATGCATGGCTCTAGAGATATCCTCATACATTTCCTTCACCTCCCCATCGGGGTGTGCCGAGGTTGGTGCGTAAACCTGTATGACCTTCAGCGAATACCGTTTGGTGATTCTGAGTATAAGGTACGCAACCCTCGTCGACACACTCCCGATCTTTACAACGTTGTTAACGAGAGACTTGTGGACGATAAATCCGACACCTCCTTGGGACAGATGGTCGCCCTCCCGGTGATAGAGCAAGTTGCCGGATTCGAGGATTACCGTGTCCTCCCCCTCTCTTCGGACTTCGGATAATCCTATAATATGCCAGCGCAACTTGTCTATCTCTTCTTCCAGCTCCACGATCTTCTCGTCAGTCCTCAGGGTGCGTGCGTTGTACGTTGCCAGGTCGAGTCGTCTAAGGTGGCAACCGAACCTCCACCGGAGATTCTTAGCACCCCCTGCCCCGCCGTTACCATGGTCGCCACCGTAGCCAGGAATAGCGGGGCCGCCGGGGACTGGGGGCCGTCTCTTTGTTACATTCATAGGGGGGTATTTGCCATAGTTGCCACGCTTGGCGAGCAGGTTGGCAACCGCAGTTTTTTTATTATAATTTCGACTATTATCAGGAAGATGCTGCTGCCCATCTCCTGCCTGTTTCCCTTTGTCGCCTTTTACGACACCCACGGGAGGATATGGGGTAGTGGTATTCTTGACCGCCACTACACGGTATCAAGAATTTCTAATGTAATTCTTGGTGTAAAGCTAAGACGTGATAATAACTGAAAAAATAGAATAACAAAATAATGAAAACATTTACATTTACATACAAAACATTTACAAAAATACTTGCTTTATAACCTAATAAATATTATTTGACCGTAATAAAATAAAACAAGGTAGTCTTGGGCATGAAAGTAAAAATAAATATTTTCGATTATTTTTGCAATATCTAACAGCCGGATCAGCGGGCGATTCTGATCCATCTAAAGATGCTAAATTTCAGCAAGCACTGTCAAATTCAATAGGAGTGACAGAAAAACGGTTCTTGATATAGAAAGGTAAATAAATTATTTAACCTATGAAGTAAAATCACTTTATTACAAATCAAAATAGCCCAATAGCTATATTAACATGAGACATAATTGTACGAGTGCTTAATATTAATTTACTGAAATCTCAGAAAGTTTTTTTTAAATAGAATAAGGGTGACAAACGAGCACACAGTCCACCTGATGGTAAGTGGTTGCTACGGCCCATACACATCTACATCTATTCTCGATCACGTATCAAAATGTAGATGCGTTATCACCCGTGAGGACTAAGATGTAATGCCTCGTTTCCAGTAAAAAGGTTCTCCGGTTCTCTACACTCACCATACGAAACACAGCAGCGTTAAACTGCTATTTTACATATTATTCCGTGAGAGCGTGGTCCTTCCCCGGTCGAGCCGACCCATTCGTGCTACAACTATACCTAATAAATATAACTGTAGCATGGCTCTACCACGTAAAAAAAAAATTGACGTTGAAAATTGAAGTATTTTTAGAAGCAACTTTGCAATTATTTTCTATTGAGTTAATTTTTGTGGAATCGTGTTTTGCAAACCGCCACCTAAAATACGTACAATTTTTTTTCGATAATGACGTGAAATTACAAAACGATCCCCATGCATTTCAATGTGGCTCTATTTAGCCTCTTAATAGTTCATATTTGTGTGTGTGTGTATGTGTGTGTGTGCGCGCGTGCGTGCATGCGCGCATGTGCGTGTGTGTGTGTGTGTATGTGTGAAGAAAAGTGTATGAGAATACGTGAAGAGGAATAAAGGTTGAGTACTAATTCGCTTACCTGTACGAGGTTGCCACTCGAGGACCTTTCTTCCTATTTTTTATATGTTTTCCAAGTTATATAGCTAGCCCATTGCCATTTCACTGTAATATTCCGTTGAGCTATGTCAGTTACTCTGATTCTAATGCAAATACCTTCATTTCTAACTTTATCACTTGGAGAAACCCCTCTCCAATTTTAAATTTTTACATTTTTTAGATGATAGTTTGTCTAACATAATAAAAACCATAAACCCAAGAATGTCTTTATATAGTTATTTATACTTAGGTAAGCAAAATTCTTTTATTTATTTAAATTGTTTGATTTAATTTGATTACAGTGTACCTAAATGTAAGTATCTGTATCTTTATTTCCCTCCCCAATAATATTTTATAAAGTCATACTCATAAAAACAGCGTTTTATTGTAATACGAGTACATAATTATAAAATACATTATCAACTAATTAATAAAAATATGCAACAATAAAATTATATAGGTATTAAAAACGATCGAAATCTAAGTAACGAGAGCATGTTCGTCGTTCCCACAGAAATGTGTCTTATTATTACGATTTCTGTGGTCGTTCCACATCTAAATTATATAAAAATGCATTTTTCAATTTCACTAATCAACGTCGCCGCAAAAATTTCTTCTTCTTTGGGCACTTTAAAAATTCATTTATTTAGAAAATAATATTTACAGTTACCAGTGTACAGATATTAACTAAATTAAGTATTTCTAGTCATAAAAATATTTCTAATTGAGTATAAACTTTTAAAAAACTAATATATATTTGAACGAAGTCGCTTCAACACCGACGTGCAGTCCACCCTCGACGATGTCCGAAAACGGACTGTCTCCAGTATTATATATTAGTCTATGACGGACTGTGACAGAGCTTACATGGCGACGGAGCATGCGCGCTCGCGTAAATATATTCAATTTCAGGGAAAAATTATATATTCTCTTATAAAACGGGTAATAAAAATAAAACTCTTAATTAAAAATATTAATATTTTTAAGACATTTTTTTTAGTGTAAGAACTATTTAAAAAGCTTGTGTCGTTTTGGAGAAATTTTGCAAAATATTCAAAGACTCTTTGGGGATTTTTTTTCTAATAAGGGGTTGACAAAAATACAATTTTGTTAAATTAAAAACATTTACCAAATCTTCTTCTGTTACCTTGTATTTTTTCTTTGTGGATTAAATGAACCGTTATTGAGATTTTTTTACTTAAATATCCTAGATTTAGTCATTTCAACCACTGTTAAGGCCTTAACGTTGGCCTGTGTAAAGTTATATTTTTTTGATAAGCTCCCCGCGCTTTTAAAAATGACATGTAAAAGGTTATCAAATTTGAAATACATAAAACATCTGGTGACCACAGTATCATATTTTAAGTAAATCAGTACGACCATTATTGTTTTCGAATGAAATGTATTTCTATGAAGATTTGATAAGCGTACAGTACGTAGCCAAACATGTGTCTAACCTATTTTAGTAAGTATATATGTAAACGAATAAAACAAACGGTATTTTGGTGATTAAACGATTAACGGATTACAGTGCATCAATACCCCGCTCTGAGAAAGGTAGGGACATAAAAAATACACAGAAAAACAGTAAGTATCCAACGGGCATTGATTGAGCATATTATGAAAATTGATTTTATTTCCACGCAAGTCATAGACATACAGACTTTGTTTTGCTAATATCGATTATTTTGTCAGTTGACAAAGGTGAAAAATATTCAGTTTGGCTTTGTGGTTTATTTTTCAGAGAGATTTGTATTTTTTTTTATATATATATAATAAGTCTTACAACACTAACTTGTACTTCAATTTGATACAACAATTGACCTAACAAATTCAATGGGAGCTTTGCATGGTTTTAGAAAGTTTGGATAAATTTGGCTCATAAGTTGTTGTTTTAAGTTTCAAACACGACTCTGAATTTTCATTTGTTAGTTGGGTTCTTACTTTACTTTGTAGTGTTATACTACTTACGTATCATTTTACATTATTTTAAATTCATTTTTCCATTCTGTTTCGATTTTCTGCATTCACCTCAAAACTGGATATTTTACATCACCTTTATTTCCATAGGATCCTGTAACGATTTTAAACCATAAGAACACAATAACAAATCATTCCTACTTCGTATTTTCACATTATCAGCACTTTTAAATTGGTGTCAATGGAGTCTACCTTTTTTCGATCTTTTAGCTAATTTTCCGTAACTCTACAATCTTGGGCTTTATGTGGGCAGCTGCGCTACCTTTTTTCCTATATCAATAATATCTCATTTTCCACTTAAATCTTACCGTTTTCTTATTATAAACCAAAAACAAAAATTTGACATGTTTTGTCTTTCTTATTTATATCGTTTCTATGGTAATTATATTCAAATTTGCTACCGATCTGTTGTTCGTATTTCTATAATTCCACATAAATCCTCTTTTCTCTTGACCATTTACAAAAAATTTGCGTTTAATTTAAATAATTTTTCCGTTCTCTCTAGAAAGGTATAAAAGCCGAACAATCGGTGAAGCAAGGCAGTCTCGCTTCAGTTCGCGAATTGGAAGTATCTCCTAAAGGCCTTATCCCGGGGCCGCACTGCCCCGGGATCCTGCAAGCCTCCACCTACACGTGAAGTCTTCGGCGAAGCCTTCTTAAAATTCCGGCCGCGCCACTCCGGAATCCTCAAATGTCGTGAAGCGACAATAAAAAAAAAAGAACCTAACCTAAGTACAACAAAACAACAAAAGTAGAGCCAGAAAAACAATATATTTAAATTTATAAAAGGTATTTACAATTTTATAAAAAAAATGATGTGAGGATGATGATGGATGAAGTGAGAATACAATTAGATTATAAAAAAAATAAAGGTGAGAGAATAGGGGAATATAGCGTTGAAGTGGGGCCTAAAAGTCGAAGCGACACACGTTGCGTTTGTAGAAGTAGGTTTCTTAGCAGCGACGGCACGCAGCGCCTGAAGCCAGCACACGCCGTTTGCGCTTGTAGAAGTAGGTTTCTTAGCAGCGACGGCGTGCAGCGCCTGGAGCCAGTACACGCAGCGTCCGGAGCCGGCGCACATAGCGCCTGGAGAAGGGGCGCGCAACGCTTAGAGCCAGCAGTTGCTGCGCCCAACGGTAGCGCCGGCGGTAGGTGCACTCGGCGCCTGGAGTAAGTAGTAGTAGTGCCCGGAGTAGTGTGGCCCCCGCGCTTGTAGTAGTCTCGAAGCGACTTCCGAGGTAGATGGAGGCTTGTAGGAAAAAATGTAGTGTTATACTACTTACGTATCATTTTACATTATTTTAAATTCATTTTTCCATTCTGTTTCGATTTTCTGCATTCACCTCAAAACTGGATATTTTACATCACCTTTATTTCCATAGGATCCTGTAACGATTTTAAACCATAAGAACACAATAACAAATCATTCCTACTTCGTATTTTCACATTATCATCACTTTAATATCTTTATTGTAGATAATCTTCCAAATTCTAAAACAACACTTCATCTAGTGTTTCAACGTATCTGGCTTATATTTAGACCTACATTTAACACTTCACTTACATTCATCACTTTAATATTTTTATTCTAGAACAAAACTTCATCTAGTTTTTCAACTTATCTGGATTATATTTAGACCTACATTTCACACAACACTTACATTCATCACCTTAATATTTTTATTCTAGGTAACTTAAAGAGGTATAACTTTTCAATTAAATCTTTATTTCTTAAACTTAACTTTGAACTTTACACTTTATATAAAATTGTTTTTCAAAGCTGAAGCGAGACGATTCATAACTTTTCTAAGCATTTACAACTGTTAATTTGTATATATTTATAAATATCTAAACATTTATTAACTGCTAATTTGTATATATGTATAAGTATCACATTTAATTTGTATATATGTATAAATATCACCATCATTTTCACCTTGCTATTATTTCTTTTAATTTGTTTGTTTGTTTGGTAGGTTAATCTTCACTTCTTATTATTTCAGACACATCTCGCTAGTGATGTTGCTGATCTCTGGCTTTGAGCCCTACCGCTCTGGCCGTTCTTTATCTTTACTTAAGTCATAGCGACTAAAGCTTGCTTAAGATTGATTTCTTTATCTTTATCTTCACGCAGGAGCGGATGACAACTCCTTAAATAAGCCTGAATGTCCTTTCGAAAACACACTTTTAAGAGTGGTGTTTCTTCGACTAATTTATTTTTTTTTCCACGCAGGAGCGGATGACTACTCCTTAAATAAGCCTTAATGTCGTTTTGAAAACACACTTTTAGAGTGGTAGTCATTGAATGTGAACTCCACCCTTACCTGAACGGCAGATGATGAATGTAAGAGATGGTATATCTGATTTTGCCTGGTGATGTCTGTTTCTGCAAAGCTGTGTTTTTATGGTTTATTTTAGAATGTATATATCAAAATTTTTGCTGAGTCAAAAATTTTCCAGGGTCGGGGGGAAAATGTAGTGTTATACTACTTACGTATCATTTTACATTATTTTAAATTCATTTTTCCATTCTGTTTCGATTTTCTGCATTCACCTCAAAACTGGATATTTTACATCACCTTTATTTCCATAGGATCCTGTAACGATTTTAAACCATAAGAACACAATAACAAATCATTCCTACTTCGTATTTTCACATTATCAGCACTTTTAAATTGGTGTCAATGGAGTCTACCTTTTTTCGATCTTTTAGCTAATTTTCCGTAACTCTACAATCTTGGGCTTTATGTGGGCAGCTGCGCTACCTTTTTTCCTATATCAATAATATCTCATTTTCCACTTAAATCTTACCGTTTTCTTATTATAAACCAAAAACAAAAATTTGACATGTTTTGTCTTTCTTATTTATATCGTTTCTATGGTAATTATATTCAAATTTGCTACCGATCTGTTGTTCGTATTTCTATAATTCCACATAAATCCTCTTTTCTCTTGACCATTTACAAAAAATTTGCGTTTAATTTAAATAATTTTTCCGTTCTCTCTAGAAAGGTATAAAAGCCGAACAATCGGTGAAGAAAGGCAGTCTCGCTTCAGTTCGCGAATTGGAAGTATCTCCTAAAGGCCTTATCCCGGGGCCGCACTGCCCCGGGATCCTGCAAGCCTCCACCTACACGTGAAGTCTTCGGCGAAGCCTTCTTCAAACGCGGAGCCGCACCACTCCGGATTCCTACAAGCCTCCATCTACCTCGGAAGTCGCTTCGAGACTACTACAAGCGCGGGGGCCACACTACTCCGGGCACTACTACTACTTACTCCAGGCGCCGAGTGCACCTACCGCCGGCGCTACCGTTGGGCGCAGCAACTGCTGGCTCTAAGCGTTGCGCGCCCCTTCTCCAGGCGCTACGTGCGCCGGCTCCGGACGCTGCGTGTACTGGCTCCAGGCGCTGCACGCCGTCGCTGCTAAGAAACCTACTTCTACAAGCGCAAACGGCGTGTGCTGGCTTCAGGCGCTGCGTGCCGTCGCTGCTAAGAAACCTACTTCTACAAACGCAACGTGTGTCGCTTCGACTTTTAGGCCCCACTTCAACGCTATATTCCCCTATTCTCTCACCTTTATTTTTTTTATAATCTAATTGTATTCTCACTTCATCCATCATCATCCTCACATCATTTTTTTTATAAAATTGTAAATACCTTTTATAAATTTAAATATATTGTTTTTCTGGCTCTACTTTTGTTGTTTTGTTGTACTTAGGTTAGGTTCTTTTTTTTTTTATTGTCGCTTCACGACAACTTTTAATTATATTCATGCAAGAGAAGGCTTGCTCGCACGAATATGTCGATCCGAAGATAGTCAGCACTCCAAATAGCCAACTTCTTCACATCACTGTAGCAATCTGGAAGACTATTCCATGCGTTGAATATAAGTGCATCAATACGCGGCATTTCTTTTAAAGCTGTTCAATTTGTTGCGTTACGTACATACATTTCTGGACCTCCAACTCTTTCAACTTGCTTCTTTTTTTATAGAAGAGGGGACAAACGAGCATGCGGCTCACCTGATGGTAAGTGACTACCGCCGCCCAGGAACAACCGCAACACCAGGGGAATTGCAGATGCGTTGCCGGCCTTTTAGAAAGGTGTAAGCTCTTTTCTTGAAGGTCCCTAAGTCGTATCGGTCCGGAAAAATCGCCGGCGGTAAACAATTCCACAGAGAAGTTTTACGAGGAAGATAACTCCTAGTAAAACGTACAGTCGTTTTATACGTGGTAGAGTCATGCTGCAGCTATATTACTGGTATAGTTGTAGCACGAATGGGTCGGCTCGACCGGGGAAGGACCACGCCCTCACAGAATACCAGCGTAAAATAGCAGCTAAACACTGCTGTGTTTCGTATGGTTAGTGTAGAGAACCGACTTTACTCGAAAAGAGGCATCCCATCTTAGCCCTCACGGGTGATAACGCATCTACATTTTGATTCTTTATTAAGGATATATGTAGATGTCTATGGGTCACAGCAACCACTTACCATCAGGTGGACTGTGCTCCAAAAAATCGTGGACCGCCAAGCATCCAGATGGTGAGGATGGTATCGTGAAATTTGGCGGTTGGAATTAATCCGGACAATTCCTTAGAACACCCTCGTGGTAAATTCGATAGAAAATGCAAAGGAATGCAACATCCTTACGCAGTGCCAGTGTATCAAGCCGATCAGAAAGAACTCGGTCATCGACGATTCGAACCGCTCTGTGCTGGATGCGGTCAAGTGGAAAGAGCTGGCACTGGGGTGCCCCGGCCCAGAGATGAGAGCAATATTCCATGTGAGACCGAACTTGCGCTTTGTAAAGTTGTAAGCGATGTGTCGGCATGAAATACTGTCTCGCTCTGCTGAGCACGCCAAGCTTTTTAGAGGCCATTTTGGCCTTCCCTTCCAAGTAACCACGAAATTGCACACTATTCGATATGTCGACGCCAAGGATTCCGATGCTAGCTGAGGCAGCAAGGGGAGTGCCTTGAAACTGAGGAGATACGACAAAGGGGTTCTTTTTAGCGGTAAACGCGCAAACTTGTGTCTTCTGGGGATTGAACTGGACTAAGTTTAGTCGCCCCCAATCCGAGACTTTGTTCAGCAAAGATTCGACTTCAGACACAAGTTTGTCCCGGTACTCGGCGACTTTTTCCTGAGAAATATTGGCACGGCCGGTATATAAGGCATCACCAGTGCTGTCGTCTGCATAGCAATGAATGTTACCGGTTTCAACTCTGTAAATGTTCTTCTCCACAAAGCTTTACTTTTTAAATCAATCAATTGCATTTCTAGAGATCCAATATCAACTCCAAATGGCTCAGTGTGGATCGATTTTTAAATGTTTTTTTTTTTATAACATTATATTTGCGTATGAAACCAAAGAGCCGCAGCTTCACATCCAAAGATGTGGCTCGCGAGCCGCAGGTTGCCGACCCCTGCCTTAAACCAAACAAAACGATAAATTGTTATTGCAAGCCACTCGGTTAGACTAGACTAGATTTCTCAGAATCTAATTATAAAAATACCCTATTTGTCATGTTTTTTTTTGTCGAGTAAAACGAGGTATGTTTTAAAAAGTTTATAGTATGAAAAAAAATGTATTGACATACATACATACATATAATCACGCCTCTTTCCCGTAGGGGTAGGCAGAGACCAGTTCTTTCCACTTGCTACGATCCTTACATACTTGTTTTGCTTCGTCCACTTTCATTATTCCCTTCATACATGCTCTACGGTTTAGGGTACTCTTGACCTGGCCTTTTATCAAGACGTCCCTGATTTGGTCTAGAAATGTCCGCCTAGGTCTACCCCTTCCAACACTTTCATTCACACTCGCCTTATACACTTTTTTCGTCAATCGTTCTTCATTCATTCTCTCGACATGGGCAAACCATCTCAGCATACCTTTCTCAATTTTTGTCACTACATCTTCTTTCAGACCACAACGTTTCCTTACCTCACTATTTCTTAGCCTGTCACTCAGTTTAACTCCTATCATACTTCTTAATGCTCTCATCTCAACTGCATTTATTCTGCTTTCATGTTTCTTCTGCCATACCCAAGTTTAACTTCCGTACATGAGTGTCGGAACCAACACCCCCTCATGCACAGCCAAACGAGCCTTGTTAGACAACTTCCGACTGCTCATAAAGGAGTGCAAAGCTCCATTCACCATGTTTCCTGCATTCACTCTTCTTTCGATATCACTCTCACACTTTCCATCTCTTGTAAACTTTGAACCCAGATACACAAACTCTTTCACCTGTTCAATTTATTCATCTTCAATCACGATATTGCAGTCTGTCACTGCCTCATCTTTTTCAAACACCATCACTTTCGTCTTCCTTACATTCATCTTCATTCCCTTTCTATCAAAAGCTCCACTCATAGCAGTTACCATCTCCTGCAACTCCTCGGCCGAAGACGCAAGTAATACTTGGTCATCAGCATAGAGAAAACATTTGACGAGTAACTCATTCATTCTCAACCCACTTTCATTCTCTTTTAAATCTGTCAAACAATTGTCCATGAACAGATTAAACAGCCACGGTGACGCTACACATCCCTGTCTAACACCTTTTTCGATATTAAACCATTCAGTGTATGCCCCGTTTATCCTTACACAAGCACTAGAATCCCTATAAAGAGATTGCATTGCTCGTATGAGGATACTGCTCACACCGTTCACGGACAGTGCTGACCACAATTCATTCCTCACCACTCTATCATAGGCCTTTTCTAGATCTACGAACGCGCAGTAGACTTTCTTGTTTTTAGCCAAATACTTTTCGACTATGCACCGCAAGGAAAAGACCTGATCCGTACATCCCATTCCCTTTCTAAATCCCGCTTGTGCATCCCATACTTTCTTGTCTGTTTCATTCACAATCCTTTCAATCAACACTTTCGCATACAATTTACCGACGACGCTGAGAAGGCTTATACCGCGGTAATTTATGCAGTCCTGCCGTGACCCTTTTCCCTTATACAATGGCACGATTACGGCTTTGCACCAGTCTCCCGGTACTTGCCCATTTCGCCAGCACAGATTGAAAAGGCGGTACAGCTGACTAGCCACCAGGCCCTGTCCAGCCCTCAGCATCTCGACGGTAATCCTGTCATACCCTGCAGCTTTACCTAATCTCATACTTTTCAACGCTTTCACTATTTCATCCATGCTTATCTCATTTTCATCAACATTTATATTAGTTTCCGTGGAAGGTGGCAGATGCTGTACCTGCACTTCCTCTCTTTCAAACAAACTTTCAAAATACTCTTTCCATCTCTTTAACACACATTCTTCTCCTTTTATAATGCTCCCATCTTGACTCCTGATTGTACTCAGCTGAGAGGTAGAAGTTTTTCCTCTGGCTGTTTTGATGGTTTTCCAGAAAAACTTAATGTTTGACTGGAAATCTTCAGTGAGCCTCCTATCGAAATCATCCTTTCGTTCTTCTTTCTTTCTAGACACAATTTCTTTCGCTGCTGTTTTCAATCTTTTATACTTCGTTCTTGCTTCCTTTATCTCGTCATCCGTTGCCTTTTGAACTTTTTGGTTAGCTTTTGTTGCTAACCAATCCAACCACGCTTTCTTCTTTTCTTGCACAACCTTTTGTACATCTTTATCCATCCACGCGTTATCATTCTTTCTTCCTTTCCTTCTTTTAGCTACCCCGCATACCTCGATAGCAACATTTACGACCCCTTTCTGAAATGTCTCCCACAAATCTTCAATCACTCCTATCTCTTCTATCCCTTTAAAACTTTCTTTCAGTTTCTCTACATACTCGTCTTTCTTTTCTTCTTCTTGTAGATTTTCCACTTTTACTCTGTCCAAAACACTCGTAGGCTCGGCCACTCGGTGTCGCCACCGTTTAAAGAGGCCACGCATTCGGGCTATGACCAGGAAGTGGTCTGTGTCGAGGCCTACACCGCGGTATGCCCGAGTGTCTAGCACTTTCTTCCTCAGTCTTTCATCCACAATTACAAAATCAATCATACTTCTAGACTCACCCTCATCTCTTGTATACAAATGGATCTTTTTGTGGTCAAACATTGTGTTGGCCACGCACAGATTCCATTCCAAGCATACTTCAAGCAGGCTTCTCCCATTGTCATTCACTCTCTCGTCCCCAAACGTACCCAGAACTCCTTCATACCCATCACGCTTTACTCCAACCCATCCATTAAAGTCCCCTAACATCACGATCCGTTCATTTTCTCCGCATTTATTCAAGACCTCTCTCATGCTATCCCAAAATTCCTCTCTCTCTTGTTGTGTTTTTATGGACCCACCTCCACGCAGATCCGTTGGTGCATAGACCCCAAGGATAAACAAGCGAGTGAGTCCGACTTTTAACCTAATCCAGAGGAGTCTTGGGCTTATACATTCATGCTCCATCACACATTCAACCATTCGAGATGAAAGAATCACACCAACTCCCTGACAGCCTCGGCTGGTTTGGGGGACTCCCGACCAGTATGCCGTGTAGGGGCCATGAACCGTGGTGTCACATCCTTTCCTCTTGGTTTCGTTCACGCACAGAATATCAATGCAACGTTCATCCATCATCTGACATACTTCATCTACCTTACCATCCATTCCTCCTCTTACATTCAACGTAGCGAAGCGGCTCTCCGTGGGCCGCTTTTCGCCCCCGCGAGAAACGAGACGTGATGCGTGGCGAACCACATCGCCGCCATTTTGAGAGATTGAGAGGTGTGATTTTTTAACATCTTTTGATAGAATGTTGTATATGAAATAGAACAAATACCTTTTTATGTAATGGTTTAAGTTCATAATCCTTACCTTATTGTTAATATATTATATAAAATAGAAAAGCACTGGTTCGTTTACAGTTATATAGCTTAATTTATAACGAATCGATACGTAAGTTTTATATATAGCTGGCATACAAATCGCTTGCCAGTGTCGGGCGACCTCCCGTAGTCACTGGGCGTATAAAAAAATTTAAATGGTCAGGCACATGCCTTCAGAGGATAAAGACATATTACACATCATATTACTTAATACATAGTTCATCATGTTAAACTGGTGTACAGACATATTATAGTCGCAATATTTCTTTTGACCCCCGTGTAGTCTCATCTAGTAGCGAGTCGTATATTAGAAGAAATTCTCAAATGTCTATAATTATTCTATTTGGCAATAGCAACACTAACTGATTAACTCACCTAAGAGCTATCTCATTCTTATTATTTTATTAAGTTGTTGTTTCTAGAGCTGTAGTATAAAGAAAAACAAAGACTATGAAGGTTTTGTACATACATGGTCCATCTAAATTGTTCTAGGCTATAAAAAACCAAAAAAAGGTATCTACTCTGAAAATTTTAACTGATGCTGCTACATAACATATGATGTAATATTAATATAACGTTATCCATAATCAATAATCATACCACCCAACTTGAAATAAAATCTATAATGTTATTCTATATAAATAAATATATAAATGTTCGTTTATTCTTAAATCTCAAAAATCTTAAATCTTGCGAGACTTCGAGGCTAGACTGTATGATGTAGACTATTGCCTGCCGTAATTGGCGATTGACATTTGCACAAGGAACAAAATAAATTGATATTGACATGACATCTTTCAAATTTTGCGATTACCGGTTAACACATAGGTACGGATGTAACATTGTGTGAAAAAAATCGATTATTTGCTTTGTAATATTAATCGATTAAAAAAATCGATTTTTCTTAGAAGAAATAATCGATTTTTGCGGAAAAAATTTCTTTTATTCGAAAAAATGCCTGCTTTCCTATAATATATTAATAAAACTACGATATTAGTATTACATTAACAATTTATCAGAATATAAATCAAATAAAATGATAAGTATAAAAAATAATCAGAACGACAATCTTCTGGTTTCAAAACTAAACCAAAAAACAATTTTTTTAACCTATAACTTTTAACAATAAAAAACTAAAAATAATTACTGCTACTATATACATGTCATTTAACAATTTATTAGAACCACAATAAAAAGAAACTTTTAAGTATAGTAAACGATAGTTTTTTTTTAAGTAAGTTTGAACAAACAAAAAAATCTAAATATCATTATTGCCACAAATGTTCAGTATCATTGACATTGGATTAGAATGAAAATAAAATAAAACTATAAATTTAAATAATCATACCTTTTGGTCTCAAAACTAATACACAAAATAAATCTTTTTTTAAACTTGTGTAAACAAAAAAAGTAAAAAAAAATATTTCCATAAATTTTCATTTAAAGAGTTTAAAAACAATAATTTTACCAACATTCTTCTTCGTCTGTTTTGTAAAATACAGTTACGTTTTTACCTGACAATATTTCCCGCTTTCGAAAATAATCTTTCGGCTGGCACGGAACTGGCCATCACAAAGACGTGTTTTAGAAGCAATTCGGTTAGTTTAGGGAAAGTTTCTTCTGAGAGGTCCATGTATTGAGGGCATCTGCCTTAAGATTTGATACTGATGCCGCAATATATAGGTCCAATTCAGTATTTTTGCCTATTGACGTGTTGGCCGCTATTATTTTTTCATTATAAAATACATCCGTCAGCCACTTTTAGGCATTTTACAAGACATTTTTATTGTTTAACAATTATTTACACTTTCTAAAGAAAGAAAGAAAACCACAGAATACTTTTACTCCTAGCGGAGAAAGAAAACTGTTTAAAACATACGAAAGGCGAAACTGTTTTACATACATAGAGATACATACAGGTGGCGCCGTCTTTTGATGACTTGTTCATGTTAGTGAACTTACTTCGCGTTTTTACATCTATCGCACAGATTACGCTGATTACAAAAATCGATTAAAACACGTAATTTACATAATCGATTTATTAAAAATCGGTTTTTATTATCAAAAAAATCTACTTTTAAAAATTGATTATTAGAAAAAAATAATCTATTAATATGAAAATCGATTATTTTTTCACATCCCTACACACGGGTTTACACCATTGACTTTCTCTATGGTTAACACGTGTTATTGTTAGTAAATAATAATGGAAATTGACCAAAATAATATTTTCAAATTATGTAAAGAATTAGGATGCTGTGACGCATGCTGCCTGAGGTATTTAGGCCTCAAGAATCCTAGTGCTTACGAAAATACAAAAGATGTTGTCACTAAGGTATAGAATTATTTTTTAAACTCAGTTTTCCTTTGGTATTCACTTTAATAAAAAGCAATTTGTTTTAAATAATTATACAAAATCACATAAAACTAGTAAAAAATATGCATAATAACAGCGTAAACTAATGTAAAGTGGAACTCGATTATCTTACATGTAAGCTTTAGACAAAAGAAGCTGTTTCTCTGAAAATCTAATTTTATTATTGCATTGATAGCATTTCTATGGCAGAGTAAGAGAATCCTCCCCGTTTTATCTCATGGCTGTGCTGTCGCTTGTCTTCTGGCACTAGCATATACTGTGGCAGTCATAGAATTAAGGACGCTATTTTTTACACGATTTTTTATATGACCACTAACGACCACACAGCCTTATTATAGATTCTCTAAGCAATTAAGTTGCAAGATTTATTTTTTCCCATTAATATAAATTGCAGAAAAGGTATATCTATATATAGTTTGTTACCAAGTATAGCGGTGTGCTCAACGTGCCTTGCAACATGTCAGTAGTGTGGGGTAACGAAACCATGCTTTTACTTCTTGAGCTTTACCAGTCATTGTTTACTGTGGGATACTTCAAACTGATTACTGAAATAAAATAAAGAAAAATGACACATGGGAGGATATCGCCAAGGCTATTAAATTACTGAGAAAAGAAATTGAAACCAAAGTGCATACCTCCTTCCTACTGATCAGTTGTTTCAACACTCTAACCTTCTTTTTCGCTTACTTAATAAGTACTATGTAGGCAGCAAGTCGCCACAACCTCCTCGGGTGACATTTCTATAAGCACTGACTAGTGTGGCCTGCAAAATGTTCTCCGACATACATTTCACATAGTTGTCGACCGACATGTTGTGCAACATGCTACTCCCTTTTCCCCAAGTATATCCAAGGCTTTAATTATTTCTCCAGCCAGTATTCCGGCAATGTTATAGAAATATGACTTAATAAATAAAGAAAAGGTACATTATTTTGACAAGTTTATTACACTAATAATACAGATAAGTCGTAAAAATATTCTTAACACTATCAGAGTATGTTTAGAAACAAATTTGCACTGAGATTATGGTGAAAATAGATAATCGGACAAAAAATAGTATTTCTTTGTTATTCATATATTTTTCTTTTGTTCCATTTTTGTGTGTCCGTTTGCCAGGTGGCAAAGGCCTCCTCCAATCTTCTCCATTCTGGCCTTTGTATGGCCACTCTACCCCATGTAATTCCTGCGACTTGTCTAATATCGTCATCCCACCTTCTCTGTGGTCTAACGTTCCTTCTTTTTCCATCCCTTGGGTACCATTGTGTTATTATTTTGCTCCATTTGTCTTTTCCTCTGATCAAGTGGCCTGTCCATTTCCATTTTTGTCTTCTTATTTTTAGTCTTCTTATGGTGAAAACATAGTACATATATTTCTATGACCACCACTGTAAACAAGATATATAACTGCATATCAGAGGTTAGATTGACTGTTACAATACCCAAATGACTTATAATGTTACGTACTAAATTCTCTTGGCAGTAAATATAAAACTTTTACTGAACTAACGCATTTGTTTTACAATTGCAGTATGCAGTTCAAGAAACAGCAATCAAATCCAGCGATTTAGAAGACAGCAAAGACAGCAAGACTTTAGAAGACATCAAGAAAAATATATTAGAAGATATTAATATAGAAAGTGACATAAATGGCGACAGTTGTAAGTCACCTCCATCTAAAAAACGAAAAATAGAACCATGTGTGACATGCTTGGGTATACTACAGGAGGAAACATGGGCAGATAGTTTTGAAATGGTTAAAGAAGTTCTAGAGAAGAAAAGGTAATTTCCATCTTTTGCTGTAATTTATTCAAATTTCAAGTAAATAAAAATCCTACTGTGCTTGTGACTGTATGGTGTAGTTGCGATGAGAGAAAGTTCATTACCCTATATCATATAATCCCTGGCTGCTATAAGATATATACAGAAAGAAACTGGTAAAGGAGATAGGCTGTAGCATCTTCTTGATAACATCATCATTTCAGCAGAGAAACCCTGCGCATAGGCCACTCCATAGCTTCCTGAGCGACCTTGAGCTTCAGTGCTGGCTTCATACAGCCAGCAGTGAAGATCCATAAGTCATCACTGGCTTCACATACTGGTTGTACAATCTCAATTTTAAGTTTTGAGGTATACTTGACGAGCCGATGTGCCGTAAGCTCCGGAATGCTTCCCTAATAACAAATCAATAATAGCCTACTCATCTGCCCAATACCAATGCAACAATGACCAATCTGCTGGGAATCTATGGGAGAGACCTATTCTTTTTTGCGGCTCACCTGATGGTAAGTGACTACCGCCGCCCATGAACAACTGCAACACTAGGGAGGAAATTGCAGATGCGCTGCCAGCCTTTTAAAAAGGAGTACGCTCTTTTCTTGAAGGTTCCTAACTCGTATCGGTCCGGAAAAATCGCTGATGGTAATCGATTCCACAAGGAAGTCGTGCGAGGAAGAAAACATCTTCTAAATCGCACAGTGGTGGACCGCCAATCATACAGATGGTGTGGATGGTATCGGGAGTTCAGCCGCAATGTGTGTTATGTTCAGCAGTGAAGTTGTCACAGGCAATAACAAATGAATGAATGAATTAGTTTGCTCTTTGTAATATTTAACAGATTATTGATGATAGTGGAGAAACAAATGTGATCCATTCACCCATTACAGCCAATAAAAGGCCACTGCTGTACATAGGTCTCCCCCATAGATTGTCTCATAGGGAGGATTTGCCGTTTTGTAGCAGTTTTTTATAATTTTGAGTTGTTATTAGGAAGACACTGCTGCCCATCTCCTGGTTTGTTTTCCTCTGTTTCCTCTTACGACACCCACGGAACTATATGGCGTAGTGGATATTCTCACACCGCCACTACACAGGATGACAAATGTAATACAAACTCACAATTTGAAATCCATGAAGCCATTTAGTTTTCAGGAGATCACAAAAGAAAAGTAAAATATGGCATGGAACAGGTTTACAAATAACCGGTTATCAAACATTTTTAAACATAGAAAGAAAGAGATAGAGATAGTTTTTATATCACTTTTGTTAATTATTTTGTATGAATTGCAAGGGTTAAAAAAGTGTTCTTGAAAATTTGTTAATTCTGCGAGTGGCATATGCATGTGGCACGGAGGATACTGATAACTGTACCAACAAGCTTTCAGTTCGTTTCTTTAAAAAAAATACTAGTACCCCTATTAGTTTTACTTATACTCCTGTTAACCACTCCAAGTATGCTTAAAATTATTGTGTTTTAACTGGTTCACAATAGTAGTCCAATAACAAATTCAAACCCACAACTTTCCAAGTTTGCAGTCCGCATCCTTAACCATTAGGCTACTGATGCTTGTAATGTTCAACCCTAAACACAGTGTACAATTTCCAAGCAATGTATGTATATAGGTATACAACTGTTTTTTTATAGGTTAAGGGTGACAAACGAGCACACAGTCCACCTGACGGTAAGTGGTTACGGTGGCCCATGGGCATCTACATCTATCCTCGATTACGAATTAACATGCAGATGCGTTGTCATCCCTGTGGACTAAGATGGATTGCCTAGCTTCCAGTAAAAGGTTAGTTATTAGGTTGCCTGTTGCCACAATGTGCAATGATTGTTAAGAGTAGAACAAAATTAGAATAAAGTTTTTCTATGTAGATACTTGGGCTTTAACCAGTTTGAAATGTTTTTCCAGATTTCAAGCTCCGCAAACAATCATATACATATCTACTACTTCAAACGTGAAAAAAGCTACTTTAAGCATGCTTTTTCTGTTCAAGCCTGTTCTTAAAAAAAAAAAACTAAAAAATCTCACCCCTATTTTTCTTAAATTGAAACAATTTACAGTACTATTGACTGTTAGTAATATTTTCGATCAATATTATTTTAAATTAGACTTAAAACTAGCAGTATATTTTTTATAGGATATGGTGACAAACAAGCACACAGTTCACCTGATGGTAAGTGGTTGCTGTGGCCCATAGACATCTACATCAATTCTCGTTTGCGAATCAAAATGCAGATGCGTTGTCACCTGTGAGGACTAAGATGGAATGCCTCTTTTCCAGTAAAAAGGGTCTCTGGTTCTCTACACTCACCGTACGAAACACAGCAGTGTTAAGCTGCTATTTTACGCTGGTATTCTGTGAGAGCGTGGTCCTTCCCCGGTCGAGCCGACCCATTCGTGCTACAACCATACTACTAATATAGCTGCAGCATGGCTCTACCACATATAAAAATTTTCATTAACGCTCAATCACCTTGGTGCTTAAACCTTATATATTAATTTTAAAACTTTAATTTTGCAGATATGCTTGTAATACATTCGCATGCGCTCTGTCCGCGCCAATGGCGACCATACTCCGCGAAAGGGTGGTAGCACTGCACCTAGAAAAATCAATTTCGCACTATGATGCCAGTAAGTGCAATTTTAGATTGGAAATGGTTTTTCGCAGGGACAAGGTTAAGACGAAGTATGACAGACTAATGAAATCCCATGGTGTCCTACCTTTTTAATACAGTTGCTCAAAAAGTGGCGTATTGCAGGGACGTATAGCGTTCGGGATGTGGGCTATTACATACTCGTGCTTTTTCTTTACCTTTTCCGAACTCGTGCGTTCTCTTTCCCAATTGTCAAAATAATGTCTATTAAAAAAGCGTCAGTAGCCTAATGGCAGGGCGTGGAACGCGAACTCGAAAGGTCGTGGATTCGAATCCGCCATTCGACTACTGTCGTGAACCACTTCTAACACAAGCATTTTAAGCTTACCAGAAGTGGTTAAAGGTTATATTAGTAATGTTTAAATGCATTACTAGTATTTTTTTTAAATAAATAAAAAATAAATAAAATAAAATAAATAAAAAGAAAAAACCAACCACGAAGTTTTTACTAAAAAAAAATCATAGAAGTTTTTATGATTCATGCAAGTATTTCTAAAACTAAACAGAAGCCACTAATTTGTTTCAATATCAGATTTAATGATTTGATTCAATAAGGTAGGTTAGGTTTCATTTCATTTCATCTCATTAAATTTAATTTTCATTTCATATCAATAAAAAAATTCTACTGAAGACTTGGCTGTATGGGCATAGTTCCCTTTGCCTACCCAGAATGGGTGAAGAAAACCAAAAAACAATCTCTGCTTATATTCTTTTACGGTTGGCGCCATTTTGCAAAAATGTTCTTTATTAAATTGCTTCATTTTTTCGCAACTGTATTAAAAATAGTAGTACAGTACACGTGCGGAACCGTCATTGCAACTTGTTCCGACTGTCAAGCCTCATTTTCGGCTGCGCCTCGGCTCGGGTAGACATTTGTCGGTACTCTTTGCAATGACAGGCTTTCCGCACTCGTAATGAAATATACTTTTTTTATAGGAGTGGGGGCAAACGAGCATGCGGCTCACCTGATGCTAAGTGACTACCGCCGTCCATGAATAACTGCAACACCAGGGGAACCAGGGGCATTGCAGATGCGTTGCCGGCCTTTTAAAAATAAAAATTATTGTGGTATATCGGCTGAATCATGGGAATGCTTGCGCACACACCTGTATCTCAGCATTATTTTTATAAAAAAGTCCTTGAACACTTGCAGTCACTCCAAATGAAGAAGTCTTCAGGCTTTAAAGACTGATATGGAATGCCTCACAGTCTGTAATTATACTGGCTCTCTATATCGTTCAGACCAGAATGCAGCTGTGCAAGCACTACTATTTGATAACAGAAATAAGCAAGAGGGTAGTTAGCTACCTACCCAGACAAATTACTTGGCAAAAAAGAAGCCCTACAACATTTTAGTGCTGCGCAGCCTAGTAAGCCGACACCGGCCATCCCTTGGTGGAAAATATTTCTTTTCTACAACATACCTATGCCTCCTAACCTTGCCTTACTTACTTTGCTCTTTGGGCCGAGGAGGGTAGGTCAAGTGGTTCTTCGCCATTTTTTTTATTATGTAAGAGCAGCTGTGCAGGTCTAGTGAGACCAGTATCACTGCGACCTAAAAGATCTATTGTGATCGCTGCTATGTCTACAATTCACTGCTAAGCACTACGTCCTCAATGAATAGAAGGAGTTGCTTAGCTGTGAGTAATTTCACTTCTTCTGGGCGAACTATATAGTTTCCTAGATGAGTGCTGCGTTTGCGCATTAAGGGTCCGCAATTTGTCAGGATGTGTAAAGGCGTTTTCTCCTCTAGGGAGCAAAACCGGCATATCCTTGCCTTGAGATGTGTTTCTTAAGACAACAGTGTCCAGGCAGGGCTCCTACCAGAATGCGCCATACTAACACACATCTTTCCCTGCAATTTCACCTCTGCTGTGGTGGAAGGGTTGTCTTTTCCCTCCATCTACTACGCATCCAGTGTCCTCACTATGCTCACTTCTTCGAAGATGAGAAGAAAGAAAAGCACATTCACTATCTCTATCAACAATACCACCACCTTCATTATAACTACTACAATCTCAACATCTGATTTTCTATGATTATTATCACTTACATCAACTACTATTAGAACATAAGTCTGAGATACAGGTTTATCCTAGTTCTGTTATTGTTGACTATATTTAGATTAAGGCTTTGTTTGAATTAATTGAACAGTTAATTGAAATAAAAGTTTGTTACGTTATAATAATCCAAACGGTTCGTAATTTTTCAAATAATGTTTACATGTATATTTCCAGATGCTTTAACACCTTTAAAGGAAGCATGGAAATGGTCATTTGGCACGAAGCTGGCAACACATATAGGGAAAATATTGGACTCGGGTGCAGTGTCGCCGTTATTGATCACTTTGAACATTGACTATCTGGACGACTTGCAAGTGAGTAGGAAATTGTCATTCCACTTCGTTTTTTAACACATTATAAGAGTCATAAATTTGATGGTACCTAAGTGGCATTTGTGGCTACAGTCCACCTGTTGCTAAGTGACTATAGTCGCTGTAGTAGTAGTAGTAGTAAACATATTTTCTGTGCATGGAACAATTCAGAAGATGCGTTTGGTATATTTTGTGATCTTTCCAAGGCTTTCGACTGTGTTCACCATGAGACAATCTGGCAGCTACATCATTTGGTGTAAAAACATAGGGATTAAACTTATTATATCATATCTAAATAATAGAACGTCAACTGTTGTTATTAATGGAAGCAGTTTCTCCGGGTCGGTAGTATCTATGAGTGTTCCTCAGGGCTTATTTCTGGGTCCCTTTTTATTCTTAGTTTATATTAATGACTTACCGTACTTGGTAGGGAATAACCATAATAGTATTATTTGCTGATGATACCTCGTTGATTTTCCGACTAAAAAGGCAACTATTGAAATATGAATAATGCTATATCAAAAGTAATACACTGGTTTAACGTCAATAATTTGCTTTTGAACGGTAATAAAACGGAATGTGGCTTAATGTGATTAAATTCAGCATACCTAATGTTAAACAGGTGAATACCAGTGTGCTTTTAAATGGGAAGGAGCTGGCCTTTGTTGAATCCACTATTTTTCTCGGAATTACAGTTGACGCGAAGTTTCATTGGGGTCCTCATATATCTAAACTAGCTAGCAAACTTAGTTCTGCAGCATATGCTGTAAAAAAGATTAGATGCTATACATGTGTTCTTATGGAATCTTGCTATGGGGTAATGTGGCTGACATTGAAACATCTTTGTTATGCAAAAGAGAGCCATAAGAGCAATTTATAACCTACGTTTGAAGGAATACCTTAGAGAAAATTTTAAAGAAATTAATTAATTAACTTTGGCCTCTAAATATATTTACAAGAATTTAATATATGTGCAAGAAAACAAAAATAGTTTTATTAAAAATAGTGATGTACATTCTGTAAATAATAGGAACAAGCACAAGTTAGTTATACCAGTTACTCGACTCCAAAGAGTCAGTAATTCCTTCATGGGTCAATGTATACGCTTTTACAACAAAGTCAAAGGTTTAAATTGTTTATTAAGCAAAAATTCTCTAGTAAGGTTTATTATACTACTAAAGAGTACATCACTGACAATAACCCCTGGGAATGAGGTGATCACTACCATGCTGTTTCTAAATGTTTTCATAACAATTGTATAAAATATTATATTGTATACTGTGCTTTCTTTTTTCTAAAAAAAGTCCCGCTGGGCTTCTTGCTGGTTCTTAACTTTGACAGGACAGAGGTTTTTTTGCGAACCAGTGGTAAAAGTAAAAAAATTACTCTCAATAAGCATTATGTACTGTAATCTATTTAATAAAAGTCATTCTATTCTATTCTGTAGTTAAAATTTCCTATCTAAGCTTTGGTGTATACATGAACCAATTTCACGGGAGACTTCATACGAACTCTAACCATCATACAAACATCATTATTATCACTAACATTAATATTGTATGTGATAAACTGATATGATAGATAAAAATTTTTAATTCATCATTACTACAAGTCAAAATGGATCTTCCAAAGACTTGTTATAAAATAGTCCTGTACAACCTGCATCACTTCCTACATTTTTGTGATTAGTTCCAAATCCTTTTAAATTGTAAATATTAATTTTCTTTACAAGATATTATTACTTTTTAGGAATTAGAGGCATTAAAAACAATCGCGGCGACGCTGTTTGAATCCCGTAGTCAGCAGAGAAAGCGCTTTTCAACTGAATTCACTAGACGTGTGGTTGAGCAAGCATTAGAGGATGTAACACTAGAAATGATTCAAGCGGCTAGTGAAAGCTGCTGCTTGCCACAAATTACAGCACCAGCGAAGTGTGTCAGCGTAGTGTGTACACATACACCGATGTATTTGGGAGGCAGGTGAGAATGCATCTTTTATATAAATGACGAATAGTAATGGTCCGAAAATAATCCTAGTGGAAATTTGTAGATTTATGAATTATAGATTGTTAATTACAGTATACCTAAGATATGATTATAAAATTTTTGTAAAGCCACATCTACATTGCGCTATTCATTATCTGGATGTGTGAATGCAAATATAACGCAAACAAACATATTTACACCTTTCGCTATGAAAGACTGACCTAATAAAGACAGTAAGAAAATAATAATTAATAGAATCTGGCGTTACTTTGCGGAAATCCATTATATTAAAGATGTTAAAAATCAATTATGGTCCGTTCGCGTTAAGAAAATAGTGAGTCATCGTTGTCCGCCGACCTGGCCACGCCCCGCAGCCAATTAAAATGCAAGAAATTAGAAAGTCGAGTTCACAGTGACCAGTTGAAGTCAGGCCTTCGAACGAAACGGTTGTGTATTTTGCGTGTTACTCGTTCAACATTAAATTTTGAAAATGAATACCTCACCTATTCGAAAGAATAAAAGTGGATCAATAATCCATAGCGGAGAGAGAAGCGTAATTTACAATGTTTATAAGTACTTTAAACTGTGTGATTTAAATGCAACTGTGGAGAGCACAGTAATAAAAACAGTAAGTGCATGTGGTGTGTCAGAAAATACTGTTTATAAAATTATTAAAGAACAAAAGGATACTAACACATTAAATACACCCGTGAAAAAAAGAGCTCGACTATCGACGGTCGATAAATTAGATGAACTAGACAAATGTGCAATAAGGAGAAAAGTTCACTCAATATATTTAAATAACGACTACCCGACATTGGACAAAATTATGACACTTTGCGAAGCTGACGAAGATATTCCTATTTTCAAACGTACCACACTTCATAAAATAATGCACGAGCTTGGTTTCGATTTCAATAAACAGGATGGCAGAACATTGTTAGTCGAAAGAGAAGATATTGTTTTATATGGAGGCGTAAATATCTGAGGCAAATAAAAGAATACAGAGCCGCTAATAAAACCATTTACTATATTAAACGCCGGACACGTAAAGACAAAAGCATGGTTGGATACAACGGTAAAAAATAAAAGACAAGCCTTTCTAGATGGCTTATCAGCCGGTCCAAAAGCTCCGACAGGAAAAGGTAAAAGGTTAATTGTATTGCACATTGGCAGCGACAAAGGATTCGTGGAAGATGGTCTACTAGTATTTGAATCTAAGTCTACAAAAGACTATCACGAAGAGATGGATGGTGAAAGATTCCTTAATTCGTTCATTAATATAATGCCTAAGCTAGAACCAGGAAGTGTGGTTGTCATGGATAACGCTCCCTAACATTCGGTAAGATTCGAAAAAATACCAACAACCAGCTGGAACAAGCAGCAAATAATAGATTGGCTGCAAAGCAAAGGCAAATCCATGGACATGACTTATTTAAAAAAAAGAATTATTAATGAAAGTTGCCGAAATCGCCCCACAATATAATAAATATTTAATAGATGAGGCTGCCAAAAGTAATGGCATTACAATTCTTCGCCTACCGCCTTACCATTGCAAACTTAATCCAATTGGTTTGGGCACAGATAAAAAATTATCTTAGTGCCAATAACTCCACGTTCAAAATGAGTGACATAAAAAAATTATTAGATGACGCAATAGCATTAATAGGCGCTAATCGTTGGAAGAAGTGCTGCGACCACGTGTTACGCGAAGAAAATACCATGTGGAATTTGGATGACATCATGGAATTCTGCAACTGGAGAATCTAGCGATACTGATTAGTGATTTAAGTAATTTTAAGAAAATTTGTTTCCATTAAACTTAATTAAATGTTGGAAAAAAAAAGAATTTTTACTCCGCTGTGAATACACCTTTACCCTGTAGTTGCACTGATGACTCACTATTTTCTTAACGCGAACGGACTATAGGTAACATACGCGTAATAAAACAAAGCGTCGTGTCTTAACTAGTTTGAAGAGCACCTCCCGCCTTCTTGCAATCGCGTGCACTATCCCCGTCATCATTAATTCCAGCGTAACTACACTAGGAAACCACCGCTAAGGATAAGGATCTTAGCGAATCAGTCACCGCAGTCTACTCCTGAGGATGCCTAATTTAGAGGCGGCACACGTGTGGTGTTATCGACGGTGGTGTTAATTTAAAAATTTGTAAATTTCAAGGGTCATGTAAGGATTAAATTTAAAAAGGATCGGAAGTTAATGTGAAAGTTGATGGAAGTATAGAAATAATGTAGGTACGAAAGAGAAAGATAGAATGAAGTAGTTAAAATGGTGCGCAAGCGAGACAGATTATTGTATGATGTAAAGAAATTGAAAAGAGAAAGAATATATTATTACGTGTAATGTCGAAAAGTTTTTTATTTCAACATGTTTGTTTATCACTTCACGAGTTGTATAAAAAAATCCAATTACTCAGGTATATAAAGCTGAGTCGTGAATTGCCGCAGACCCCCTGGATACTTGGAGGACGTCGTGTCATGCCCTCCTCCGTTCAAGAGATCATCTTCCAACCCCTTGCAGAGTTTTATGGGTAAGTTGTTCTCAATTTTGAATTAATTGTAAAATGAAAAAAAAAATGACTCCAATTTCGTATATTTGATGAGTCCTATACCATATGCCATATTTATTATATACCATAGTTCAAAAGTTTAAAGTTAAAGTTACAGCATATACAACATGTAACAAAAACCCTGTGGTTCCCGTTAAGTACGTTATCAGGATCAGTATTCAAACGTATAGAAATAAATTTTTTTTAATTAAATTTTATTTAAAAAAAAATAGTTGTATGTGGTTTTATTACCTCTGCATTGTCCGGGGAGTAAGAGGATTGTCAAACACCCCGCTTTACTTTGCTTTAGCATCGGCTAGTGTCAGTAAGAGGTAATAAAACCAAATAAAATAAAAAAATAAAATTGGTCGAGTTTTTAAAAAAAAAAGTTATTTCTATAGGTTTGAATACTGATCCTGATAACGCACTTAACGGGAACCACAGGGTTTTTGTTATATGTTGTATACTTCCTACTGCTGGGCACAGGCCTCTCGTTTCTGAGCACGTTTTAGGGCAAGGAAGTTTACGCCGCGCTGCCCTAGAGTTGTTGGCGAACTTCACATGTCTTCAAAATATTTTCTTATTTCTCAGACACGTAGGTTTCCTCACGATTTTTTCCTTCACCGCCGAGCACGTGGTAAATCAGCACTTAAAATTGCAATTAATAATTTCATTGGTGCCGGCTGGGATCAAATCCGGGTTGCTCGCGTACTGTGAAATTAACAGCGAGCGAAATTAACAATTTCATTGGTGCCGACGGGGATCAAATCCGGGTTGCTCGCGTACTGTGAAAAAGAAAAACTGAACAAAAAGGGTTATTATAATATCAAGGAACACATGAATGAAAATAACCCCTGTGTATGAGGTGATCGCCACCATGCTGGTTATATTAAAATTCATTTAAAAATTGTACAAAGTAAATTTTTATAAAGTGAAATATGTTTAAAAATAGTCCCGCTGGGTTTCTTGCTGGTTCTTCCCCGGACAGAGGTATTTTCCGAACCAGTGGTAAATTAAAAGTATTACGTAATAATCAATATTAAATAAAAAACATTCTATTCTATTCTATTCTGTAAGACGCTGACCAGCAGTGATATACGGATAGATGCAGATGTTTATGGGCCACAGCTACTTACCATCAGTTCTGTGTGCTTGCTTGTCACCCTTATTCTACAAAAAAAAAATCAAAAGCCACACAAGATTTAGACAAATCCTCCTCACAACGGGAGAGGCCCATGTTATTTATTTATTTATTTATTTTACAATATATGGTTATTTAATAACATCTGAGAGTACAAAAGTTTTTCCATGTACAGCTGATTCGTAACTTCGACCATGTTCGATCGGTTCGCGTTACATACATGCTGTTACAAAATAGCAAAATGTTTTTTGAACTAGGTGTATCAAAGCAAAGCATAGTTATTGAGTATGACAAATGAAAATTAATAATTTAGATATTAATGTTATAATTGTCTGTATCTATGTATAAAGTTATGACTATGTTTTTATCTGTATTGTATGATGAGTGTTAATTACATGTATTTTTATTTTTAATGTATGCGATGTGAAGAGTATGGTAAGAAATTAAACTCAGTGATGCAGTTTAACAACTCTCTCTCTCTCTCTCTTTATTGACTTACAGGAGACATAATATATAGTAATTATGACGTAGGTACGTAGATAGGGTTCGTGTTACGTAGTTTCAGGTAGAGACACGTGAATGTTTTTTTTATAGGATAAGGGGGACAAACGAGCACACTGTCCACCTGATAGTAAGGGGTTGCTGTGGCCCATAGACATCTACATGTATTCTCGTTTACGAATCAAAATGCAGATGCGTTATCAGCCGTGAGGACTAAGATGGAATGCTCCTTTTCCAGTAAAAAAGGTCTCCGGTTCTCTACACTCATCATACGAAACACAGCAGCATTAAGCTGCTACTTTTACGCTGGTATTCTGTAAAAGCGTGGTCTTTCCCCGGTCGAGCCGACCCATTCGTGCTACAAATATACTACCAATATAGCTGCAGCATGGCTCTACTACGTATGGTCTTCTTCTATAAGTATAGTATGATAAAACCGAACTAAGTAGATATTATTTCTACATTTCATGAAGACATGTGGACTGCATATGTGAAGGATATCATTAGTTTAATATTCCATTTACATTGCTATGTCATAGTACCTACACTACAATCAATATTACTTATTATTTAATGTTATACAATATCTCTGCGGGCTGATGAAGTAGAAGACTAAGAAATCAGTGACTCCTTTTCCTTCCAAATCATCACAATCTATAAACCTCTAGTTTATTTTTAAATAGAATAAAACTGACAAACAAGCCCACAGTCCATCTGTGATAAGTGGATGCTGTGGCCCGTAGGTATTCACATCTAATCTCGATTAAGAATAATAATGCAAATCGGGCACCTTAGCCCAACTGCCCCAGAAGGAGAGTAATATCTTTCGAGAGTATGTATGTATGTATGTATATTTCTTGATGTATGGATGAGGTGTCGCTAGATTACTTTTAATTGTGGGAGTGACATAGGCTATATAATATTTATTTATCGCATCTACAAATACAAAAAAGGGAAGGGGAAGGTTTTATTTCGGTAAAATTGTAACACAGTCGAGTTCTTTTTATTACTGTTTTAAAAATTAAGCTAGTTTTTTATAGGAGGGGGCAAACGAGCATGCGGCTCACCTGATGGTAAGTGACTAACGCCGCCCATGAACAACCGCAACACCAGGGGAATCGCAGATGCGTTGCCGGCCTTTTAAAAAGGAGTAGGCACTTTTCTTGAAGGTCCCTAAGTCGTATCGGTCCGGAAAAATCGCTGGTGGTAATCGATTCCACCATAAATTTGTGCGAGGAAGAAAACTTCTAAATCGCACAGTGGTGGACCACCAATCATCCAGATGGTATGGATGGTATCGCCAGTTTTGTCGCCATGTGCGATGGTGAAATTGAGCGGCTGGAATTAGTCCGAACAATTCCTCAGAGCACTCCCCGTGATAGGCACGATAAAATACGCAAAGAGGTGCAACATCTCTACGTAGTGCCAGTTTAATATTCCAGTTACATTGCATCGTCATAGTTTGTTTAAAATTGGTTGCCGGAGTTCATGGGCAGCTATAGGACTTGCCACTAACTGGACTGTTAGTTTGCTTGTCACTACGTTTTTACAAAAACAAAGCAGAGATTTGGCCATATTAACCTTGTGCTCCTTCGATACCATATTCAGGATGTCCGCGGCGGAAGCGGAACGCCGTCTGAAACTGGTGGCAGCAGGTCGCGAGGACGTGGATGTACGCTGCCTCGGAGATGGGCGCCCTTTCGCCATCGAGGTATTTCAGTTTTGCCTTGTTTATTTGTTAAGGGAATACTGCTTTTTTAAAAACTAATATTCCCTTTAACCACTTCTGGTAAGTTTAAAATGCTTGTGTTAGAAGTGGTTCACGACAGTAGTCGAATGGCGGATTCGAACCCACGACCTTTCGAGTTCGCGGTCCGCGCCCTGCCATGAGACTACTGACGCTTCTATATTTGATACATAGAAGATTTAGAAGTATTCTGCTTAAATCTGGAATAATGAAGTATTTAAATATAAGTCTAGCAAATTAAGAAGTAAGTTTTGTTTTTTTTTGATAGCATTTTTATTGTATTACTAGCTAAAACTTAATTCATTACTAGCTGTTCCCCACGACTTCGCCTGCGTGGAATTTACTGCGATTGGATTTCATGGGTTTTAATTTTATTGCGCGATACCTTAATTACTTTTTCTAAAATAAAAGTAGCCTAAGTTACTAACAACATCAGCTATCTGCCAGTGAAAGTCCCATCCAAATCGGTTCACAGGTTTTTGCGTGATGCGCGTTCAGACAGACGTGTTAGAGTTTTACTATAGTGTAGATAGATTAAATTTGCTTCCATCCATCCATTCATTCCATCCATTACAGCCTATAAAAGTCCACTGCTGAACTCCTCTCCCATAGGTTGCCTTTTAAGGCGGATTTTGCCATAGTTGCCACGCTTGGCAGGCGAATTGGCAACCGCGGTTTTTTATTATTTTCAGTTGTTATCAGAAAGATGCTGCTGCCCATTCCCTGTTTCAGTTTCCCTCTGTCGCCTCTTACGACACCCACGGGCGGATACGGGGTAGTGGGTATTCTTACACTGTCACTGCACGGGACGATTTGTTCCATAGCTTGCTTACATATCGGGAGGCAATTCAGAAAACTGATGATAACAATATCGGGGGATACAGTTTGGCGTTGCAGCTGCATATATATCATCTACATCCAAAATTTAATTACGCCATTGGATAGCTAAAGGATCAAAGAATTCGTAATGTTTAGTGAGGACTGTGAGCGCCGCCGTGTTGAGTTCGTTTCGTTACTTACACGTGAAACACGGTCGTTTACACCACACACAGCCATACCGTGTTTTTCTTGTCAGTGCTATCTATTTTTATCTGCGTAAAATCTCTTTACTGCTGAACTCTTCTTATTCATTCACTACAGCCTATCAAAAGGCCACTATTGAATATTAACACTATTGAATTTATACGTGGTAGGGCCATGCTGCAGCTATATTAGTAGTATAGTTGTAGCACGAATGGGTCGGCTCGACTGGGGAAGGACCACGCTCTCACAGAATACCAACGTAAAATAACCTTTTGTTACAGATAACTGACCCCCAACGGCAGCTGACCTCGGAGGAGCTGGCACAGGCGTGTAAAGTCATCTCCAGCGGGGGAGAAGTTATTGTTAAAGAACTGGTGCCGATTGTTAAGTGAGTATGAGTGATACGTGTTACTAAGTAGTAGCACTCCGTTTCTGTCTAGATGTCTGCCTGGGTTACCACCTACTTGCCAATTTCTGGCGCCAAACAGCAGTTCTTGCCTGTGCATGTTCGGGTTCCTTGTTCCAGTCAAAAGGATGTATGTAGAAAGACAATATCATTACGGACTGGTGCATATCACTATAGTCCTCAAAGATGACAACGAAGGACAAATTTTTTTATTCAATATAAATTATAAATAATAATCTGATTGAAAGACATTCTAATGTGTAATTTACCACTGGTTCGGAAAATATGTCTGTTCTGGGAAGAACCGGTAAAGAAACCCAGCGGGACATTTAAAAAAAATTAAAATTATATAATGTTGCGCGCTACTATTAATGTCTTGTACATTGCAACACTAGTTACCCAGCGCCCTCTAGTGCGAGTAGCGGAACTAGAAGAGTCAAGATCCTTCTAGAAATTTCGGGACCGATATGGACTCGAACATTCTAGATGTAGCGACATCTAGACAGTAGAAGGTTCTGGAAACTTTTTGAGGTCCTATATAAGGCCGGTATAGACCACGACCGAGTGAGTATTGAATTGGCGATATAAGCGAATACTTCGAAGCGAAATACAGCGAGCTAAAGTGATCAGTAGTACAATTGTGTTTTATTATAAGTGTGGTTTTAAATTGTTATTAGTGTTCTGTAATTAAAGTGTCAATTTTGGTATTTCACTCGGCAGTTTAGTTGTCTCGAACCCCAAGCTCGTAACAATAATATTGTTACACAAGTGACTGTACAAATCATATTAGAAATAGATTGGTGGCGAGCACTTCTTTCCCAGGGGTTATTATCATCCTTTTTTTTTAAATATTATGTTATACTTTTTTATTTAATCTTTATTAAAATAAAGATTTATTTTGTATCTGTAGTTTTCTTAGTTTGAAGTTGAACCTTTCACAAGTCTACTGCTGAACTTAGCCCCCCCAAGGAATGCCACAAAGCTCGGTCCTGAGCCACCTACATCCATCGACTTCCTGCATGTCTTACCAGGTCGTCACCCTATCCAGTGGGGAGCGACCATACACTTCGCTTACCCGTATGACACTGCCACTCGACAAACTTTATTTAAAAAAAAACATTACCCCACACTAGAATTTTGTACTGTTCCGTGGAGGCAGTTTACATACATAAATTTCACAAGGACAAGCATCCAGACCTGGAACAATTATTTGTAGGCCATAAAAATATTTGTTCCCTGTGGGATTTGAACCGGCGACCCTCAGCGCCGCAACTCATTGCTAAGCCACTGCGCCACGGAGCCGTTCAAGCTTACCCATTGTTTGTCGATTTTTCGAGCTGTATGGCCGGCCCATTGCCACGTCAACTTACTTACTAATCCTTTCCGACTATAAAAATATTAAAAATTTACAATCTATTTATTTTACTAATTTCTTGCCTTCTCAGGGAGGATTTAGCTCTTCTGAAGAAAGGCGAGGAGTCGAAAACCAAAACTTACCATGCGCTGTGCATCAAACTCTCGCATTCGGAACTCGATGAGGTATTTCTCTTAGTGTAAAATATTTATTTTACTACATTGTTAAATCACTTTCTCTGTCATAATCACACTCATTTCGAAACGTACCAAAGTTTGGCAAGAAACGTTTGACAAATAAAATTGTTAAACGAGTATTACGCGTATCCATATTTGTTAATTTCGCTTTCATCTCAATCTAACCAAATTCGCTGCAATTCGACTTTAGCATTAGCACACAGTATTATCTGCGATAAACCACAACGCTGATTTTAGTGATGACCAAAGCCTTGGAGAATTCCGTCCCAAGACCAATAAAATGGCGGATAATTTTTAAAAATTCGCTAATTAGCTAGGACATACATAATATACACATAATCTATACAATGTGTAACATACACTCATGGTCAAATTTAGAGGAACGCAAAAAAAAAGTTTAACTTCTCCTGTTGCCATCATCGTGCGTACTGGCCACTGACATTAGTAAGTGCTATTAAAAAATATGCAGTTCACACGCGGTAAAAGTGAAGCCTTCAAATGAAATGAAATAAAAAAAAGGAAATGATTTATTTAATATGAGAATATCAAAGAGTGCGACATAAAATATGAGATAAAAGTTTAATTTTATAGCAAACTAACAATTCGCTCCGGCATCGCACGGATGATTTCTGGATCCCCACAACAGCGCCACTTTACGGGGTCCCATTGTGAATCTAAACTATCCAGGGACCCCATCCATATTTGTTAAATATAATTTGTTTTGTTAAACACTCAAATACCAAAAAAATCATCAAAATCAGTCCATCCATTTTCGAGTTTTTGCGAGACTAACGGACAGCAATTGGTTTTTATATATTAGCGAATAAATATTACAAGACAAGTATATAGCCAAAATTTTAGTTATAGACTAGCTGTTCCCCGCGACTTCGTCAGCGTGTAATTTAGGGTTTTAATTTTTTTGCGACGAACCCTAATTATTTTTCTAAAATAAAAGTAGCCTAAGTTACTCCTTATGACATCAGCTATCTGCCAGTGAAAGTCCCGTCAAAATTGGTCCAGCCGCTTCGGAGATTAGCCGGAACAAACAGACAGACAGACAGGCAAAAATTTAAAAAAATGTATTTTTGTTATAAGTACCGTTTATACTTTCATATGCATTTAGTAAAACGCTGTAATTTTGACATTACAAACAGACACTTCAATTTCATTTGTTTGTATAGATAGATATGGTTTTATGCATGATAATGCATGGCCTTATAATGCGGCCGTAGTTGTCAAGTACTTTCGAGAAGTTGAAACCAATGCTATGGGGTGACCAGCGTGCTTGCCCGACTCAACTCCCATAGAGTATGTATGGGATAAGCTTGTAATATAAATTAAGAAAAGAAACCCTATACCCGCTAATTTGACAGATCATAAAAACGCATTACAGGATGAATGTTAGGCTATCATCTTTCGAGATTTTATTGATAATTTGGTTGTGAGTATGCCAAGGGGACTGGAATCAGTTTGAAGAGCTAGAGGGGGCAACACTAAGTACTGATTATAGCCCAGGTTATAGCCTTTCCTATAAAAAAAAAACTAATAAAATGTTAAGTATAAAAATGTTATTAATAGAATCAGGCGTTACTTTGCGGAAATCCATTATATAAAAGCTTTTAAAAAAAAATTACATCGCAAACATCCGCGCTATAAAATAAAATGATGTGTCTTACCTAGTATGAAGAGCACCTCCCGCCCTCCCTCAATTGCGTACACTATCCCCGTCAACACTAATCCCAGCACCGCTACTCCCAACACCACTACACTAGGCAAGACACACCACCGACGACAATACGACACGTGTTTCGCCTCTACACGAGCCACCCTCAGGTGATGTAGACTCTACGGTGGCTGACCGTTAAGTGCGCGGTGAGCCAAAACAACTGCCTTATATACAGACTTTTGTCTTTTCTTAATTTAGTTAATTTGTGTCAATTGATCGTTTGTTTTTCTGACATTTGCAATTGTAAATTAATTAATAATATTATTAATAATAAGCGAAATCTAAATTACTAAACTTAATTGTCACAAATATCCTTGATATTTTGTTTTTTTACACACTTTTGCCTTCCTTTGAATTTGTCCATGAGTATATAATCTGACACTTCTACCACTCATTGGATCATTAATTCTTAGGTCGATCCCGATTCCCCCGTCACAGTGACGGACGCCGATCTCGAACGTATTAACTCGTATCGCAACACAAAGGAAGGTGATGAGGCGAAAATCGAGATCACGCAGAAGACTCCCATCCGGGTGTTGCATCGCCGCCCGCTTCTTACACGCACGCGGCATCTGATCGAACTGCACGCCGAAAAAGTCCCAGGTACAATTTCAGGCTGTGAGGCCCTCTATCTTAGTCCTTGCAGGTGACAACATTCCAGTCCTCAGGGGTGACGCATATGCATTTCTTTTATTCTTATTCCATTAGCTGCCGTGTCAGTCACTTTCTACGGAGTTAAATTTAATTAAAATGTGACTGCCGTCTGAGGATAGATGTAGATGTTTATGGGCCTCAGCATCCATATCTCCTCGGTTGGATTGTGTGCTTATTTGTCATTCTTATTTTTTTTTAAATAATCATTTTATTTCGTTGCCTTTGCCGTGTAGTGGTGGTGCAAGAATATCCATTACTGCATATTTTCCCGTGGGTTTCGTAAGAGGCGACAGAGTGAAACTGAGGCAGGAGATGGGCGGCATACCTGTCTGATAATAGTAATATTACAATAAAAAATTGCTATTGCCAACCCGCTCGTCAAGCATGGTAACAATGCCAAAAATGAGCAACAACACAAATATACGGCTCTTCGTCCTCGGCGGCCCAGGTTTTCCTGGCTACGGTGGCGACCATGGTAATAGTGGGACAGGGGGTGCTAAGAATTTCCGGTGGAGGTTCGGTTGCCACCTACGATGACTCGACCTGCCAACATATAACGCCCGCACCCTGAGGACTGACGAGAAGATCGTAGAACTGGAAGAAATGTGACAAGTTACGCTGGGGTATTATATGATTATATGAGATCCGAAGTGAGGAGGGAGGACACGGTTATCCTCCAATTCGGCAACTTGTTCTATAACCGGGAGGGCGACCATCTATCCCAAGGAAGTGTCGGATTTATCGTCCATAAGTCTCTTATTAACAATGGTGTAAAGATCATAGATTTAGTAACACGTTAGATTGGCAATGTAAAAGAGAAATGGTATAGCATATGCTTACGTTAGAACCACCCTAAACATAAATACACTTTCCTTTACCTACGAACTTTATGTCATGAACATTTAACTGAAAACTTTACATAAATAATAATAATAATTAATTTATTTCGGACAAAAAAAATATCCATAGTTGTTAGTAAATGTTTTCTTATATCTAGTGTTAGTAACATATAGGCTGACGACACAAGTATGAAACTGCATCGATGGTGGCAATAAGCCAGTCTACAAGGCAGCATGTAGTCGTGTCCAGCGAGCCAACATCGGCGAGTCCCAGCGGTCAACCAGCGCCTCCAGGATGCTGTTGGGGCTGCCGCGCACGCGCCGAACTAGCGACGCACAGCCTGCGCAGGCTTGCAGCGAACCCGTCCGTGTGAGCTTCCGCGCACATGGCGGACGCGCTGCAGCAGCGCGGCAGACCCCTCAGCACCCTGAACACGTTATTATATTGTATGGGCAGGTCGCTGTACGCCCTCTGCGTATAGTCTACCCACAGACTGCACGTGTAAAAAGACTGCCAATAAGCTTTATAAAACGTAACTTTAACTTGACTAGAACATCGTGCAAATCTGCGAGCCAACATGTTGCAGCGGACAGACAGCCCCCTGCTCTCTCTTTCAATATCTAAGTTGTCTTTTTGATCCTCCGTGACCCAGTGGCCCAAATACTTAAAACACTCCACCTTCTTTAAAGGAGTACCACCTAACGTAAAATTCGGTATATTAGTGTAACGCTTATTATCCGGTCTAAATATCATAAATTCACTCTTTATAGCGTCGTATTTAAGCCCCTGGGCCACTATATATGATTCACATATATTAATCATTTTCTTTAGAGCACCACTCGATGGGCTTAGCAACACCATATCATCTGCGTAGCTGATATCGTTGACACAGACCTCCGTCTATATGACAACCAATACCGGTGCTGCTGAGCTGACAATCAACCCGTTCATGTAAAGGTTGAAAAGCGTTGGAGAGCTTAGTCCCCCCTGCCTCACACCGCAATCCAACCTATACTCCTCGGAAAGCGAGCCTGCCCATCGTATATATTTTTTTATTATTATTATTATACCAGTACTTAAAAAGCGATACAATTTCTCGAGGCAAGTCAGTCTCAAAATTCATTTTATTCCACAGGATCTCATAGGATACAAGGTCAAAAGCCTTCGACAAATCTAAATAGCAAGCATATACTGATGTCTTTCTTGCAGTGTAGTACTGGACAGTCTGTTTGAGGCACAAAATAGCACTCTCGGTTGAAAGACCAGGTCTAAAGCCGAACTGTGCGGCATTGAGCGCAGACGTACTTATTTAGGCACCGCCTAAGCAAACTGTCCAGTACTTTCGCAATCACCGTAGCCAGGGATATTGGCCTATAATTAGACACATCTGATGAGTCACCGGTCTTGTTTTTTATAACAGGTACAACTATAGTACATATTAGGCTTTCAAGCAGATAAGAATGTGCTACACAAAGATTAAAAAACAGAGAGTACTCTTGGCAAGTGTACTCCTGCGTACTGTAGATGCTCGATGCTGATGCTGTCATATCCAGGCAATTTGCTCCGCACCATGCCTTTAATTATTTCCTCTACTTCTTGCGCACTAAATTCCACACTAAAATATGTACTGCACGCCTCAGCATCAAGCTCCCGCCGCATCGGCTCCAGTGTAGAGTCTACCTTAAAGTGCCGCCGGAATGTATTGACGCTATCACGTGGCTCATGAACACCCGCCACGCTCACAGGAAGGCTCGGCTTATATTTGTTTCTGTTCTATTTGTTTGTACATACATAATACAGACTATGGACTTCCATTTGGCACGATCCTGACACACCCCTCTCGCCTCCTCCACATCCATATACCTACGCATACACGCTCGTCGGTTAAAGGTACTCTTGATTTGGCCCATTTCCAATATATCGCCAATTTGGTCGATAAACTTTCGCCTAGGGCGTCCCTTCCCGACACTGCCGTTCACCTCTGCAACATAAATTTGCTTTGTCACTCCTTCCTCATTCATTCTTTCTACATGACCAAACCACCGAAGCATTCCTTTCTTAATCCTGGTCTCAACATCATCTTGCAAACCACACTCTCACACAATTTCTCACTCTGTCATTCAGATTTATCCCTAACATACTCCTTAATGACCGCATTTCTACAGCATTTATTCTACTCTCGTGCTTCTTCTGCCACACCCAACTTTCACTACTATACATTAACGTAGGGACTAACACAGTATTGTGAATTGCCATACGTGCCTTTTTGGACACATTCTGACTTCTCACTATAGGGTGTAGAGCCCCATTCACTCTATTTCCTGCGTTCACTCGTCGTTCTATATCCTTATCATATCTACCATCCCTGCTAAATACACATCCTAAATACACAAACTCATCTACTTGCTCGACCAACTCCCCTTCTATTCTTATTTCACATATCGTTTTACTTTCTTCTCTTTCAAAAACCATCACTTTCGTCTTACTTGCGTTCACTTTCATTCCCTTTTCTTTTAATGTCCTGTTCATTAATGTAACCATCATTTGCAACTCGGCCGCCGACGACGCAAGTATGACTTGATCATCGGCGTACAAAAGGCATTTGACGGTTAGCTCACCCATTCTTAACCCGCATTCTTCTACTTTAAAATATCAATAAATAGATTGAACAGCCACGGGGAAACCACACAGCCCTGTCTGACACCTTTATGGATGCCAAACCAGTCCGAGTATGCCCCGTTGATCCTGACACAAGCACTAGAGTCCCTATACAGAGACTTCAATGCCTGTATCAACCCAGTGCTCAACCCAAATGAGTTCAGTGTTTGCCATAACATATCCCTATCCACTCTGTCATAAGCCTTCTCCAAGTCCACGAACGCACAAAAAACTTTTTGGTGTTTGGCCAAAAACTTCTCCGCGACCATGCGCATGGAAAAGACCTGATCCGTACATCCCATTCCCTTTCTAAATCCCGCTTGCACATCCCAAATTTTTCCATCAGTTTCTTTCATAACTTTCAATTAGTACCTTAGCATACAGTTTTCCCACAATGCTAAGAAGGCTGATACCACGGTAGTTTTTACAGTCCTGCTGTGATCCTTTTCTCTTATATATTGGAACTATTACGGCTTTGCACCAGTCTCCCGGTACGCGCTTAAGTTTCCAACATAAATTAAACAAAGTGCACAGCAGGTCTGTCACCACTCCTTCTTCAGCCTTTAGCATTTCGAGTGATACTCTATCATATCCGGCTGCCTTACTTGCTTTCATACTTTTCATTGCTTTCATTATTTCATCTATACTTATGTCTCTATCTATTTCCTCTTCTTTCGGAATTTCTGTTTCATTTAATTCAATGAAATCTATCATGCTTCTATCATCACCTCTTTCCCATATATATGTGTGAATCTTTTTATGACGAAACTGTTCGTCACAAAAAGATTCTTTTCCACACATACGGTGAGGAGGCTTTCACCATTGTCATTAATACTTTCATCGCCAAACGTTCCCAATATCCTTTCATAACCAAGTCTCCTCACCCCAACCCTTCCATTAAAATCTCCTAATATCACAATATTTTCATTAACCTTGCATTTCATTAGCACCATCCTTACCAACTTCCAAAACTGCTCTCGGATATAAGTGGGCTTAGACATATCTGGGGCGTAGACCCCTAGAACAAACAACACTTCTTTAAGCCCACTTTCATTCGTATCCATAGCAGTCTCGGGCTTACACATTCATACTCTTTCACACGATGACCCATTCTTTCTGATAGGATGATACCGACCCCTTGGCATGCTCGCTCGGTCTCGTCTATACCAGACCAGTACGCGGTATACATGTCATGTGTAGTAGCATCCTTTCCCTTCCGTTTCGTCTCATTTACACATAACACGTTTATTCCTCTATCATAAATCATATCGCACCCTTCATCCATCTTATCATTCATTGCTCCACATACATTCAACGTAGCCAGACGGGCTTCCGCAATCCACTTTTCGCCCCTCCGGGGGACAGGACGTGACGGGTGGCGAACCTCGTTGCCGGTTTTCCTCCCGGAGATTCTTCGCACCCAATTTGTTTGTATTTTTTCCAAAATTGCCCGAATTTATTATTATTGTGATGCTCAGCAATCATATCCATTTTTATTTGTTGTTGATTGTTCTGACACCATTTCAGTTTAGATGTAAAAATTCGCCTGGATTCACACATTTCATTATAAAATCGGACAGAACTGGGTCTGCCGTACAATGACTACATCTGAAAGCAAAATCGAGCCCTACCGTGAGCATGACGGACGTGTCTATTCCAACCTGGTAGATACTTAGCTATCGCTTTTTTCTAACATTATGGCTGCAAACAGCAGCTTCAGAAAGTATACACACGATATTTTTATATAAGTCATCCAACAATTTTCTGTGATTACTACTATTACACATACTGTCACAACAATTCATAAATTCCACAGGAAAATCTAGGTTTCTTAGTCTAGAGTGACATTCACTATAATATTTTAATATTTGATTAGTATCACGTTCACCCAATTATTTTCTATTGTAGTTATCTTAGGTTTAAAAACATTAAAATTACAGTTTACTAAGACAGGATAGTGATCGGACCAATAAGTGTCATAAAGAACAGATACAGAGAGTACCGAGTCCAGCGCGGCACTGGTCACCAGACAGTGACGTAGCCAGCGGCGGCAGCCAGTAGCGTCATTGACGAACGTGTGACTATCCGATGCTAGAAGCGCCATGTCCACACAAGACCATGACTGTTCAGAACAAAAATTCAATAGTTCAGTAGCAAAAGACCCCAGGGTGCGCATTGTAATCTCCTAACATAAACACTGACTCCACGTTATGGCTCTCAATAACGGTAGCCATCTCACTGAGACATTCCGTGAATTCTACTACATTTTCACTAGAGTCGGCATGTATACTGCGAAAATTATAACAAAACGATACGACTTAGGGACCTTCAAGAAAAGAGCCTACTCCTTTTTAAAAGGCTGGAAACGCATCTGCAATTCCCTCCCTGGTGTTGCAGTTGTTCATGGGCGGCGGTAGTCACATACCATCAGGTGAGCGGCATGCTCGTTTCCCCCTCTCCTATAAAAAAATGGCCTCCCGCGTAGCACGCCGGCCGATGTATCGACAGCAGAAGTGCCCGTGAATGCGAAGTCGTTGCCAATGCTTCGCCTTCACGCTTCAATACGCGAGGTCGTGCGGCAGCAGTCAGGTCTCCCGCAGCGCAACTATGTCAGCTGAACGACATATTCTCCGCACACATTCCATCGATCTGACAATATTCTTGCAATTAAAACTTACTAGTTTAACGATACCAGCCATCATGGTTTTAATTCTTCCCGCCAGCCTTATGAGTGCTCCCTGTATCACGTTGCTTTAAGGCAATAAACCGACGATAGGCAACCTATTCCGGCCAAAAGTCTTCTGACATAAATATATTTAATTTGTGTTTAGGTACAAATATCTTATAGGATTCGTAGTCTTTTGTCATTTTCACATTCATTTTCTCTATGTTTACTTCTATATTACTCTTTTTCTTAATATAGCCAGTGATATCACACACGGATACTCCCTTTGCCACGTTATAAATATACATAGGAACTTTGATTTCTGCAGCCCTAAAATTATCATCGGGCTTTAATATAGCTTTCCCTCTATTTCCCAAAAAGCGATTACGTAATCTTTTTCTTTGTACGCGAATCCATTCTTCACTCCGCTTTACTGATTGCCATTGACCATCCCCGACTATTTCTGCCATAGATTTAGTTTTAGCAATCGCAGAATCGACACTGCACGGGGCGGCCCTGAGTGTCGCATTCATATTAAGCCGGTTAACAGTAGTAGGTATTGGCTGCGACGGATTGCTCAGCTGGGTTGGGTGAGTCATCGTCATCATCATCATCATCATTACAGCCTTTCACAAGTCCACTGCTGAACATAGGCCTCCCCCAAGGAATGCCACAAAGCACGGTCCTGAGCCACCTGCATCCATCGACTTCCTGCATGTCTTAACAGGTCGTCACTCCATCTAGCGAGGGGTCGCCCTACACTTCGCCTACCGGTACGAGGCTGCCACTCGAGAACCTTTCTTCCCCATCGGTTGTCGGTTCTTCGAGCTATATGGCTGGCCCACTACCACTTCAGCTTACTAATCCGTTGGGCTATGTCGGTTACTCTGGTTCTACTGCGGATATCCTCATTTCTAAGTTTATCACGCAGAGAAACCCCGAGCATAGCCCTCTCCATAATTCGCTGAGCGACCTTGAGCTTCCTCATACGGCCAGCAGTGAAGGACCACGTCTCAGATCCGTAAGTTATCACTGGCAACATGCACCGTTTGTACAATTTCGTTTTCAGAGTTTGAGGTATGTCTAACGAGAAGATATGTCGTAGTTTCCCGAACGCTGCCCAGCCGAGTTGAATCCGTCGATTGACCTCTCGGTCGAAGTTGGACTTACCTACTCGAACTATTTGTCCCAGGTAAACATACTCGTCAACAACTTTACTGGAAAAGAGGCATTCCATCGTAGTCCTCACGGATGACAATGCATCTGCATTTTGATTCTTTATTGAGTATAATATTCGTCAATAACTTCGAGCTTAGTGCTACCAACAACTACCGGCATAGGTGTGACATGGACGTTAAACATGATTTTTGTTTTGTCCATGTTCATCTTAAGACCTATCCGTTGGGAGACTGAGTGAGTAATGAGGTCATTGAGCATAGTGCTTAGGTCCTCCAGCGATTCTGCCATAAGGACTATATCGTCGGCAAATCGAAGGTGAGTGATGTACTCGCCATAGCTTGAAAACGTCTTCCAATGCAGCGGTGAAGAGTTTCGGGGATATAACATCACCCTGTCTTACACCTCTCTGCAATTGGATAGGTTTCGTACTCTGGTTCTGTACTCGGATAGCCATCGTAGCCCTACTGTACAAGCACTTCAGCACTTCGATATACCGACAGTCAACTTGGCACCGCTGAAGGGTCTGCAGCACCGCCCAAATTTCGACGTAATCAAAGGCTTCCTCATAGTCCACATACGCAAGGCAAAGTGGCAGATTATACTCCTCTGTCTTCTGTACAATCTGCCGCAGGGTATGTATGTGGTCTATGGTACTAAAGCCTTTTCGGTAACCGGCTTGTTCGGGAGACTGGAAGTCGTCAAGTCTGCGTGCGAGACGATTCATAATGACTCTCGAAAACAGCACGTAGACGCGGCTCAGAAGGGAAATCGGTCTGTAATTCTTCAAGAGAGCATTGTCGCCTTTCTTGAAGAATAAGACCACCGCACTTCTGCTCTACGCCTCCGGAGTAGTGCCACCATGGAGGACGGAATTAAAGAGCTTCTGAAGGACTTCAAGTACAGGTTTTACACCCGCTTTCAAAAGAGCCGCTGTTATTCCATCCTTGCCCGGAGACTTGCCGTTTTTAAGGTGTTGGAGAGCCATTCTATTCTCGCTCAGACTGACGTCCGGGATATCTTCAGAATAGTGTCGGATAAGACTCGCTCTTGGATCGTTACTCACACTTGCGTGTGGCTCCAACGATGACGTGTACAGCTGTCCATAGAAACTCTCAATCTCACTCAAAATCTCAGGTGTCCCGGAAACGATGCTGCCACACTCGGTCTTCAGCTTTGACAGTTGGCTCTTTCTGGCAGACAGATCTCTGGCAAAGACTTTGGAGCCTTGGTTCCGCTCGATCGCTTCTTCAATACAAGCTGTATTGAAGTTGCCGTAAGTCCCGCCGCATGCATTTGGAGATCTGTCTGTTCAGTTGCCTGTATGCTGTCAAATTTGTTGAAGAATGTAGCTTCATCTCCCGTCTAACAGCCATGAGATTAAGAGTGTGATCGGAGAGGTTTTGTGTTCTTCTGCGGCGGGTCTTGCAGAACTTAGCTCCGACCGCATGGACAGTTTCCACGAGCTTGTCATTCATATCGTCCACTTCATTGCGGTCTTCTAGGCACTGAAAACGGTTTTGTAACTCGAGCTGAAAGGTTTCGGGACTTTGGAACAGAGCACGAGGGGGACGGAGCGTTGACTTCGTTAGACGAGACCTCTCCAACTTAACGTTTAGGTTCAGTGTGCCTCTCACCATTCGGTGATTGCTACCAGTTTTCACCCTCGCGATCACGGAGACATCACTGAACAGTTGACATCTGGTCGTAATAATGAAGTCAATCTCATTTTTTGTCGAACCGTCGGGGCTCGACCAGGTCCACTTCCTGTGGGGCCGCTTCTGGAAGAAAGAGTTCATCATAAAGAGTTCCTCTTTCTCCATGGAGTCGGCCAGCTGCTGGCCCCTTGGGTTCCGTTGCCCTATTCCAAATTTCTCTACTTTCAGCTCACCGTTCTCTCTTGTGCCTAGTTTTGCATTGAAGTCTCCCATTAACACCGTAGAGTGGGATTTGGAGGAATGCATGGCTCTAGAGATATCCTCATACATTTCCTCCACCTCCTCATCGGGGTGTGCCGAGGTTGGTGCGTAAACCTGTATGACCTTCAGCGAATACCGTTTGGTGATTCTGAGTATAAGGTAAGCAACCCTCGTCGACACACTCTTAATTTTTATAACGTTGTTAACGAGAGACTTGTTGACGATAAATCCGACACCTCCTTGGGACAGATGGCCGCCCTACCGGTGATATAGCAAGTTGCCAGATTCGAGGATTACCGTGTCCTCCCTCTCTCTTCGGACCTCGGATAATCCTATAATATGCCAGCGTAAATTGTCTATCTCTTCTTCCAGTTCCACGATCTTCTCGTCAGTCCTCAGGGTGCGTGCGTTGTATGTTGCCAGGTCGAGTCGTTTTAGGTGGCAACCGAACCGCCACCGGAGATTCTTAGCACCCCCTGCCCCGCCGTTACCATGGTCGCTACCGTAGCCAGGAATAGCGCGGCCGCCGGGGACTGGGGGCCATCTCTTTGTTTCTCTAATCATTGGGGGGTATTCGCCATAGTTGCCACGCTTGGCGAGCGGGTTGGCAACCGCAGTTTTTTTTATAGTAGTTTTGCTGTTATCAGGAAGATGCTGCTGCCCATCTCCTGCCTGTTTCCTTTTGTCGCCTTTTACGACACCCACGGGAAGATATGGGGTAGTGGATATTCTTAACCGCCACTACACGGCACATCGTAACTGTATTCAATTCTCGCCAGATTGCTTCGTTAAGTTTCGGCGAGGAGTGATTACCCTCCGTTAATTTCATTTTATCACCCATGTCTCGATATATCGGTTCTCGTAATGATGGATTAATTTGTTCATTAATTTGAATAATACCATCATTACCCATAGGTGGCAACCCCATAGGTCCACTGTGGCACTCAAAACTGTCAATCAAATAGGCACCGCGTCTATGATTTACGTTACGCCCGTAGTTATTTACTAGCGATTCATTTTTCAGCATCTCGAATTCACCCTTCAATATATAGCCACGCGGCAGCTTTTGCTGTCGCACGGATGGGCCGGCTCGAACCCGGGTAGTACCACGACCTCACAGAATACAAGCGTCAAATAGCAGCTTAACACTGCTGTTTCGCATGGTGAGTGTTGAGAACCGGAGACCCTTTTTACTAGAAAAGAGGCATTCCATCTTAGTCCTCACGGGTGACAACGCATCTGCATTTTTTTTTTATAGAATAGGGGGCAAACGAGCATGCGGCTCACCTGATGGTAAGTGACTACCGCCGCCCATGAACAACCGCAACACCAGGGGAATTGCAGATGCGTTGCCGGCCTTTTAGAAAGGTGTAAGCTCTTTTCTTGAAGGTTCCTAAGTCGTATCGGTTCGGAAAATTCGCTGGTGGTAATTGATTCCACAAAGAAGTTGTGGAATCAATGTGTTTTAATTCGCAAATGAGGATAGATGTAGATGTCTATGGGCCGCAGCAACCACTTACCATCAGGTGGATTGTGTGCTCGTTTTTCACCCTTATCCTATAAAAAAAAAACGTTTTCCACGGTAGCATACTCCTCTTTAATCATGTTGATGTCTTGCTGCAGCTTTTTAGAAGTCTCGTGACGTCGACATGATCAAACAACACGGGGGGTATTTTTTCTAGATCCCGCGCAACAAACAGGAATATCATCAGACTTCGCATGCCTTATAAGGCAAATAATATCGTCTATGTCTCGCAATGTTTTACCGGCCTTTTTCCGGACTATCTTGCGCTTTGTTGTTGGCATGGAATTAATAAACAAATTCTTGGCCGTCACAATATCACTTTCTGAGAAAGCACTCACACAGATTTTTTAATACTTTCATCGTTCATTACTGAGATTTTATTAAACACAAACGCCAGAAGCTCATTAATAACAACATTGCAATTAGCGCATTTTACCACGTTAGAGGTCATTGTTTATTTTCTTTACAACAGCACGCACAACGCGACCACACTTTAACGCGCGAGCGGTGTGACTAAACATATACTGATGACTGTAAGGATAAAGAAGGAACGGTTGCTGAATTTTTAGACATTCAAACCAAAGAATACGTTAAAGGAAATTTCAGTTATGCATGCGGAACTCATTGCGATTGCAGAAGCCTTATCTTATGTCAAGTTTTTTTTCTTATAGGATAGGGTGACAAACGAGCACACAGTCCACCTGATGGTAAATGGTTGCTGTGACCCATAGACATCCACATCTATCCTCAATAAAGAATCAAAATGCAGATGCGTTGTCACCCGTGAGGACTAAGATGGAATGCCTCTTTTCTAGTAAAAAGGGTCTCCGGTTCTCAACACTCACCATGCGAAACAGCAGTGTTAAGCTGCTATTTGACGCTTGTATTCTGTGAGAGCGTGGTCCTTCCCTGGTCGAGCCGACCCATTCGTGCTACAATTATACTAATTCATGTTGCAATTTATGGATCTGAGACGTGGTTGATAAGATGAAAGTGAGGAAGCTCAAGGTCACCCAATGACCTATGGCGAGGATTATGCTTGGGGTTTCTCTGCGTGATAAACTTTGAAATAAGGATATCCGCAGTAGAACTAGACCCAAAGTAACCGACAGAGTAAGCTGAAGAGGCAATGGGTTGGGCATTTAGTTCGAAGAACTGATAACCGATGGGGAAGAAAGATTCTCGAGTGGCACCCTCGTGCCGATAGACGAAGTGTTAGATGGAGGATGGATCCCCCACTAGATGGAGTGACGACCTGGTAAGACATGCATGAAGTCGATGGATACATGTGGCTCAGAATTGTGCTTTGTGGCATTCCGTGAGGTAGGCCTATGTTCAGCAGTAGACTTGTGAAGGACTGTAGTGATAATCATGACTACAAGAGACGTCGAGATTTGGTCGTTTGCATCATGGGCTCAAACTTAGTCAGGTTGTGCCATAAAATGGTACTCTGGTCTTCGCACACATTATGTTCGTGGTGTCTTTTCTAGTATGTATTACATATTATTTGAACGGTGTGCGCAGGTCACGCGCAGTTATTGTACGTGCGGGTGCGCACGTCCGCGGGCACGTACGTGAAGGAGTGGGCGCACGGCGAGCTGCGCCGCACGCGGCCCGCGCTGCCCGACCTGCTGCGCGCGCGCACCGACCTGCTGGCGCTCGACGTGGCCGCCGTGCACCTGCACTGGCCGAACGCACATTTTCCCACACAATGATACCCGCACACACACATACTCACGGACACGTACACGCACACGCACGCTCCCATACCTCACTTTCATTTACACTATTTACCTATCGGGACGTACAAACAATATATCGTAATTTAGACACGATTTTGAAACTCAACAATTGATACTTCATATAATTAATAGAATCAGGCGTTACTTTGCGGAAATCCATTATATAAAAGCTTTTACAAAAAATTTTTTTTTTACAATTTTTTTTTTTTACTTCGCAAATATCCGCGTTATAAAATAAAATGATGTGTCTTACCTAGTATGAAGAAGCACCTCCCGCCCTCCCTCAATTGCGTGCACTATCCCCGTCACCACTAATCCCAGCACCGCTACTTCCAACACCACTACACTAGGCAAGACACACCACTGACGATAATACGACACGTGTTTCGCCTCTACACGAGGCATCCTCAGGTGATATAGACTCTACGGTGGCTAACCGCTAAGTACTACTAAGTTCTTCATACTAGGTAAGACACATCATTTTATTTTATAACGCGGATATTTGCGAAGTAAAAATTTTTGTAAAAGCTTTTATAAATTGATACTTCTTGAAATAGTATATAAGTATTCGAAAATATTTAAATATAAAAATTACGTGTCACATAGTCTGTCCGCGATGAATTCCTAAACACAGAGTACTTTTTATAAACCAGAATAGAGACCAATCTCCGACACCAAAGTGAGCAACGTGTTTTAGCATTTTGTTATTGTCGACATTTCAACGAAAATAATGTCTTGCTGTAATATTACTTCTCACTTTATAATAGTGAAAATTCCGCGCTGAATTAATATTGGCAGGTAATCAACTGTACTAATTAATGGTCTTGTTGTTAAGATATTACCTACTAATATCAATTCGCCGCTGAACTATAAGGATTCAGAAATAAGAGTTTTTTATATTTTTTACTATTTATTTTTCAAAAAACGTTTTACAGTAATATTGAACCATTATATTGTACATACATACATACATACATACATATAATCACGCCTCTTTCCCGTAGGGCCACTAAGACCACTTCTTTCCACTTGCTACGATCCTTACATACTTGTTTCGCTTCGTCCACTATCATTATTCATTTTCATTTTATTGTACATATTATATTGTACACTACCATTATTATCATCCATACTCAGTTTGACAAAAATAATTTTATTTATATCTTTACTTTAATAGGTCACTTAAAAATTCTCTCAATTTTACTTTATGAACAGGACAACAATCAAAATTATTTAAATTTATATGGCATAGTTAAAAGCAAAGGTTGTTCTATATATTTTTGATACATATTACATATATCTTGCATTTCTGATAATCAGCCAATTTCAATCTGCATATTTCGATGTTGTATATAATCTTTTTTAACTACATTATATACATTGTTACAACATGCCTTACCTTTTTATAAAATATCCACTTACATATTCCACTTGGCGCTATTCCTAGATCCTAGAGTAATACTTTAGGATCGCTTTTAGTCTTAAATTATTAAAAATTTTAAAATGTCATTTATAGCAATTTCACAGGTGTTATTATTGACTTCACTGTCCTTATTTATTGTTTAATTGTGGAGTGTGAATACCTGTTAAATTGTTTACAAGGAGTGTAGCAAAAGCAAACTCATTGTTCTTGTTGTTTGTTTATTACACATAAATATTTTTTATTTTAAAGTGCCCAGAAAACTATTTCTGATCACATTCGTGACCAATGAAATAAATGATCGATATCTTCTGTAAGCCATACACATAGCTCATGAACATATTTGGGCATTTTACAAAAAAGATGTACACGTGACGATCCGGAACAATTTTTTGTGTTCTAAGTTTGTTACCGTAAATAAAATATACTAACACAACACAACACAAACACTCACGCCTGTCACCCACAGGGGTAGGCAGAGACTACGGACTTCCATTTGGCGCGATCCTGACACACCTCTCTCGCCTTCTTTACATCCATATATCTACGCATACACGCTCGTTGGTTAAGGGTACTCCTAATCTGGCCCATTTTTAATGCATCGCCGATTTGGTCGATAAACCTTCGTCTAGGGCGTCCCTTCCCGACCCTGCCGTTCACTTCTGAAACATAAATTTGATTTGTCACTCTTTCCTCGTTCATTCTTTCTGCGTGACCAAACCACCGAAGCATTCCTTTTTTAATCCTGGTCACAACGTCATCTTGCACACCACACTTTTCTCTTATCACACTATTTCTCACCCTGTCATTCAGATTCAGCCCTATCATACTCCTTAATGACCGCATTTCTACAGCATTTATTCTACTTTCATGCTTCTTCTGCCAGACCCAACTTTCACTACCATACATTAAAGTAGGGACTAACACAGCATTATGAATTGCCATACGTGCCTTCTTTGACACATTCTGACTCTTCATAAGCCACTCTATTTCCTGCGTTCACTCATCGTTCTATATCCTTATCATATCTACCATCCCTGCTAAATAAACATCCCAAATACACAAACTCATCCACTTGCTCAATCAATTCCCCTTATATTCTTATTTCACATAACGTTTTACTTTCTTCTCTTTCAAAAACCATCACTTTCGTCTTACTTGCGTTCACTTTCATACCCCTTTCTTTCAATGACCTGTTCATTAAAGTAACCATCATATGTAACTCGGCCGCCGACGATGCAAATATGACTTGATCATCGGCGTACAAAAGGCATTTGACGGTTAACTCACCCATTCTCAACCCACATTCTTCAACTTTCACAAACAACTGTCCATAAATAGGCTAAACAGCCACGGAGAAGCTACACAGACCTGCCTGACACCTTTATGAATGCCAAACTAGTCCAAGTATACCCCGTCGATCCTCACACAAGCACTAGAGTCCCTATAAAGAGACTTTAATGCCTGTATCAAACCAGCGCTCAACCCAAATGAGGTCAGTGTTTGCCATAACACGTTCCTATCCACTCTGTCATAAGTCTTTTCCAAGTCCATGAACGCACAAAAAACTTTCTGGTTTTTGGCAAAAAATTTCTCCGCAATCATGCGCATGGTAAAGACTTGATCCATACACCCCATCCCCTTTCTGAATCCAGCTTGCACATCCCAAATTTTTCCATCAGTTTCTTCCATAACTCTTTCAATTAACACCTTAGCATGCAGTTTACCCACAATGCTAAGCAAGCTGATACCACGGTAGTTTTTACAGTCCTGCTGTGACAACTTTTTCTTATATATTGGGACTATAACGGCTTTGCACCAGTCTTCCGGTACCCGCTTCAATTCACAACATAAATTAAACAAGGTGTACAGCAGGCCTGCAACCACACCCTCTCCAGCCCTTAGCATTTCGAGTGATACTCTATCATATCCGGCTGCCTTACCTGCTTTCATGCTTTTCATTATTTCATCTACACTTATCTCCTTACCTCTCTCCATTTCTCTCGGAATTTCTATTTCACTTAATTCAGACGACTCTTCACTCTTAAACACGCTTTCAAAGTATTCCTTCTATCTCTTTAAATTCGAAACTTCATCATTCAGCATGCAGCCATTTTCTCGTCTCGTATAGCATTCATTATAGGCTGTTTTGAATTTCCCCTGGCAGTTCGTACAAGCTTCCAGAACATTTTAACATTTGTCTGGAAGTTATCAGATATCCTTCTATCATTCTTATCTATCCTTTCTTGTTTTTTTCTTTCAACAACTTCTTTTACTCTCTTATTTATACGTCTAAAGTCTGCCTTTTTTCTTTCAATCTCATCATTCATACCGACAGAATTACCAGCTATGGTTGCTAGTAAATCTAGTCATGCTCTCTTCTTTGCTTCAACTTCAATCCGTACCTCATCATCCCACCACAACGTTTTATTTTTCCTTTAATTCTTTCTCTTACTTACACCACCTACTTCAGTGGGTGCATCCACCAAAACTTTCTTAACATTATTCCATACAGTCTTCAAGTCTAAATCATTCATACATAATTCATTCCCACCACTTATATTTTCCCTCAGTCTACATTTATACTTCTCTTTCACACCTTCATCTTGTAATCTCTCTATTCTTATACGCTGTAACGCAGTGGTAGACACAGATTTCCGATGCCGCCAACGCTTGAATAGACCATTAATTCGGCATAAGACTAAGTAATGATCCGTCCCTAAGTTGGACCCACGGTAAACCCTTGTATCTACCACTGCGCTCCTCATTCTTTCATCAACAATTATGAAATCTATCATGCTTCTATCATCCCCTCTTTCCAAAGTATACATATGAATCCTCTTATGGCGAAAAAAGTGTTCGCCACAAAAAAATTCGTTTCCACACATACAGTGAGGAGGTCTTCACCATTGTCATTTATTCTTTCATCGCCAAACGTTCCTAATATCCTTTGATAATCAAACCTCTTCACTCCAACCCTTCCATTAAAATCTCCTAACATAATAATATTTTCATTTTCCTTACATTTCGTCAACACCAGCCTTACCATGTCCCAAAACTGCTCGGATATAAGTGGGCTTAGACATATCTGGGGCGTACACCCCAAGCACGAACAACTTATTTAAGACCACTTTCATTAGTATCCACAGCAGCCTTGGGCTACTTCTTTCTAAAAGGATGACACCGACTCCCTGGCATGCCCGCTCGGTCTCATCTACACCAGACCAGTAAGCGGTATACATGCCATGTACAGTGACATCCCTTCCCTTTCATTTCGTCTCATTCACACATAACACATCTATTCCTCTATCAATCATCATTTCGCATACTTTATCCATCTTATCATTCATAGCTCCACATACACTCAGCGTAGCCAGACGGGCCTCCACAATCCACTTTTCGCCCCTCCGTGAGACAGGACGTGACGGGTGGCGAACCTCGTCGCCGGTTTTTCTCCCGGAGATTCTTCGCACCCCTGCCCCTTTAAAGGGGCGCCGGGAACTCGGGGCCATTTCTTTTAATTGTTGTCTCATGGTGCGAACTAAGGGGTGGTAGATTTTACGCCGCTACCATCCGGCGAGGAGCCGAGTCTATCGTTTCGGCTTTGTCGCTCGTTTAACACCACCCGGGGGACACGTGTAGGGTGGACCTAGGTTTAGGTGGTCGACGAAGCCTACGGACGCGAGCGACTCATCCCCCAAAATATACTATAAACAAGTAAATATAGAAATACATCAGTATTAATAAAATCAACGTGATAATCTTTATTTTTATGGAAGAGGAACGTGCTCCGGTTCGTCACAAAGGAAGAATGTAAATAAAATGAAAAATATGAGTTAACCCATTCATTGCTACTAAAATTTTAAAACATCACCTTGGTGCCACTCAATATTTTTGTGGATTACAATAGAAAAGGCGTAATTGAATGTGTTTCTTAATTACAAAAACCCCCCATTAATAATAAAAACCCATCTAAAAAATTATAAACGCAACATACACGGTGGTGGCACTGGTAAGAAAAATTTAATGACAAGTGCCGTTCAACACACCATTTGCGTTGACGTTTGGATAGTGTTATTCAATATATTCCGAGTGACTGTTCGTGCCTGATATGTCAAAGGAACACGTGAACTCCTAACTTCTTGTACTAACGTATAGTTTTGTGCTCACATGAATAATATGCAAGCATTTGATTCTGATTATCTTACCACCCATGTACTTATTGTTTTTGACTACAACTTCAGGCTTCGAAACGGTTCCATCGCGTCGATTCGTAATGATGGTCATTTCAGATCCATATTATGATGAAATCATTAAATAATCCCGCCGGTTTTTCGTTTCATAACACAAATATCACTATCTACTTTTGAATTTTGCTATCTATTCCGCACGTTTCAATTTTCTTTGTAAAATTCCGTTTGGATTTTTTTTTCCATTGACACATAAAGTACCCGAACAATATGTTTTATGAAAAACTTGCACACAATAATTTGTGTGCAAGTTTTACACAATTATAAAAGTTATCCATTTATTAAAAAAGGGATAACCTTTATTAAAATAATCAGATAGTAAATTCAAAACGACTTTTTCACTGTGGTTGGCACCTCCCACTAAAGTATCCGAAGCGCCGGCATATACAATAATCTTCATAATTATTTGTCGGTTAGGATATAAAGTAAATAATAGTTTTACCGAAGGGATGCTTTTTACCTTTTGAGATATTGACGGAATATTAAACGACCACGAAGCAAAACCATTGACTCATCCTATGCCCAGATTTTTATATGGGTAGTAAATTTTGCTGGTTAAAATAGTTCATTAAACTATTTCTTTTTGACAGCCTATTATCGGACAAGTCGTCTCTATAAGATCTCATTATTTACAGAAATTTGTTTCTACTCATGTGTTTTGAAAAACCTGGCAAATTAAACAGTGGATGCTTTTTCCACTTAGTCTGTAACTTGGTTTAGTTTGACAGTTCCCATGTGAAACAAAATACCAAAAAAATATTTTAATATCTGGAATACAGTAAAACTCGCTTAAGACGAGTTTGAAGGGGCCCAGCCAAAATCGCGACTTAAGCGGGAAAGCGTATTATGCGGAATAGGGAAAATAAATCTGTTAGAAAGGTATAATGTTATACATAATAAGTATATGGTATATGTTATGTATATGTATTTAAATACGTTACATCATAGTTAATTATTATTTCTAATGATATTACTTAAAGTAATCGCTTATTTTGATTTGACAAAGAGCTTTTGATGCATTAGTAATGACAAGGCTTTCAATATAACTTAACTATTGCAGTGCGTCTTCACTTTCCCCGAAAGCGACAAGCAAGTTGCAACAATAGATACATAGCGCCTTAAACAGTTTACTGCTTATAATGCAAAAGCATTATGCTTTTGCGTTCGACAAAGTCGGAATTGACTCTCCTTCATCTCCATCTTCATCACTTACTACCTCTTTTTGGGTGTTATTCACATCTTCAATAAGATCTTCCATTGAACAAGTTTCGTACGGTGCAACATTGTCATCAATGGAAGAATATCCAGGAAAACCCTACAGTATCGCGGGTTCTTCTTCCAACACGACGTCAGCTTTGTTACTTCGGAACCTGTTTTTTTTAAACATTTTTTTATAGTTTCAGGCTTAATTGCTTGCCGTGCCGCTGCAATTTTTAGGATCACATCATGCACATTCAAGGGCCGTTTGCTGTCAGGGTCTTTCATTTCTTAAGTATAATGCCCTGATCCATGGGTTGCAACTTGCTTGTCGCATTAGGAGGTAAGAAAACAAGCTTGATGTTCTTTAGCTCAAAACCTTTATCGGCTTCATCGGCTCGGCTCGGGTTTTTTTCCAACCCTGGCTAATTTTTTTTATAAAAGAGGGGACAAACGTGCATGCGGTTCACCTGATGGTAAGTGACTACCGCCGCCCATGAACAACCGCAACACCAGGGGAATCGCAGATGCGTTGCCGACCTTTTAGAAAGGTGGTAAGCTCTTTTCTTGAAGTTTGAAGAATTGCCTGCGTCCGTCAAATCAAATCTGTTTTTTTTGCAGTCCGTCTGAATCTGAGTGCGGGGATCTAGATCCTTCGTATTCTGGCTTTGTTTTTTCAAGTTGTTCTGGTTGCTCTTCGCACATCGATAAAGATGTTGAAGTTTGCACTGTGAAAAATCTTGATACAACCTGCGAGAAACAACCTTTAACTTAATATCAACTTTGGAAGTTGTAGCAGATACTGACGGGTCACCCCCTCTGCGAAGCCAATTTTTCATATTATCTGCACATTGTTTTCCCTGCAACTCCTTATATTTAGCCTTTTTCCTATATTCCGCTCCCGATAGCTTTTTTGTTGGCGCGCTCATAATTGCTGCAACCTGTAAAAAAAATTAATTTTCTTGTTGAAAACATTTCAGTCTAGTAAGTATTTTAGTAGAAAAATCGACCGGGAAACAAGATCATTGCATGATACAATTAAATTTTTAACCTAATGCAACGGTTTGGGTGACTACAATTTCACTAATACTACAATTTACGAGCGGAGTAATAATATCGATGAGTGTGCGAGAGCGCGTGGCAGTCGCCCGAGTTATAGGTACCTACGCGTCGGCGACGGCGTATGAAATAAATAATAATAACGGCTGCTTATTCATTTTAAACTGCTACATTGCATTGTATTGAATTAATAGCTGGAATAAAAAGGCTGTTTTACTTCTCAGTCATCCGATGACTGCCATCGTGTAATGTAAGTGTAAATATTTTTTACGTGGCAGAGCCATGCTGCAGCTACTAGTAGTATAGCTGTAGCACGAATGGTTCGGCTCGACCGGGGAAGGACCACGCTCTCACAGAATACCAATGTAAAATAGCAGCTTAACGCTGCTGTGTTTCGTATGGTGAGTGTAAAGAACCGGAGACCTTTTTTATTGGAAACGAGGCATTCCATCTTAGTCCTCACCTCAGATGTAGATGTCTATAAGCCACAGTAACCACTTACCATCAGGTGGACTGTGTGATTGTTTGTCACCCTTATCCTAAAAAAAAAAATAATAAAACACGACACGCACGACGACGTAAAATTTTAAGTAATAGTTTAAATAACGACTAATTGACGTTTTAAGCATGTGTGCATGTATTTATTACATTGAATTCAAAAAGCATAACATAGTTATGATAAAATACTTACCTAGAAAGGCGATCGATGAGCTGATTTATTGATGCGACACTACAATCGGTATTTTACCTTCGGTTGATCGACAAATACTAAATTTTAGTAAATAATAAATATAAACAAACAACACATGTTTAAAACAAAACACTGCCGTGGAGAGAGATCGACGAGGGAGTTTTTGAATATAGCTTCGCCCCTTTCGCACGCACGGTAACCAGACGTGTGCGATCTGCGATTGCTGCGGGCGCGTATTTTGACCTATGCCTACCTACGCGTATCGCGAATAATAATGTTCGTGCAGCGCGTCTCACTCCGAGCCAGTGTTACCAGATGAGACAAATGATATTACAGTGTTTCATGCTCAAATTTAGTGTTTACGACAAAATTACAGTAAAAGTAAAAAACACTGAATTTTACAGTAGATTTGAAGAAACTTTTATTATCTTTTATAAACTAAAATACTGTTTTAATTTCACCTTTTGTAATTTAGAATAAGCATAATACCTATATATAATTATACATTAATCAATCACTGTCACTATCATGTAGCCCGATATCCGCTTCTTTTTTGTAGATACCAGAATTAAATGATTTTATCATTTTCTCAGTTGGTTTAAAGTTAACGCAACTGGTGCTGTGACGCCGAATGGTTTGTTGCGCTAACATGTTGCCTCTTATTGTCCTGGTTGTTAATCTATTTCGTTTCTTGGTTTTGGTGTCGTTAATTTGACTGAAAATTCTCTCGCATTCCGCATTGGAGTTAGGAAGAACCAAGATGTTGAGCATGTATTTTCCAATCAAGCGGAACTCGTCCAACTGTTTCACCTGAAAAGCAACATTAGTATTAAAAATATTGTATTTTACAAACGAAAGAAATATATTTCTAAAAAAAAATATAGTCTTAGTTACTAACCTTGTGCCAGAATTCATCAGGTCGTATTGCAGCATCGAAATTTCCTTTTAACTTTGACAATTTTCTGCTTTAGTCATCCAAAGCTTGTTGTTCTATCATAGAAGTTGGTGTCAATCTTGGCATTAAGCTTAGTATATTTTGAATTGATTCATCGCGATCTGAGATATCGAGACATGTTTCAGGATCCAATTTGAATATCCCAACCAATACTGGATCATTTAGCGCGAATCTTTTGCGGATGCCTACGCACGCTTTAATCAAAAAATTTCGGCATTTCTTTTTGAAATCCATTTTTTTTCTCTGCTGCTATTTCATTTGTTAAAAACTGTTTAGATACTCCCAAGCCCAGGTAGATGTCATCCAAATTTTTGAAATTGTTTTCGTCAGTTGGGTCAATTTTTTTCTAGTTCAGTGTTTGCAATATGTGCCGTTGTCATATATATGTCGATAAAAGTTCGTGAAAGATATCGTTCATTTTAGTGTTAAGTTTTGTGATCATTGGATTTTCACTCTGAAATAGCGTATTAGTTTCAGTAAATTTAGGTAACATCCAGTTTAAAAAGAAAAAGTATGATTTTGTTATGGGATCATTCAACTGCACATGGATTTCGGAACATTCATTGTCTTCAAGCCATCTTCCATCAAAAAACAGTGTTAGTGCATTCCACTGTTCTAAAATTCTTTGCACTACAGCACTTAGTGATAACCATCTCGTTTGAGCCGGTTTCAAAATTTTGCGTATATCTGTTTCTGTGAATACTTGAAACTCTTTTAATAGCGATTGTCTTTTGCTACTGGTCGCAAAATAATTGTAAATATCACGTGTTAGCTTTTCACATTCAGCTGGTAACTGTTTGCATGCGTCATCGCACAAAGATGCAGGGAATGACAAAACCCATTTAAGAACGATAATTCCGGGACATTTTGCTCTAAATCGACTCGAAACAGAGTTGTGACACCCCATCATAGTATTATACCCGTCTGATCCAAATCCTATAATATTTTCAATAGGAATAGAATCTTCCTCGAAGGATTTTATTACTGCTTCGAAAAGATGTTGTGCTGTGGCGGTAGCTACCGGAGCAGAGTTTTCCTCGACATGTATTTGAATTAGGTCCCAAAATCTGCTAACAATTTGACCTTTTAGTGCACAGTAATATCTGACCACAACACACATAGTTTTTACTGCTCCGATATCAGTGCTTTCATCAATCATGACAGAGAATTTTTGCTCCTTTAGATCTGCACACAAATCTTGTTTTTCCGATTCTCCTAGAATATTGTTTATTATTGCTTGACATTATGTTCTCTTCATTTTCATCTTTTTTGCAATCTGAGAGTCAGGAAACATAGTGGGCAATAAATCAACTAAGTGGTCCATCACCCTCATGGATATTTTATGCTCTGCCATGAAAGCGGCCAACTTTATCTCAGATGCTTTGCATTTATCATCATCGGACTGCTTAACCTTTTCAAATGCAGTAGCAATCGAAGATTGAGCTGGCGCTGCTGTAGTTCTTTTTACATGCTTAGCACCATCACCGTGTCTTTTTATCACTACTCTGTCAGCTTTCAATTTTGCATCACACATAACACAAACTGCACGATACGGGTCTTTTGGGTCAAGTTTTGAAACTATTGTCTTTTAACCACTCGTCTCCGAATTTTTGTTTATAATGTATCTTTTTTGCTTTTTTGGAGTTGATGGTCCGCTTTGATCACTATCATCAGATGAATTAGGCATTTTAAATTCTCAAGTCCTTAAACAAAATAACCACTTGCACCAGTTTCACAGAAAGACTTGAAAGAGTCAAATAAAAACGTAATGCATCGCATACGAAACCAATTTACAATCATACTAATTTAAGTTAGTCCAAATAGGCTTGAAAACAAAATTAAAACACGGTTGACATAATTTGGGTGGTTAATACTAAGAAGTGGTTTTTAGTCTATGACGGGAAATTCCCGCGTAGTATCCACCGCCGCCGCTACTCATGCCTGTTTAAAGTAAGAGATATTCATTCTTATTACAATATAAACAAAGGTTGTGACATATGCAGAGAGGTGGCGCGGGCTGTAGTAGCCAGTTGCGTTTTGTTATGTTCATGTTATTTTTTTTTCACAAAGGCTGCGTTCACTTTACATTAAACTATTTTGATTTTTGCCTGTAGAAACTTACAGTGCTCTCCATACACTGTAATTTTAGTATTACAGTAGACAGTAGATCGTGTGAAAATACAGTAAATCTGCTGTAATTACAGTGTATCTGGCAACGCTGCTCCGAGCTCTTGCCGCGCCCTGTCACGTGGTCCATGTGCGTGTCCCCTGGGTATCGGTCGAGTTGATATGGCCACAGTAAAACAAGAGTGAAATTTCTGTATTTGTACTATTATTTATTCTGTGGTCAAAGTTAAGTAAATTCGTCTGTAAAGTGTGAATTTGGCTGCCCTCTGTACTTGCCGCTCGGGGCATAGGTCCCCTAGATCCGGGGCTGTGGAACTGCGGTACTTTTTTCGCGGTTACAAAGTTGGTCCCATAGTAAAAGTTATTCAGTTCGATGGTTTAAAGCACTGCTTAATGTTTTGAAACACCTTATATACACGGTGTCCCAAAATATTGTGTCCTACAACCTACCAACAAATATCATCGCGCTGTTTCAACTGCTTCAACATAACATCTTGCTGTGCAAAAAGGAGTCGTGTTTTGATAAAGACGACTCTTTTTTACATTGTTAATGATATTTATTCTACACTAGCGTCTACCTAAGTACATAAAATAGCAACCAAGTACCATATTTTTATTCTAGGTCACGTATCTATGTATATTTTAATTTTCATCCAAATTGAGTCAGCCGTTTCGAGGATTAGCGGTAACTAACATCCAAATATCTAATCTTTCAGACGGATTTGTCCTACGCCAATCTAAGACAGTTTTTTGCCATTGTGTTTTTAGAGGTTTAAATGCGACAACGTCAGCAGGCTGTAAAAGCCTAGTACAATTAGGGTAAAGTGCAATCAGAACTATCTTCAAATTAGAACACAGTTCACTCACGGCGTAAGTTAGATGGGACTTGTGACCGTCTACAAAAAGTACGACTGGAAATATTTTGCCTGTTTTAACCAGATGGGTATATAAAACGTTCTTAATATATTCACAAAATATCTGAATTCATCCACTCATTGTCACTAAGGCCTACGCCCCAATCGTCAGAAATTTGCGTAATTTCTGCGGGTAGTCATTTATAAGGAAAAATCACTACACAAAAATTGAACATAACAGTCAAAGAAGGTTTTGGCCTGGTCTTGATCAACTTCGTATACGTTTCGCCTTTTGACCTCAAAATGATACCTGTTTTTGGACACGGCACGAAATTTGTTTCGTCTCCGTTAAACACACGTCCTGAATCAGAAAGTATGTGAAACAATTTATTTTCATCAAGGTAATCTTTTATTTGCCGAAACCATCCTCCGACATCATTTTCTTACACTGTTGTGTGGGCGGCTATAACTGCTTCAGGTGTACGGAAAGTCGGTGTAAAAATAATTTAAACTATTTTTCTCCGTTTTTAAAAGAAAATGCACGTTTCGTTTTTTTTTTAAATACTCCGAAACAATCAACTCTTCTTTTCTTTTTGGGGAGCCTTTCCGGCTGCTGATTTTGATCCAGTTGACTAAAACCTCTTCTTCCTCGTTATTTAAAATTGTGAGAGGGCCTGATTTATTTGATGCTCTGGATTTTTTAGTTTGAATTGTATGGTTGAACGTAGAACTTGAAAGGTTTTTGCAGCCAGTTTTTTACTCATACCCTTAGCTATTTCTATAAGGGCTTTTTCCAAAATATCTTCGGAATAGACCTCCCGATTTAGCTTTTCATTGCTTATTTTATTATTAGATATTTTTAAAACGGGGCTTCATTTTTAAGATAACTGAAAAGAAATATTATATATATAATAATTGTTATTGGCATCCCAAATACCAATCCTTGACACGGCTGGCAATAAATTGGTTTTCATGCAATTGGCACTGGGCCAACATTTGGAAAAATATGTTCTATAGCTACGGTATACATTTGTTTGAAATCTGAATCGAAAAAGTTACCTAATATTGGCATATGTGCCAATAAAAAGGTTTGATTCATATTACGTGTACCAAATGTTGGCACCGCAAAAAAATATAGAAAATGGGCATAAACATTAAAAATCGTGATTGAAAAAGGAAGCTAAATAAATAATTGAATTGAGTAATAGTATCTGTAACCAAAACCCAAAAGATTTATGTAATAATATAGAAATAAGTGAACCCACTTACCTAAGCAAAAACACAGAGTATTGTTAGATTTTTATTATTCAGGTCCCATCACGACAAATATGTTTTCATTGTGAAGCCATTTTAATTTCTGTGTTGCCAGTATTTTAGTTTAAAACTACTATTTACTTCTCATAAATTAAACTGTGTTCGGATAGTGGCAACCTTATTATTGATAAATAACTTCAACGTGCCAATAAATTGGTGGAGTGCCAGCAATTGCTGTACTTACCCTACTGTAAAAAGTCTACAACTTTCTTAATCTCACTGCATTATTGTACAGTCAGCAACATATTTATTTGAAGTAGCATTTTTAGCAAATGAAAATCAGTGTTATATTATATACTATTTATTTACACACCCTGTCCTGACTAGACATTAAATCATTTTTCATTATTATTCACTTGATATTAATGCAATCATTATATACAATGTAAATGTAAAACCTAACGTTCGGACAGTACTTACACTCAACAAACAAAATAATAATAAGCCTATAATCTATACATACTTACAACACATACGAATTGGTGCTCATAATACTGATACAGTTGTTACACTAATAATATTTCTTACAGATTATTGTTAGGATTAGATCTGTGCATTAAAATAAAATTTTCGGGATAAAACAATGTTATCATACCAAATATTTAAATTCGATAAAGGAGACGGTCCATTCAAGGCCAAGTCTATGTACACTGTAACGTAAAAAAGCGAAAAAAAATCAGGGATTTTATTAAAAATAAAATAAGAGAATAAATCAAACTAAATACATAACTTGTTAAAAATAAAATCGCAATTCCAGTTTTTGATGGTCTTACAAGATGGCGCGAATGACGCGATTAGTCGTCAAATCAATAAGACAAAATGTATTAAATTTACAATACCTAATGTAAAACATTCGAAAACCAATGTGCTCTTAAATGGGGAGGAGTTGAGTCTTGTGGATACCACTGTTTTTCTCGGTATTACTATTGACGCGAAACTTCAATGGGGCCCCCATATATCTAAATTAGCAAGCAGACTTAGTTCTGCAGCATATGCTGTAAGAAAGATTAGAAGTCTCACAGATGTTGAGACAGCTAGGTTAGTGTATTTTAGTTACTTTCATAGCGTAATGTCTTATGGAATTTTGCTATGGGGTAATGCGACTGATATTGAAGCTATATTTGTTTTGCAAAAGAGAGCCGTACGGGCGATTTATAATCTAAATTGTAAAGAGTCCCTTAGAGAAAAATTTAAAGAAATAAACATATTAACTTTGGCATCGCAATATATTTATGAAAATGTAATCTATGTACATAAAAACATAAATAGCTTTAATAAGAATAAGGATGTTCATACCTTAAACACTAGGAACAAACATAAGCTTGTAATGCCACTTACAAGACTCCACAGAATTAGTAATTCATTTATGGGGCAATGTATACGCTTTTACAACAGAATCCCAGAACATGTTCAAAGTTTGTCAATAAACAAGTTTAAAAGTTTTATTAAAGAAAAACTGTACAAAAAGGGTTATTATAATATCAAGGAATACATGAATGAAAATAACCCCTGGGAATAAGGTGATCGCCACCATGCTGGTTCTATGAAAATTCATTTAAAATTGTATAAACAAAATTATTGTTAAGTGAAATTATGTTTAAAAAAAAAAGTCCCGCTGGGTTTCTTGCTGGTTCTTCCCAGGACAGAGGTATTTTCCGAACCAGTGGTAAATAAAATAATGACTTTCAATAAGTATTATGTAATAATCCATATTGAATAAAAATCATTCTATTCTATTCTATTCTAATGTTATTTCTGACAAGTGACTTAAGTCATGAAATAACGTACGTAACGTCGTGTAATTGTGAATGCGTTTATTATGTTTCTTGTGGATTTCTTTGGCGATTTCGTTTTTTTATTTGGATTTTTGTTATTACTTGTTTGACTCGGCTTTTATGGAATCATAATTTACGTGAGATTTTGATTTCGTTGATATTGGACACCCGTAGAATCATATTTTGAATCAGTAGGCAGATATGTACTAAAGAAAGATGATTCCTTATGTTATTAACAAATAGCTATCAATAAATGGATCAATAACCTCATGACAGTTGACAGCTAACGTCAAAACGACATCAATCCGCCATTAGTGTTGCATTTTTGATGAGAATAAAATATTATTATACCATTGAAATAAAGGCAAATTCGTGGATTTGAATGATCAAAAGTGGTTTAATATTTAATTTCAATTTATTTCCCTACTAGTACAAAACCAGGTACGTAGGTAGTACTTCACACAGTTTTGGACCGTCTCCTTTCGCTGTAAAAAATTTCGCGAGATGTTCGTATCATAAATACTCTCACCTACATAGTCAATAAGTGATTCTGTCAAAGACGTCTATGTGTATACTAGATCGGGAATTCAGTATAAAAACTGTCACTGCTCTGTAAATATTCCACGCAGTTGTATTTTCATTTACGACTTACTGTTTTTAGGCGAATACGAAATAATTACATACTTATCTTAATCTGTCAAGCCTTTGAAGTACACATGAGGCAATCCAAGGTCAACTTTGTAGAACGCTCCAAAGAGTATGGTAATATTTAGAAAGGACCCCTCAGAACCAAAGAGTATATGATCACTACACTACGTTTAGTCAGAACCATAGTTATTGTGCTCATAACAATTATTTTTAAATGTTATTTAGATGAACTACTTATAAAACTAAAATTTTATTAGAATTAGTTTCGTTATTAAATTACGCTTCTTTAAATTAACAGAATTTACTTCAAATGACGAGTTTCCGCCTCGCGTCGCGTTTACGTCACATACTTTAGTCTTATATCCTTCGCCGCGTGAGTGTAAGAGGCAACTAGAAATTTTACAAAAAATTAAGTGGGTACAATAGAAAGTTTTTTGTTAGTTTTTATACAAATGGTAAGTAATTACACTGTTTTAAAATTTAATTCCTTATATTTTGCTTCGTAACAATTTCATATATTTTATAAAATTGCCATTTCAAATACTGTGTCGTTCACGTATCACTATATTTAATAGCCAGAATTAACTGAAAAGTAAATAAAAAGTGTGAGTTATCACAATAAATCATGTAATAAACACAAATTTTCATATCCCACAAAGTCCAATGCGCGAAAATTACGTTTTATGTTATAATTTCGATATATAGTGAACATTATGGCGAAGTTGTTTTCAACAATAACTAAAAATAAAAATGTGAATGTGAAGCACCAGCTTTCAAATAAAAAAAGAATCATCGAAATCAGTTCACCCAGAAGGTTATGAGGTAACACACATAAAAAAACACAGTCGACTTCCTTCTCCTGTTTGAAGTCGTTAGAAAAATGGCGTTGCTCAAAGATAGCGTAATAAAGTATATACTTTATTACGCTATCTTACGGATGTACAAGTATATACCTGTGATTTAATTTTTTTTGAGGCTTCTACTGAGTTTATCGATATAATTATATTATATATTTCTTTTCTTTATGAAAATCAAGTGTTTCTATGTCCTTGTTTCTTTCTTCATAATATTTATTCGATAGCGATTCGTTAGATTTGCCTTAGTTGTAAAAGTGACATAATATTTACTTTTTTTTCTTTTCAGTAGAATTGTTTGGTTTTGTTATTTAATATTGTTTTAACCATTGAACTTGTTTACGCAACTTTTGTTTAATAAATTGTTTGATGCTGTTTGATGACTTATTTACACATAATTGTTTACCACCGGCGGATTTTCCGGACCGATACGACTTAGGGACCTTCAAGAAAAGAGCTTACACCTTTCTAAACGGCCGGCAACGCATCTGCAATTCCCCTGGTGTTGCGGTTGTTCATGGGCGGCGGTAGTCACTTACCATCCGGTGAGCCGAATGCTCGTTTGCCCCCTCTTCTATAAAAAAAAAAACACAAAAATATTTTTTTAAATAATAAAATTAATCCCTCCCTCTCCTTACAGTTTCATGCCACTGCTGGTGATGGACCGTTACATCCTATAAAAACCCCCAATGAACATAGGCCTCCACTATATTCCTCATAGAGGGTATACTTGTCATAGTTGCCACGTTCTGTTCCACGGTACACGTACCTTGTTGTATTGAACAGTGGATCAGTCGCCTCTTACGAAACCCACGGAATAGTATGAATATTCATACACCGCCACTACACAGTAATTGATAATTTCTCGAAACATTTCATTTATCGACAAATCGTCTTGCAATCGTCGTCACTCTAGCGCTCACTTGACCTTCATATAAATAATTCGATATTTTAATTGTTGATAATTTTTTATTTTTGGATATGAACATAGTAATGACTCTAAGTAATTTTTACCATTTTTTTTAAAAAATCGTCTGGCCTGACCTACTATACTCTTTGGCTTGACCATAGTTCTAACTAAATATGTCCAATAAAATGTCAAGGTCTGAGAGGTAAACTGCGAATCACGTTGACAAAGTGCGCAAATAAATAATGACGGTGTTTTTTTAGTTACATTAAACAAAATCACGTGTTACATTGTCGAAAACAACGTTCGCGGTTCACGATACAAATCGACTGAAGTAGTTACGAAGAATTGTGTTTGAGCTTAACTTAATGCGCAATGTATTTATTAAGACCGCAGAGCCCGTCTAGCAGTATCCTTAGAAATCTTTGGGTTCTGTGTAAATGCTAATAATGAAAGTCGGGAAAACATCTCAATTTCTCATTCTCATTGATAGGGTAATCAGACCAAGAATTGTAATAATATTCACAGCAAGTACGTTAAAAAAAAACTTAAACTATGGATAACAATCTCGCAGGTTCGAATTTGTATACAAAAAAAAATGTGCGGGTAATTATGTATACACCTACGAAGTGAAACTTCTTTACGACATATCATTCTTCTTTTATTTTATATTTTACATAAGTAGGTTAAATTATAGTATACTCATGCAGCCCCGGCGGTTTAACGTTACAAGAATACGTGAAGTTTTTTTAAAATACCGTACTATATTTCTCCACTACGTCGATAAAGAAGTTTCACTTCAATAAAAATTAAATTAACATTTATTTGTAATCTGTAACAATTTTTCTTTATATCTTATTACTAACTAATGTCTTTTGTACGAACAGGAAACCATGTGTCACGAATTTATTGAAAAATATACAAATTAATTTACTATTGTTAATAGGAACGTAAATGGTCTACAGTTTAAAAACACTTCTATTAAAATTTATAACGCAGTGAAATCTAAATATCTAACCTAGTTATATTATATAATCGAAGAAATATATTTATAAAATCTTAAGATTAAGTATTTGATTTCGTGAAATTGCTTTTGGTAAGCCGTTTTTGTTTGTAATAAAATTAATGAGGTAAATTAACAAATTCAACATAAGGTCTCTCCTCTGCACATCATTGTATCAATTTATACATATCTAATGTAATATTAGACTTTTCATTTTGTTGACATCTTTTCAATGAACTCTTGTAGCGCTAATGCTTTTGCTAATCTTCGTCGGAAATCCTGGAAGAAAAAAAAAATACTTACAAATTGCCAAGTACATGCTTGTCTTCAACATATACCGTTGAAACATGAGTTCGGAAGCAGTGTTATATGACTTGTTATATATTCGAAACTTGAGACTTTGTTATAAATGTAGTCAATCGACCGTGTAATGGCGGTGTAAGAATATCCACTATCCCATATCATCCCGTGGGTATTGTAAGAGCGTGGCAACTATGGCAAATACATCCCATCCCCCTATGAGATAATCTATTGGGAAGCCTATGTTCAGCAGTGGCATTTTGATAGGCTATAACGGTAAGCGTCCACGAAGACTTGGTAACGAGTACACAGTCCACCTGATCGTAAAAGATGACACAGTCTTTTGACACCGACATTGCAATTAAATGGAAAGACAGATGCTGCAAATGATTTCACTCCATTGTACGCATTACGAATGACGAAGCAAACCGTTTGGTTTGAATTATTGATTTCTTAGAACAACTTTTCTGTATAGAAACGTACGAGGGGAGGTCACAAAGTTTGCGGAATGACAGGGAAGGATAATGAAATGAAAAATTAAACTATTTTTCCTTTTCAATGTATTATCCCTTATACATTTATTAGATCTGTCAAATAACTTATTAATACCGTTTAAAAAAATATTTGTCTTGGGCGTCAAAAATTGCCGACTTCACTTCATCATCGTCGCCAATTTTTTTTCCACGCAGTTGTTTCTTCATTTTTGGAAACAAATAATAGTCGCTTGAGGCCAGGTCCGGGCTGTAGGGTGGGTGGCGCAGTTGTTCAAAACCACACCGGTGAATGGCAGCCGTCGCAACATGGCTTGTGTGCACGGGCGCATTGTCGTGCAAAAGGAGCACGCCTTTTGTAAGCTTTCCTCTCCTTTTTTCTTTAATAGCTTCTTTTAATTGATCTAGTAAAGAAGCATAGTATTTTCCCGTTATGGAAACACCACGTTCAATCAAAAGGATACCTTCTGTATCCCAAAAGATCGTCACCATGATCTTTCCGGCCGATTGAGACACCTTATACTTCTTAGGAGGGGGTGTGCCTTTTTTATGTCACTGCATCGACTCTTGCTTTGACTCAGGTTCATAATGGTGAATCCAAGTTTCATCGCCAGATACGATTCGGGTCATAACTTCCTCCCTTTGCTCTCCACAGCGGTACAAAAATCGCGACAACTTTCGACGCGCTCGTGTTTTTGATGCGCAGAAAGCATTCTCGGAACCCATCTTGCACAGACTTTAGTCATGCCAAGGTGTTGATGTAGGATGTTTAAAATGGTTGTTTCTGATACTCCAACTAATGCTGCAAGCCCTTTTTTATTAACCTGGCATCTTCCGATACAAGTTTTTCAACTTTTTCGATTATTTCTGGCGTGGTAGCCTCAATCGGCCGTCCAGTCCGGGGCTCGTCTTCTATGGAGTCACTCCCTTGTTTTATAAGGGCGTGCTGTTTATAAATCGTGGTTTTGGTTTTCCCAGGAACGGAGTCCCCATAAACAGCTGACATCTCTTGAAAAATGGTTTGAGGTGTCCTTTCCTTGTTCAGAAACTTAATGACGACGCGATATTAAATTTTCTCCACAGTGGCTAGTTTCTTCCCGATTGACTTGTTTACTCGTTAATAACTTAAAATCTAATGAACCGATTACGCTGAAACTTGGTATATATACTAACAACGAGTCACTCAACTAGCGCCTATCTGGATGAGTAAACTCATTCTCGCCAACCCCGCCATTTCGCGAACTTTTTGACCTCCCTTCGTACATACAACGTTTCAGTTCTGGCTGATTTTACGTTTTTAGTTATACGGTCGACGTATCGTGCTTAACAATCTTTTACATCGTGTCACCCGGAGTAGTGAGAGACTACAGACATACAATTGTCACGGTTTTGAAACCCTTTCGCTTCTTTTACATCCATATATCTACGCATACAAGCTTGTCGTTTTCTAAATTTTTTTATATAGAATGAGGGTGATAAACGAACACACAATCTGTGTTCGTTACACACAATCTACCTGATGGTAAGTGTATACTGTGGCCGATATACATCTACATCTACCCTCAATTACGAATCAAAATGCAGATGCGTTGCCACTCCTGAAGACTAGGATGGAATGCTTTGTATCCAATAAAATGGTTCTCCGGTTTTCACACTCGCCATACGAAACAGCAGTATTAATCTGCTATTTTACGCGGGTACTCTGTGAGAGCGTGGCCCTTCCACGGTTAAGCCGACCCATTCGTGATACAACTATAATACAGCTGCAGTATGGTTCTACCACGTAAGATTGTTCAGAAAGAACTTTGTTCACTTTAGCTACTGTTCAGAAAGAATGCGTCTAAAGAAACTTTAATTTCAAAATTATTGACATACACACCTGCACAGGTGTGTCTGTGTGCGGGGGTGAGTGTGTGTGTATGTGTGGATATATGTATGAATACAAACCTGGTGCAGCTGGTGACCAGCTCTGGGCACTCGGCTGGCGAACATGTCGCGCGACATGAGGCACAGCGCCTTGCCGTTCATGGGGAAGCGCTCGGGCAGCCCGCCGCGCCGCGACACCCACGCGCCCACCTCCGCACGCCCCCACGTGCGGGGATCTGATCAGACAACACGCTATTGGTACCGACTGTTCAGGTCATACTAGGTATGTCTACGTAACGGTCAAAATTGATCGGATTCAATTTAAATATGAAATATTTATTACAACAAAAAACTACTTAAATTATCATACAGCGCTACCCCTGTGGTATAGTGCTAAGAACATTGACCGAGTTTACTCGCTCAATGGCTTTTTTATAGGATAAGGGTGACAAACGAGTACGCGGTGCACCTGATGGTAATTGCTGCGACCCATAGACATCTACATCTTTCCTCTATTACAAATGTACACCCGTGAGGACTAAGATGAAATGCCTCATTTCCAGTAAAAAGAGTCTCCGGTTATCTACACTCACCATACGAAGCACAGCAGGGTTAAGCTGCTATTTTACGCTGGTATTCTGTGAGAGCGTGGTCCCTCCCCGGTCGAGTCGACCCATTCGTGCTACAACTATACTACTAATATAGCTGCAGCGTGGCTCTACGTAGTAGAGCATTGTAAAATGTCTCTCCACGATATAAGAGAATATCCTAGTATAAATAACGTATTTAAAAAATAGAAGAAAAGAAAGTAGATCCTTCTTACAGCAGCGACATAATAGATTCTTGTCTTTGGTTGTGTTTTCAAACTATAATAGCATAGTTAAAAAAAAAACGGCACATAATTTAAATATTATAATTTAAAAAGAAACATATATTTACCTAGAGGTAAGTCGTCTTCCTGCAAGAGTCTCAAGTCGAGGGCACCCCAGCTGCCGTCAGCGGGCGGCACACGCTCGCAGCGGATCTGCGTCGGCATGTTCGTCACACAATGCGGGGCGTACGTCTGTAAAATATAAGAAACAAGTAAATTATGCTGTTGCCAGACCACACATTGTTTTAAAAATGTAACGACTGTAAATTTTTTCTCATCCTCTTTGATGAGAGAGGAAGGGCCACACTCGCATATCAGGTTTCACCTGCAATTCCCTTACTGTATATTTTTTGTACATTTATTGTATAATTTACTTTAAAAAAAGTATCGCTGAGTTTCTTGCTGGTTCTTTCCAGGACAGTGGTTTGTTTTCCAAACCGATGGTAAAAGTAAAAAATGACTCAATAAGAATATAATAACATGTATATCGAATAAAAAAAATATTCTATTCTATTCAATTCAATTATACCAAATGTTAGGTACACTGTATTTATTGTTGATTAAAATAATAAATATAGAATTAATTGTATAATTTTTATCGTCACAAAATGTAATTATTTAAAAAAATTGCACGTAACAATGAAACGGAATCAAAGAATGCCCCTTATAATTTTATTCGTTGAGGTTAGACGTACAAAGTGACATATATTTAAAAATGCCTCGTTCACGGAGTTTTTAATCTCCGCCATAACTACGGAAAGAAAACATCCTCCAAATAATTACATAATGGCCCCACGCGCCATTTTTAATCCGTCATTAGTACGGACGCGTGACCCACATCCGGTTTCCGCTGGCGCATAATGGCGGATTTTGAATAAACGATCGGTTTCCGCGGGTAAATGTTAGCTACACTATTGAATATATTTTTTTTCATTCGTGTTCATTTCCCGATATTTGTTGCGACGGATTTCCGTCTGCGTGTCGCGTTTATTGTGTAAGTATACGTTTATTGTGCCACCGTAGTTGTTACTAGGCTTATGTAATACTTATTTTATTTAACAATAACTAGTTGTGTCCGTGACTGTACTTGAACGTAAGAAATCAAAATCTGAACTCCTAAACGGCTGGACAAATTTTGATGATTTTTTTTGTGTTTTAGTGGGTCCTTAGATGGCTTAGATTTACGATTGGGCCCGGTAAGTGGTGCTGATTTCGACATTTAGAAATCACTAAAAATAGAAATAACTAAATTACATCAATCGTGTAAAACCAGGACGGATTGCTAGTATAAGTATAAAATTCCGGTGTGCGTGTGTTCGCAATTCTTCTCTTAAACGGCTTGACCGATTTTAATGAATTTTTTATCGGGTACTTATGGGGTCATCCGGATTGTTCTTAGCTATAATTAGGAGATAGACGCTGTTCTCGAGATCCAGAAATCACCCGTGCAAAGCTGGAAGGGATCGCTAGGTATTAATTAAGTTTTCACAATATGCGTCAGAAGTAGGTATTTTATTAAAGATTTTAAGTGATAAAAAATTCGGTTGTCGTCCGAATGATAATAAATAGAAAAAAAAAGCAATCCATTTTATTATTAGCTATCATTAATTTTGTTATTTAGCCCGTAAAAGTCGACTGTTGGACATTGGCCTCTCCTGTTATAGGAAGAATTTGCCTAAAGCGCTACGATCGTAGAACCCGTAAACGCAAAATTATCCGCAGAGCGATTTCCGTCGCCTGTCTGGGTGTCAACGGTCTGACGTTAACAAAATTGTTATGCCTGAAATGATGAAATCTTTATAACAATTTATCAGTTGATGGGCAGCTATTTAAAGTTGGCTTTGAACGACGATCATAAAGAAGGAAGTCGACAATACGTAAAATTGAAAAAAAATTAAAGTCGTTGATAATCTCGGAAGGTATTAATCGTATAGGTACTTCATGGTTCTATCGTCTACTAAGTTATTATAGTCTTTGTAGTTGGGTACGGGTGACAACTTACAGTTTAGCGTGTCTAAAAATGGTACAATGTTAAAGCGATTTTAAAAAGGCGATTACGAACGACGATACACAAACAAAGCGAAAATTATCGATTAGTTATCGATTAAAAAAAAATTGAACTAGAACATATTATTTATTTATAAATAAATTACAATACATGTAAATTTTAGTTATAGTTTAATACAAATTATGACATTATACCTAGTTAAATATTATACCATGTATTATGTATTAAATTGAAAATAAAAGTGATCTTTTATTTTATATTAATCGCAACATTTTTCTTCACATTAAAACAAAATGTCAGCGCCTTTGATTTTCAGTACGGCGTTGACTACCACCTGTAACTTTTCAAGGCATGCGTGTTAGCACCTTTCGCTATATAATTATGTATGTGTGTTAGTGTTACCGGGTCCAGTGGGTCAAATATCGGGACGGAAGGTGAAAATAATCGAGGATTTGGTTTACAAATCTCATAAAATAAAATCATGTTTTTTGTAGCCATTTTGACCGCCATTTTTCCAAATTCTTAAGCGGTTTCAAATTCAGTTATTGTAGAGAGATGACAGATGTTTTCACTATGAGTGCTGATGAGCTGTTTGATACAAAGGTAACTAATAAAAACTCGTTGTACAGTGTACACATTTTTTCGACCGACTTCAAACAGGAGGAGGTAATCAATTAGACTGTATGTTTTTATTTTTTTATGTGTGCGTTACCTCATAACTTCTTTTTGGGTGAAACGATTTCGATGATTCTTTTTTTATTTGAAAGCTGGTGCTGCATGTGGACCCATATAAATTTGATCAAGTTTTGACCAATAGTTTTTGAGTTATTCTTCATTTATATTGAAGTCGGTGGTACAAAATCTTTAATTTTAAATTATGTTTTCAATTAACTTATCAGTGTTAGACTTAAGTGTTAGATACCAAACTAATCTGTCAAGTTCGTTGAAAGCAATGTTTGTTTTAAAAGCCCTTAACTATCTACTACTACTTTTAGTAAGCCATATTTACCTTAAGATGAAAGCTAGCGTACTATATACAATTTTATGTAGGTACTATTTTTTTAGTATGTGTAGAAAATAAAGTTTATAATTAACACACCTAGATCAAATATTTCATATGTCTTTTTTAACTCTGACGTTCATCTGTTCATTTTATTAAACGGTACCTCAAAAAGGAGTGTGTTTTTTTAATGTTTTTTTTTTTAATTTAATAGATTATACCTCATGGGTGGTCCCATATAAATTTGGAGAAAACATTTCACCCCTAATGGTAATAAATAAATAACTTCATTTTTAGCAATTTGAAGTCGGTTTTTATTTTTTTGTTAAAAGTTATAATTATTTCAAAAAGTCTTGAGAAATATATACTTTTCCACACTTCCATTTATTACTTATCTTCTACTTATTGTTGTTAATCACTTTTTTATGAAGTAAATATACTTATTAGATAAATAGCTTCTCGGAGGATTTTCATAATATTTTTTTTAATTGTTATAAAGTAAATAATCCATATGACATCCAAATAAAAGGTTTGAATTTTTTTAATACATCAGGTGTACCTAATAACAATAATATTCTCCAGACCGAATTTCGGTCACGGCGGCCAGTCTCTACCGGACGGAAACTATAGCCACCTGCACAGGACAGTGTTATATAGTGCCCGAGTGTATGCGCAAGCACAGGTGCTCTCTATTACCTCACTCTCATAATCCGATGGGCACAGAATAAATAATAGTACTACGTACAGAAGTTGCACTCTTTTGATGTTGACTGCTTGCCGACGTTTTAATAGCCTACATAGTTATTATTAATCAGATAAATCGCGCACGCAAGCTAAATAAAACTATATCGCTAGGCGCGTGTGGCCGTATTACTTTGCATCTTTTCTCCTTACTACGTCACAACGGACTTTCCGTGGTTGCTAAGGGCTGTTAATAAAGAGTAAAAAAATACACTGTGAAATGGTAAGTTACTTAGGTAAAGTACCTGTGCTAACTATAATCGACCATAATATTATCTACTATGTGAGTTCTGTGATGCCTAACGCATGCAACTTGCAAGGCCATTCGTCGGGAATCCCGATGCTTGGTTCGTATAGGTAGATAGCGTAAACAACAAATAAACCCGAAATAAGATTCCTAACAGAAATATGATCGTAATCTACTTAGTTGAAAATCTTGTAAAAAAAGTTTTAATTTCAGTATTTTGTGCTATTATATAACTTAAAATATTTTAATTACAAAGACGAGTATAGGTATGTAAGTATGTAGGTACTTGGGTAGTGAAGTAAATTTCAACTAAGTTTTGTAATATAGTACTTAGATATTACTTCTGTAGTTAAATTATTACTTAATATTTTTTTTCGCTATAAGTACCGATCTAAAAAAATTAAATAAATTTATCTTTTATTATGCTTTGGTAACTCACAAAATGATGTATCTGAATCCTTTTAATAGCTCGTTAAGCATCCATCCCCGCAACAATTATAGTAGGAACGACGTTTTGCCATTATAATTTATCAAATAGATAGGTACTAAACATGTATATTATTCTTAAATTACATTAAAACTTTTTCAACTATTTTATCCTACAAATAATATACTAAACACTAAACAAAAACTATTTCGACGAGTATTTCAACAAGTATTTGAAAAAAAAATATTTACGTAAACAGGGTTAAAAAAAACTAACATTCAATGGACTAGAGCGCGCTAGCCCCGACTGCTATCTACCCCTGGGGCAGCTCGCGATTGTAGGTAATTATTTCACGCAGGTAGCAAGAGTGACAGAGGCCTGCGATGGAACGGTAATCTGACACGACCAGAGAGAGAGAGAGAGAGAGAGAGAGAGAGAGAGATCAGACGCAGGACCGACGGCTTTTCATGTTTTCTAAGATACGGATGTGAAATATTGCCAATTTGTTAACACTGGACAGCTACTGAGAATATCTTGAAAGAAAAAAAAAACAAGTAACTTTGTCAATCCGCCTGCCATGCGAGGTACCTTACCATTGCAAATATCGACCCTATGAATCCAAGGGGGAGGCCTTGGTTCAGCAGTGAACTTTTATATGCTGTAATGAAATTACGATGACTTTATATGCAATATGACGGCTCCGTGGCGCAGTAGCTTAGCAATGAGTTGCTGCGCTGGGGCCGCGGATTCGAATCCCGCACGGAACAAGTACTCGTAAGTGAGTGTGGATGTTTGTCCTTCTGTAATTTGTGTTTGTACACTGCCTCCACGATACAGGAGAAAATCCTAGTGTGGAGGTAACGTTTTAGAAAACAAAATATATTAATACTTATATCATCAAAAAACTATCATGGACTAGAGAGCGTTGGTACTTTTTTCTGCTAAAAGGGGCGGTAATTCAGAAAGGGAGCCTCTGATATAGACCATTCAGGTAGGTACTTGTTCGTTCACAAATTATTGTAACATATAAAATGGAGTCATTGTCAGCAATAAAGCATTCATAGCCAAATGACTTATAAATTTACAAGTTTATGAAGGGCTTCTTTTTATCGTCTAATACTCCAGACGTCATATTTTAGTCAAAGTGACAGTTGATCATTTCAGCGGAAGCACGCGCACCATCTTCCCGCCAAACGAACGGACGTACCATAATCGAAATCGACACATCCGCCCCATTCAAAAAAGGAACACATTGTCGGTTTTTTACTATACGCCATTATTGACTCTGAACATCTTTAAATGCCTCATTGTTTAATTAAATATGGAATGTTGGATTTTTTAATTTATGGCGGATGTAATCACGTACGTCCGAGACTAAAGAGAAGGGCAAAAATTGTAATTTTGATTTATTTACTTTCCTATTAAGAGTCCACTGCTGAACATAGGCCTCCCCATAGATTGCTTCATAGGGGGATATTTGCCATAGTTGCCATGCAGGCAGGCTGTTTAGTAACCGCAGTTTTTATTTTTATTTTTTGTTGTAATAAGTTGTTAGTAAGAAGACGCTGAAAGGAAACAACCCAGGAGCCCATCTCCATGTTTGTTTCCCTTTGTTACCTCTTACGACACTCACGGGACGATACTGGGTAGTGGACATTCTTACACCGTCATTACACGGTTTGTGACTTGCTCTATTTAAAATAAAATCCAGAATTTTCATTTTATAATAATATGCATTTTTCTGCTAATTATATTGCTGATTATTTTGATTTTAAATTTTTAAGATTTAGTAATTTTTTTTACATAAGTCATTAGGGCTGCATCACAAAAATTGCCGATTCCGGAGAACTACTCTAAAAAACCTCGGTTGAAAACATTGAAGTAATACATACTATTTTTGTATAGGTTAAGGGTGACAAACGAGTACACAGTCCACTTGATGGTAAGTGGTTTCTGTGGCGAACAGGCATCTACATCTATCCTCGATAACGAATTGAAATGCAGATGCATTGTCACCCGTGAGGACTAAGATAGAATGCCTCGTTTCCAGTAAAAAGGGTCTCCGGTTCTCTACACTCACCATACGGAACACAGCAGCGTTAAGCTGCTATTTTACGCTGGTTTTCTGTGAGAGCGTGGTCCTTCCCCGGTCGAGACGACCCATTCGTGCTACAACTATACCAATAATATAGCTGCAGCATGGTTCAATCACGTACAAGAACTAGAACAGACACCGGGAACAAAGTCTGAGACACGGTATATTTTTATGACACAGGCTAAGTAAGTTAAAGCCCGTGGACTCAATCAAAAAGTCTATATATATATATATATATTACTTTAATGGTTTAAATCGATTTTAATTCCCGGATTCTCTTGAAATTTTGTTTATACATATGTATAACACATATAAAAACATAAAACTAATAATATCTTTCTGAGGTAATTTAATCATAAAAATAAATGGAAACGCTCTTCTTTTCGGGATCAAATTAAAAAAATAATGCAAATTATTACATATTGAATGCCCTACACTTGTCTCACATGGCCAATCATTTGTAATCAAATATGTTCTTTCCCGCCATTGTCTGACGCACACGGCGGCGGAAGTATGAAAGCGCGGGAAAGACGCTGTAAGTGTTACGGCGGGAAACGGGGCGCCATTAGGAAACATACAATGGTAATTATATTAACCACAGTCTCACAAGCCGATTACGATTTCCTTTGTTATTTTCACATAGCTTGAAGATAATAACATGAACTGGATACCAACTGCGTTGTGTTGAAACAAGTTTAGAATAAAAAATCGTAACATAGGTACCTATATACATTATGTACTATATATACTAGGATCCGCTAGAACAGAAAATCCTAGTCCGAGTATAGTTTTAAAAATTAATGAAACAATTTATCTCTACCCTTGGTTTCTAATTTCACAGTATTTATTATATCTTAATGTCTATATCTCGCCGAGTTTCTTGGCAGTTCTTCCCAGGACAGAGATATTTTTCGAAACAGTGGTAAGTAAAAAATATGACTTTCAATAAGTATTATGTAATAATCTATATTAAATAAAATTATTTTTTACCAAATACAAAATTCATGTGTTACTACAATAACACGCGTGGTAATTTTTTCTCTAAATCGATCCTCATGTATTACAGCCACCCATCTAACTAATTGGTTGGTGATTGGGGTGATCTAATGACCGACTAATGGCTGAAAATTCATCCAAAAACTTTTAACCCAAAATTTATCGACTTGCTGATGGGGCTTTACCAGTTTAAGGTTATAAATCTTCGTAGTGGCTTATGATTCCATTACAAGACAAAAAACATATTTTATTTATCCGGCAGTTAGGGTTTAGCCGGCTTCAACTAGGTGATTGCAGTTGGTTAAACTTACTTGTATACGATTTGTTTATGGCTAAAATTAGTTAATGACAGTTGCATCTGACTAAAACTAGGTGTAATAAACAAACTCTCATGCCTATCACAAAAAGGGGTAGCCAGAAACTACGGAAGGCCATTTGACACGATCATAACAAAACTCTCTCACTTCTTTCAAATCCATACATGGTCATCGGTTATGAGTTTTGCACGCCTCGTAACGCGAAGCATTTGAGATAGTGCTTTACTCCCGTCACGTCAAGGTCAAGCAAATTTGTGGTCTAAAAATGCCTCTATCATAACCATATTGCACTCATACGATAGTATGAGTAGCCGTATATCAAGAAAACACTAATTATTAATCTATCCATTGCGTTATATGTACTACGTACTAGAGAAGCCATTCCAAACAAAAATTGTGTCCTACTCTATGTATTCGCGCATGCGCGGGAGTAGTAGTCGCGCATGCGCAAAGACTTTATTTTGATATAAAATAAGATACTAATATAAAATTAATATAAGGATTTAATATAAAATATCTTAATTTAATCTAAACAAACATATTTCTAAATAAAATGTTATAATAATTATTTTATGGAATTCACAAATCTTCAATTTACGCAAAATTTAGTTTGTATGGATTGCACTACAGTTCAGTTGAACATAGTCAATGTTCGGAATGGCTTCTCTAGTACGTAGTACATATAACTCAATGATCTATCTAATATTTTCTAAAAAATCATTTTATATTGCTACTTTGAAAAAAAAATCGTTAGAAAAAAATTAACGTAGACGTCCGAAGGTCTGTACAGTGATTTTGTATGTGGTCACAATAACTCCCGAAAAAATTAACGTATCGGGACTGGGTTTTTTTTATTAGCTTCAGAATTCAATAGCCTAGTACGCGTTGGTAGTAGTTCGTTAATAAAATGTTTTTTTTTTTTATATAAATGTACCTTCTAAATATTTTTTCAATTTGGATTTTTTAGCCCTTGATAGACAAAGGGCAAATGCACCATACAGCCTTCATCGATTTTATACTTTGTGTAATCGATTTATTTTGTTAATTCATTTTTTCATCAAAATTGTGTAAATGAAAAACTCATGAAGCTTGCACTTTTGGATTTTCAAAATAAACTCTTAATTTGATCCAAATAAAATATTTCGCCAATTTGGCCGTTTAACTTCCCCGTAGGTCTAGGTCTAGGGGGTCCCTTGCCGACTAGTCAACTAGTCTAAAGTCCGATTAATAATTAAAATAAAGATGACTTCTATGAACTGTCAAAATACGAGAGCACCTAGCAAATAACATCAGCGACAGTGAAAGGAGCGATTGGGGTGCCCCCAATGGCGCGGACATTTATGTTTCATGAAATAAATTATTCTTACTCAAAAACATTTAAAAGGCAAAACAAATAGATTCAGCCATAGGTACGAGTAAATCTCTGCACTACATATCGACTGGCATTGGACTTCAGTGTGAACAAATCTTTCAAGTGATATCTGATTTCTGTGACATTTATGTAAAGGCCCAGAGGTAAACTTGAAAATTAAACTTTTAATAAAAAGTAAAAGCCAACTCCAAATAACTAAAATAACAAAATAATTTCTAAATATTAGTTTCTGAAGTCGTAGTTTTAATTTTTTGTAGCTTATGAAAAGATTTGGAGGTTTTTTTTTCTTCTAAATTTATATAGGACCACTCCTGAAGTATATTTGCAGAGTAATCTTATCTATTAAATAATTAATCTATTTTATTTAAATAAGTAGATTAGATCTTAATTGAATTTGTTAAAATGTAAGTACCTACCTACTCAACTGAATTATTGATCCAAAACTAAAGGACATTTTATTTTTCATTAATCATCGTCGAATTATATTCGAAATTTAAAAGTTATTGTTCACTATTTATTGTGGTTACTTACTTTTTTTTTGTTGATATTATCCATAATTTAAATTGTTATTATTGTTATATAAGTAGCAAATACTGATAGAAAATAATAACAAATGAAGACCAAATTGATGGAAGTTGAATAAAAATATTTCAAATAAATAAGATTTTGTATACTAGATTGCAATGTAAAATCTTATTTCTGTTTTATAATATTAAATAAAAATAACTGCCAACTTAAAATCAACCATTTTATTTTATTATTTATTAAACTCACCATTAAAATCCTAACTGCAAAACAAAAAATCCAATGCCCACAGAATATCACACTAATACACGCTTTTTATCAATGTTTACACAGTTAATTCACAGTGAAATTACTGATTTACCAGTATTGATTACTGAATACGAAATATTTACGTTTACTATGAGATAACATTAAAAGTAACGACTAGTTCCCAGCGCTGCAGTAAACCGAATGAATGAAGTTCGACAATCAACATGAATGAAAATAAGATGCCCTCTAACTCAATAGAAACTAAACGCGCCTTGTGCTCTGCACAAATGTAGAACTAAGAGCTTTATTACTTTGTTATTAAAGCGGTTTTTCATTACATTGTAACCAAGACTTACGATGCTAATTGCTTAAACAAGATTCGCACGTATACATCTCACTAAGACGCCCATTACACGCCTAGGCAAGCGTCAATCAGTTCGATTAATCATGACTGAGGTTTGAATGATGGAATAATTTGGACATTACACGCTCATGCTGACTGATCGTCAGTCAAACCCAAATTTTCGGAGTGAAAGGACGTACCTATAACCTAAGTTCATTTTCGATTCACCATTTAATTATAATTTTATATCTTGAAAAGAAAAAGAAAAAAAACGAATAGGAAAAATTGTAATATTTAATATCATTTTACCCATTTTAATTTAACGCGCGCAAACGTTAGACCTCTTGGAGTGCATAATCGATACGCGGTTTTATTTAAAACGCATTTATGGACGAAAAATAAGCTTAACTTGTACATTTATTCGTATAGGGTGGATGCCCCTATTACCAGCCTTTTAGTGCCAATTTCAATTTCCTTTTGTGTATCTAATGCCAGCATAGCATAGGGCTATGCCTTTTGAGTTTTTGGTAGGTACCTATTGTAGGTAAATTTTAGGGGCACTGAAATATATTCACAACAACTTTTAATTTTAAATCATGCATGTCACAAGTATGGAATATGTATTAAGATAGACGACAACAATTATTTTATTTTAATGTTTTACTTCTTACCTTACTGTGGTTTAGCTTTAAGCAGTTACATTTTTATCTTTTAACACTAAACAATTAATTAAAATAATATTATAATAAAAATTATGTATTATAGTACACCGATTTCTTATAATTTAATCATCCAAGTTTTACAATCTTTATCATCATTTCAGCCCTTCACAAGTCGACTACAGAACATCATCCTCCATAGACTGCCGCAAAGCATGGTCCTGAACCACTTTCCTTGTTATGACTTTTTCATTTATGTTCTTAAGTTATAATAAAATTAGTATTACTAAGTTGTAGTTAATTACATTTATTGTTTGTTTTTGTCTTTCCCAAAAAATAATTAAATATTGTATGGTGTTCTTAACATATACCAAATGTCTGAAAAGCAAGTACGTATCATTTGTTAAACTTTTACATCAAACACCAATTTTAAAATATAGACGAATTGACCATAACTTACTTAACTATAAAATAAGTTATGTTTTTTTTATATAGGATAGGGTGACAAACGAGCACACAGTCCACCTGATGGTAAGTGGCTACTATGACCCATAAACATCTACATCTATCCTCAATATAGACTCAAGATGCAGATGCGTTGTCACCCGTGAGGACTAAGATGGAATGCCTCTTTGCCAGTAAAAAGGGTCTCCGGTTCTCTACACTCACCATACGAAACACAGCAGCGTTAAGCTGCTATTCTACGTTGGTTTTCTTTGTGAGTTCAAATTAATGGTATTTATGCTAGTTTATGACAGCCCTGATTTATATTACGTGGTTGAAATAAGGTACTTCTTATTATTTACGTCAAACCAAATAACAGTCGGGCCACTGACATTATGCACTCCATAAATTTCGTATATCTAATTACAGCCCCATTAATTTCCACTAAAATAAAATAAAAAACTTATAAATTTAAACAAAAATAGCTGCATTACTATGTCTATAGTCACATTCATACAAATCAAAAAGCCTAAAGATGAGCTAATGTAAAATATGCTTATGTTTTGATTTTTAATTTAACACTGTTAGGTTTAAAACTGTGAGGTAATATTTGAAATATACTTTCCTCTAATTACGAAGAATTTTTAGCCGACCATATTTGTAATTAAGACTACTAGAAATATTATTTACGAAGTAAAAAGGCGGAAAGGCTGGAATTAGGGACGTGGCTGGTATTAGGGGCATCCAACCTACCCGAGGTTTTTCGTGACCCACAACTCGGGGAGAGCCTCAAAATTTAAAATAAAGTCTTTTTCTGGCTGAAGCACATTTGGCGGGAGTGGCGACGGGCTGCGCGAGCGCGTGAAACCCGCCTCTTCAATATATTCTGCGTCCGCCTCCATTGCTGTCTGAGCGTTGACTGACGCGTGATTGATGACATGCCATTACACGTTAAATCAAAATTCGTGACTGAATAGTTGATTGACGTAAAAATCAAAATATCCAGATATTTGTCAATCAATTTCATGCAACTGTCAATAACTACATTACACGATAGGTTATTCGTCAATCACAACCGTGATTGTTGTAAAACTGACAGCAAAACCTACCGTGTAATGGACGTCTAAGCGGTAATGTTACCGGATGCGGGCACTATATATATCTCTCTCTCTAATTCATTGCGCTCTACGTATGTGCAAGTGAAATGAGAGACATTGTTTTTGAAAATCGATAATGAATTTCTCGCATCCTGTCTGTCAGCGTGTGGTTCTGAAACTAATCGTTTCCGTATAACTGCTCATTATCGGAAGGCTGCAAGCGCATTTGGTTATGAAACGAAAACAATCTTAATGCAAAGGGTTAAGGTTCTTAAAGAAATAAAATCACAATTTTAAATATTGATCCTCTAATTTGAATACGAGATGCAATTAGGGACGTACGTTTCCGGCGCTATATCAGTTTCCCGCGCGAATGTATTTTTGGAAATGGCGGAGAGTAACATTCTTAGACGGCCCTTTTTCTGTTTTCTGTCATGGTCTAATTTAGTTTTTGCCGCAACGTATGTGACATTTGAAGATGATCTTAGTAATTAAGTTGTGAAGTATTTACTTTAAAAATAATAAATGGTGGTAGACTGTTTTCAGACTTGTGATGATATAGGTTAAACCGAAATATATGTTAAAGTCATTAAATTTAATTATATTTAAATGAATATAACTAAATGATTCTTTTTATAGGATAGGACGACAAACAAGCACACAGTCCACCTGATGGTAAGTGGTTGCTGTGACCCGTAGACATCTACATTTATCCTCAATAAAGAATCAAAATGCAGAAGCGTCGTCACCCGTGAGGACTAAGATGGAATGCCTCTTTTCCAGTAAAATGGGTCACCGGTTCTCTACACTCACCATACGAAACAGCAGTGTGAAGCTGCCATTTTACGCTGGTATTCAGTCAGAGGGTGGTCCTTCCCCGGTCGAGCCGACCCATTCGTGCTACAACTATACTACTAATATAGCTACAGCATGGCTCTACCACGTAAGTTTTATTTCAGTTTTCGTTTATTATTAAGTAAAAGGTAGTGGAACTAATAAAGTTACAGTCTATATCTCCTTAATTTAATCATAATCATTTTAGAGTTGTTATCAGAAAGATGCTGCCGCCAATTTCCTGTTTTAATTTCATTCTGTCGCCTCTTACGACACCCATGGGCAGATATGGAGTAGTGGATATCCTTACACCGCCCCTACGTTTCCAGTAAAAAGGGTCTCCGGCTGCTACTTTACGCTGGTATTCTGTGAGAGCGTGTACCTGCGCCGGTCGAGCCGACCCATTTGTATTACAACTTACGACCACATTATAGCTGCAGCGTGGCTCTAACGATTTCAAACTCAACGAGATGCCGCGGGATTCTCTAAGTTGGAGCCCATAGACGTCAGCGTCATTTCTGGCAATCAAAGATGTTGATTGATTTAAAAAATAATACTATCAATGAATAACATTACTAATATTATCTTTAACCACTTCTGGTAAGCTTAAAATGCTTGTGCTAGGAGTAGTTCACGACAGTAGTCGAATGGTGGATATGAACCCAGGACTTTTTGAGTTAGCGGACCGCATCCTGCCATTAGGCTACTGTCGTTTGAGGAATATTATATATATAGAATAATATATAGAATAAATAAGAGATTCTGCAGACAGCTGTACACATCGTCGTTGGAGACATACACATGTTTGAGTGACGACCGAACAGCCTATCTCATCCGACTTTGTTTAATTATCTTATAAATCTTAAAAAAGCAAGGTTATAGTTGAGGATAGAATTACAACAGTGCTTCTGAAAATAGGCAGATAATCGGTATTTAAAATCCTTCCGGAACTTTTTAATTTCTTCTTTCAGCCTTAGCGCTGTACCAAATGCAAGGAAAGGAAGCTAAAGTGGGAGAAAGATCTCTAAGGGAGAGGTAACGCTTTTTGGAAGCACTCCACTTAATTTCTCTTCTGAATTGTGTCAACATGCAGTTTTTTAAAGTCTTTACAAACCATTTGAATAAAATTAATTTTACGGATTTTATCGCGTATATTAATTTCTTTTATATTCCCGACGTTTCGAGCACTTTTCAGCACCCATAGTCACGGGGGGGACTGAGGTGTATGACGTCCCAATCTCATAGTTAACCACGGCTACCTCCCGATTAAAAATTATTAATTTTTGTTCCGATCTACGCAGTATGAACTTACAGTATCATGAAGTCTTGTAGATTTTTTTCTTATTAAAGTTTTGGAAAGTGTAACACGTTATTTAGAAAAGAGTTTATTCCTAGGTTGTGCCAATTTATTCTGCAAATTTCTGATGAGTTGTGGTCACTTAAAACTCTACGAATAATTTTGATACTTATATACTTGTTACGACTCATTTTATTTTCAATTTTACTGTACATAATATAGGGTAGGTTCGGTTATCACACCAGTACTGCAGTTAAGACTCAAAGCACTCACAGCAGCTGTGGTCGGAAGAGTTAATATGAATGCAGGCTGAGAAAGAAACATTTCAACTCAGTCCTCAGCTCACTGCTGCCTTTACTCATCTACGGCCTTATTTTGATGTTGCTTACAGGTGTCCATGGGCTGCAGTCACAGAACACTTTCACCTGGCGGAGGCTGCAGTAGCCACTTACTATCAGCTGTAATCACTATCATCATTATCATTACAGCCGAAGGGCTGTAATGATAATGTCCACTGCTGCAAGTCCTGCAAGTCCACTGCTGAACATAGGTCTCCCCCAAGAAATGCCACAAACCACGGTCGACTTCCTGTATATCTTACAAGGTCGTCACTCTATCTAGTAGATGCCCTAGACTTCGTCTACCGATACCAGGCTACTACTCGCGAACCTTCCTTCATTCCTTCCTCATCGGTGGTGGGTTCTTCGAGCTATATTGTATATATAATATATAATATATATATATATATATACATATGTACCTATACATATGTATATATATGTATATATATATATATATATATATATATATATATATATATATATATATGTATAGGTGAAATGTGTGTTCGTTTTTCACAATTATTTCTATAAATTAACCTCCGAATTAATTTCCGAGAAAGCTGTGATAGCTCAGGGGTTAAGCGGTTCTCATATATTTTCACGGTAAGCGAGCAACCCAGGTTCGATTACCGCCGGCACCGCTGAAAATTTTAATTTAGTTAGTAGTAGAATTACAACTTGCTCAGCAGTTATGAAAACATCGTGCGGAAACCTACATTTGAGGCAGCGCGGCGGACACCTCCTTGCCCTTAATCCCTCTTGGATGAATTAAAAAACCTCAAAATTTGAAAGCCAACAAAACATTTTTTAAACGTGGTAGAGCCACGCTGCAGTAATATTCGGCTTGAACTTAAACGGGGTAGTACCACGTTCTCACATAATACCAGCGTAAAATAACAGCTTAATGCTGCTGTGTTTCGTATGGTCGGGAAAAAGAACCAGAGACCCTTTTTACTGAAAACGAGGCATTCCATCTTAGTCCTCAGGGGTGATAACGCATTTGCATTTTGATTCTTAATCGAGGATAAATGTCTATGGGTTACAGCATTCACTTACCATCTTACCATCAGGTGAACTGTGTGCTAGTTTGTCACCCTTATCTTATAAAAAAATCTACGAATAATTCTACAGCTCAGTGTAATAGAAACTAGAATGTATCTAATTAAAAAAATGGCGGTCACCGCTCACACAATTGGACGGGATGTTGTAAAAACGTACTTTACACCGGTCATATTTAACTAACCGGGGATCTGTTTACTGCACGCTTCCGTTTCTTAGCACCACTTCCGGACAGACGGATGGCAGTCATCTTTATGTAATAATAAAGTTGTGTCGGCGTCCGTTCGTCTGGGAGACGCCTTTAAAATTGTCTTTTGTTGTCGCAGTTTCTTTATAACACTCTTCCGGTTTTATTCCCGTTTTTAAATATACGTTTAGGAGATCGTCACGGTTAATTTTGTTTTAAATATTCTTAGAATTTTTAGAAAAACTTTTGTTCTTTTGTTAATTTTAAAAACAAAACAAACCTTTTTGCTTTACGTGACTATGTTAAATCATAAAACTATTCACTACTTTGCAATTAATTTCAAAAGGTGTGGGAAATTTTTGAGCAACGAACTTCCCAGAGCGTGAGATGTTGAAGTTGAAGTCTGCAGTTTATGATTATTCTAGCGGCCCTCGCAATTACATCAGATTTGATAGACCACAAATTAATCTTCTCGAAAGAATATTTCCTACCTACCAAGGATGACACTATAGGCTTTTAAAATTAAAAACATCCTAATTTCAATAGAGAAGGAGGCTGCGCATTGTACCATAATACCCAGCCTCCTTCTCTATTACCACCTGCTTAGGATCTGTAATTATTATATATATCAAATGTAATTAATAAAATTAAAACTAAACCAAAGCTTATCTACCACCGCAAGACTTCAAGACAATAAGCTCGGCTAGATCGGGCCAAAATTAATAATCAAAAAGCTGGAGGTAGGTATTCCGGGTTAACCCTGACATCGGGAAGTCAATCACCTCAGTCCCCCGTGATATTTTATTGCAGCACCCACTTACCTTAAGGTTGACTGTGTGCTCGTTTGTTATACCCTTATTCTATAAAAAAACCCTACCCGTTATCTTTTAATAAGACCGTCTTTTGTTTTCCCCTCAATATTTGTTTATTTTTGTTATATTTATCTTTCCTTGCTGTACAATGTGTTATATTGTCCTAATTCATATCTCGATTTCTCGCCTGTTTCATCGCATTTCTTCTTTCTGCCTGTATTTTTTGCTACATACTCTCTGTTATTTATTGAACTCCCTTTGTTTTCTATTTATTTCCTCTTCACTATTCGAAAACTCTGTTTATATTTTTATATTATACTATATTTATATATGTAAACCGTATTATTATTAATGTAATACCCTATCTTTTCATCGAGGAAGTAGTTATCTTTATTGAAGTTTTCCTCAAGTAATTTCGTATCCTCTCTTCACCGGCCAGTGATTTCTGAACACAGTAAAAGTGGTAGGTAAGTATTTATCACCATATATTTACAACTTTTGGCTTAGCTTTCCATTGACGTCCGTCGAGTTGGAGGTTGAGGTTGAGTTTTTTTACAGAAAGGTTACATTATTATAAGCACACAGGCAAAGTTGCTACGGCTCGTCCGATGCCTACGATTTGTTACAGCAGCTGGATGCTTGTTGGTAAAACCACTCTAGGGGTAGGACAGACTCGTACCAGGTGGAGTCGGGGTCAATCAATTCGGTTCTTTGACAGAAGTCGAACCTAACCTATTTTATTTGTTATCTGCCCTAATAGGTACTGTTAAAATAAAACAAATTTTAATATGAGATCATTTATTATTGTATTTTTCTTGTTTTTCATAAAATGGATTTATATTTACATTATACATTATAAATGCAAACATGAAAAAATATAGATATTTTTGAAATCGATTTTTTGTGAATCGATTCATCAGCTTACGATTCGAATCGATTTAAAAATCGATCTTTTTCGGAAAGAATCGACAACCCTACTGACGATGATAATGACAATACAAAATAGCGTCAGTTTTACGGTAGGAATTGACATAAATATTGCAAAAATAATTGATTTTCAATAATTTTTCTCTCAAAAAGTACGCATTTTAGAATGTTGAAATCAACCCCCAACTCGACGGACGTCAATGGAAAGTCGTACCCAACTTTTACTGTGTTTTGACTGAAAATTATTTTTATCATGTTGCTTAGACCACACCCTTACATCGCTAACACCGTTGGCGGGCGAGTGAAGACGGAACACAAATACTTTATGCGCTCCTACGGATTTTCCTAAACGCATGCATATGGAATTTGTTAGGATCGTTTCTACTAGTAGTTCTTATCGTAGTTCGAATATCACAAAAAGAACTTTATCAACACATAAAGAACGAAACGGAGATTATGTTTAGCGCAAAAAGCAAAAAAAAATCATATATGGAATTTGGCCGTCGTAGCGACGATATTAGACATTATCCATTACTTTCAGTTTGACTAATGATCACTATGCCCCAATGTGCCATCATATCCATTTTTTTTATTCTAACCTATAAGGTATCGGTTGTGTACCGATATTTATTTACCGTGTGGCGGGTGGAAGCTGTGGAAGGAAAAGGGGAGATCTCCCGCCGGGCAAGATGTTCTGCCCGGGGAGCGGCCAACGCTCGGACTGGTAGTTTGGAGCTATTCTATATATACTGCTTTAACTTGGGAACTTTGTTAGCGCGATTTAGACTTCGATGTTTATCGCTTGTGGCTTGTCGACAGCGCCGCCACAACCGTATTTAGTATTTAGTCCTTATATTATTTTTTATTTTGCTGGCGCAGCAATTTTTTTGATAGAAAACATATACAAGTTTACCGTATCAACGTCAAAACTCTACTCCAATCCTAATATAATAATAATATGTTAAATATATGTTGAGACATTAAAATTCTCCATCATTCAATAAAGTTTATAAATACAACCTAGTCATCGAAAGTAACGTTCTTTTTGTTTTATATTCATTTGTAATTCCGTTCAAAAGCCAATTTAGAACGTTTATCTTTAAAAGTTAATTATAAGACAATATCTGTAGTATAATTGTTTCCTTGCACACCAAATAACAGCTGTAATACAGCAGTTATACAGCCTCTTTTATGCTTGTACAGCTACTGTACAGCGCTACTAACGCATAAAGCTGCATAATTTGTGACAATATTTGACTTATATGAACCTTTATACAGCAAGAAAATACAGCCTCTAGTATAAAAACGAACTTCAATACAGGTCGTATACAGCTTGCATGCTGCTTGGGAAGGATGCTTTTACTCACAACAAAAAGCCAACAGGAGATAATTCACCCATTGACCATGGACCATCTACAAAAAAACAACGTCACAATGGACCTCTACGTGACTCGGTCTGATACAACCACTCCGCTGTATTAATAATAAAATACATTTTAGTTGAAGTATTACCCCGGAACCGGACGCGGTGTGTAAACACCTTTACAATACTACAGTGTCGACCTGTGCACCCTCACGTAGAGGAAATGTTGATATAAAAAATTATGTATTTTTGATGTATGACGTCCTCGAAACGACTCTAATTGATGAAGGTCTGCATCGTGTTTTATTGACGGTGTTTTCTTGTTGCATGTCTTTAAACAATATATATGAGATATAATAGGAGAACTGTACATTAGGTAATAAGGACGTACCTAAGTAGGGTTACCACATGACAGGAATTTTCCTGACATGTCCGGAATTTTAGCTCTCAGTCAGAGAAACAGAGAACAGGAATTTTTAAATAAAATATTTTGTTAAAATTTTTAAATATTGTCATTCAATCCTAAGAAAAAAGACATTTTGGGTAGGTATTTGAGGCGCACTGAAAACTTGTCAAATAACAACCCAAAAATGTCTACCAGCTCTCGAAATTTATTGCAAAGCCAGGTATATTGCCAGGAAAACTCATTGTGGGATCTGGTAACCCTAGACGTATGCTTCTAATAATGGTTTAAGGATTTTTCATAGAATAAGAGTGACAAACTAGCACACAGTCTGTATCTCATAGAAACCTACATATCTATCCACGATTAAGAACCAAAATGTTAGTAGATGCGTTGTTACCACTGGGGACTAAGTTGGAATGCCTTGTAACTAATAAAAAAGGTATCCGGTTCTCCTAACTCATCATACGAAACACAGAAACATTATGCGGCTATTTTACGCTAGTGGTCCTTATACGGTCGAGTCGACCTATTCGTGCTGTAGTCAGCAGAGGCAGAGGGGCTGCAGCAAAAGGTTTACCTGACGCGTCAACAGATATGATACAATATAGATCACTTATAATCACAGTTAAATACACACATTCACATATTTCGAGGATAATTTTATAGGACCTGTTACACGTACAGTGGATTATGCAATGTACGCTCAAGATTCACAAAGTAATAAAAATATATTATATTTGCGTTAACAGGACGAATGTTCTTTCGGGTTTTGATCATTTTGGGTCTGGCGAATTTTGAGACTGACTGTATAGTGACAATGTAAAAATATCCCATATTGTCCCGTGGATGTAGTAAGAGGCGACAGTAGGAAACAAACCTACTGGGCAGCTGCTTCTTCCTACTAATAACAAAAAAAAACTGCGGTTGCCAATCCGCCTGTTAAGCGTGGCAACTGTGGCAGATACCGATGCCATATGAGGCAATCTATAGGAGAGGCGTATGTTCAACAGTAACTTTTCACGTAACATTAACGGAATTTTGAGTTTTTATACAAGTAAGAGGTGACAAAACAAATGTAGCGGTTCCTAGACATCTAAATTTACCCCTGAACAAGAATCAAAATGCAGATGATTTGTCACTCCTGACGACTAAGGCTGAGATCTATAGACCGTACCTACTTTGACTTTGCTCAGACTTAGCTTACGAAAAACTAAGCTGAATTATGTGTCACATTGTTTGTCCTCGATGACTCCTAAACTACTGAACTGATTTCAATGAAATTTTGTACACTTTGTGCAGTTTGGTCCAACTTGAAGAGATAGGATAGTTTTTATCCTGATAAGTGACACTCAATATTTTTTTATTATGAATACAAGGGTTTTTTATATGAAGGGTCGTCGAAAAGGTAGAACAACGTCTGCCTGGCCAGCTAGTTAGAAATAAGATTGAAATGAAGTAAATAGAAAATGGATTAATGATATTGAAAACTAGAACAGGGTCTAAAACTACCTATTTATTGTTATATATGTAAATAAATTGGAGTCACATAAAAACAACAACTTAAACTTAATACGGCGGTTTCGAATGATATCCTGAGTTTTACGTAAGTCGTCGATATCGTTGACTTAGGCTTTGCCACATAGTACATTGTATATACATGAAAAGCTTTGCTGAGCGCGCACTCAGCACGACTTCGAAGTTGTATTATTATTATTAAGTTTAAGTATTACTTTTCTCTATGGTTAGTTCTATAAATACCGACAGTAAAGACTGAGCAAAGTCAAAGTACGGTCTATAGATCTGTCGCTGGTATTCTGTGAGAGCGTGGTCCTTCCCCGGCCAATTCCACCCATCCATGCTGTAAATATAATACGTAGGAGCGTGTCAGTCTCACCAGCAAAACCACTGTAATACTAAACTTAACATTTCTTTACAAAAATAGTTACTGAAGTATGAATTTCTGTCTCATAACTTATTTTTACTTATACAGTTTTATCCAGTTTTACAAGAAAAAATTTCAGCATATTTAAAAATATCTAAATTCAAGTATCACAACCGTGTTGGACATTCGGCGTAGGTAATAAAATCGTAAAATCAAATTCCACTTTTAAAAAAAATACAACCTCAGTGCAAATTGCACGTACTTTGCAAGAAAAAAAAAACAAATGTCACTGAGCGGAAGTGAATGCAGGCGGGTAAAATGTGACAACAAGAAAACCTTTTATTTCTTTAACAATAGCTTTCAACTGATCCTATTTACAGATAAAGTCTTGCGTCAAGCCGGAACCGGCTAAACAGCTTATTTTGGGAGGGTAAAATGAGAAATTAGTTACATCCGTTAAGGTTAGCTGTCAAAATTTGACGGGATTGACGGTTTTTGCAAAAAATACACACGTTCACAACCTTTTTTGATAAATAAATCTTAATTTCTTTAAATCCATAAAAATATTATAAACAATTGTTGTCTATGACTTACACTGTGACTGTACAATTATTCCATTTTTTTTTGTTTTCTTTCAAGAGCTGCAATAAGAAGTAATCTTCTAAATACGTCCCACCACTGAAAACAGGCCTTTTCTGATTTTTGAGAAGGTTTTGGAACACGGCCTTGAAATAAGTTAATATCTTTTTTATTCATGAACCTGTCGGATACCTCACTATGTTTTTTTTTATATAGGATTGGGTGACAAACGAGCACACAGTTCACCTGATGGTAAGTGGTTACTGTGACCCATAGACATCTACATTTATCCTCAATAAAGACTTAAGATGCAGATGCGTTGTCACCCGTAAGGACTAAGATGGAATGCCTCTTTGCCAGTAAAAAGGGTCTCCGGTTCTCTACACTCAGCATACAAAACACAGCAGCGTTAAGCTGCTATTTTACGCTGGTTTTCTGTGAGAGCGTGGGCCTTCCCCGTTCGAGCCGACCCATTCGTGCTACAACTATAATATAGCTGCAGCATGGCTCTACCACGTAGAAACCGTGGAACCCGACAGCGACACTATGGTACTTAAATCAGCGCTATAATCGTAATAATTATGTCAGTATTTTTAATTATATAATAATGTAAGAAAAAAGTTACTACATAATACAGTGAATATACATTAAATATTCTTAATAATAATTCTAATAATGTTTATCATTCAATATAAATCAGGTTGCTAACACCTGCCTACTTTTTCTAAGATCCGGCGCGCGGCATGCACGTGGCAGCGATTCTGCCGAGACATTTAACCGCTGCGTGTTTTTGCGCGCTTTTTTTTATAAACTTTACTTAAAAATGTATGTTTTACTAATCACCAACCGAGGCAGATTAATTAATAAATTTATTAATTAATCGATTAATTAATAACTTAGTGATATTATATAACACTAATTTTACGGATTTAATCTGAAACTGAATTAAAAAACTAACTTCATCATTATCATTATCATTACAGCCCTTCACTAGTCCATTGCTGAACATAGGCCTCTCCCAAGAAACTCCACAAAGCATTGTCATGAGCCACCTGCATCCTCAGTAGTAGTGCAGTCACTCCATCTATTGCTACACTTCGCCTACCGGTACGAGGTTGCTACTCGAGAACCTTTCTTCCCCATCGGTTGTCGGTTATTCGCGCTATATGGCCGGCCCATTTCCACTTCAGCTTATTAATCCGTTAGGCTATGTCGGTCAATCTGGTTCTATTACGGATATCCTCATTTCTAAGTTTATCACGCAGAGAAACCCCGACCGTAGCCCTCTCCATAGCTCGCTGAGCGACATTAAGGTTCCTCATGCGACCAGCAGTGAAGGACTATGCGTCTCAGGTCCATAAGAAATCACTGGCATTACGCACTGGTTGTACAATCTCGTTTCCTTGTTTTGAGGTATACCTGACGAGAAGATGTGTCCTAATCTCCCGAACGCTGCCCAGCCGAGTTGAATCCGTCGATTGACCTCTCGGTCGAAGTTGGACTTACCTAGTCGGACTATTTATCCCAGGTAAACATACTCGTCAACAACTTTATATGAGGTACGAGGAGAGAGGGAGGACACGGTAATCCTCAAATCCGGCAACTTGTTCTATCACAGAGAAGGCGACCATCTAACACAAAGGTGTGCGTTTTATGTAGATCATAAGTACGTCCTTTAAATCAATGCGGTCTATAATAAATTCACTGATGAACGTATATAGATCTCTCTCATGGATTGCCACAAAACATGGTTATGACATGAACCTCCTGCATCCATCGACTCCTATCGATGGCCGCTAATATTTCTGGCAATTTTTTTATAGGATAGGGTGACAAACGAGCACACAGTTCACCTGATGGTAAGTGGTTGCTGTGGCCCATAGACGTCTACATTTATCCTCGTTTGCGAATCAAAATGCACCCGTGAGGACTAAGATGGAATGCCTCGTTTCCAGTAAAAAGGGTCTCCGGTTCTCTACACTCGAAGTGTTAAGCTGCTATTTGACGCTGGTATTTTGTGAGAGCGTGGTCCTTCCCCGGACGAGCGGACCCATTCGTGCTACAACTATACTACTAATATAGCTGCAACATGGCTCTACCACGTACAAAATGGCAATGACGATACTGGGCGGTATCTCTCCATAGCTCGCTGAGCGACCTTGAGTTTCCTCATACGGCCAGCTGTGATGGACCACGTCTCAGATTCTTAATCGAGAGTAAATACAGGTGTTTATGGGCCACAAAATCCGCTTACGATAATATAGATCTGTGTGCATGCTTTTTTTACCTTATATGAGTATCCTGACCGTATTTCTGAAAGGCTCAAAATGATCTAAATTTATTAACAATGTCCTCCGGACCGAATTTTAGTCACGACTATTTGTACCTCGCGACTTCGTCCGCGTGGAATTTACTACGATTTCATAGGTTTAAATGTTTTTGCGCGGAAATCTATTTTTTTTAAATAAAAGTATCCTAAGTTACTCCTTATAACATCAGCTATCTGTTAGTGAAAGTCCCGTCAAAATCGGTCAAGCCGTTTCGGAGATATACGTGGTAGAGTCATGCTGCTAATGTAGTTATTAATATTATAATTGTAACGCGAATGGGTAGGCTCGACCGGGGAAGGACCACGCTCTCATAGAATACCAGCGTAAAATAGTAGCTTATTTCTGCTGTGTTTCGTATGGTGAGTGTAGAGAACCGGAGACCCTTTTTACTGGAAAAGAGGCATATCATCTTAACCCTCACGGCTGACAACGCATCTGCATTTTAATTCGCAAACGAAGATAGATGTAGATGTCTATGAGCAACCACTTACCTCAGGTGGACTGTGTGCTCATTTGTCACCCTTATTCTTTAAAAAAAAACCTGGAATAAACGGACAGACAGACAAGTTTTTAATGCTATTCCTTGTTTTTTGTTATTAGTACCGTATATACTTTCATATGCATTTAGTAAAACGCTGTTATTTTAACATTACAAATAGACACTTCAATTTTATTTATTTGTATATACCTAGTCAGGTCATAAGTATTGTCACACAGTAAAAATTTTTCTTTTAGAATGCTGGCCACAAAAAAGTTTATTGAATTCGAATTTAGAATTGTTCATGAAAATAAAACTGTATACTTTTTAGAATTTTACTCATTTTTAAATATGGAGTGGACGCTTAAAGAAGACCGTGTTGCAGTTATTGCGTTGCATCGTTGCGGTTACGCGCCAATTCAAATTTTTGACATACTGAAAAATTTGAATATAATCAAAAGATTCGTTTATCGTACCATCAAACGATACAATGAAGACGCTAGTGTAGATGACAGGTCAAGAAGTGGTCGCCCTCCGTCTGTTAGGACTCCAGCAGTGATAAAAGCTGTGAAGGCGCGAATTCAAAGAAATCCCAAACGTAAGCAGAAACTGTTGGCCCTTCAGATGGGGTTAAGCAGAACCACGGTGAAAAGGGTGTTAAATGAAGACTTAGGGCCTCCGGGCATATCGAAGAAAAACAGGACATCGTTTAAATGCTCGTCTAATGGACCTGAGACTGAAGAGATGCCGCGCTTTGTTGAAGCGGTACGCGGGAAAAAAATATCGGGAAATTCTTTTTTCATTCAATTGAAAAAATTTTTACCGTAGAAGAGAGCTACAACAAACAAAATGATAAGGTGTACGCACACAGTAGAATAGAATAGAATAGAATATTTTTTTATTCAATATACATTACATGTGTAATTCTTATTGAAAGTCATTTTTTACTTTACCACTGGTTCGAAAAAAACCCTCTATCCTGGGAAGAACCAGCAAGAAACCCAGCGGGACTTTTTTTTAAAAATACATTTTACAATATAAATGATTACGAACTATTTACAAAATTTATTTTAGAAACTGCTTGGAAGCGATCACCTCATTCCCAGGGGTTATTATCAACCATGTATTCATTTATACTATAATAACCCTTTTTATACAGTTTCAGCTTAATAAAACATTTAAACTTGGTAATAGAGAGAACCTGTACACTTTCCGGGACCTTGTTGTAATAGCGTATACATTGCCCCAAGAATGAATTACTGACTCTGTGGAGTCGAGAAACTGGTATCACTAGCTTGTGTTTGTTCCTAGTGTTTACAGAATGTATATCACTTCTTTTACTAAAACTATCTTTGTTTTTGTGAACATACATTAAATTTTCGTAAATATACTGAGAGGCCAAAGTTAATATATTAATTTCTTTAAATTTATCTCTAAGAGACTCTCTCGGTTTTAGATTGTAAATAGCTCTAATGGCCCTCTTCTGTAAAACAAAAATAGTTTCTGAATCAGCCGCATTTCCCCATAGCAAAATCCCATAAGACATTATGCTATGAAAATAACTAAAATAAACTAATCTAGCTGTCTCGACACTAGTGAGACCTCTAATCTTTTTTACAGCATAGGCTGCAGAACTTAGTCTGCATGCTAATTTGGATATATGGGGGCCCCACTGGAGCTTTGCGTCAAGAGTGATGCCAAGAAAAACAGTGGATACAACAGGGCTCAATTCCTCCCCATTTAAAAACACATTGGTATTCAGATTTTGAACATTCGTTGTTGTAAATTTAACACAATTAGTTTTATTTCCGTTCAAATGCAGATTATTAACGTTAAACCAATGCACTAATTTTGATATAGCATTATTCACTTCGTCACATTTAAATGATTGGCGTTTAAGTTTAAAAATCAAGGAAGTATCATCAGCAAATAATACTATATCATGACTATCCCCTACAAGGTGAGGTAAGTCATTAATATACACCAGAAACAGGAATGGGCCGAGAATCGAGCCCTGAGGTACACCCATTAGTACAGGTGACCCGGAAGAACTTTTACCATTGATAATAACCTTCTGTTTTCTATTACTTAAATATGAAATAATAAGTTTAAGCGCTGTGTTCTTGACACCATAGTACTGTAGCTTCCTGATTAATGTCTCATGGTGAACACAGTCGAAGGCCTTGGAAAGGTCACAAAATATACCCAAAGCATCCTCTGAATTCTCCCATGCACAAAAAATATGTTTAATAAGCTCAACTCCAGCGTCAGTTGTCGAGCGACCCCTTGTAAAACCGAATTGATTATTATGTAGCAATTTATTAATATTAAAGAAACTTAACATCTGATCTAAAATAATTTTTTCAAAAATTTTACTTAATGTTGGTAGTACAGAAATTGGTCTAAAATTGGCGGGGTCTAATGTACTACCAGATTTAAATATAGGTATGACTTTACTATGTTTCATTAAATCAGGAAACACACCAGATTCGAGTAGTGAAGAAGCGAGCAACCGTATTCCGCGTGTCCAACGAGGTGATTTTCCATCCTCGCTCATGGTATGGTTCGGAGTTTCTTATTGGGGCTTAACAGAGGTACATTTTTCTGAGAAAGGTGTAAAAACGAATGCAGTTGTGTATCAAAATACAGTCCTGACGAACCTTGTGGAACCTGTTTCTCATACCATGTTCAATAACAGGCACTGGGTATTCCAACAAGATTCGGCGCCAGCTCATAGAGCGAAGAGCACACAAGACTGGCTGGCGGCGCGTGAAATCGACTTCATCCGGCACGAAGACTTGCCCTCCTCCAGTACAGATTTGAATCCGTTAGATTACAAGATATGGCAACACTTGGAGGAAAAGGCGTGATCAAAGTCTCATCCCAATTTGGAGTCACAGATCCTTGATTAAGGCAGCCGCCGATATTGACATGGACCTCGTTCGTGCTGCGATAGACGACTGGCCGCGCAGATTGAAGGCCTGTATTCAAAATCACGGAGGTCATTTTGAATAAACTTTAATGTCATAAGAATCTATGTTTTGTTAAGTTCATTTTGGTATATAAATGGTTACATAATGAATAAACTTGTTTCAATTATTTTATATTAAACATGTGACAGAATTTATGACCTGACTAGGTATATGCAATGGAGACTAGCGCCATTTGCGCAGGACAGGATTATAGTGCCTAAGTATATGCGCAAGCACAGGTGCAGTCTCTCTATCTATTCCTTCACTCTCATAGTCCAATGAGACGGTAATCCGACACAAGCGGAGAGAGATCAGGCGCAGGACCTAGAACTTCCTGACTCCAGACTGCTACAAAAAAATCTAGACAGAAAATCCCTATAACTAATTAAGGACCGACCTGGGACTACATGATCAGCAACCGCGTTCACGACCACTAGACCTACAAGGCAGTCATTCTAAATATAATCTACATATAAAAAACGAGTCACATTGTTTGTCCACGATGAACTCCTTTTGAACTGATTTCAATAGGAGGATTTTTTTTTATTGAAGAGGCAAACGAGCATGCAGCTCACCTGATGGTAAGTGACTACCGCCGCCCATGAACAACTGCAAAACCAGGGGAATTGCAGATGCGTTGCCGGCCTTTTAGAAAGGTGTAAGCTCTTTTCTTGGAGGTTCCTAAGTCGTACCGGTCCGGAAAAATCGCTGGTGGTAATCGATTCCACAAGGAAGTTGTGCAAGGGAGAAAACTTCTTCTAAATCGCACAGTGGTGGACCGCCAATCATCCAGATGGTATGGATGGTATCGTGAGTTTTGTCGAGATGTGCAATGGTGAAATTGAGCGGCTGGAATTAGTTCAAACAATTCCTTTCAATTTTGCACACTGTGTGCAGTTTGGTCCAACTTGAGAGATAGGATAGTTTTTATATCGATAAGTGATAAATAACCTTTAAATTTTTTTGGGCAGAACAATGTCTGCCTGGCCACCTACTATAATCTAAATATAATCATGTGTAAACTATATTGCGCCATCGATCGACTTTAGACCACCCTACATCACCCACTTGAGCATTTTTCCCTTCGCACGTAATTAGGGACACATTCATTGCCAATTAACTTAAAATGGAACCTAGTTTCCGGGTGAAAAGTTTTTGTTCGATGTTTTCGTGGGCAACACTCTTGACATTCCATTTGTGCTCATTATGAGCACGCGAAAAACGTGTCCATTCAATATGAAAAAGTAAAAAGTGCAAGCTCTCACACTTTTTTACTTAGTAGAACCACGCTGCAGCTATGTTATGGTTGTAGCATGAATGGGTCTTCTAGACCGGGTTAGGACCACGCTCTCACAGAATACAAACGTAATAGCAGCTTAATGCCGCTGTTTCGTATCGTGAATGTAGAGTACCGGAGATCTATTTTATTAGTAACGAGGCATTCCATCTTAGTCCTACAAGGTTGACAACACATCTGCATTTTGAATCGAAGGAGAGGGTTTATTTTCGAACGAGTGGTAAAGTAAAAAATGACTTTCAATAAGAATTACACATGTAATGTATATTGAATAAAAATTATTCTATTCTAGTCTATTCTAATCTTAATTCAATATTAATGTAGATGTCTATCGACCACAGTATCCACTTACCAATAGGTGGACTGTGTGCTCGTTTGTCACCCTTATTCTATACAAATAAATAAAATTGAAGTGTCTGTTTGTAATGTTAAAATACCAGCTTTTTACTAAATGCATATTAAAGTATATACGGTACTTATAACAAAAACACAATTTTAAAATTTTTGCCTGTCTGCCTGTCTGATTGTTCCGGCTAATCTCCGAAACGGCTGGACTGATTTCGACGGGACTATCACTGGCAGATAGCTCATGTTATAAGGCGCAACATAATTAAAACCGCTAGTTCTATTATAAAAACACAGTGTTCAGACCGTCATTCATCTTCATTACAAAACGAAGGTACTCAATTCGAATGTAAGTTTTTTTTTTGCAATTATACCTTATGACTTTGCTAAATTTTCTTTAACCGACTTTCTGAAACTTGAATTTTTCTACCGCTTGTAAAGTGCGTGTAGTTGCCCCAAGGAATTTTTTAAAGCTGCTAAACCGTCCGTAGTCGGGTAGACTTAACGGCTCTTGATTTCTTAGCGTATTTACGCTTTTCGGTGATTTTCCTAATCTGTTTCTAAGCTATTTATGGTGTCCCCTTGTTTGGGTCATAAATCGGGACTTATCCTGAGGAATTCAGGTCCATGAAACCAGGGATGACTTTCATCGAAGGTGGAAGGATTTTTGAAAGTTTCCCTTCTCGTGGCGTCATCTGCCACGTTTTGTGACGTCGGTACTCATCGCCATTCACATGGCTTACTGTGATCTTCGATCTCAGCCAATCGATGAGCAACGAATGGTTTGAAAGCGTGAGGATCTGACTTTATTCACGCTAACACTGTACGTTAGTCCGTCCGAAATATTCGTTCGGATATCTCGTACTTGCTCTCTTCCTTAATTTCTTCACTTCCGATATCCATGTACAAAATAACACGTGTAATTCGTGTGGAACTTGATCATCCCAAGAGATGCCTGTCCTCCATGCTTGCTGGATTAGCGACTTCCCTTGAATCGTTATGGGTGATGCTAGTCCTAAAGGATCGAAGACTGACATCACAGCGCTTGTTATCTCCCTCTTCGTATGCGGTCGTAAGCTTTCTATCACCTCTTCCGGTGTGTTACGAAGACTTCTGGAGAAACTTATTATATCTCGTTTGATATTCCAAATCAAACCTAAAGTGCGTTCTGTGTGCTCCTTATCTCCCGGCGAAGCACTGTCGCTCTTATATTTATTTTCCATCTTACATAAAACCTCGGGTCGGTTACTGGCCTATCCCATTAGTTGGAAAGAAGCACGTTTATGTAATTCATACATATCGTTTACTATCTTTTCGGCCGTCGTCACGTCGGGAAATGCTTGTAGATAGTCATCCATATAGAAATTGCTTTCCGTCGCGGAAGCTGGTACTGGATAGAGATCGTGCGTTATCTTGCGCATTTCTATTCTTCACATATATGGCGATACATGACGATGATACTCTTCCGGTGGCGCGTCACGATTGTGCCGCCATAGGAATCGAAGGCTGTCCCTGTCTTCCTCACGAATTTTCACTTGCAGCAACATTTCTTTAATATCTGCCATAACTGCCACGCTTCCTTCTCTGAATCGTAACAGAACGCCAAATAACGACTTCAATAAGTCTGGTCCGGTTAACAATGCATCATTGAGACAACGTCCGCCCGTCCGTGCGGCGGCGTCGAAAACTAGTCTTATTTTCCTTTTTTGTGGATGAGTCACCGCGAAGTGAGGTAGATACCACGTGCGTGGGGAAATGGAAATATGGTTCGCTTTCTTTGCGTAACCGTTAACGATGAGATTTTCAATTTGCTTCTCATATTCTTTTTTTAACTCGCTATTTTTATCGAGCTTCTTTTCGATATTAATCAGGCGACTTTCAGCCTGCGCTCTATTCGACGGCATGCACTCATCATCTGTGCGCCATAACAAAGCAGTCTCGTACCTATTATTAGGTATACGATGTACCGTTTTGTTCAAAATATTTAATGCTTGTTCCTCTGGGTCGTTTGCGGGCTTACGCGCAGACACCCCCAAAGATTCCAAACTAAAATAATCCTTGATTAACTTCTCCATATCCTCCTCCTCCTTGGTGGAAATGTGGTTAACAATCTTGATCGGTTTAATGCCACCCGATATGTGACCATGCAAAACCCATCCAAGTTTGGTGAGCGATGTTACAGGTAGGTTCTTGCCTCCTGAAATTAATTCACGACTAAATTAACTCGTCCTTAATCGGTGTCAAATGAGTACACCGTTGCAATACTCGTAATTCTCGGCTTACCGATTGCGGAGAAAGATTAAGTGATTTAATTGTTTGTACACTTATCTCCTCTAAGTCGCTCGTAAAATGCTTTTGATTTTGATATTTAAGCGATACGAACTATTGTCGTTAATTCGCTTGTCCCCTACGGCCTCGATACGCAATTCTTCTTTGTGCCCGCGAGGCGCTAACATCCACTCCTCTATGAGTGTCATGGTTGATCCTTCATCCAGAAGAGCTACGGTCTTGACCTTTCCTCTAGGTCCATACAACTCGACCGATATAATCTTTAAATATACACATGCCAGTGCATTTACTGTGCTAACAGTTGTAATTTGAGCTTCCTTACCCCCCTCGGTCCCGTGCATAATATTGCAAAGACGGGCCTCGACCATAGATAAATATATATGTAGCAAGCTAGCCTCGACCGAGCAATTACCGTTGTGCCGTGATGCAGTATACTCGTCCGAGCAAAAATAGTGTTGTAACTAGACTACAATCATGTTGAATTTTGACGATCTGGCATTAGCGGCTATTGCGATCACTCTGGACGATGAACAATCTGATAAATCTTCTACTACAAGGAAATGGCCGAGCCGAGCCGAGCCGAGTTGTTTACGAGCGTTGTCCGTTGCTCGGCCGTCACTCGGTTGCCGCTCGGTATAGCGTGAGTGTGTCCATACAAAATATATGTAATATTAGTTGACCGTGCTACGGCCGACACTCGGCTCAGACCCGACACGGTCTAGCGTGAGTCATCCTTATCCTGCGTTATCATAACCACTTGTCGGTCGTGCCCTTTATTACTTCGGCGTTCATAACGCTCGCTCTTAAAACGGTTGCGTACAGATCCCTTTGCAGTGTGTACGGTTCGCTTCCTGATTTCAGGATGTTTCCGATTTTCAGGCACATTTTCATTGCTTAATGACGTTCCAAATTGTTCACTCAATGAATTCAAAAATTTGGCCATCTTCTGCAGCTCTGCCTCCATGGGATGTTGAGCCGGATATTCGAACCATTTAAATTTAATCATAGTTCCAAGCTTCTCCACTATACGACTTACCCACTCCAGGGAGTATAAATACTGTGGTTGGTTCAAAGCTTGTATTGCAGCGACCACGTTCGTAATGCGACTTGCAAAAGAACCTATATTTCTGCAATCTTCTGCCAATCTTGGCATACGCTTAACATTCTCGATTTCGGCTAGAATGAGCACCTCAACCCTACCGAATCTTCTTTCGAGAGCGTTCATTAGTTCTTCGGGTTTACACAAAGTAAACAACAATGACTTAACCGCTTCCTTTGCGGTGCCCTTTAATGCCCTCCTAAGGCGTGCGACATTCTGCACCCCTGAAAATTGGCTTCTTGTGTCTTCAAGCACCGTTTTGAAAATTATCCATTCACCCGGGTCTCCATCGAAGACCGGTAATTCCTGGAGGAAATGAAGCTGGGAAGACTTATCTTTACCCGCTATCTTTATTGCACTCACAATCGCGTCGGTCAATTCTGACACCTCACACGCGTGTGCCTTATGTGCATTTCCTAGGTTACGCTCGACCTCCGCCCCTTTGCGGCGTGATCCCTTACACGCTCCCTTATCAGCAATGTCGGGTTGCGTTACATTAACCGGCGTGCTCATTATGGTCTGTTGAACCCAACTCCTTACGAAAGGTTCCACCTGAGTATTCCGCTCTTCATCATCCTCACTCGAGTCGATTTCCTCTTCCCGATTGAGACGTGCCAACTCCAATTGTGACTTGGCCAAAGCAGCAGCTGCTTCTGCTCGTTCAAGCTCTGAGCGTTCGAATTTAATCCGCTCCTCCAATTCGGCTTTCAGCCTCGCCGATAGCGATGACCTACTACCTCTCTGTGACCCTTTGTCACTAGTGTGCCCGACTACTGTTCTTGTCGATGCCGCTTCTTCGGTCCCTTGACCTACTTTTTCGACTATCGTTTCGCTACTGGATATAACGGATTTCTGTGCGGTGCTGGTCTGCGTACCACTGGTGTCCGTCCTGTTGCTTGTCGTTGCCACGAACGTCCCTGAGTTCCACGTGCCTGTGGACGTATCGGTGGTGGCCCCACTTGAAGGAGTAGCCCCACTCGAAGCAGTAGCTGTGATCGCTCCAGATAATTCCACCTCTTTAGGCTTTCTTGAGAACCCTGTCCTTGTCCTGGTTCCCTCGATCCTCTCGGTATGGTCTTGTGCCTTATTCATCTTGCAGGAAGGTGATTGTTGGCCTACGGTTCCTGACTGTCCCTACGGTCTCTACAATCCCTACGATCCCTACGGTCCCTACAACCCCAACCTACAACCCTTCTACACCCCAACCTAACCCCACTATCCCTCCCCCCCTTTATCTCCCAACCCTACAACCCTACTCCCACCCTAACAGCCCTATCAGCCCTATCAATCCTGGATGGGGGCCTACTGTGGTGAGCCATCCAGGGATGGAGTAGAGCAGGAATGGAATGGAGGAAAGGTAAGGAACTGTTCCGCCAAGGAATATGACGAAACAGTCGAGCTAGTAGTGCAAGCGCAGTCTCGCTCGAGAGAGCTGCTCCACCCGAAGGTGTTGTGCCAGAGCCCGACCGATTAGGTACCGTTAGGGGGTCGGGTTGTATGCTGTGCTCACCGCCCAGTTGCCGGTGATGCCTCGTCCAGACGCCCTCCTCCGGCCGCGATGCAGTCAGGTGCCCACACGAGCATCCTCGCCTGGCAGCAGCAGTGGATGCTTCTTCTTCTTTCTTGCACCCTTTCCTGGCAGTAGTGAGTGCGTCCTCTTCTTTCTTGCACCCTTGCCTGGCAGCAGTGAGCGCTCCCGCCTGGTAACAGAAAACACCAAACGCCTTTGAGCGCTACAGGAAATGAAAACACAATCCCCGTAGAGGAAATGCCGACTATAGTGGTCCAGCAGGAAATGCCGAGCACGCTTGCCCGACAGGGAAAAATGCCAAGCCCTGCTTGGCTACGATGAGCGCCTTCAAAAGGCACTTGCGCCTGGTACGTGCCCAATGCAAGCACATGCGCCTGGCTGCAATCCCGGTTTTCTTTCTTCCGGTAGCTACCAGTGTTCTAGGTCCGGTCCTGCTTCAGCCCCGATGGGCCTACTGCGCTGGCCTGGTGTTCTTGCTCAAACCTTCGGCTTCCTTCGGTCGCTGATCTTCACTCGGCTCCGAACGTCCACTTGAATGGTATCCCACAGCTGGTTCCGTTTACTTTCTTGATCCGGCTGCGAAGTACCACTTGAAAGAAACCACACACAGCATCGGTTCAGAGAAGGGCCAACAGAGGTCTTCCTTCAGTCGGTCTTGATCCTGAATCTCCTATGACACCTACGTTGAGTTCGGGAGGTCAACGAGGCGTATGTGAACCCCGTGAAGGAGTATCACACGAGAGTGTCTGTTGGTTTTCTTTCCTAAAAAAGGTTCAGACGGGGATTACGGGTCTTCCGTGATCGTCCCGGTCCCAACGCTTTAATTCTTCGATACGTGCTACGTTAGCACATGGTTGACTGTATATTAATATTTTAAAGGTGAAGGATCCCTTGGGAATAAAACAGCAATTATCTTCAAACCGCTCCGTGAGAGAGTAATTACTTTCCCTATCACTTCCCTATTTGTTTTTCTTTCTTGATTATTTATTATACTGGTAGCTGGTCCCGAACGAATTGCATGAAAACCAGTCTAATGGGGTAACAAAAACGCTTTACCCGAAAGAGAGCCGCGCCCTCTGTGCGATTTCGCAACCCAATTACATCAAAATTGTTGTCTCTTTTAGACTTAATTCCTTGCTATTAATATTTATCGTATATCTATTATCGTCACTGCGTGGTTAGCGATACGTTTTGCCAGTAACCCAAATTTCAACAGCTCATTGTGGTGAAAATTTTAGAGCAACAAATGTTTAAACTTGGTACCTACCTAATTAGTACCTAAAAGCCCCTAATTTGGGCTTTTTATAAAAGCAATTGTGATTCTATTCTGATTTTCAGAAAACCTGATTTTGCATCTGCTTTGTTCTGAATAACGTATTTATTTTTATTAGGAGCACTTTGTCATTGCCTACCTACTTGCAGCACCTAATTATCACTTAATTACTTGCTATTAATATTTATCGTATATCTAATAACTTCATAGCGTTGCTAGCGATACGTTTTTCTAACAACGCAAATTGGCACCTAATTAGCACCTAAAAAGCCCCTAATTTTGGGTTTTTCTAAATGCAAATTCCTGACTTTGCGTTGCTGGCGAGACACAGCTTGAAAATGCTCTTGCAATTTAATTCTTATCATTCACTTACCACCATGTGGGGTGCTCGTTTTGTCATCTTTATATATTTCAAACATTCCCTGCACGATTCGTCAGGTCATACCATCAACTTATAGGAAATCACCCTACAAAGCGCTGGCCAGTCGAAGCTACCACTCGCTTTATTACCCTAGACCCACACGTCAGGCCAGACCTCAGAATAGAGAAAAAAAACCAGACCAGGGCCAACGCGTAAACACGCTGCTGCCCATAGATCATCACACATCTCCAAAATAATTGGACCCATTTTGACGGCACTTGCTTTAACTTGGGCTGCTTTTATTTTAGAAATACATAATTAGGGTTCCGCGCAAAAAAGTTATTTAATTTTTTTTATTTTTACAAACTGTACAATTAATTCAAACATTGGGTTAATCTAAAACAGTCTAAAATAACAGGTAGGTACTTGAACTAGAATAAACCTGTATTTCAGGTGTACTCGTATGTGCTAATAGACACACTAACAAATTATTTTCTGTTTCTTACATAAAATGATTAACATACCAAAGAGTCGCGGTTCAGAAGGGAAATTGGTCTGTAGTTCTTCATGAGAGCGTTGAGAGCGCGCCTTTCTTTGAAGAACAAGACCACGGCACTTCTGCTCCACGCCTCCGGAGTAGTCCCACCATGGAGGACGGAATTAAAAAGCTTCTAAAAGACTTCAAGTACCGGTTTTCCACCCGCTTTCAGAAGCTCCGCTGTAATTCCATCCTCGCCTGGGGCCTTGCCGTTTTTAAGGTTTTGGAGAGTCATTCTGATCTCGCTCAGACTGACGTCCGGCATATCATCGCTTGGGTATCATAATTGGGGTTTATTTCGGTAAAATATATTATATTAAATTTTTCTTAAAATTTAAAATAAAAAATAATTTAATATTTTCTTACAATCTATAAAATGATAAATATGCATGTTATTGTTTATTTGACTGTCTTGTTGATCTAGTGGTCGTAAGCGCAACTGCTGATCATGATTCGAATCCCGGGTTGGGTAAAAAAAAAGTAGCAGTCCGGAGTGAGGAAGTTGGCGGTGTTTCATTTTCGTACTTCCTGCTGCGCCTGATCTCTGTCTGGTCGCGTCGAATTGCGCCCCATCGGACTATAAGAGTGAGGTAAGTTTCAGCTATATTAAGCTGAAGCGTGGATCTACCACGTCTAAAAAAACTGTTTGTAGCACGAATGGGTCCACCAGTAGAACCACACTCGCACAGAATACCAGTTCAATGCTGCTGTGTTTTGCATGATAAGTACAGAGAACGGGAGCCCCATTTTACTGGAAACGAGACATTCCATTTTAGTCCTCAGGGGTGACAAGGCATTTGAATTTTGATTCTTAATCAAGGATAACTGTAGATCTAGATGTCTATGTACCACAGCATCCACTTACCAGCAAGTGGATTGTGTGTTCGTTTGTCACCTTTATACTATAAAAAAATCCATAACATTCTTAAAATATGTACGAACAATTGGAGTTTAAACTACACAAGTATACAAAATTTATAGCATTTAAACGTAGTTATTATACCAATATAATATACTCATTCTAACTTCATATTAAAGATAGAACAATTACGTTTTAAGTTTGCACAAATACGACGCGAACAATAATTTAAAATTAAAAATTTTGTACAGCCGACTTCAATATAAGTTATTAAGAATATCTCAAAAACTATTGGTTTGAACTTGATCAAATTCATATGGGACCACACGAGAAGTACCAGCTTTCAAATAAAAAAAGAATCATCGAAATCGGTTCACCCAGTAAGTTATACACACATAAAAAAAAAACATACAGTCGAATTGAGTACCGTCCTCTTTTTTGGAAGTCGGCAGAAAACACGAACCTAATCGTATTTGATAATGTACTCTCAGTTTGTCTTATACTTACAACACAGTTGAATCAATTTCAAACTGAGTATTAGTTGGTTGGTGCAGGAAACGTATGCAAAACGCTGGTAATAAACCGCTATTGTGGGCCGATGTTTCCCGTTTCCTCCTCGACGAGGATGCTCCCCCCGGCGCTTATCCGGCCCAAAGAAAGCCGGCAATTGTTACCGGAGGTATCAACGTCTTCCTCTTTATAAAACGTATCCTTTCCTTTATAATCGCTTTAGCGGACTTTGAACTGCTTTTGTGTTGAGTTGATGTTACTTGCCCAGTGTTAGGTAGGTAGGTATTTCTTGATTTATTCATAGGGTTTATTTATTCTTTGAGGGAGTTCAGCAATATTTTGGACTGGACTGGATTTTGACTCAACTTATATTAATCTTACAGTGCTTTGATTATATATTATTGTATATATTATATAATCAAAACATTGTAAGACTTTGATAATATTATATAATTATATTCGTGCAAAGTGCCGCACTATAAACATTTATATACATATGTAGATACAAACATACATACACACACACACACACGCACACGCACACGCGCACGCGCACACACACTCACACACTCACGCACGCACGCACGCACGCACGCACGCACACGCACGCGCACGCGCACGCACACGCACACGCACGCACACGCACACACACACACACACACACACACACACACAAACACACACACAAACACACACACACACACACACACACACACACACACACACACAGCATGCAGAAAGAGAATTGCGGAAAGAATGAATGTTAGTCATCATGGGGTCAGGTGAACAACCATTTTTTTTATAGGAGAGGGGGCAAACGAGCATGCGGCTCACCTGATGGTAAGTGACTACCGCCGCCCATGAACAACCGCAACACCAGGGGAATTGCAGATGCGTTGCCGGCCTTTACGACCACACGAAGCAATAACCCAAGAAATAGATAAAAAGGCGATTTTTTTATAAAATCGTTTATTGTTGGCAATAAAAAGGCTTACACCACTAATATAAACCGAAAATAATTTAATTGTTTTACCACTTACATTTAAAAAAAATATATACATTAAAATTAAAAAAAAATAATAAATATGAGTGATGAGCAATAATTACAAAATTAATATTAATATATTATAGTAAATAATAGAAAGAAAAATGAATGGTGACTGAATCTGCATCTTTATTCTTTATTGAGGGTAGATGTTGATGTCTTTAGGTCACAGCAACCATTTACCATCAGGTGGACTGTGCGCTCGTTTGCCATTAATCTATACAAATAAATAAAATTTAAGTGTCTGTTTGTAATGTCAAAATTACAGTGTTTTACTAAATGTATATGAAAGTATAAACGATACTTATAACAAAAATACACTTTTTAAAATTTTTGTCTGTCTGTCTGTCGGTCTGCCTGTTTGTTCCGACTAATATCCGAAACGGCTGGACCGATTTCGACGGGACTTTCACTGGCAGATAGCTGATGTTCTAAGGAGTAACTTAGGCTACTTATGTTTGAGAAAAAGAATTAGGGTTCTGAGCAATATAATTAAAACCCTAAATTACACGCGGGCGAAATCGCGGGGAGTTTTCAACTATATCCATTTTCTTTTAGTCAAGGAGTTTTATAATTTATGTACAGTCATTTACAAAAATCCATGCAAAGCGTAAATTCTAAAACTGCAGGAGTACAATTCACATACACATTATACATACCAATAATCATGTATATAAACCAATAGGACACACAATAGCTTTAGATTCAAAATATTTCTGTAACCAGAATACAGTAGTTGTGATCAGCATATTATGAAATTTTTTCTGCTTACTCTGCCTATGTAGTATTTTACACATGACTGTACATCTGCAAATATTGAATTTCCAATAAATTTATTTTCATTGGCGAAAATCGCAAAGTAGAATATTCACTACCCCATATCGTCTATGGGTATGCCAAATACAATGCAACGGCAAGTCACTACTATTCGAAGCTAATTTACTCAATCCTTTTTTCGGCTTAGCTTTCCATTGACGTCCGTCGAGTTGGGGGGGTTGATATTTATTTTACAGAAAGGTTACATTATTATAAGCACACACGCAAAAGTATGCGTTTCCGCATGTTGAAACTTTGCGTGTGTGCTTATAATAATGTAGGTTACATGTAAAAATATCAACCCCCAACTCGACAGACGTCAATGGAGTCGTACCTTTTTTTTTAAATTATTTTTTCCAAAAACGACTGAATCGTCACTGCAAAACACTAAAATACCTCATATTATGTTTTGGCATGTAAGCACTCGAATCTTTAATAATTTTATGGATACGATAAACCTTTGTCCATGAAATATCAACACGACACATCAAGGACGACAGTCTCAAAACGATTATCGGAGTGTCACATGGGCGTTGTAACAGGTGATAGAGGGAAACAAATCTGGAGATGGGCAGCAGTCTTCGTGATAACAACTATAATAATAAAAACCGCGGTTGCCAACCCGTCTGCCAAGAGTGGCGACTGTAACAAATATCTCCTCAATGAGACAATCTATCGGCGCTCCTATGTTCAACAGCGGACTTTCATAGGTAGCTGTAATAGAATGAATTTAGTGACAAGAATTTCAAAACATTGGATACGAAAAGTGAAGACGCAATCATTATATCAGGATAAACAATTCAAACATAAGGCTAAGCAGATAATATTAGTTCGGTTACATGTTAAGTACTCCTATTATAAATTAATTGTCTTGTATTTTCTTACATTAATGTGCAACTGTTTACTGTCACAATAAAAAAAAAAACAATATAAATTCCGATTATTATTAGATATAGGTTGAAATAAATGTATTTTTTTATAGCTCAGGGTGACAAACGAGCACACAGTCCACCTGATGGTAAGTGGTTGCTGTGACCAATAGACATCAACATCTACCCTCAATAAAGAATCAAAATGCAGATGCGTTGGCACCCCTGAGTAAAAAGGGTCTCCAGTTCTCTACACTCACTATACAAAACACAGTAATGTTAAGCTACTTTTTTACGCTGGTCTATGGCTGGCTGGTGGCTTTCTGTGAGTGCGGTCCTTCCCTGGTCAAGCCGACCCATTTGTGCTACAACTATACTACTGATATAGCTGCAGCATGGCTCTACCATGTATAATGATAATATATAAAAAGTTAATTGGTTAAATAAAGAAATATTGTTATACACATTGCAAATAGCATTTCTTGCTTTATAGCACAGCACTCCCTGGGAGAAGACCTATGTTCATACTTGTAGGCTGTAATGATGATGATGATGATCTACTATTTTTAAGTCAGTTCAAAATAAAGGTGAGTAAGAACTCTTTCACAGGTTTTAATTAGCTTACTCTATAAACAATACCTATTAATCTGAAGTTATATGTCCGACAACAATATTTTAAGCCACACATCTTGAACACAACAAGTTCTTAATCACATTAATCTTATGCTCGACCAAGAGGCACAATGAACGATAGTGAGTCTCCAGTAGCAGCCCAAGACACACGGTGCGTCTGAAACACCGTTACCCATGCAGCAAGCACGCACACCCAGACTGCTGCCCCACCCGCACTCATTATAACATCTGTAAGTTTTGTAAAGAATTATTTGAGCATAATGCAAATAGAACACGTAACTAAAATTTATTTTTCACTGACTAAAATAAGCTCAAAGATAACTTCGGCCATGTGAGGGTCGTAAGTTTAACATCCATACAAATAGCAAGGCAAGTTGTGAGCACAAAGTGACAGCATTTGTATATGTACTGCCAATATAGCTAATGTAGTAAATATTCAATGAATGATAAAAAATAACTAACCACTAATCATGTGAAAGAATGTTGACCAAACTCATCCCGTAGCCTTGTGAAGATCAAAGAGACCTATAAATCGACAATTGGGCATGTCGAGGCTGTGCTCACAACTTGTGCTGTTATGTATATCTGAGTAGAAAGGAAATTATTATTAAATACAAAGAACTCCCTTGTTAAGTAACATGAAAGTACCAAAATAAAATTTTGGTATTAAAATTGTCAGTACCATTTAAAAACAATATAAGAGAAGCTCTTAATGAGTAATGCAAAGAACTTAACTACAAGCAGGTTGCTGCTTCCATACTATAGTTAAAATAATGGTTTAAAATATATTTACAAATATAAAATTGTAAATATTTTGAATATTAAACATTTACATACATAGATATGCAATTAATGGATAAATGGCAAACATATGTTGCGTCAATGGTGACAAAAATCTCAAGTTAGGTCCACATTTTGTCCGCATTTGTGTAAATGGTGTCTACTAATACTAAGACCCATCAAATTTTTTCGAAATTTAACAAAATGGTGATTAAACATAATATTTAATGTAAAGAATTATTTGAAGAAATAAATAACATGAAAGAACAAAACAAAAAAGAAGCTTATTAAATTCAATTATGATCATTGTATAAATAACAAAATATAGACTGTTCATTTTATAAATAATGTGCAATGTAAGAGGTATGAATTAAAATTTAATGTAATAACTAAAAATATTGATGTAGGTAATTTACATTTTTTTATTTGATTCTGTTCTTCATATGGTGGTTTAACAAAAGCTTCTTTGAAAAACCAAACAGCATTTACTGCCCACACAAAAGGCAGAAACATACAGCCGACTGTAACATAAATAATAATTAGAAGCCACTTATTAGTTGCATACAATCACTAAGATTTTCATATTTTTTATAGAGGTAAACACAGGATTTATACAGTTATACCTTTAAAATACCATTTGCATAATTGGAGTTTCTTATCATTAGGTAGTCTATTTAAATCCATTATTATGTGATATTATGCAATATATAAAAAACTGAAAAAATGTAAGTCCACTAAATAAATGGATTTTAGGTTTTTAGGTTGTCTGCTGTCAGCTGTCACTTGTGTTGATAGATGTCACACCCGTCAGGGTACATGTATTCTGTGATGTCACAGCTGTCGATAATTGTTGTTGTTGTTATAAAATTTGCCAATTAAGACAAAAAAAGGTAAAGTATCATACAGCATAATCTGGTTACTATATTTTATAATTATTATTAATATTTTATAATACAATATTTCATAATATTGTATGAAAATATAGTATTCAGATTTCTGATGAGTAGATGAATTATTTAGCGAAGTTTTTGGGAGATTTCGATTTTCGGCAGATTAATCCAGTGGAAAATTCATGACGATAATGTCTGAAACCTCTAAGTCGATAAAATAAACGTGTGCAGTTCACACGCGGTTGAAGTGAAACCTTCAAAAAATTGCGAGGATGGGCAGCACTTATAACGCCCGTGTGAAACCAATACCTTGGCGCCCTCGAGTAGGCGAGCGCGTAAAATGGAATACTTACAGGTATATTTTCTTTAAGTATTCTAGTTATGATCTTTCACTGTGTGCTACAGTGACTGCCAATGTGAGGTAAATTCTCAGTGCTGTGGACAGATTTGGGAACACTGAAATTAATTTATTCGTAAACAAGTAACTTAAAATTATCAACAACGTAGTGAAATCATCCACGAACGCGGATAATTAATTCGACTTCATTAAAGAGCTCGAACTTCTCCACATCTGAAAAGCCAGCATGGCACAGACTAACAGCATGGCACAGTTTATTTTCTAAATTACAACAATGTACTTTTTTGTATCTAAAGTCCAAATCCCTTAGTGATTGTGATATCTAATAAACAGTAGTTGAAATTAAGTTTAAAATGTGTTTTCACGTCTGTTATCGGTTCATCCTCTGCCTCATAATTTAAAAAAAACCTACGAACGTGGCGGCGGGTAAGTGTGCAAAATTCTACTATTTCCTCGACTTCTTCCGCTAGTTTACGCGCTGTTAAAGTACTGTCCCAAAAGCGGACTCAGTTCGGAATTCAGACAAACTATTATTTTTGCATTATCGATTTTCACCGCTTCTGACAAATATAATATTTATCTTATGAATTTATACGTCTTAACTTTTGCCAATAATGAATTTGTCATATTTCTTGACTCCGTATCTGTGCTCCTATCGGAATATATTGTAAGCAAGGCATCATACACTTTTCCCAGATTAAAACGAAAAACTTCAACCCTGCTCTCTCATCGAGTATTTGAGAGTGGTATTAGATTTTTTTTTTTACTTTAAGAACTTTTTTTAACAGTGATAGACCAACGCGGCAGTTTTTGCTGTCACACGGATCGCCCGGCTCGTAGAAGTGTATTCCTGTGTTTCGCTTGGTAAGTGCAGGTGGCCGGAGGCCCAATTCGCCCCCTACCTCCTTAACATTATTGCGGAATCAAATGAGACACTACCCCAGGCGGGTACCAGCATCCCTGGTGACGGAGGATTCCTAGTTGATTCTCAGGGAAGATCGAAATTCCGAGAACAAAATTCCTCTCGCGACGAAAACTACTCGGGGCAAGCAGAGCAATAAGACCAAGGTGAACCCTGTCGCACTGTCCGTGAATTTCTGCAACATTAGGGGACTTCATTCAAACCTTAACGCCGTTAACTACCATCTGGAGGTGGCAAAGCGAGCCTTGCTCTTTTTAACCGAGACACAGGTGTCCTCTACGGCTGATACTTCATATCTCTCTTACCCGGGGTACAAATTAGAACACTCCTTTGTGCTCCTGGCTTGAGTTTGCGTATACATAAGAGAAGACATCTGTTTTCGACGCCTCGGCAGCCCTGAACGTAGAGACGTGTCCTTGTGTTCTTCCTATGGCTGCGCGTAGCGACGACCATCTCCGCGTCTGCTGAATGACTTGGTTCCCGTCTTACCGATCAAGCGAGTAGTTCTGTTTATGAGTATGCCTTGGCATATGGTCTGACACAACAGATTACTTCGTCTACGCGGATCCCAGGTATGATGGATCATGCACCTTCCCTGTTAGACATTCTGCTGACGGATGGATATCAAGTGTCCGTCGATGCATCTCTTGACTCTTTGGGGCATTGTTTGATCTGAAGTACGCTGCCACTCACACTCCCATCGTGGTTGCATTCTGCAAGTTTCCGCCGTGTTTTGCACTATAGGTCGGCAGATTGGGACAGGAGTGGGCTTGCTTCTTGCCAGATGATCCCAACATTGTTGCTGATTCTGTCGCTGATGTGGTACTTCAGGGAATGGAACTTTTTATTCCATCATCTGTGGTGCCTATCGGTGGCAGAACTCAGCCATGGTTTGGTCACTCCCGTAAAATTGCATCATGACATAAACAGGAGTGCTACCGGGCCTGGGCTAACGCATCAACGTCTCGGAATGCAAACTCCAGCGCTCTTAAAGAGAAGCTTAATTCCTTCTCCAGGTCCTTCAAAAGTATTCATTCATAATTCATTTATTGCATGTCACAAAGTATAAAGTTGTTACAATAGATATATTTACAGAGCATGTGACAAACCTGTACGGGCGTAGCATATTAAGACTGAGTTTAAATGTTAATTAATAGAGAACCAAATTAAATTACAATACTTACAGTACATAATCTATACATTATTATCAATTAATTTATTAAATATCAAACTAAATAATACACACATTTTTAAAATGAAATGTCAATAAATATTTCATCTCAGCTATTGGTCATTTTTCATTCATATAAATAAGATTTAAAAAGTTGATGAAAATAGTAACAATGTAAAATAAGTAAATAGAAATAATAAGTTTTGTCAAAATAATTTAAATGTATAATTTATCATTGAAGTATTCATTCAAATTATAATAGCTTTTTACAATAACCATTTTCTACTACTATTTCAAATTTACGACACTGGAGGGCTTTTATAGTATTAGGTAAATGTATTAGTGTAAATATAAGCCCTTATAACCATGTAGTATGGACCTTTTTTAAATATTATTAAATGTGCGGTAGATGCAACCAGGTTATAACCACGGTAACGTGCGCCGTATCGATTGGGTCTATCCTCAATTCGTTGAAAACGAGTTGAATGTAAATTCAAGAAAAACAACTTCCTTCTGCGTGAATCCCATATCTCTGGTGCCCTTTGACCTACAGGACCCAAATTCAAACTCGACCGAGCTACTATCTCAAGGTATCATACCAAATTTAAAGTCAATCGGTCCAGTGGAACGGAAGTTATCGTGTCGGCATACAGACTAACAGACTGCCAGCTAAAACCATTAACTTCCTTTCAATGCTACGCAGAAGGAAGTTAATAATAAGTATTTTTCCTAACAAATCGGTATTATTCAAAAATATAAATGCACGTTACAGTTAATAAGTTCTATTTAGGGAACAACTTTCGACATGAATCTCTTGGAGCTAGGAATGTAATGATTCTAGGGCAACGTTTCTGGAACACAGATACCGCGTGCACCTCGGTAGAATTGCCCCAGAATATGATGCCGTATCTGATCCAGGCAGCGGCGTGGCTGTGGTACGCAGTAAGCGCACACTGCTCATGCATTGCTAAGGCAAAGTCAGAGCACATCGGCAGAATTGGCGAGACTCTAGTTCCACTTACTTCGGGAACACGTGCATTCCAGTCTCTCGCCAATTCTGTCCAAGGGAACTTCTGTCAGCCATCTCTGCCATCTCTGCACAGGGTGGACGACTGGACTGGTCCATGCCGCAAAGGATAAAGCCGATCTGCTAAGTTGTCTATTTGCGTCCAACTCGACTCTCGATGACGGAGGAAACACACCGCCAACCATCCCGCGGTGTGAGTGCTCCATGCGGGATGTACTGTTTACACAGCACTAGGTGTGCAGAGCACTATTCTTCCTGGACATCCACAAGTCGAGTTGGCCTGATGGAGTCCCTCCCATTGTGCTGAAGATGTGTGATCCGGAGCTGACATCGCTTTTAACGCATCCTATCCCCTACTCCAACACCCTCGGCGAATACCCGAATTCATGGGAGAAAGCTTTGATACACCCAATCCCTGTGACGAGGCGACCGCACAAACCCGTCTAACTACAGGCCTACACCATCACGTCCTTGGTCTCCAAAATAATATAATCAATTATAAACGCCAGATAATGAGGTAAGGTTGTTGTAGACGGTGCATGTTCCGACTACAAGTCTATTAATGCTGGTATTCCACAAGGCTGCGTGCTATCACCAACGCTGTTTCTTCTGCATATCAATGATATATTGCAAACCAGTAACATTAATTGCTATGCGGATGACAACACTGGTGATGCTCTATACACCGGCCGTTCCAATATTTCTCGGGAAAAAGTCGCCGAGTACCGGAACAAACTTGTGTCTGAAGTCGAGTTTTTGCTGAACAAAGTCTCGGATTGGGGGCGACTAAATCTAGTCCAGTTTAATCCTCAGAAGACACAAGTTTGCGCGTTTACCGCTAAAAAGAACCCCTTTGTCGTATCTCCTCAGTTTCAAGGTACTCCCCTTGTTGCCTTAGCCAGTATCCGAATTCTCGGCGTCGTCATATCAAGTGACGTGCAGTTTCGTGGTCATTTGGAAGAGAAGGCCAAATTGGCCTCTAAAAAGCTTGGCGTGCTCAGCAGAGCGGGATAGTATTTCATGACGGCACAACGCCTACTACTTTACAAGGCGCAGGTTCGGCCTCACATTGAATACTGTTCCCATCTCTGGACTGGGGCTCCCCAGTGCCAGCTCTTTCCACTTGACCGCATCCAGCGCAGAGCGGCTCGAATCGTCGACGACAGAGTCCTTTCCGATCGGCTCGATTCATTGGCGCTGCGAAGAGATGTTGCATCCCTTTGCATTTTCTTTCGTATTTACCACAGGGAGTCTCTGAAGAATTGTTCCGATTAATCCCAGCCACCAAATTTCACGAACGCACATCGCGGCAGAACTCCCAATACCACACACACCATCCGCATGATTGGTGGTCCACCACTGTGCGATTTAGAAGATGTTTTCTTCCTCGCACAACTTTCCTGTGGAATCGATTACCACCAGCCATTTTTCCGGACCGATACGACTTAGGGACCTTCAAGAAAAGAGCCTACTTATTTTTATATATTATTATCAGGTGAGCCGCATGCTCGTTTGCCCCCTCTACTATATAAAAAAATATAAAACACAAACATTTCGATTGCAATTACACTCATTTAAAATTTTGCAAAGAATCAAAATTAGGAAACATAATCTAAAAGTTTCGGAGTGTGGACTGTTTATTATTCCAATGATTATTATTTAGGGGCAAGTCCCGATGGACTTATTGGAGATGACTCTAATTGAAGTCAAATGTCCTATTTCTGCTTTTAAATATGCCACTTTTGAAGGCAATAACTAAAAACATAAAATTTTGTTTCATACGAGAAGAACAGACGATGAAAGAAACTATGGTAACTATTATCATGTCCAGGGACAATATCATATCGCTGGTAGGCAATTTTGTTTTTTCGTAGTATAGATACCACATGGTTAAGTGTATGAAAAAGTTAAGTACGATTACCTACTTAACTTAGTATATATAGTACATCACAATCCTCTTAAGCCTAAGCGCGTATTACTTCCCTTAAGCGCAAAATGCGTAGGTAAGTTCTACTAGCGCCTAAAAATCAAGATTCCAACGTTTTGTAGCATAAAATCATATCTAACAATCATATTGAACATATAAATGATATAAAAAGCACGTTGTCGGAAAGATAAATGATTGTCGAACTTATTTTTTAAATCGATTAATTGCTATTTCTACATACATGATAACTTTTTAAAATATCAATTGTTTTAACTCAATCTATTTTTTAATCTCTTCATATATCACGTGGGAAGCGATGGAATGTTAATGACAGTTTAATTTTGTTTAGTTTAGTTATAATTAATTTTATTCGGCTGAGAAATCTCGAAATTTTCGGTGTTTTGAACATCCTTGTAATAATTTATTTTACTAAATACACTTTGCTCTGCCTCACTCCGCGCTTGGCCGCCGTCGTAAGTGCATTACTGTATCGTTTTCTTATAGCAGTAGTAATAGGCAGCAAAAATATCGGTCGCTGTAGAAATACAAAATATTCCAAAAAAAAAAGATACATACTTGCAAAAGGTTATTATTTTTATAATCACAGATTTTTATTACAAATACATAATTATACTTATAAGTACTGGCAGGCGAAGTGTAGGGCGTCCCCTCACTAGATGGAGTGACGACCTCAATGAATGCAGGTGGCTCGTGACCGTGCTTTATGGCATTCCTTGGGGGAGGCCTATGTTCAGCAGTGGATTTGTGAAGGGCTGTAATGATGATGATGATAATGATACATCTTGGAATTTATGGAGTGATCTGAAGGTGTACTTCGGTGAATGCTTCTGGAACTTCTCGAAGAGTAGAACTAGGTGTGCCAAGTTTGGCCTCGTTTTGTTAGTTATAATGAGCCCTTACCTCCGGACTTGATAGAATGACCTGAAAGCGTACTTCGGTGAATGCTACTGGAACTCCTCAAAAAGTAGAACTAGGTGTGCCGAGTTTGGCCTCGTTTTGTTAGTTATGATGAGACCTTACCCCTGGACCTGATATAGTGACCTGAAGGTGTACTTCATTGAATACTACTGGAACTCCTCAAAGAGTAGTAATAGGTGGCCGAGTTTGGCCTCGTAGTTATGATGAGACTTTACCATCGGACTTGATAGAGTGACCTAAAGGTGTACTTTGATGACTGCTACTTGAATTCCTCGACGAGGAGAACTAGGTGTCCCCAGTTTGGGCTCGTTTTGTTAGTTATGAATAGACCTTACCTCCGGACTTGGTGGAGTGACTTAAAGGTGTGCTTCGGTAACTGCTAATGGAATTTTTTGACGAATAGAACTACAATTTATAAATTTTTTTTCATGATTATATGAGCATTATGAGTCGTACACTTTTGGATTTTCCAAGCTTTTTCTTTAAATTGAAATTCGAAATAAAATTACCGGAAAATTGGAAGTATAGTAATAGTTATAAGGTTTTTAGTGAAAACATGTGTGTAATTAAACTACTTTAAATATTTACGTAAAATCATGTTATACGTAATTTTTAAATGCGCTTATGGTATCCACAGTTGGATTTACCAATAGTTCTATCTACTTTTATTCTTACGCATATAAAAAGAAAGAGAGGCAATAGTTTTAATGTTGTCAGTTAGGTGAAACTTAAATTCTCGAACCATTTTAGTCGGCACCTCGTCACATACCTATTAAAAAACGTTGAAATGCATTGCGTGATGTAATTTCAAAGCTCTAAAATTCTTGCTCTTTCTTATTTTCACAAATATTAAAATATAGTGATGGTTAAAAATAATTTTAGTGCGTTTCTAGCAGAATCGACACCATTGTTCTTTACCACCATTTCCACTTCAGAAACTTTCATTACTAGTCAAGCCCTGCATATCCTAGAAATTCTATAGGCTTGGCCATCTGAAGTTTCTACTTCGGGTACTTCCATGTTTAGTGTAATAATGTGGGTTTTAAGCATTTAAAACGAGTTGAATGTAAATTCAAGAAAAACAACTTCCTTCTGCGTGAATCCCATATCTCTGGTGCCCTTTGACCTACAGGACCCAAATTCAAACTCGACCAAGCTACTACCTCAAGGTATCTACATACCAAATTTAAAGTCAATCGGTCCAGTGGAACGGAAGTTATCGTGTCGGCATAAAGACTAACAGACTGCCAGCTAAAACCATTAACTTCCTTTCAATGCTACGCAGAAGGAAGTTAATAAAAGACATGTTTCACGTAAGATGGTCCAAGGTATATTGTCCGAAAAGAGGGATAATATAATGTTCACACATACAGTTAACACGCGGAGTGGGGATAGCCGCGGAAGCTGAATTTTACACGTCCACGGGAGCCTGTTCAATTTTACACATTCGTAAGACCATTTTCTTGCTTACAGTATTTTGATCACGAGTGATGACGAGTAGGGAATGCCTCCTTGTTAGATGTTATAAATTTACAAATAGTACCTAGTACCACTTTTATAAAAAAGGTCAGTCTTATCACAGTCGTTAGAATTACATGCCCTTATAAAGCAGGAATTTCGCCTATAATTTGATCTACTTAATGATACATGTAAAAGATCGCTATAATGCAGTGAACTAGAGGTATAATTTCAGTGTTTTATTGCCTCATGAATGAGTTAATACCGACTGAAATATCTAGTAACTGTATTAATTAGCTTTTATTATATAACAACTTATATAACAGAATAAAATCTGCAACACAAACAACTATATGATAACTAAATATAGCTTGTTATAACAAATTAGAACATTGTTATCATTAAAAGAATAAAAATGCGTACAGGGTTATTTTTCAAAGAGTAGCCGAATTTTAAACTTAAATTCAAATATATAAATATAACGACGTATCGTTATTACAGTCTTTGAAAATGGGAGTAAACACACCAAAATATTGTTGCCTAACGATCAACCCTTACTATATTATAATGTGTGCGTGCGCAAGTGTGCAAGTCTGTTAAAATAATATATTACCACGCATTTAGAATTTGAAAAGATAAAAAGAACAGAATGTTTGAGAATTTTTTAATTAATGTATCTTTACCATTTGCGTATATAACTTCTCTTACTTTTTACCTTCTTACCTTCTCTGCAAATTTGGCCGATTATTGTAAAATAACTCTGTATATACAGGGTATTTTTGGAACGCTCCCGAAAACTAAGACAGGCGACAGCACCAAGTATACCTTTGATCATGGGTTACAAATAAAGTCGATCCTGATGAAAAAAAAATCATCTTTTAACAACGTTTTATTAGCTTTACTCACGCGCCATCATGTTAGTACAGCTAAATGAAACGATAATTTCATAAAAAATATCATGAAAATACTGAAACATAAAACCAGCAGTGGAAACTGAATTGATATCACCTGACTAATGGAGGTTAATGTACGCGCGAACGGTGAAAAACAAACGCTGGCCTTGAACTTGGGCACTGAGCGATTTATCACATATTGGTACGAAAGGCGCGCGACGGGGGAACAATCCGCCAGTATTAGTGTGCCTGCATGCTATTGGTTCCCGCGCTTTGTTCGCTCCAAAAATACAGTCGCATACACAGCTTACTTTGCGACTCGCGACGATGTTTTAAAAAGGAAGGAAAGAAAAATTATTTATATCTATTGTTTTATGACTAAACTAGTGATCGAAAAGGTAAATATGATAGGAGAAGGTGAATGGGGAAAATTGTGCAGTAAAGTTAAAAGTGTGGAGGAAGAATACCGAAAAAATTACCATGTGATCGACCTGATGACGGAAGCTCAAGCGAAGATGAAAGTGATGATCAAGTAGCATCCAGTAACACCAACACACCATTAACATCTGGCTTCCATGTGACCCAAGACGTCATAATGGACGGCGTGTTACCCTTAGCTAAAGTTTTCTTGTTACAAACTACTTTATATTTTACGATAGAAATAACAAATAATGCTCATGTAAACATTATCCATTTTTAATTCCCACCTCTTCCAAAGTTCTAAGTAGCTAGTAAAACACCTATTATGATTCTACATTAAAACAATTAATTACTATAATATTATAAAACAATAGCCCAATACCATGTAGTACTTTAGAACGCGATTGTACCCACACCCCCTCCGCTATCGACCTGTATCTAGCTCGGTACGAAACACGCGGTCGTAAGAAAAAAGGGCGCATCTAACAATTTATGAATAAATGAGTTAAATATACCATTCGATTCATGATAAGAAGGCGCATCTACTAAATTTTTTTAATATTCACAAATATCAATATTTTAGAAATTATCGTAAGAATTTTAGACGTAACTGTTGATCACAGATGACTTTTTTTAGTAGAAAAGACTTATACAAATTCAACATAAAAGAAAAGACTTATTTAACCAGTTGCTACGTCATCTTTAACAATATTTGCATCGATTACTTAAATTTCAATTATTCTTGGTCTTGTCTTATTATTCTATATCTTATTATTAAGAGCTTATATCTTATTGTTAAGAGCTGGTGTTTCACATGTGGTCCCATATAAATTTGATCGAGGTCAGACCAATAGTTTTTGAGTTATCCTTAATTATTTATATTAAAGTCGGTTGTACAAAATTTTTAATTTTTGATTATTATCGTAGTAAGTCTTGTATGATATCCCCTTTAAAATCATTACTCAAGAGTTGCGGGTTGTTATTTTTTGTGTCTCACTACCAATGCTTTTCTAATATTTACTAAGAAAAATGTAGTAAATTACTATTAACGTCCTTTCAACTTCAAATGACCTTTCCAAAATATGTAAAATTGTTAAATGAATGGCAGTTTTTTTTTAATTTATTAGGTTGGAAAGACGCAAATAGTTATATGCGTCTTTCCTTCGATGTTTTTGTGTTGCCAGGTGTATTTTTTAAGCTAAGATGAAAAGGAAAATTCGTTTTATTTAAATAAATAAACAAATTATCAAAAAATTTGTTCGTCCTTAAAATCTTCATGTCTCTACGTATTTTCATATAGATACCTTTTAATATAGGTACTTTAGACACAGGGTTTGAAAGAAAAATTCATCAATTTATTTTTTATTTCCATTTTACGTTTTTGTTAGTTGCGTCCTTCTTTATGTAACCCGACGACGGCAGAATGTAACCCGGCCGGCTCGTGTCGCCTCACGCTGTGACGCAGTAGACAAAGCAAGGAGTAAAGTATTCTGTGAGACAAAGAGTATAATAACTGTCCTAGCAGTAGGTTTCAGTTTTGTTGGGGTTCGTTATTAATTGTAGTTTTTGAAACAGTTCCGTGTTGATTTTGTACACGCGTGCGTGAGCGACAGCTCAATCGTATTGTTATTACTTGTGATTACGTGTTGGTATTATTCCTGTTGTTACGTTTTTGTTTTAATAATGCTTAACGCGTACTTTTATAGTGATTGTGAATACAGCAACATGTTATCCGAACCCAGGTACACGAAGTATCGCCAAATAAATTGTTAAGACGTCGGGATGCGTTTGTGCATTGCACAAAGTGTTGAAGCGTAACCGAATGCGCCCATACAAATTGCACAAAGTGCAAGCTTTAGTTCCCGGCGATCACGTCCGCCGACGAGTTTTCTGCCGTTGGTTATTATACCAGCGACAACGTGTGCCTGGTTCCATTGAGCACATTATCTGGACGGATGAGTCGACATTTACCAGAAACGGCCTGTGGAACCGAAGAAATACACACGTGTATTCAGAGGTTAACCCGCACGCTGTTCGACAAACCGGGCACCAAACCCGATGGTCGGTTAACGTATGGGCAGGTTTATTTAAGGATCGCATACTGGGACCAGTGTTTCTGCCACAGCGACTGAACAGACAGCGATACCATGTCGTGAGGTTCGTCCGTGAGCGCCTCAATGAGCTATTTGATGATCGCTGGATCGGCAGACTAGGACCACACGCTTGGCCACCTCGCTCACCAGATCTGACCCCGTTAGACTTCTTTTTGGTATGTGAAAGAAAGGGTTTTTAATCGTGAGTGTGATAGTGCTGACAAAATGCGCCAAAGGATCGTGGATGCTTTCGAGAAACTATGTACGGACTGTGTCGAAGACCACACGATGATGCCCCGCCTGCACCCAAATCTACCTTGAAATGAATGGAGCACAATTTGAGCTGTATCTCATAAGACCACGGAGGATTTAGAGCGGTAAGCTGTTTCATAACTATTTTTTTTAAATAACTTAGTACTGAACTAATCTGAATAGGTACATAACTGAATACATGAGAATAATAAACATACCTACACGATGAATAAAAACGCATGACTCCAACCTTGGTTACATTTCATTTAAGTATTTTTTCATTAGCGTATGTAGTGGTATGGCCCGCTAGTTGCGGGCCGCGCGAATTTGCGTTCGCGAGTACATTGACCTTTAGTCAGGTGATACAATTCAGTCATTCCACTGCTGGTTTTATGTTTCAGTATTTTCATGATATTTTTTATGAAATTATCGTTTCATTTAGCTGTACTAACATGATGGCGCGTGAATAAAGCTAATAAAACGTTGTTAAAAGATGATTTTTTTTTCATCAGGATCGAATTTATTTGTGACCCATGATCAAAGGTATACTTGGTGCTGTCGCCTGTCTTAGTTTTCGGGAGCGTTCCAAAAATACCCTGTATATTTTTAAATAAAACTAATTTTACGGATTTTATCGCGTATATTAACTTATTTTTATATTCCCGACGTTTCGGGTGCTTTCCAGCACCCGTGGTCACGGGGGACTGAGTTGTTTGACGTCCTGCTGTCATAGTTAGCCCGGCTACCTTCAGTTTTTTAATATTAATTTTTGGTTCGATTTACGCAGAATGAGCTTACAGTATCTTGAAGTCTAGCAGTGGTATACTTGGGTTTGGATTTGATTTTATTAATTATGGGATCCCAAGCAGATGGCAGCACCCATCCATCTTCTCTATTGAAATTAGGATGTTTTTTAATTTCAATAGCCTCGCGAATCATCCTTGGGAGGAATCGGTGTTCTTTTGCGAGGATTTGTGGTCTATCAAATCTAATGTAATGACGGGGACGATCCTGAACATGTTCACAAACTGCAGACTTCCCGATACGTCGGTGCTTCACGTCAGCTATATGTTCTTTAACGCGGGTTTTAATAGATCAAAAGATCTATTAAAACCCGCGTTAAAGAACATATAGCTGAGAGAAGATGGATGGGTGCTGCCATCTGCTTGGGATCCCATAATTAATAAAATCAAATCCAAACCCAAGTATACCACTGCTAGACTTCAAGATACTGTAAGCTCATTCTGCGTAAATCGAACCAAAAATTAATATTAAAAAACTGAAGGTAGCCGGGCTAACTATGACAGCAGGACGTCAAACAACTCAGTCCCCCGTGACCACGGGTGCTGGAAAGCACCCGAAACGTCGGGAATATAAAAATAAGTTAATATACGCGATAAAATCCGTAAAATTAGTTTTATTTAAAAATGTGTAGTGTTCGCGTAAATATAAGAAATCATTATACCCTGTATAATAAAAACTAACCTTCAAAGATTTGATCTCATACCGAGGGCCTTTGTTTGATGAATATTGAAGATACAATAAAATACATATGGTATATAATATATCCTATTGCATCTTACACATTTATATTTTATTCATATTCATTAAATAATATAACAATAGATTATATAAATTAATGAATGAAACATACATTGTTTGTCTTGAGAGAGTGACGTCCTTTTAGTCGAAGATTTCATAAAAATATCATGTTTTATCATTTTTAGCCTGAGCTCACCACTGTGACTAGTGTAAAAAAATATGATAAAAAAATCCGCTATTTTTAAACCATATTTTATCTAGTTTGGAAAATTTTCAGCCTACCGCAATAAAGATTATTGGCCGAAAGCCAAAAGTATAATAAGTTCATAATCAGTCTTTTCTCATTATAGCGTGAATAATTACCCTAATAAAAAGACAAAACATTGTACACTGCCTTAGTTGCCCCAACAAAGGTCGACTGAACCAGGGCCCATGAGTGGTCCCCTCAACGAGCAACCAAGTGCGGAGCCCAAAGGCCTATGGATAAACGTTATAAATAAGTTACAAAAACGGCTGACAAATAAACAAGCACTTACCAATCTCCGGAGGCAGGGTTGACCACAGCGTACCTGTCAGGTGATAAGTGATGTGCATTTAAAGTGGTGTGTAGTAGTGTGTACAATGTAACCTGACTTGACCGTTGAAGTCTGACCGCAGATACACAAGCGCTGCTTCTCTCCAAAGGTGAGATCTCTCAAGGGGGGCGATCACCAATTGAAAACTTCTACTTTTATTTCACTATTTCAGGCTATCAACTTTATTGTACATTTAATTGACTTCAAACTCAACTAAATCCCCGTTAATCGTAATCAAACACGTGACACACGGCCCAACTAATGAAAGTTCGAACGATCAAAGTTCAACTTCCGTTTTCACTTAGCAACAAATTATTTCTAGAAACCGAACGCGACCTTCTCTCGGGTTACAAAATTCCGCGGTTCGGGTTACAACAAACTAAAATTCTTTCGTCCGATATTAACAGGCCACACAAGCAAATTAAATATTGCAAATGCGCTTCAAAATGCAATCACTCCCGAATCTAGCGAAAAACTGCAATAGTAAATTCCACACGCATCAAAGACCGGACGTTGATCGCAATCAATATTAACTTCCAAAACAATTAACCGACCCGGCGTCCGCGCAGACAATCTATTTTTCTAGACTCAACAAAACTCCTCGTCGTTGCATAAACTTGCTTACAAAAACCGACACTATTTAGAGGTTATACGGTACGCGACCACGCTGTTCTAGTAACTGCACTGCATTCTAGGCGGTCTTAAAGGGACCCAAATCTTCGATAATAAATTAGGCACGCACAATCACTCAAATTCTAGAACATCAAAACCAAAACTGGCCGCGCGAAACCGATCCAGCGGTCGCAAACAATATAACTAGTCGACAGAGCCGCGGCGGTCAAGCTACTGACTTCGGCTTCGCCCACGCGTCGAGCGACTGACTGATCGGCCAAGAGAACCGCCCGAGAGAAGGGGCGGAGGTGACCTTCAAATTCCATCGGGCTGGACACGCCGTGACGCGCGTATTGAATGCAAGTTTCAAATGCCCACATTTGGGCCTAAACAGACCTAATAAAAAGACAAAAATCTTATAAAAAGACAAATACTTAACTGCGGCTGCGACCTTCAGGATGTATAGACACCTGTAGATAGATATTAGTGAATAGAGATCTATGGTCTAAACCTTATATACTCTTTGTTATAAACGTACTGCTTATATTCTCTTTGTTTTACATAAAACAAAAATGGCGTAAATTGTTTAATGTCAGTTTAGTGGTAAAAATGAAAAATAAATAAAGATGTTTCGAATAGTTGAGAACGTGTTCATATGTTTTTTCGTCACTATCATAAACTTGCAAATATGTAAGTAAAACGATTATTTAACATAAAGTAGTCTACCGTAAGCAAGAAATCCGCTCATAATTTTATGATATTTCGCATTTTTTGTATAATTATTTCAGAAGACCTTGATTATGTTTATTATACAGTTAGGCATTTGCTATATTCATTCGCTCAAACCCAATGGCCTTTACGTAAACTCGGTCAATCATGTTTTATGTCTACAGCAAATTTTTCTCTTTCTCTGAGGTTGGTTTGTTTTGATGTATAACGGTGTTTTTAGCATAGAATAACTTATTATTACATCCTTTCACCTTTGTACTACTATGCATATAATTTTCATACACAAACAGTTATTCACTTGCCGATATGATAAGTTTAACAGTTATTTAATCTTCATCGACATTTTAGAAAATTTAAATTATTTAGAATTTTTTTCATAATTGAAGAATTTGCCTTTATAATTTTTAATAAAAATTGTGTTATTATTTACACTTTGAATAATAAATATGGAACATTTATGAATAATAATTATAGATCTATTTATTTATAAATTTGCATTTGTAACAGACAATATTTTTTGAATAATATAATGAAAAAAATTCTAAATTTTTATTCACAATAGATAAATATTTCCTTTACAGGCGAAGCACTTGCGACTGTTATTAAATTTCCCATTTACATTGACATTATGTACTAATTTTACGTAATAGAATCTACTACCCCATATCATCGTTGTAACAGGAGATGGGCAGCAGCAATTTTCCTGAAATACTCAATATAATGAAAAACTTTTGGAAGTGAAGACTTCTTTAGAATTATTGTAATTTGAAACTTGATGAAACGAAAAAGCAACAATAAAAAGAGACAAACTTACACATCTTCATACTTGGTAGAGCCATGCTGCAGCTATAGTAATTGTATAGTTGTAGCACAAATGGTTCGGCTCGACCTGGAAGAACCACACTCTCACAGAATATCAATGTAAAATAGCAGATTAATTATTACTGGAAAAGATGCATTCCATCTTAGTTGAGGACTGACTAAAATGGCTGACAACGCATCTGCATTTTGATTCTCCAATGAGGATAGATGTAGATGTCTATGAGCCACAGTCTCTTTCTCTCGTAGTTTAGTTTTCTGATCTTTTCATTTCTAGCATGTGTAAACACATTTTTTTTATACAAAACAATTTTCACCATAGTCCTCAGGGGTGACAATACATCTCCATTTTGATTCTTAATTGATGATAAATGTAGATTTATTTAAAAATATTTCAAAGACAAAAGTCTATGGGCCACAGTAGGTAGGTAATGAATATTTCAAAATTAAAAGTTGTCTAAATTATATCTAGAATACTTTCAGTTGGCAGTTTTTATAATATCATAAAATTGGTAAAAAAAATAATAGAAAAATGCAACTTCAAAATAATTTGTACCCAGTTTTTTGTTGATATTTTCCTATTAAGTTTGAACAAGTATAAAGACTTACCATTGTATGTTATTTATTTTACTGTAGGAAAAGTACCTGTAATTTTGGAGGTCACTCCACTAGTAATAAACATTCTAAATAATTTGCATGCCCTTTGTGAGATGATAAAATTTATAATGAGGAAAGGAAGAAATAACCAAAGACTCAAAGAGTTGCTGAAACAAAAGTGATAATTTGTAAGACACATTTTTATTTGAGAAGTCTACTGTTGGATATATTCCTATTGTACTGTAGGGAATATTTGCCCTTTATATTAATTGTAAGACTTTGGCTTTGGCCACCTTTGGTCATAAACAGACACCTTCAAATCTATGGATTCAGCCAAAACTTCGATGAAACCTATGGATTCGGCCAAAACATTGGCCTATTTTGCCAAACTCGAAGGTTTCTAGCAATCGTCAAAATTGAACAAACTGTAACGAATGAGTGAGATGCGCGATGGACTTGGCCACGCGTGGTCACACTGTGTTGTGGATTTGTCGGCTTCGGCCAGAAATTGACCTTCCGTCGGACACTACTTAAATGTGATGCTTGGTTGGTGGATTAATAAAAATACCTCACACACTTTTTGTGCTGATGCCAATGCCAGTCTGGATAAACTTCTGGCGTAAACAAGCTAGTTCTACCCATATCTGTTGAAAGCTATATTAGATCATTCTAGTATCCAATGGTTATACAATATTTATATGCAGACTTCAAGAAAAAGGAGTTCTCAATCCGATTGTATGTTCTTTTTTGTGTATGTTATTCTTAATCTTTGTCAATTGTAATCAAACTATGAATATTTATTATTCTTAAATGGCTTATCCTTCAGGGATGACCCCATATAAAGAATAATTTCACCTCCAAGAGGGGGAAAGAGAGGTGAAGTATTTTTTGTGATGTGAACACAAATTAACTAGGGACACCTTATTTTGATTACCTATTTAGACAACATTTGAGCTAGTCAGTGTCAGTCAGTGATTAGACATAATGTATAAAGTCCCTAATTCTGAAGCTATTATGTGGGTATTATTTCATTCTTTTTAGTTCTTTTTGACGGCACGAGCGGGGTTAGTACCACAACCTCACAGAATACCGGCGTGAAGTGGAAGCTCTGCTTCCGTGTTTCGTCTGGTGAGTGCAGGTGACCGGAGGCCCAATCCTCCCCCCCCCCCCCCATCAACATGGTAGCGGAATTACATAATAAACTACCCCAGGAGGGTACCAGTACCCCTGGAGAATCCCTCGCTGAGCATTCACGACCATGCTATTCCACTCCTGAGCGCGGGTGCTCAGGCTGCCCCGCGTATTCTTGGGGAGTCAAAATTCCCCGGGGTACAAATTGGAGCACTCCTTTGTGCCTCGGGCTGGAGTTTGCGTGTATGTCAGAGAGGACATCTGTTCTCGACGCCTCGGCAGTCTTGAAGGTTCGGACCTGTCCATCCTTTGGCTACGCGTAGACAGCGACGACCATCCGCGCGTTTACGTGTGCCTCTATAGGTCCCATAGCGGTAATGCCGAAACAGACCGCCTCATCGACCACGTCCAAATGGCTACAGATTCCTTGCTACAACAGGTCCTTGGCGATTTTAACGCCCACCACGCCGAATGGCTCGGTTCACGTTTAACCGATCATGCGGGGAGATCTGTTTATGACTTTGCCTTGGCATATGGTCTGACACAACTGGTTACATCGCCTACGCGGATTCCAGATGTTGAGGATCATACACGTTCCCTGTTGGACCTTCTGCTGACCTCTCATCCGGACGGATATCAGGTTTCCGTCGATGCCCCTCTCGGCTCTTCGGACCATTGTTTGATCCGGAGTGTGGTGCCACTCACGCTCCCCTCGCGGTTGCGTTCTGCAGGTTGCTGCCGTGTTTGGGATTACAGGTTGGCGGATTGGGACGGAATGCGGTCTTTCTTTGCTTCCAACCCATGGGGGCGGGTTTGCTTCTCGCCGGATGATCCCAGCGCTGTTGCTGACTCTGTCACTGATGTGGTGCTACAGGGAATGGAACTATTTATTCCATCTGTGGCACCCATCGGAGGCAGATCTCAGCCTTGGTTTGGTCGCTCCTGTAAGACTGCATTACGCAGTAAGCAGGAGTGTTATCAAGCCTGGGCTGCGGCTTCGGCGACTTGGGATGTAAACACCAGCACACTTAAAAAGAAGTATAACTTCGCCTCCAAGTCCTTCAAAAGAGTTATTGCCAAGGCAAAGTCAGAGCACATAGGCAGAATTGGCGAGAAACTAGTTCGCCTTCCTTCGGGAACCAGTGCATTCTGGTCTCTCGCCAAGGCTGTCCAAGGGAATTTCTGTAAGCCATCATTACCATCTCTACACAGAAAGGACGACTCACTGGCCTACGACGCAAAAGAGAAAGCCGACCTTTTAGGCTCCCTTTTTGCGTCCAACTCGACTGTTGATGACGGGGGGAACACACCGCCGACCATCTCGCAGTGTGAGTGCTCCATGCTGGATGTGCGGTTCTCACAGCGCTCGGTTCGCAGAGCACTCCTCTCCCTTGACATCCACAAGTCGAGTGGGCCTGACGGAATCCCCCCAATTGTGCTGAGGACGTGTGCTCCGGAGTTGGCACTGGTTCTAACGCGTCTTTTCCGGTACTTCTACTCCCTACGCGTAGTCCCGAGATCATGGAAGACAGCTTTTGTCCACCCGATCCCTAAAAAAGGCGACCGCTCAGACCCGTCCAACTACAGCCTATCGCTATCACCCCCTTGTTCTCCAAAATAATGGAATCCGTTATAAACTGCCACCTCATGCAGTACCTTGAGGATCACCTGCTGATTAGTGACCGCCAGTACGGTTTTCGTCGGGGTCGATCAGCTGGTGATCTTCTGGTCTACTTAACTCATAGATGGGCGGAGACAGTAGAGTCCAAGGGGGAGGCATTGGCCGTTAGTTTGGACATTGCGAAAGCCTTCGATCGGGTGTGGCACAAAGCGCTTCTTTCGAAGCTCCCTTCCTATGGGCTTCCCAAGAAATTATGCAATTGGATCACCAGCTTTCTTGCAGATCGGACCATCAAGGTCGTTGTAGACGATGCATGCTCCGACTACAAGCCTATGCTGGTATTCCACAAGGCTGCGTGCTATCACCAACGCTGTTTTTTCTGCATATCAATGATATGTTGCAAGCCGGTAGCATTCATTGCTATGCGGATGACAGCACTGGTGATGCTCTATACACCGGCCGTGCCAATATTTCTCGGGAAAACGTCACCGAGTACCGGAACAAACTTGTGTCTGAAGTCGAGTCTTTGCTGGACAAAGTCTCGGATTGGGGGCGACTAAATCTAGTCCAGTTTAATCCTCAGAAGACACAAGTTTGCGCGTTTACCGCTAAAAAGAACCCCTTTGTCGTATCTCCTCAGTTTCAAGGTACTCCCCTTGTTGCCTCAGCCAGTATCGGAATCCTCGGCGTCGACATATCGAGTGACGTGCAGTTTCGTGGTCACTTGGAAGAGAAGGCCAAATTGGCCTCTAAAAAGCTTGGCGTGCTCAGCAGAGCGGGATAGTATTTCATGCCAGCTCAACGCCTGCAACTTTACAAGGCGCAGGTTCGGCCTCACATGGAATACTGTTCCCATCTCTGGGCTGTGGCTCCCCAGTGCCAGCTCCTTCCACTTGACCGCATCCAGCGCAGAGCGGCTCGAATCGTCGACGACCGAGTCCTTTCCGATCGGCTCGACTCATTGGCACTGCGAAGAGATGTTGCATCTCTTTGCATTTTCTTTCGCATTTACCATGGGGAGTGCTCTGAGGAATTGTTCGGATTTATCCCAGCCGCCAAATTTCACGAACGCACATCGCGGCAGAACTCCTGATACCATCCACACCATCTGGATGATTGGCGATCCACCATTGTGCGATTTAGAAGATGTTTTCTTCCTCGCACGACTTCCTTGTGGAATAGTTTACCACCAGCGATTTTTCCGGACCGATACGTCTTAGGGACCTTCAAGAAAAGAGCCTACTCCTTTTTAAAAGGCCGGCAACGCATCTGCAATTCCCCTGATGTTGCGGTTGTTCATGGGCGGCGATAGTCACTTACCATCAGGTGAGCCGCATGCTCGTTTGCCCCCTCTCCTATATAAAAAAAAGTTCCTTGAAGTCTTCTTGTATTTTTTATTAAGATTAATATTTGCCTCTTGTCTGAACAAGCTGTAAGTTACGAGGGTGACATTGAAAGTTCTTAGAAAATCAAAAACTGAACAAACTAGCAAGTTATTAGTGTTATTATATCTTTTCAAAATAGTGTCCATTTACATCAATAGATCGCTGCATCGTATGGAACTACTGAGAAAAGCACTTTGCCCACTCGTCCTAAGGGGTCTCTTGGACAGCATTTCGAATCGCAGCCAATGCTTCCTCGACGTCCATAAAACGTTTTTCTCTAAGTTTTTCTTTATTTTCGAAAATAAATAAAAATCAAAAGGCGCAAGGTTGGGGCTGTAGGGTGGGTGACCCAGTAATGCCACGTCTGACGTCGCCAAATAGTCGATTGTTTGCTTGGTGGTGTGCGACGACGCGTTGTCGTGGTGGAGGAGGATCTGTACAAACTGTTTTTCGATCCGCTAAAACAATTGTTGCGTAATGAATGACCTGTCCTTCCGAAGAACGAGGACACCATCTTTTTTCCCATGCTTCGACCTCTTTTCACTTTAGTTGGCAACTCCATGGAAGGAAACACCCAGACAGCAGACTGTCTCTTACTTTCAGGATCATACCGGGCACAAAGCTTCCTGACCGCTAAATGTTCATGCAGGTTTTTGTGCACTTTACTAATACCGATGTCTAAGCTTGTCCGAATCTGCTGATAAGTCAATCTTTTGTCAGTCTCTATCGTACGCCGCACTCAACTTCAGTCGTCGCCGTAGAAGGCTGTCCTTCACGCAGATCATCGGTGAGATTAGTGCGACCACATTTAAATTCATTAAACCAGTTGTAAACAGTGGTTCATGCTGACGTGACACATACGAACAAATATTTGTATAGCTGGTAGCTGCTACTAGTTAGATAGCTACTATATGTATACTGCAAAAATATACCAATAAATAAAATTGAAGTGTCTGTTTGTAATGTTAAAATAACAGTTTTTTACTAAATGAATATGAGACTACCAATAACAAAAAAAACAATTTTCAAAATTTTTGTCCATCTTTTTGTTTCTAATCTCCGGAATGGCTGGACCAATTTTGACGGGACTCACTGGCAGATAGCAGATGTTATAAGAAGTAACTTAGGATACTTTTATTTTAGAAAAATAATTAGGGTATATATAATTTAATTTACACTCGTTTTAACATTATTATTTTGACATTATAATTTTAATTATTACATTTATTATGTTATTATTTAGTAAATTATTAATATGTTAGTAGTGCAAATATACAAATAGGATTATATTATGTTAATGTAATTATCAGAATTTTCCATTTTAATTATAAAAAAAAATCTTGTATTTACTTAGTTTGCACATCGGAAAGTAGAACATGGCTGTATTTTTGTTAAATTATTAAGACCTATTGTTATATTATACCCATATATTGTAAACGAATAAAATGAATTTGAATCCTTCATTCTGATAACTGTGAATTTATATAAGAATGCTAATATAATTGCAATGCCATTATGCTATGCAATTGCATAGGTCTTGTATAATTTGTATGTGCTAAACACGGAACAAACTGTATTGTTGTTCAATAACATTGATCTTGAAGGTTATTTCTATAGTTTTACCGTTTAGGTAATTTAACTGAGTACTCATATTCTGAATCGTTTTTCAAAGAAATCTGGGTGTAACTGGTGAGGTCCAGACTACAAATTTCGCCGTAGAATGTAAAAAAATAAATAAACTGGAATACGAAATAAGAACATAGGAAAAAAAACCAAAACATACTAAAAAAGAATTGTATTACTTAATATAATTTCATCATCATCATTATCATCATTACAGCTCTTCACAAGTCCACTGCTGAACATAGGCCTCCCCCAAGGAATGCCACAAAGCACGGTCCTTAGCCACCTGCATCCATCGACTTCCTGCATATCTTACCAGGTCGTCACTCCATCTAGTGGGAGGACGTCCAACACTTCGCCTGCCGGTACGAGGCTGCCACTCGAGAACCTTTCTTCCCCATCGGTTGTCGGTTCTTCGAGCTACATGGCCGGCCCATTGCCACTTCAGCTTACTAATCCGTTGGGCTATGTCGGTCACTCTGGTTCTACTGCGGATATCCTCATTTCTGAGTTTATCACGCAGAGAAACTCCGAGCATAGCCCTCTCCATAGCTCGCTGAGCGACCTTGAGCTTCCTCATCCGGCCAGCAGTGAAGGACCACGTCTCAGTTCCGTATGTCATCACTGGCAACACGCACTGGTTGTACAGTCTCGTTTTCAAGTTTTGAGGTATACCTGACGAGAAGATGTGCCGTAATTTCCTGAACGCTGCCCGACCGAGTTGAATCCGTCGATTGACCTATCGGTCGAAGTTGGACTTACCTAGTCGGACTATTTGTCCCAGGTCATCAGCAAACATACTCGTCAACAACTTCGAGCTTAGTGCTCCCAACAACTACTGGCATAGGTGTGACATGGACATTAAACATGATCTTTGTTCTGTCCATGTTCATGTTAAGACCTATCCGTTGGGAAGCACTATTGAGGTCATTGAGCATAGTGCTTAGGTCCTCCAGCGATTCTGCCATAAGGACTATATCGTAGGCAAATCGAAGGTGAGTCATGTACTCGCCATTGATGTTGATACCGTATCCTTTCCAGTCCAGAAGCTTGAAAACGTCTTCCAATGCAGCGATGAAGAGTTTCGGGGATATGACTTCACCCTGTCTTACACCTCTCTGCAATTGGATAGGTTTCGTACTCTGGTTCTGTACTCGGATAGCCATCGTAGCCCTACTGTACAAGCACTTCAGCATTTCGATATACCGACAGTCCACTTGGCACCGCTGAAGGGACTGCAGCACCGCCCAAATTTCGACAGAATCAAAGGCTTTCTCATAGTCCACATACGCCAGACATAGTGGCAAATTGTACTCCTCTGACTTTTGTACAATTTGCCGAAGGGTATGTATGTGGTCTATGGTGCTAAAGCCTTTTCGGAAACCGGCTTGTTCGGGAGGCTGGAAGTCGTCAAGTCTGCGCGCGAGACGATTCGTAATGACTCTCGAAAACAGCAAGTAGACGCGGCTCAGAAGAGAAATCGGTCTGTAGTTCTTCAAGAGAGCGTTGTCGCCTTTCTTGAAGAACAAGACCACCGCACTTCTGCTCCACGCCTCCGGTGTAATGCCACCACGGAGAACGGAATTAAAGAGCTTCTGAAGGACTTCAAGTACCGGTTTTCCACCCGCTTTCAGAAGCTCCGCTGTAATTCCATCCTCGCCTGGGGCGAGGATGGAATTACCTTGCCGTTTTTAAGGTGCTGGAGAGCCATTCTAATCTTGCTCAGACTGACATCTGGGATATCATCGGAATAATGTCGGATAAGACTCGCTCTTGGATCGTTACTCACACTCGCGTGTGGCTCCAACGATGACGTGTACAGCTGCCCATAGAACCTCTCAATCTCACTCAAAATCTCAGGTGCCCCGGAAACGATGCTGCCACGTTCTGTCTTCAGCTTTGACAGTTGGCTCCGTTCGCTTCTTCAATACGAGCTGTATTAAAGTTGCGTAAGTCCCGCCGCATGCATTTGGAGATCTGTCTGTTCAGTTGCCTGTATGCTGTCAAATCTGTTGAAGCATGTAGCTTCATCTCCCGTCTAACAGCCATGAGATTAAGAGTGTGATTGAAGAGTTTTTGTGTTCTTCTGGGGCGGGTCTTGCAGAACTTAGCTCCGCATGGACAGTTTCCACGAGCTTGTCATTCATATCGTCCACTTCATTGCAGACTTCTAGGCACTGAAAACGGTTTTGTAACTCGAGCTGAAAGGTTTCGGGACTTTGGATTAGAGCACGAAGGGGACGGAGCGTTGACTTCATTAGACGAGACTAATGAAGTCAACCCTCCGTGGGTTGACTTCATTAGACGAGACCTCTCCAACTTAACGTTTAGGTTCAGTGTGCCTCTAACCATTCGGTGATCGCTGCCGGTTTTCACCCTCGCGATCACTGAGACATCACTGAACAGTTGTCGTCTGGTCGTCATAATGAAGTCAATCTCATTTTTTGTCGAACCGTCGGGGCTCGACCAGGTCCATTTCCTGTGGGGCCGCTTCTGAAAGAAAGAGTTCATCATAAAGAGTCCCTCTTTCTCCATGAAGTCGGCCAGCTGCTGGCCCCTTGGGTTCCGTTGCCCTATTCCAAATTTCCCTACTTTCAGCTCACCATTCTCTCTTGTGCCTAGTTTTGCATTGAAGTCTCCCATTAACACCGTATATTGGGTTTTGGAGGAATGCATGGCCCTAGAGATATCCTCATACATTTTCTCTACCTCCTCATTGGGGTTTGCCGAGGTTGGTGCGTAAACCTGTATGACCTTCAGCGAATACCGTTTGGTGATTCTGAGTATAAGGTACGCAACCCTCGTCGACACACTCAATCTTTACAACGTTGTTAGCGAGAGACTTGTGGACGATAAATCCGACACCTCCTTGGGGACAGATGATCGCCCTCCCGGTAATAGAGCAAGTTGCCGGATTCGAGGATTACCGTGTCCTCCCTCTCTCTTCAGACTTCGGATAATCCTATAATATGCCAGCGTAACTTGTCTATATCTTCTTCCAGCTCCACGATCTTCTCGTCAGTCCTCAGGGTGCGTGCGTTGTATGTTGCCAGGTCGAGTCGTCGTAGGTGGCAACCGAACCTCCACCGGTGATTCTTAGCACCCCCTGCCCCGCCGTTACCATGGTCGCCACCGTAGCCAGGAATAGCGGGGCCGCCGGGGACTGGGGGCCGTCTCTTAGTAACAGCATAGCATAGCAATATAGCATTTTTTTATTGTATTTTTGCTGTTATCAGGAAGATTCTGCTGCCCATCTCCTGCCAGTTTCCCTTTGTCGCCTTTTACGACACCCACGGGAAGATATGGGGTAGTGGATAGTCTTAACCGCCACTACACGGCAGTAATATAATTTATGACGACGGTAATATAATTTATGTAACATAAATTATATTGATTATTCTTTGGTATTATTGGTAATGTACACACTAAGCCTTTTAAATTATTTTCCTTTATTGGTGTTCTGGAAGATATTTCAGAAAATTATGAAATAAGTAGAACCTTCATACAAACTCACTACATGACTGTTTCTGTATCTTGTTGTGTGTACACAAATAAATTAATAAAAAAAATTGCCAAGGAGTCAACGCATGTTAACATCCATTACTGTTATAGCCTATTAAAGTCCAATGCTGAATATAAGCCTTCCCTATTGATTGCCCCTTATGGGGAATACTAGCTGTTCCCCGCGACTTCGCCCGCGTGTAATTTAGGGTTTTAATTATATTGCTCAGAACCCTAATTCTTTTTCTCAAATATAAGTAACCTAAGTTACTCCTTAGAACATCAGCTATCTGCCAGTGCAATTCCAGTCGAAATCGGTCCAGCCGTTTCGGAGATTAGCCGGAACAAACAGACAGACAGACCGATAGACAGACAGACACAAATTTTAAAATTTGTGATTTTGTTATAAGTACCGTATATATTTTCATATGCGTTTAGTAAAAATCTGTTATTTTAACATTACAAACATACACTTCAATTTTATTTATTTGTATAGATTTGCCATAGCTGCCACGCTTGGCGAGCGGGTATTTTTAGTCGTTATTAGTAAGACGCCGCTGTCCATCCCTGCTGCACTCCTACTAGTTGTAACTTAGTATAACTGAATATAATTTTTATAAAATGTAATCGTACACTACAGTGTCCTGTACAGCCGGAGAGGTGTGACAAGATTGTGCCTAATGGAAGCCTGTAGTCTCTGCCCCTCTACCCCACTAGGTAACAGGCCTAAGAATTTATATTTTTTTTGCTTCAGGCTTGAGCGAACCTTTACAACCGCCGCCGGCGCTGATGCTGTACAGTCCTGGAGAGCCGGAGTATACGGATATTCTGGTTAAGAGGGTGCTGGAAAATCTGACACTGATATGTGAGCTACGTGGCGATAGTTCCCCAAGAGTGTACGTTTGGAACTATGTTGGAAATGGCACAGCAAATGAAAGGTAATATTTTATTTATTACTTATTTTAAAGATTGGATTCTTGTTGAATGAAGATGCAAGATGTCAATGGTGCGTGACGTCAGGTAAAGACATAAATAGGTGTTTATTTCCTACTTACATCTAAATGACTTATTAAGATAAAAGAAACAAAAAAAAATACACTATTATATGTCAAACACAAATCGTGTGCTATGCACCATACTCCAGTGACGGTAATCTGACACTAGAGAGAAATCTGGTGCATAAGCAAACAATTACACTATTAATTGCTTTCGTTTTCTTGAATTGAATTTAGCGAATATGATGTTGTCTTGATGGCCTCCATGTGGATAGAATTACATTCGTAAATGATCAGATATTACTGGAACTGCAAAGGACATGTGACAAAAGATTATGCGTAAACACAAATATTCTCATCTGGACTTAAACTTAAACTTAAAGTGACAAACGAGCACACAGTCCACTTGATGGTTAATGGATGCTGTGGCCCATTGACATTACATTTATCCTACGTTAAGAATCAAAATGCAGATTCGTTGTCACAGCTGAGGACTAAGATAAGAATACCTCGTTTCCAGTAAAAAGGGTCTCCAGTTCTCTGCACTTACCATACGAAACACAGGAGTATTAAGCTGATATTTGACGCTGTTATTCTGTGAGAGCACGATCCTGATTATACAGTTGCAGCATGGCTCTACCAATTGCGATTAGATCAGAGGTTAGCCTTGTCCATACAAGGTTATGGTATTGGATAATCAATAATAATAGAATAGAATCCATCCATTACAGAGAAATATTAACACATAAAATTTAATGGTGCAAATTGATGGAAAAGAATAATGAAGTAATGAAGGCTGTAGTGTAGGCCCCACGACAATATATATTACTGTTAAGGTAGAATAACTTTAATCAGTATAATTAAAGAGCTAGAACAAGTAACACGTCTCTTCTTATTTAACACATTCCAATATTACACCTTCTAATGTTACAAGGTTATTCGTAATTTAAAAAAAAAAGGGTTTTGTTCAATTTGTTCACCCCACCTGGGATTTGAAATAGGGTCTGATATAGGTAGTACTTTCAGGGTCAGACAGTACTACCAGGTTATATGTACCTGAGTAAATTGTTTTATATTATGTATGTATGAATAGTATAGTAGTAGTAGATGGATTAGATGTTAAATATACAAGTATTAGCTCTATTGCAGGACTAAATACCGCCATCTCTACTATCATGATCACTATTTCCTCTCAGCTATCCGCTCATGAAACTAGCCTAACGTGTTTTTTTTAATGATCTCATGATCAACAAATCAACAATTGAATTTTTTCAATCGTCTCTGTCCGTGTTTTCCGAGGCACGGGGTGAAACACCGACAACTACCTGATCATGGTTGTAAGGAAGTTGTCAGTGTCATGGTATCAAGGAAGTTGTCAAGTGCAAATCATGGTTGTAGCACGAATGGGTCGGCTCGACCGGGGAAGGACTACGCTCTCACAGAATACCAGCATAAAATTGCAGCTTAATTTGTTTGTCACCCTTATTCTATAAAAAAAATCCTTTCTTATCTTTAACCTAGTTAAGTCAACTGGTGAACTTGGACTTTTCAAGAACAAACCAACTGTCATTCATTTCTTGAACATATTGCTTACTCATGATGCTGGGCAGGTATCATTGTAATATTAATATCTGCCTGCCTCGTTGATCTAGTGGTCGTAAACGCGATTGCTATTCGTGAGGTCCCGAGTTCGAATTCCGGGTCAGGATTAGGTCAATTATCGCGTTTTTCTGCCAAGAAATTCGCAACAGCAGACCGGAGTCAGAAAATTGGCGGTGTTTCATCCCCGTGCCTCGAAAATTTCGGTCCGGAGAACAATATTAGTATTGTTAATATTGATATTTAATTATCCTGGCTGTTCCGCTGTAGGCCATTCACTGTGGAACCGAGTGGACCGAGCAACTCGAGTCAGCTACAACGCTTGGGACTGCGGATCGGTGACAGCGGCCACTACATGTGTTCAGCGCCGCCCTTCAGTGTCACCAAGTATGTCCTCGTTCAACCCAAAGGTGAGTCAAATGTTAAGATAACCTTTTTATTATCTAATTTGTAAGTATTTAACTATGTTACTGTTAATATTTATATGTGTTAGAGCTATACTGTAGCTATATTAGTAGTATAGTTGTAGCACGAATGAGTCAGCTCGACCGGGGAAGGACCACGCTCTCACAGAATACCAGCGTAAAATAGCAGCTTAACACTGATGTGTTTCGTATGGTGAGTGTAGAGAACCGGAGACCCTTTTTACTGGAAAAGAGGCATCCCGTCTTAGTCCTCACGGGTGATAACGCATCTGCATTTTTTTGTTTACTGTCACAATAAAAAAAAAAACAATATAAATTCCGATCATTATTAGATATAGGTTGAAATAAATGTATTTTTTTATAGGTCAGGGTGACAAACTAGCACACAGTCCACCTGATGGTAAGTGGTTGCTGTGACCAATAGACATCTGCATCTACCCTCAATAAACTTTGGCACCCCTGAGTAAAAAGGGTCTCCAGTTCTCTACACTCACTATACAAAACACAGTAATGTTAAGCTACTTTTTTACGCTGGTCTATGGCTGGCTGGTGGCTTTTTGTGAGAGCGTGGTTTTTCCCCGGTCGAGCCGACCCATTCGTGCTACAACTTTACCATAAATATAGCTGCAGCATGGCTCTACCACGTATAACCTATACCTCCTTTTTGAAGTCTATTAAAAAAAGCTTAATAAATGGGTGCCCCACGAACTCAATGATCGCCAGCGCGAAGTATGCGTCGAGACGTGCTTTGCACTGCTCAACAGGCACACAAACGGAGGAATTTTGAACCGTATTGTTATCTGCTACGAAAAATGGATTCTATTTGACAATCGCAAGCGCTCTACAAATTGTTTGGATCCTGTTTTAGCACCAAAACTATGACCTAAACGAAAACTTACCCCTAGAAAAGTGATGGTCACTGTTTGGTAGTCTAGCGCCGGTGTGATTCATCACAGCTTCTTACCAAATAGGATGAGCATTACTGCAGATCGCATATTACAGCATCGATGCATTATATATAATATTTGGTGATAGGTAAAGACCTAATATTTATACTTAGCAATTAATATATAAAAAAAATTAAATCCAATGCATTTTTCCATATATAAGATGGTAATAAGTTGTACTTTATATAATGATAATGGTATTATGTTCTGATGCTATGCTAACATTGCCCTTGCTGTCTCTCAAATTTGTAAAATGGTATTAACAATTTTACTTGTAAATCTAACGTTTATTACTTCCTTATAGAGGACTGTCGTCCTTTGGTGGGCGGTATGTCTGTGGCATAGAATTCAATTTTGCGATTCTTTAGGACTGAATACAAAACAAATTTCAACACCTTCGTATGATTGTTTTACCAATACTGAACTCTTACGTATGTTTATATTTTTTATTTTCCGTGACACAGGGTCGCCATCTAGTGTCGAATATATTTAATTACATTTGAAAGCCGATGCAGAGATTTTTCTAGAACCTTTTTAATAAATTAGGTATAAAATTACTTACAAATGAAATGTGCATCAGAACGTCTATCTGACTAGTTTTTACACGATAAAACGCAACACTTCATCACAGTATAATAAACATACAGTAGGACGACGCCTTTAATCTCGTGGTAAATGCCGACAACGTCTAGACAGCGTATGGAGGTTAGGGTTGTCACAAACTAACAATTTTTACTAATTTAATTATTTATTTTAGATCTACATCGTCATCAACAGTATGATTACTAATATAAAAAATAAGTAACAATTTTTTGTTCTTAGATTATTCCTGAAAGTACTCAAAACGTTAATTGCACGCCTCACAACGTGAGGGAGTGCTCTACTCTCGATATGTGGCCATACCTCAATTTCGCTACATAAAATCGTTCTTATACTCTTAGCTAGACATCAAATTCATATTATTATTAACGTTACAACGACATTGAATTATTAGTTTATTTTATAATTGATTCTTTTAGCTTTCGAAAGTTCTTCCAACTAAATCAGGTCTTCCAATAACTTCCATCCATAATTTGCATCTGAAATTTTTAAATACAATACTTTTTAATAAATTTTCATAATTATCACGCCCAGAAACCTTAAAATTTACATCCATATTGTATTATTAAAAAAAATCCACCATCTTGGATATGAAAATTGATGCCGTTTTCGTAATTGGCACCCCAAGAAACCTCGAAATTGACATCCATAACATTAAAAAAAATATGTCTTGGATTTAAAAATGAATTCCATTTTCGTAATGAGCACCACAAGAAACCTCGAAATTGATACCCATATCATATTATTAAAAAAATGTCCGCCATCTTGGATATAAAATGGATGCCGTTTTCGTAATCATCACCCCAAGAAACTTTGAAATTGACATCCGTAACATTAAAAAAATAATATCCACCATCTTGAATTTAAAAATGAATACCATTTTCGTAATCAGCACCCCAAGAAACCTCGAAATTGATACCCATATCATATTATTAAAAAAATGTCCACCATCTTGGATATAAAAATGGATACCATTTTCGTAATTAGCACCCCGACAAACCTAAAAATTGACCCCTAAATCCTAATATTTTATAAAAAACTTCGAAAAGCCGAAGACGAGGCACTATAGTATGGTCTAAAACCTCAGTCTGTCCAACCACATGATTTAGATGAAGAAAAAAAAATCAAACTTCGAAACAGTAATGCCCAGCGACTAGTACCTATTTTTTACGTCCGCCATTTTTTTACGTTGGCAATTTGGCATGATATGACAAAAATGTAAAAAATAATAACAATATTTGTTTACCTTTCTTCCGTGTGCGCGATTTGGTGAAATCGCAGATCTTTATTTATGCGAGATGACGACTTGCAATTCCTCACCATTTTATGAACCATTTTAATTATAAGTATCAACACTAAATTTAAAAATTATAAAAGCAAACGCGCTTTAACCCTGGAAGTCGTGTCCCGAGCTACTAATACGATTGGCATGAGCAGCTCGGGCTCGTCCTTCCCGCGTCTCACCCCTCACACCCCGCACGATTGCCCTGTCTAGACGTCTTCGTCGGACGACTGTATGGATTTATAGACTGTGACTTCATCCTTTTCTTCTTAATAATACGAAAATACACCGATTTTCGATTTTCGACAAATAAGCGCACAGGACGGACGCTGACAGTATACTAAGTAAAGCCACGCCCACTGTGATGACGTCAGGACCTGGTTAGAATCACAGTGTACAGTTGCTTATGCCATCTCTTTGTATTTGCTTCGTGATTTGTACACATTACGAGGGTGACACTGAAAGTTCTTAGAAAATCAAAAACTGAACAAACTAACAAGTTATTAGTTTTATTATATCTTTTCAAAATAGTGTTCATTTACATCAATAAATCGCTGCATTCGATGGAACCACTGGGAAAAGCACCTTGCCCACTCGTCCTAAGGGGTCTCTTCAACGCTGCGTCTAATGTTCTAGACTACACAATTCCTCGTCGTTGCATAAATTTGCTAACAAAATCGACACGATCAGAGGAAACTACGCGACTCGAGTAGACTCACAGCAATACTTAGACAACCGAATCCGAGACGGTCTTCACGAAACACAGTTTAAGTAGCGAAGTAACGCGCACAAATACTGAAAATCTAGACCATAAACCGAAACTGGTCGCACGAAATCGCTGCCACGGTCACCACAAATACGTTACGTTGCGACGGCACCGCTGCATTAAAGCTACTGTTTTCGCACTCGCGTTCTGCGCCCGCGCCCTCTGCCGGGCGACGCACACGGGAGTGGGGCAACGGTGACCTTTACAAAGTCAGCGGGCGGACACGAGTGTTGAATGCAAATTTCAAATGTTAATTGTTTGGCCTAAACATCATATAATAAAAATATTTTTAATAATTTTAAACTTATGTACCTACGGATTTGTTCGGAACCCTCGGTTCGCGAGTTCGATTCGCACTTGGCCGGATTTTTTATTATATCGTTTACAAGTGGCCAGTTCTAAATATTTTCACTGTCGCCCTCATATAAACAGTTGCAAATAAAACGTATTCAAGACAGGGTATTTCAATTCTATCTTTACACCTCAAACAAAACTCAAATCGAAGTCTCTATTACAAGTGCATTAACCCTAAATTGAAATAGATTTTATAAACACTTGCGTGATTAAAGTAATTTTGTGCATACATGCGTGCAGGAACGAAGAATTGCGCTCGCGGCGCGTTCGCGTGTGAGTCGCGGTGCGTGCTCGCGAGCTACGTGTGCGACGGGCGCCGCGACTGCCTGCGCGCGGAGGACGAGGCGCCCGCGCTCTGCTCGCCGCGGCCCTGCGCGCGTGAGTACACTCGCACTGTACCCGCACTGTACACGCACTGTGCACGCACTGTACCCGCACTGTGCTCGCGAGCTACGAGTGCGACGGGCGCCGCGACTGCCTGCGCGCGGAGGACGAGGCGCCCGCGCTCTGCTCGCCGCGGCCCTGCGCGCGTGAGTACACTCGCACTGTACCCGCACTGTACACGCACTGTGCACGCACTGTACCCGCACTGTGCTCGCGAGCTACGAGTGCGACGGGCGCCGCGACTGCCTGCGCGCGGAGGACGAGGCGCCCGCGCTCTGCTCGCCGCGGCCCTGCGCGCGTGAGTACACTCGCACTGTACCCGCACTGTACACGCACTGTGCACGCACTGTACCCGCACTGTGCTCGCGAGCTACGAGTGCGACGGGCGCCGCGACTGCCTGCGCGCGGAGGACGAGGCGCCCGCGCTCTGCTCGCCGCGGCCCTGCGCGCGTGAGTACACTCGCACTGTACCCGCACTGTACACGCACTGTGCACGCACTGTACCCGCACTGTGCTCGCGAGCTACGAGTGCGACGGGCGCCGCGACTGCCTGCGCGCGGAGGACGAGGCGCCCGCGCTCTGCTCGCCGCGGCCCTGCGCGCGTGAGTACACTCGCACTGTACCCGCACTGTACACGCACTGTGCACGCACTGTACCCGCACTGTGCTCGCGAGCTACGAGTGCGACGGGCGCCGCGACTGCCTGCGCGCGGAGGACGAGGCGCCCGCGCTCTGCTCGCCGCGGCCCTGCGCGCGTGAGTACACTCGCACTGTACCCGCACTGTACACGCACTGTGCACGCACTGTACCCGCACTGTGCTCGCGAGCTACGAGTGCGACGGGCGCCGCGCCTGCCTGCGCGCGGAGGACGAGGCGCCCGCGCTCTGCTCGCCGCGGCCCTGCGCGCGTGAGTACACTCGCACTGTACCCGCACTGTACACGCACTGTGCACGCACTGTACCCGCACTGTGCTCGCGAGCTACGAGTGCGACGGGCGCCGCGACTGCCTGCGCGCGGAGGACGAGGCGCCCGCGCTCTGCTCGCCGCGGCCCTGCGCGCGTGAGTACACTCGCACTGTACCCGCACTGTACACGCACTGTGCACGCACTGTACCCGCACTGTGCTCGCGAGCTACGAGTGCGACGGGCGCCGCGACTGCCTGCGCGCGGAGGACGAGGCGCCCGCGCTCTGCTCGCCGCGGCCCTGCGCGCGTGAGTACACTCGCACTGTACCCGCACTGTACACGCACTGTGCACGCACTGTACCCGCACTGTGCTCGCGAGCTACGTGTGCGACGGGCGCCGCGACTGCCTGCGCGCGGAGGACGAGGCGCCCGCGCTCTGCTCGCCGCGGCCCTGCGCGCGTGAGTACACTCGCACTGTACCCGCACTGTACACGCACTGTGCACGCACTGTACCCGCACTGTGCTCGCGAGCTACGTGTGCGACGGGCGCTGCGACTGCCTGCGCGCGGAGGACGAGGCGCCCGCGCTCTGCTCGCCGCGGCCCTGCGCGCGTGAGTACACTCGCACTGTACCCGCACTGTACACGCACTGTGCACGCACTGTACCCGCACTGTGCTCGCGAGCTACGTGTGCGACGGGCGCCGCGACTGCCTGCGCGCGGAGGACGAGGCGCCCGCGCTCTGCTCGCCGCGGCCCTGCGCGCGTGAGTACACTCGCACTGTACCCGCACTGTACACGCACTGTGCACGCACTGTACCCGCACTGTGCTCGCGAGCTACGTGTGCGACGGGCGCCGCGACTGCCTGCGCGCGGAGGACGAGGCGCCCGCGCTCTGCTCGCCGCGGCCCTGCGCGCGTGAGTACACTCGCACTGTACCCGCACTGTACACGCACTGTGCACGCACTGTACCCGCACTGTGCTCGCGAGCTACGAGTGCGACGGGCGCCGCGACTGCCTGCGCGCGGAGGACGAGGCGCCCGCGCTCTGCTCGCCGCGGCCCTGCGCGCGTGAGTACACTCGCACTGTACCCGCACTGTACACGCACTGTGCACGCACTGTACCCGCACTGTGCTCGCGAGCTACGTGTGCGACGGGCGCCGCGACTGCCTGCGCGCGGAGGACGAGGCGCCCGCGCTCTGCTCGCCGCGGCCCTGCGCGCGTGAGTACACTCGCACTGTACCCGCACTGTACACGCACTGTGCACGCACTGTACCCGCACTGTGCTCGCGAGCTACGTGTGCGACGGGCGCCGCGACTGCCTGCGCGCGGAGGACGAGGCGCCCGCGCTCTGCTCGCCGCGGCCCTGCGCGCGTGAGTACACTCGCACTGTACCCGCACTGTACACGCACTGTGCACGCACTGTACCCGCACTGTGCTCGCGAGCTACGTGTGCGACGGGCGCCGCGACTGCCTGCGCGCGGAGGACGAGGCGCCCGCGCTCTGCTCGCCGCGGCCCTGCGCGCGTGAGTACACTCGCACTGTACCCGCACTGTACACGCACTGTGCACGCACTGTACCCGCACTGTGCTCGCGAGCTACGTGTGCGACGGGCGCCGCGACTGCCTGCGCGCGGAGGACGAGGCGCCCGCGCTCTGCTCGCCGCGGCCCTGCGCGCGTGAGTACACTCGCACTGTACCCGCACTGTACACGCACTGTGCACGCACTGTACCCGCACTGTGCTCGCGAGCTACGTGTGCGACGGGCGCCGCGACTGCCTGCGCGCGGAGGACGAGGCGCCCGCGCTCTGCTCGCCGCGGCCCTGCGCGCGTGAGTACACTCGCACTGTACCCGCACTGTGCACGCACTGTACCCGCACTGTACCCGCACTGTGCACACACTGTACCCGCACTGTGCACGCACTGTACACGCACTGTACCCGCACTGTACCCGCACTGTGCACGCACTGTACCCGCACTGTGCACGCACTTGTACCCCCACTGTACCCGCACTGTACTCGCACTGTACCCGCACTGTACCCGCACTGTGTCACTTTGTCCACACTGAGCCCACATTGTGTCATTGTGCCCACACTGTACTCGAACTGTTCGTAGCTGCGTGAATAACAACGCTATGCCACTGCCTATCTTGATTCAGTTTACTTCTGTCGTGAAAGAATAGGTAGGGCCATGCTACAAGTATATTGGTAGTACCTTTCTACCTATGGTAATAGATCCAATGAAAAATCGTACAAAATACTGCGCACTCGTGTTAAATATTTGGAAGATATGTGTCATAAAAACTACATATAAACCGTTGAAAGGTCAATAGAAAAAAATCATAAATATTTCGGGTCATACTCGTATGTTAAACGTAAATCAAGAACTCACTCTATTCCAAGTAGTCTCAATTTAGGTAGTGTAATTACAACTAATTACAACAAAAAAATTACACAGGACAGTCTATTAGTGACGCGTTTGCAACTTATTTCAAGTCAAATTTCTTATACCCGGGCGCTCAATCAACTCCAAATATTCCTAATAACATCAAAATCGACTGCAAATATTTCAAAAATAGAAGTTAACGTTAAGCACGTGTATCGATAGTTGAAAGCTCTTGATCCATCAAAATCCGCCAGACCTGATAACCTACCAGCCACTTTTCTTATTAATTGTGCAGAGACGTTAACACTACCAATAAGTTTGGTACAATTAAAATCTTGTACTGTACTTACGTCCGCAATACGCTTGAATTATGCTTCACAGATTTGGAACCCGATGTATCATCATACATACATTTCACGGATTGAAAATATCCAACGTAAATTTATACGATATCTTTGCTATCGTACCCATAGAAACTACCGATCGGAAGACTACTTATCCTTATGCAAACACCATCATCTGCTACCTCTGATAAAGCGTCGGGAGATTGCTGACATTGTATTTTTATTGAAAATCTGTTCTGGCAATGTTGACTGTTCTGATTTGCTATCACAAATATCACTGAGAAAACCTTTAGTGAACCTTAGAACGAATGCATTACTCTACTTACCAGCTTCATCAACTAATTATGGAAGAAATACTTTCATGTATCGCTCTATTAATAATTTTACTAATTTATGCAAAAAGCATGATTTTGATTTGTTTATACTAGCTATATATCGGCAAGGCGGACATTAAGTCGAGAGTTTTTATGTCATAATTTAATTTATTTTAAGAAAAAATTATATTGTGTGTTTAGTCCTGCTTTTTCTTTTGTTTTGTGGCTATTATTGTTTGTTTCGCTTATTAAATTTATGCATGTTGTACATTTTAATTAGACTCCATTTTTGTTGCTCGTATTTGTGGTATGTCCTTTAAACAACGAAATCGATTATGTTAGTGTATTTCTATTAGTGAGAACCTGTTATTGGCTTTTTTGTAAATTTAACATGTTATTTACTTAAGATTTGTAAGCTGTTGGTTTTCCATAACATAAAAATAAAAATAAATACAATAGTTGTAGCATGAATGGGTCGGCTCGACCGGGGAAGGACCACGCTCTTTTAAATCTAGACAACGATACTTAATAGATCCCTATACAAGCGAAGCCGGGTGGATCGTTAGTCCGACGTATAAGTTCCCCACAATTGGATGAATGAAAATGAATGAGATGATTTGTTAATGCATCACATCGCGAAGTTTATTCAGTTTGAGGTAACCGTGAATAGCGAGTGCAATGTTGGTTGCAGGTAGCGACAAGTTGAACTGTTCGTCGGGACGATGTATCTCGGACGCTGCGTGCTGTCGTGCGGGCGATCCGCTGTGCCGCCAACCCGACTGCTGCGATGAGCATCCGCGCTTCTCCAGGCTCGAAGGTACTGTTCCTCTACACGGAATTTAGGTCATAGTGGCCAGTAGACTAGCTGTGCGCAGGTCAGGATTATAATGCACAGCACAGGTGCAGCCTCTATTCTCTCGCTCTCATAGTCCGATGAGACGGCGAAGAGCAGCTTAATAGTGATGTGTGTCGTTTGATGAGTGTAGACAGCCGGGGACCCTATTTACTGCAAACGAGGCAATGGAATGCCTGCTTTGTCCTCAGATGTGACGACGTATCTGCAGTTTGATTCTTAGTTGAGGATAAATGTGGATGTCTATGGGCCACAGCATACACTTCCTATGCACATTACGAGCACACTGTCCATCTGAGATTATGTGCTCGGTTGTCACCCTTATTCTATAAAAGTATAAAAGTAGACCCATGCTGCAGCTATATTAGTAGTATAGTTGTAGCACAAATTGGTCGGCTTGACCGGGGAAGGACCACGCTCTCACAGAATGCCAGCGTAAAATAGCAGTTTAACGTTGCTGTGTTTCGTATGGTGAGTGTAGAAAACCGGGGACCCTTTTTACTGGAAAAGATGCATTCATTTCATTTCAAACTATTGGGTATATAAGGAATTCTTATTAACCCTCCGCGAAAACACAGGGGTGTTATATGTTTGTATTTGTGTATATGCCTGTTTGTGGCATCATAGCTCCTGAACGGATAAACCGATTTTGATTAAGTTTCTTTCGTTTGAAATGTGTCTTAATACAGAGTATTTTCAGCTATATTTCAAGAAAATCTGTTCAGCCTTTTGAAGATCAGCAGCTCTTTTTGTTTCGGGAGTTTTTTAAATGTTTAATTTAAGCTATTCTAAGTTATTCTAGTCTAATTTTGTAATCAAGAGGACAGTACATGTGTATAAAAATGTTTCGACCATGAATCGTCTCAGTACTTAGGGAACCGGAAAGTCTTTATCATAAAGATTTAAATACAGTATTTCTTCCTTTGGTTATGGCTTCATAGGATTATACTTTTGCCAGTGTCAAATAAAAAGAAATTATCCTTTATCCGCTCGTCTGTCCAAACGCCATAATCTGGCGTGTCAAATAAAAAGCGCATCTGTCAAAATCGTTTTACCGCGAAGCTTTAGAGATCAATGTATATCGGTTCTACTAATCCTATCTCTCTCTAACTTTACTGTAATCAAGAGATTAGAACAAGGATGTAATAAAAGTCCAGTCTAAAGGTCACAATACGGGATTGAATTGTAAAAATCCCAATTTTTGTCCCGAATTCGAGTAGAGCTAAGTGAGGCCAATTGTTCTCGACCTTATCCTGAACAAAAAATATATGAATAAGTTTCTTTGTATCATTGGCACTGCGAAGAGATGTTGCATCCCTTTGCATTTTCTTTCGCATCTACCATGAGGAGTGCTCTGAGGAATTGTTCGGATTAATCCCAGCTGCCAAATTTCACGAACGCACATCGCGGCAGAACTCCCAATACCATCCACACCATCTGGATGATTGGCGGTCCACCACTGTGCAATTTAGAAGATGTTTTCTTCCTCCCACGACTTCCTTGTGGAATCGATTACCATCAGCGATTTTTCCGGACCGATACGACTTAGGGACCTTCAAGAAAAGAGCGTACTCCTTTTTAAAAGGCCGGCAACGCATCTGCGATTCCCCTGGTGTTGCAGTTGTTCATGGGCGGCGGTAGTCACTTACCATCAGGTGAGCCGCATGCTCGTTTGCCCCCTCTCCTATAAAAAAAACCAAATTATTTATTATTAATTATGCTTTTGACATACAAGTAAAACAAATAGTACTTGGAATAAAGGCTTTTATTTATAATTATTACACCTTTAATGCAGAAAATTGGGGAAAAACACTTTTCTTAAATTCACTTTCCAATTAGTATCACTTTCGAAGTAAACCTATATTCAAGTTACACATAATCTGATAGCTTGTTTAATAAAGTTTCCACTGATATATGATTTTAATATACCCCTCATACAAAATGTCTTGGAAATAGTCATTTTAATGAACAGCAGGAAGTAGTCTGGAAGTACTTCAGGAAGTGCTCGACAGAGGCGCCATATTGATCAAAATGGCCGCGACAGACGAATGGCTATAATATTTTGTTTCAAAAATATCTTTACAATATACCGATGCGTCACATTGAAAAGTTCTTGGGAGATTTTTCAAGCTAAACCCAACGGATTGTCGATGACAACAGTATCTCAAGTTCTTAAGGCTTCTTTAAGCGGACAAAAACCTGTGGTTTATATCAACGTCGGAGTACTTGTTTTGTCGTTTCCACCAATAGTTCACTTGCGCAGACACGTAATACACAAAATCGCATTACTTTTATGTATCAAAACACACTTCGAATCATTATATAAACGATTAAATAGGAACAACAATCCATCGGTGCTCAAGTTTCAAATTAAGTCTTGTTTTAAGAGTTGATAGAATAAAATATAATAGAATAAATTTTATTAAATATTGATTATTACATACTACTTATTGATCGACATTTTTTATTTAACATTGGTTCGGAAAATACCTCTGCCCTGGGAAGAAGAACCAGCAAGAAATCCAGCGGGACCTTTTTTAAAACATATTTCACTTTACAATAATTTTGTTTGTACAAGTTTGAAATGAATTTTCATAAAACCAGCATGGTGGCGTTATTTTCATTCATGTATTCCTTGATATTATAATAACCCTTTTTGGTCAGTTTCTCATTAATAAAGCTTTCAAACTTATTAATATTGACAAACTTTGAACATGTTCTGTGGACTAAGTTGAAATGCCTCATAACCAATAAAAAGGGACTCGGGTTCTCTAACGTTTACGTTTCTTTAGCTTTTTTTCGCTGGTATTCTGTGGGATATATTGGTCGGGCCGACCCATTCGTGGTACAATCATAATATAGCTGCAACATGACTATACCATGTGTAAGTGATGAAGAATATCCTAAAAAGAAACCAATTTTTGTTTGTTTGTTTGCAGGTTACGTGGAGATGGAGTATCCGCCACTTTTCGAAGATCGACACGCGCCCGATGACTACGGCTTCATACAGTCTACAATCTACACTGTCACCGGTCAGCAAGACAACACTTTTATTTGTATTTACTACTTTTTTATTTATTGAAAATTTTTCTATAATAGCTAATATAAAATGGATTTTTGCACCTTTTTGTCATACGCGTGCAAATTTTATCATATTACTAGCTGTTCTCCGCGGCTTCGCCCGCGTGTAAATTAGGTTTTTAATTTTTTTTGCGCGGTACCCTAATTCTTTTTTAAAACAAAAGTAGCCTAAGTTACTCCTTATAACATCAGCTGTCTGCCAGTAAAGTCCCATCAAAATCGGTCCAGTTGTTTCGGAGATTAGCCGAAACAAACAGACAGACAGACGGACAAAAATTTTAAAAATTGTATTTTTGTTATACGAGGGCTTCACTAAAAATATCGGGAATAGAATATTTCCACTGTTCCTGTCATATTAAAATCTTTTTAATTGAAAAGTCCTTGGTTTTTTAAAATTGAATACCATTTATTTATATAAAAAGAGATTCTCGGTCTTGCCACAAGGTTTTATCAAACTTGTTTAGTCGTTGAAAAAATGGAATTGACTCGAGAAAATTCAAGAGCGATGATTTATTATGACTTTCGAAGTGGTTTAACACAAAAACAGTGTGTTGACCGGATGATTTCTGCATTTGGTGATGAAGCCCCATCCAAAACCGCAATTTATCGATGATTTGCTGAATTTCAACGTGGGCGTGTCAAGCTCAGTGATGATCCCCGTCAAGGTCGTCCAAAAACTGCAGTCACCCAAGAAAACGTTGATGCTGTGCGTAAGCTGATTGAGAAAGATCGACATGTGACATACCGCGAAATTCAGGCAACTTTAGACATTGGCATGAGTCAAATACAAATAATCTTGCATGAACAATTAGGTGTAAAAAAGTTGTTTTCCCGATGGATACCGCATTCGCTCTGTGAAGAGCAAAAAGCGGCTCGCGTTACTTGGTGCGTCAGAACTCTCGAAAGATTCCACGCAGGATCCTCAAATGCTGTATACAACATCGTATCAGGTGACGAATCCTGCATACACGCGTATGAACTCGAAACAAAAAACTAGTGACGAGTTTGGGTGTTCGAAAATGAGTTAAAGCCAACAAAAATTGTTCGTTCATGGAGTGTTGCAAAAAAAATGGTAGCCACGTCTTTCTCCAAAATCGGCCATGTTACGACTATTCCTCTTGAGGGACAAAGAACGGTTAATGCAGAATGGTATGCTAGCATTTGTTTGCCACAGGTCGTTTCTGAACTCCGTAAAGGGAACTGCAACCGCCGCATCATCCTCCATCACGACAATGCGAGTTCTCACACCGCACACAGAACAAAAGAGTTTTTAGAGCAAGAAAACATAGAATTATTAAACCATCTGCCGTACAGCCCCGACCTAAGCCCTAATGATTTCTATACTTTCTCTAAAATAAAGAATAAATTGCGTGGACAGAGATTATCATCACATGAAGAAGCTGTGGACGCCTACAAAACGGCTATTTTGGAGACCCCAACTTCCGAATGGAATGGTTGCTTCAATGATTGGTTCCATCGTATGGAAAAATGTGTCAAATTTCGCGGAGAATACTTCGAAAAGCAATAAATACATTTTTAAATAGTAATGTTGTGTCACTTCCTTGATTCCCGAAATTTTCAGTGCCGCTCTCGTAAGTACCATATATACTTTCATATACATTCATTGAAAAGCTGTTATTTTTGACGTTACAAACAGACACTCCAATTTTATTTATTTGTATAGATTAAATAATAAATCAGTGTGGTACTCGTATTAGCCCAAAGCGGTCAGTCTCATCAAAGCATTTACCATCAATAAGCATTAATTATTACAAAGTATAAGGGTAATCATCATCATCATTATCATTACAGCCTTTCATAAGTCCACTGCTGAACATAGGCCTCCCCCAAGGAATGCCACAAAGCACGGTCCTGAGCCCCCTGCATCCATCGACATCCTGCATGTCTTACCAGGTCGTCACTCCATCTCGTGGGGGGTCGCCTTACACTTCGCCTACCGATACGAGGCTGCCACTCAAGAACCTCCCTTCCCCATCGGTTGTCGGTTCTTCGAGCTATATGGCCGGCCCACTGCCACTTCAGCTTACTAATACGTTGGGCTATGTCGGTTACTCTGGTTTTACTGCGGATATACTCATTTCTAAGTTTATCACGCACAGAAACCCCGAGCATAGCTCGCTGAGCGACCTTGAGCTTCCTCATCCGGCCAGCAGTGAAGGACCACGTCTCAGATTCGTAAGTCATCACTGGCAACACGCACTGGTTGTACTATTTCGCTTTAAGGTTTTGAGGTATGTCTGACGAGAAGATGTGTCGTAGCTTCCCGAACGCTGCCCAGCCGAGTTGAATCCGTCGATTGACCTCTCGGTCGAAGTTGGACTTACCTAGTCGGACTATTTGTCCCAGGTAAACATACTCGTCAACAACTTCGAGCTTAGTGCTCCCAACAACTAGCGGCATAGGTGTGACATGGACATTAAACATGATCTTTGTTTTGTCCATGTTCATCCTAAGCCCTATTCGTTGGGAGACACTATTGACGTCATTGAGCATGGTGCTTAGGTCCTCCAGCGATTCTGCCATAAGGACTATATCGTCGGCAAATCGAAGGTGAGTGATGTACTCGCCATTGATGTTAATACCGTATCCTTTTCAGTCCAGAAGCTTGAAAACGTCTTCCAATGCAGCGGTGAAGAGTTTCGGGGATATAACGTCACCCTGTCTTACACCTCTCTGCAATTGGATAGGTTTCGTACTCTGGTTCTGTACTCGGATAGCCATCGTAGCTCTACTGTACAAACACTTCAGCACTTCGATATACCGATAGTCTACTTGGCACCGCCCAAATTTCGACGGAATCAAAGGCTTTCTCATAGTCCACATACGCCAGACATAGTGGCAAATTGTACTCTTCGGACTTCTGTACAATTTGCCAAAGGGTATGTATGTGGTCTATGGTGCTAAAGCCCTTTCGGAAATCGGCTTGTTCGGGAGGCTGGAAGTCGTCAAGTCTGCGCGCGAGACGATTCGTAATGACTCTCGAAAACAGCACGTAGACGCGGCTCGGAAGGGAAATCGGTCTGTAGTTCTTCAAGAGAGCGTTGTCACCTTTCTTGAACAACAAGACCACCGCACTTCTGCTCCACGCCTCCGGTGTAATGCCACCATCGTTACTCACACTTGCGTGTGGCTCCAACGATGACGTGTAAAGCTGCCCGTAGAACCTCTCAATCTCACTCTAAATCTCAGGTGCCCCGGAAACGATGCTGCTACACTCGGTCTTCAGCTTCGACAGTTGACTTTTTCTGGCAGACAGATTTCTGGCAAAGACTTTGGAGCCTTGGTTCCGCTCAATCGTTTCTTCAATACAAGCTGTATTGAAGTTGCGTAAGTCCCGCCGCAAGCATTTGGAGATCTGTCTGTACAGTTGCCTGTATGCTGTCAAATCTGTTGAAGAATGTAGCTTCATCTTGTCGTGAAGCGACAATTAAAAATAAAAGAATCTAACCTAACAGCAACAAAACAACAAAAATACTACAAAAACAAATAATACAGGTGGTAGAGCCCTGCAGCAGTTTTATGCTGTTGCACGTATGGGCCGGCTCGAGCCGGGTTGGTACCACGACCTCACAGAATACCGGCGTGAAGTAGAGGCTCTGCTTCTGCGTTTCGTCTGGTGAGTGCAGGTGGCCGGAGGCCCAATTCCCCCCCCCCCCCCCCATCAACATGGTAGCGGAATTAGACAATAGACTACCCCAGGAGGGTACCAGTACCCCTGGAGAATCCCTCGCTGAGCATCCACGACCATGTTATTCCAATCCATGTTATTACAAAACTGCTCGGGGCAAGCTGAGCAACAATATCAAGGCGACCCCTGCCACGCTATCCGTGAATTTCTGCAACATCAGGGGACTTCACTCTAACCTAAACGCCGTCCACTACCATCTCGAGACGGCGAAGCCGGCCTTGCTCTTTTTGACCGAGACGCAGGTTTCCTCTCCGACTGATATTTCGTATCTCTCCTACCCGGGGTACAAATTGGAGCACTCCTTTGTGCCTCGGGCTGGAGTTTGCGTGTATGTTAGAGAGGACATCTGTTCTCGACGCCTCGGCAGTCTTGAAGGTTCGGACCTGTCCATCCTTTGGCTACGCGTAGACAGCGACGACCATCCGCGCGTCTACGGGTGCCTCTATAGGTCCCATAGCGGTAATGCCGAAACAGACCGACTCATCGACCACGTCCAAATGGCTACAGATTCCTTGCTACAACAGGTCCCATCCGCAGAGATCGTGATCCTTGGCGATTTTAACGCCCACCATGCCGAATGGCTCGGTTCACGTCTAACCGATCATGCGGGGAGATCTGTTTATGACTTTGCCTTGGCATATGGTCTGACATAACTGGTTACTTCGCCTACGCGGATTCCAGATGTGGAGGATCATACACCTTCCCTGTTGGACCTTCTGCTGACCTCTCATCCGGACGGATATCAGGTTTCCGTCGATGCCCCTCTCGGCTCTTCGGACCATTGTCTGATCCGGAGTATGGTGCCACTCACGCTCCCTTCGCGGTTGCGTTCTGCAGGTTGCCGCCGTGTTTGGCATTACAGGTCGGCGGATTGGGACGGAATGCGGTCTTTCTTTGCATCCTACCCATGGGGGCGGGTTTGCTTCTCGCCGGATGATCCCAGTGCTGTTGCTGACTCTGTCACTGATGTGGTGCTACAGGGAATGGAACTATTTATTCCATCATCTGTGGTACCCATCGGAGGCAGATCTCAGCCTTGGTTTGGTCGCTCCTGTAAGACTGCATTGCGCAGTAAGCAGGAGTGTTATCAAGCCTGGGCTGCGGCTTCGGTGACTCGGGATGTAAACACCAGCACACTTAAAAAGAAGTATAACTTCGCCTCCAGGTCCTTCAAAAGAGTTATTGCCAAGGCAAAGTTAGAGCACATAGGCAGAATTGGCGAGAAACTAGTTCGCCTTCCTTCGGGAACCCGTGCATTCTGGTCTCTCGCCAAGGCTGTCCAAGGGAATTTCTGTAAGCCATCACTGGTCTCTGCACAGGGAGGACGACTCACTGGCCCAAGACGCAAAAGACAAAGCCGACCTTTTAGGCTCCCTTTTTGCGTCCAACTCGACTCTTGATGACGGGGGGAAAATACCGCCGACTATCCCGCGGTATGAGTGCTCCATGCCGGATGTGCTATTCTCACAGCGCTCAGTTCGCAAAGCACTTCTCTCCCTGGACATCCAGAAGTCGAGTGGGCCTGACGGAATCCCCCCAATTGTGCTGAGGACGTGTGCTCCGGAGTTGGCACCGGTCCTAACGCGTCTTTTCCGGTACTCCTACTCCCAAGGCGTAGTCCCGAATTCATGGAAGATAGCTTTTGTCCACCCGATCCCTAAAAAAGGCGACCGCTCAGACCCGTCCAACTATAGGCCTATCGCGATCACCTCCTTGTTCTCCAAAATAATGGAATCCATTATTAACTGCCAGCTCATCCGGTACCTTGAGGATCACCAGCTGATTAGTGACCGCCAATACGGTTTTCGTCGGTGTCGATCAGCTGGTGATCTTCTGGTCTACCTGACCCATAGATGGGCGGAGGCAGTAGAGTCCAAGGGGGAGGCGTTGGCCGTTAGTCTGGACATTGCGAAGGCCTTTGATCGGGTTTGGCACAAAGCGCTTCTTTCGAAGCTGCCTTCCTATGGGCTTCCCGAGAAATTGTGCAATTGGATCACCAGCTTTCTTGCAGATCGGAGCATCAAGGTCGTTGTAGACGGTGCATGTTCTGACTACAAGCCTATTAACGCTGGTGTTCCACAAGGCTGTGTGCTATCACCAACGCTGTTTCTTCTGCATATCAATGATATGTTGCTAACTGGTAACATTCATTGCTATGCGGATGACAGCACTGGTGATGCTCTATACACCGGCCGGGCCAATATTTCTCGGGAAAACGTCGCCGAGTACCGGAACAAACTTGTGTCTGAAGTCGAGTCTTTGCTGGACAAAGTCTCGGATTGGGGGCGACTAAATCTAGTCCAGTTTAATCCTCAGAAGACACAAGTTTGCGCGTTTACCGCTAAAAAGAACCCCTTTGTCGTATCTCCTCAGTTTCAAGGCACTCCCCTTCTTGCCTCAGCCAGTATCGGTATCCTCGGAGTCGACATATCGAGTGACGTGCAGTTTCGTGGTCACTTGGAAGAGAAGGCCAAATTGGCCTCTAAAAAGCTTGGCGTGCTCAGCAGAGCGGGACAGTATTTCATGCCGGCACACCGCCTGCAACTTTACAAGGCGCAGGTTCGGCCTCACATGGAATACTGTTCCCATCTCTGGGCAGGGGCTCCCCAGTGCCAGCTCCTTCCACTTGACCGCATCCAGCGCAGAGCGGCTCGAATCGTCGACGACCGAGCCCTTTCCGATCGGCTCGATTCATTGGCACTGCGAAGAGATGTTGCATCTCTTTGCATTTTCTTTCGCATCTACCATGGGGAGTGCTCTGAGGAATTGTTCGGATTAATCCCAGCCGCCAAATTTCACGAACGCACATCGCGGCAGAACTCCCGATACCATCCACACCATCTGGATGATTGGCGGTCCACCACTGTGCGATTTAGAAGATGTTTTCTTCCTCGCACAACTTCCTTGTGGAATAGTTTACCACCAGGGGTTTTTCCGGACCGATACGACTTAGGGACCTTCAAGAAAAGAGCCTACTCCTTTTTAAAAGGCCGGCAACGCATCTGCAATTCCCCTGGTGTTGCGGTTGTTCATGGGCGGCGGTAGTCACTTACCATCAGGTGAGCCGCATGCTCGTTTGCCCCCTCTCCTATAAAAAAAAAAAAAATATATTTAAGATTTAAAAGATATTTACAATTTTATATAGTAAAATGGGGTATGAAGATGAGGATGGATGTCGTGGTTTACAATTTTTTAAAAAAAAGGTAATAAAAAAAAGATTAGAGTCGAAATTGAGTCTGAAGATCCAAAGTGTGCTCTCAGCGCCTGGAACGTGCACGCACGGCGTAGGTGAGAAGGCGTGGGCGTCTCTAGGCGACGACCTCAGGTGAATGCGGTGATTGCAGGATCCGGCGATTTCAGGCCAGACAGGGGCTTGCAGGATCCTCAGCGACCTCAGACAGGACAGAGGCCTGCAGGCTCCGGTGATTTCAGGCGGGACAGAGGTTTGCAGGTTCCGGCGACTCCAGGCAGAGCAGAGACTTGTAGGATCCCGGCGACTTCAGGCAGAGCAAAGGCTTGTAGGATCCGGCGACTTCAGGTAGAGCAGAGGTTCGTAGAGTCCAGTGGCTTCAGGCAGGACAGAGGCTTGCAGGATCCCGGGGCAGTGCGGCCCCGGGATAACGCCTTTAGGAGATGCTTCGAACTCGAGACCTCTCGAGACTGAATTTCTTCACCGATTGTTCGGCTTTTATACCTTTCTAGAGAGAACTGGAAAATTATTTAAATTAAACGCAAATTTTTTGTAAATGGTCAAGAGGAAAGAGTATTTATGTAGAATTATCGAAATAGAAACAACAGACTGGTAGCAAATTTGAATATAATTGTCATAGCGACCAAATAAACAACGATGTCAAAACATGTCAAATTTTGGTTTTAGGCTCGTAATAGAAAAATGGCAAGATTTAAGTGAAAAATGAGATATTATTGATATAGGAAAAAAGGTAGCGCAACTGCGCGCACAAAGTCCGAAATTGCAGAGTTACGGAAAACTAAATAAAATATCGAACAAGGTAGACTCCATTGACACCAATTTAAAAGTGCTGATAATGTGAAAATACGAAGTAGAAATGATTTGTTATTGTGTTCTTATGGTTTAAAATCGTTACAGGATCCTATGGAAATAAAGGTGATGTAAAATATCCAGTTTTGAGGTGAATGCAGAAAATCGAAACAGAATGGAAAAATGAATTTAAAATAATGTAAAATGATATGTAAGTAGCATAACACTACAATCTCTCGTCTAACAGCCATGAGATTGAGAGTGTGATCGGAGAGTTTTTGTGTTCTTCTGCGGCGGGTCTTGCAGAACTTAGCTCCGACCGCATGGACAGTTTCCACGAGTTTGTCATTCATATCGTCCACTTCATTGCAGTCTTCTAGGCATTGAAAACGGTTTTGTAACTCGAGCTGAAAGGTTTCGGGACTTTGGAACAGAGCACGAGGGGGACGGAACGTTGACTTCGTTAGACGAGACCTCTCCAACTTAACGTTTAGGTTCAGTGTTCCTCTAACCATTCGGTGATCGCTACCAGTTTTCACCCTCGCGATCACGGAGACATTACAGAACAGTTGTCGTCTGGTCGTCATAATGAAGTCAATCTCATTTTTTGTGGAACCGTCGGGGCTCGACCAGGTCCACTTCCTGTGGGCCGTTTCTGGAAGAAAGAGTTCATCATAAAAAGTCCCTCTTTCTCCATGAAGTCGGCCGGCTGCTGACCACTTGGGTTCCGTTGCCCTATTCCAAATTTCCCTACTTTCAGCTCACCGTTCTCTCTTGTGCCTAGTTTTGCATTGAAGTCTCCCATTAACACCGTATATTGGGTTTTGGAGGAATGCATGGCTCTAGAGATATCCTCATATATTTCCGCCACCTCCTCATCGGGGTGTGCCGAGGTTGGTGCGTAAACCTGTATGACCTTCAGCGAATACCGTTTGGTGATTCTGAGTATAAGGTACGCAACCCTCGTCGACACACTCTCAATCTTTACAACGTTGTTAACGAGAGACTTGTGGACGATAAATCCGACACCTCCTTGGGACAGAAGGCCGCCCAACCGGTGATAGAGCAAGTTGCCAGATTCGAGGATTACCGTGTCCTCCCCCTCTCTTCGGACTTCGGATAATCCTATAATATGTCAGCGCAACTTCTCTATCTCTTCTTCCAGCTCCACGATCTTCTCGTCAGTCCTCAGGGTGCGTGCGTTGTATGTTGCCAGGTCGAGTCGTCTTAGGTGGCAACCGAACCACCGGAGATTCTAAGCAGCCCCAGCCCCGCCGTTACCATGGTCGCCACCGTAGCCACGAATAGCGGGGGTGCCGGGGACTGGGGGCCGTTTCTTTGTTACTGTCATCATAGGGGGGTATTTGCCATAGCTGCCACGCTTGGCGAGCGGGTTGGCAACAGCAGTTTTTTTATTGTAAGTTTGTTTTTATCAGGCAGATGCTGCTGCCCATCTTCTGCCTGTTTCCCTTTGTCGCCTTTTACGACACCCACGGGAAGATATGGGGTAGTGGATATTCTTAACCGCCACTACACGGCAAATAATACTCTGCATAAGGGTAATACTCTGCATTTTTTGTCCTTCGAACCGGATGATCCATTTAGTATATATATTATCCATAATATTCTGACGACGATAGATGATAAATGTTTTCTGATGGTGTCACTTGGTGACATTTGTTAAATAAAGAGAAATAAATTTAAATTTAATGTTATTTTCGACTTTCTTACTGCTGACATCTAAAAAAATGAAAGGTTTTTGAATTTCAGCTTTATGCTGGTAGTTCCTTTACTACATGGAGTCCTGGCGATACATGCACTCGATGCAAGCAGGTGGCTCAAGGTTATGTTCAGCAGTTGACTTGTTAAAGGCTGTAATTATCATAATGATTGTATATTGCAAATATTATTTAAAAAATATGTTTATTTGTATGTTCGTCTTTCAAACGCGCTTGGACAAATGTCTTCTGTTGTGAATTCGGTTATGTTCTGGAATGGTTCGTTTACTAGCTATATTTTATAATTTTAGCTTGCGCACTGATCTTCATGATCGCGGTGGTGCTGCTAGTGTCGGCCATCTGCAAGATGCACATGAAGCGAGCTGCGCTGCGAGGCTACGCGCACGCAGAGCGCGCCACCGCGCACCACTACACCGCGCACTACGCACAGGTACCCGCTGTACACCAACTGTACATCTGTACATCTGTACATCTGTACATCTGTACATCTGTACATCTGCAAGATGCACATGAAGCGAGCTGCGCTGCGAGGCTACGCGCACGCAGAGCGCGCCACCGCGCACCACTACACCGCGCACTACGCACAGGTACCCGCTGTACACCAACTGTACATCTGTACATCTGTACATCTGTACATCTGCAAGATGCACATGAAGCGAGCTGCGCTGCGAGGCTACGCGCACGCAGAGCGCGCCACCGCGCACCACTACACCGCGCACTACGCACAGGTACCCGCTGTACACCAACTGTACATCTGTACATCTGTACATCTGTACATCTGCAAGATGCACATGAAGCGAGCTGCGCTGCGAGGCTACGCGCACGCGGAGCGCGCCACCGCGCACCACTACACCGCGCACTACGCACAGGTACCCGCTGTACACCAACTGTACATCTATACATCTGTACATCTGTACATCTGCAAGATGCACATGAAGCGAGCTGCGCTGCGAGGCTACGCGCACGCAGAGCGCGCCACCGCGCACCACTACACCGCGCACTACGCACAGGTACCCGCTGTACATCAACTGTACATCTGTACATCTGTACATCTGCAAGATGCACATGAAGCGAGCTGCGCTGCGAGGCTACGCGCACGCAGAGCGCGCCACCGCGCACCACTACACCGCGCACTATGCACAGGTACCCGCTGTACACCAACTGTACATCTGTACATCTGTACATCTGTACATCTGTACATCTGTACATCTGCAAGATGCACATGAAGCGAGCTGCGCTGCGAGGCTACGCGCACGCAGAGCGCGCCACCGCACACCACTACACCGCGCACTACGCACAGGTACCCGCTGTACACCAACTGTACATCTGTACATCTGTACATCTGCAAGATGCACATGAAGCGAGCTGCGCTGCGAGGCTACGCGCACGCAGAGCGCGCCACCGCGCACCACTACACCGCGCACTACGCACAGGTACCCGCTGTACACCAACTGTACATCTGTACATCTGTACATCTGCAAGATGCACATGAAGCGAGCTGCGCTGCGAGGCTACGCGCACGCAGAGCGCGCCACCGCGCACCACTACACCGCGCACTACGCACAGGTACCCGCTGTACACCAACTGTACATCTGTACATCTGTACATCTGTACATCTGCAAGATGCACATGAAGCGAGCTGCGCTGCGAGGCTACGCGCACGCAGAGCGCGCCACCGCACACCACTACACCGCGCACTACGCACAGGTACCCGCTGTACACCAACTGTACATCTGTACATCTGTACATCTGTACATCTGCAAGATGCACATGAAGCGAGCTGCGCTGCGAGGCTACGCGCACGCAGAGCGCGCCACCGCGCACCACTACACCGCGCACTACGCCCAGGTACCCGCTGTACACCAACTGTACATCTGTACGTCTGTACATCTGTACATCTGTACATCTGCAAGATGCACATGAAGCGAGCTGCGCTGCGAGGCTACGCGCACGCAGAGCGCGCCACCGCGCACCACTACACCGCGCACTACGCCCAGGTACCCGCTGTACACCAACTGTACATCTGTACGTCTGTACATCTGTACATCTGTACATCTGCAAGATGCACATGAAGCGAGCTGCGCTGCGAGGCTACGCGCACGCAGAGCGCGCCACCGCGCACCACTACACCGCGCACTACGCACAGGTACCCGCTGTACACCAACTGTACATCTGTACATCTGTACATCTGCAAGATGCACATGAAGCGAGCTGCGCTGCGAGGCTACGCGCACGCAGAGCGCGCCACCGCGCACAACTACACCGCGCACTACGCACAGGTACCCGCTGTACACCAACTGTACATCTGTACATCTGTACATCTGTACATCTGCAAGATGCACATGAAGCGAGCTGCGCTGCGAGGCTACGCGCACGCAGAGCGCGCCACCGCGCACCACTACACCGCGCACTACGCACAGGTACCCGCTGTACACCAACTGTACATCTGTACATCTGTACATCTGTACATCTGCAAGATGCACATGAAGCGAGCTGCGCTGCGAGGCTACGCGCACGCAGAGCGCGCCACCGCACACCACTACACCGCGCACTACGCACAGGTACCCGCTGTACACCAACTGTACATCTGTACATCTGTACATCTGTACATCTGCAAGATGCACATGAAGCGAGCTGCGCTGCGAGGCTACGCGCACGCAGAGCGCGCCACCGCGCACCACTACACCGCGCACTACGCACAGGTACCCGCTGTACACCAACTGTACATCTGTACATCTGTACATCTGTACATCTGTACATCTGTACATCTGCAAGATGCACATGAAGCGAGCTGCGCTGCGAGGCTACGCGCACGCAGAGCGCGCCACCGCACACCACTACACCGCGCACTACGCACAGGTACCCGCTGTACATCAACTGTACATCTGTACATCTGCAAGATGCACATGAAGCGAGCTGCGCTGCGAGGCTACGCGCACGCAGAGCGCGCCACCGCGCACCACTACACCGCGCACTACGCACAGGTACCCGCTGTACACCAACTGTACATCTGTACGTCTGTACATCTGTACATCTGTACATCTGCAAGATGCACATGAAGCGAGCTGCGCTGCGAGGCTACGCGCACGCAGAGCGCGCCACCGCGCACCACTACACCGCGCACTACGCACAGGTACCCGCTGTACACCAACTGTACATCTGTACATCTGCAAGATGCACATGAAGCGAGCTGCGCTGCGAGGCTACGCGCACGCAGAGCGCGCCACCGCGCACCACTACACCGCGCACTACGCACAGGTACCCGCTGTACACCAACTGTACATCTGTACATCTGTACATCTGCAAGATGCACATGAAGCGAGCTGCGCTGCGAGGCTACGCGCACGCAGAGCGCGCCACCGCACACCACTACACCGCGCACTACGCACAGGTACCCGCTGTACACCAACTGTACATCTGTACATCTGTACATCTGCAAGATGCACATGAAGCGAGCTGCGCTGCGAGGCTACGCGCACGCAGAGCGCGCCACCGCGCACCACTACACCGCGCACTACGCACAGGTACCCGCTGTACACCAACTGTACATCTGTACATCTGTACATCTGTACATCTGCAAGATGCACATGAAGCGAGCTGCGCTGCGAGGCTACGCGCACGCAGAGCGCGCCACCGCGCACCACTACACCGCGCACTACGCACAGGTACCCGCTGTACACCAACTGTACATCTGTACATCTGTACATCTGTACATCTGTACATCTCCAAGATGCCCATGAAGCGAGCTGCGCTGCGAGGCTACGCGCACGCAGAGCGCGCCACCGCACACCACTACACCGCGCACTACGCACAGGTACCCGCTGTACACCAACTGTACATCTGTACATCTGTACATCTGCAAGATGCACATGAAGCGAGCTGCGCTGCGAGGCTACGCGCACGCAGAGCGCGCCACCGCGCACCACTACACCGCGCACTACGCACAGGTACCCGCTGTACACCAACTGTACATCTGTACATCTGTACATCTGTACATCTGCAAGATGCACATGAAGCGAGCTGCGCTGCGAGGCTACGCGCACGCAGAGCGCGCCACCGCGCACCACTACACCGCGCACTACGCACAGGTACCCGCTGTACACCAACTGTACATCTGTACATCTGTACATCTGCAAGATGCACATGAAGCGAGCTGCGCTGCGAGGCTACGCGCACGCAGAGCGCGCCACCGCGCACCACTACACCGCGCACTACGCACAGGTACCCGCTGTACACCAACTGTACATCTGTACATCTGTACATCTGTACATCTGTACATCTGTACATCTGTACATCTGTACATCTGCAAGATGCACATGAAGCGAGCTGCGCTGCGAGGCTACGCGCACGCAGAGCGCGCCACCGCACACCACTACACCGCGCACTACGCACAGGTACCCGCTGTACATCAACTGTACATCTGTACATCTGTACATCTGCAAGATGCACATGAAGCGAGCTGCGCTGCGAGGCTACGCGCACGCAGAGCGCGCCACCGCGCACCACTACACCGCGCACTACGCACAGGTACCCGCTGTACACCAACTGTACATCTGTACGTCTGTACATCTGTACATCTGTACATCTGCAAGATGCACATGAAGCGAGCTGCGCTGCGAGGCTACGCGCACGCAGAGCGCGCCACCGCGCACCACTACACCGCGCACTACGCACAGGTACCCGCTGTACACCAACTGTACATCTGTACATCTGCAAGATGCACATGAAGCGAGCTGCGCTGCGAGGCTACGCGCACGCAGAGCGCGCCACCGCGCACCACTACACCGCGCACTACGCACAGGTACCCGCTGTACACCAACTGTACATCTGTACATCTGTACATCTGCAAGATGCACATGAAGCGAGCTGCGCTGCGAGGCTACGCGCACGCAGAGCGCGCCACCGCACACCACTACACCGCGCACTACGCACAGGTACCCGCTGTACACCAACTGTACATCTGTACATCTGTACATCTGCAAGATGCACATGAAGCGAGCTGCGCTGCGAGGCTACGCGCACGCAGAGCGCGCCACCGCGCACCACTACACCGCGCACTACGCACAGGTACCCGCTGTACACCAACTGTACATCTGTACATCTGTACATCTGTACATCTGCAAGATGCACATGAAGCGAGCTGCGCTGCGAGGCTACGCGCACGCAGAGCGCGCCACCGCGCACCACTACACCGCGCACTACGCACAGGTACCCGCTGTACACCAACTGTACATCTGTACATCTGTACATCTGTACATCTGTACATCTCCAAGATGCCCATGAAGCGAGCTGCGCTGCGAGGCTACGCGCACGCAGAGCGCGCCACCGCACACCACTACACCGCGCACTACGCACAGGTACCCGCTGTACACCAACTGTACATCTGTACATCTGTACATCTGCAAGATGCACATGAAGCGAGCTGCGCTGCGAGGCTACGCGCACGCAGAGCGCGCCACCGCGCACCACTACACCGCGCACTACGCACAGGTACCCGCTGTACACCAACTGTACATCTGTACATCTGTACATCTGTACATCTGCAAGATGCACATGAAGCGAGCTGCGCTGCGAGGCTACGCGCACGCAGAGCGCGCCACCGCGCACCACTACACCGCGCACTACGCACAGGTACCCGCTGTACACCAACTGTACATCTGTACATCTGTACATCTGCAAGATGCACATGAAGCGAGCTGCGCTGCGAGGCTACGCGCACGCAGAGCGCGCCACCGCGCACCACTACACCGCGCACTACGCACAGGTACCCGCTGTACACCAACTGTACATCTGTACATCTGTACATCTGTACATCTGTACATCTGCAAGATGCACATGAAGCGAGCTGCGCTGCGAGGCTACGCGCACGCAGAGCGCGCCACCGCACACCACTACACCGCGCACTACGCACAGGTACCCGCTGTACATCAACTGTACATCTGTACATCTGTACATCTGCAAGATGCACATGAAGCGAGCTGCTCTGCGAGGCTACGCGCACGCAGAGCGCGCCACCGCGCACCACTACACCGCGCACTACGCACAGGTACCCGCTGTACACCAACTGTACGTCTGTACATCTGTACATCTGCAAGATGCACATGAAGCGAGCTGCGCTGCGAGGCTACGCGCACGCAGAGCGCGCCACCGCGCACCACTACACCGCGCACTACGCACAGGTACCCGCTGTACACCAACTGTACATCTGTACATCTGTACATCTGCAAGATGCACATGAAGCGAGCTGCGCTGCGAGGCTACGCGCACGCAGAGCGCGCCACCGCGCACCACTACACCGCGCACTACGCACAGGTACCCGCTGTACACCAACTGTACATCTGTACATCTGTACATCTGTACATCTGTACATCTGCAAGATGCACATGAAGCGAGCTGCGCTGCGAGGCTACGCGCACGCAGAGCGCGCCACCGCGCACCACTACACCGCGCACTACGCACAGGTACCCGCTGTACACCAACTGTACATCTGTACATCTGTACATCTGTACATCTGTACATCTGCAAGATGCACATGAAGCGAGCTGCGCTGCGAGGCTACGCGCACGCAGAGCGCGCCACCGCACACCACTACACCGCGCACTACGCACAGGTACCCGCTGTACATCAACTGTACATCTGTACATCTGTACATCTGCAAGATGCACATGAAGCGAGCTGCTCTGCGAGGCTACGCGCACGCAGAGCGCGCCACCGCGCACCACTACACCGCGCACTACGCACAGGTACCCGCTGTACACCAACTGTACGTCTGTACATCTGTACATCTGCAAGATGCACATGAAGCGAGCTGCGCTGCGAGGCTACGCGCACGCAGAGCGCGCCACCGCGCACCACTACACCGCGCACTACGCACAGGTACCCGCTGTACACCAACTGTACATCCGTACATCTGCAAGATGCACATGAAGCGAGCTGCTCTGCGAGGCTACGCGCACGCAGAGCGCGCCACCGCGCACCACTACACCGCGCACTACGCACAGGTACCCGCTGTACACCAACTGTACATCTGTACATCTGTACATCTGTACATCTGCAAGATGCACATGAAGCGAGCTGCGCTGCGAGGCTACGCGCACGCAGAGCGCGCCACCGCACACCACTACACCGCGCACTACGCACAGGTACCCGCTGTACATCAACTGTACATCTGTACATCTGTACATCTGCAAGATGCACATGAAGCGAGCTGCTCTGCGAGGCTACGCGCACGCAGAGCGCGCCACCGCGCACCACTACACCGCGCACTACGCACAGGTACCCGCTGTACACCAACTGTACGTCTGTACATCTGTACATCTGCAAGATGCACATGAAGCGAGCTGCGCTGCGAGGCTACGCGCACGCAGAGCGCGCCACCGCGCACCACTACACCGCGCACTACGCACAGGTACCCGCTGTACACCAACTGTACATCCGTACATCTGCAAGATGCACATGAAGCGAGCTGCTCTGCGAGGCTACGCGCACGCAGAGCGCGCCACCGCGCACCACTACACCGCGCACTACGCACAGGTACCCGCTGTACACCAACTGTACATCTGTACATCTGTACATCTGCAAGATGCACATGAAGCGAGCTGCGCTGCGAGGCTACGCGCACGCAGAGCGCGCCACCGCGCACCACTACACCGCGCACTACGCACAGGTACCCGCTGTACACCAACTGTACATCTGTACATCTGTACATCTGCAAGATGCACATGAAGCGAGCTGCGCTGCGAGGCTACGCGCACGCAGAGCGCGCCACCGCGCACCACTACACCGCGCACTACGCACAGGTACCCGCTGTACACCAACTGTACATCTGTACATCTGTACATCTGCAAGATGCACATGAAGCGAGCTGCGCTGCGAGGCTACGCGCACGCAGAGCGCGCCACCGCGCACCACTACACCGCGCACTACGCACAGGTACCCGCTGTACACCAACTGTACATCTGTACATCTGTACATCTGTACATCTGTACATCTGCAAGATGCACATGAAGCGAGCTGCGCTGCGAGGCTACGCGCACGCAGAGCGCGCCACCGCGCACCACTACACCGCGCACTACGCACAGGTACCCGCTGTACACCAACTGTACATCTGTACATCTGTACATCTGCAAGATGCACATGAAGCGAGCTGCGCTGCGAGGCTACGCGCACGCAGAGCGCGCCACCGCGCACCACTACACCGCGCACTACGCACAGGTACCCGCTGTACACCAACTGTACATCTGTACATCTGTACATCTGTACATCTGTACATCTGCAAGATGCACATGAAGCGAGCTGCGCTGCGAGGCTACGCGCACGCAGAGCGCGCCACCGCACACCACTACACCGCGCACTACGCACAGGTACCCGCTGTACATCAACTGTACATCTGTACATCTGTACATCTGCAAGATGCACATGAAGCGAGCTGCTCTGCGAGGCTACGCGCACGCAGAGCGCGCCACCGCGCACCACTACACCGCGCACTACGCACAGGTACCCGCTGTACACCAACTGTACGTCTGTACATCTGTACATCTGCAAGATGCACATGAAGCGAGCTGCGCTGCGAGGCTACGCGCACGCAGAGCGCGCCACCGCGCACCACTACACCGCGCACTACGCACAGGTACCCGCTGTACACCAACTGTACATCTGTACATCTGTACATCTGTACATCTGTACATCTGCAAGATGCACATGAAGCGAGCTGCGCTGCGAGGCTACGCGCACGCAGAGCGCGCCACCGCACACCACTACACCGCGCACTACGCACAGGTACCCGCTGTACACCAACTGTACATCTGTACATCTGTACATCTGTACATCTGCAAGATGCACATGAAGCGAGCTGCGCTGCGAGGCTACGCGCACGCAGAGCGCGCCACCGCACACCACTACACCGCGCACTACGCACAGGTACCCGCTGTACATCAACTGTACATCTGTACATCTGTACATCTGCAAGATGCACATGAAGCGAGCTGCTCTGCGAGGCTACGCGCACGCAGAGCGCGCCACCGCGCACCACTACACCGCGCACTACGCACAGGTACCCGCTGTACACCAACTGTACGTCTGTACATCTGTACATCTGCAAGATGCACATGAAGCGAGCTGCGCTGCGAGGCTACGCGCACGCAGAGCGCGCCACCGCGCACCACTACACCGCGCACTACGCACAGGTACCCGCTGTACATCAACTGTACATCTGTACATCTGTACATCTGCAAGATGCACATGAAGCGAGCTGCTCTGCGAGGCTACGCGCACGCAGAGCGCGCCACCGCGCACCACTACACCGCGCACTACGCACAGGTACCCGCTGTACACCAACTGTACGTCTGTACATCTGTACATCTGCAAGATGCACATGAAGCGAGCTGCGCTGCGAGGCTACGCGCACGCAGAGCGCGCCACCGCGCACCACTACACCGCGCACTACGCACAGGTACCCGCTGTACACCAACTGTACATCTGTACATCTGTACATCTGCAAGATGCACATGAAGCGAGCTGCGCTGCGAGGCTACGCGCACGCAGAGCGCGCCACCGCGCACCACTACACCGCGCACTACGCACAGGTACCCGCTGTACACCAACTGTACATCTGTACATCTGTACATCTGTACATCTGTACATCTGCAAGATGCACATGAAGCGAGCTGCGCTGCGAGGCTACGCGCACGCAGAGCGCGCCACCGCGCACCACTACACCGCGCACTACGCACAGGTACCCGCTGTACACCAACTGTACATCTGTACATCTGTACATCTGCAAGATGCACATGAAGCGAGCTGCGCTGCGAGGCTACGCGCACGCAGAGCGCGCCACCGCGCACCACTACACCGCGCACTACGCACAGGTACCCGCTGTACACCAACTGTACATCTGTACATCTGTACATCTGTACATCTGCAAGATGCACATGAAGCGAGCTGCGCTGCGAGGCTACGCGCACGCAGAGCGCGCCACCGCACACCACTACACCGCGCACTACGCACAGGTACCCGCTGTACATCAACTGTACATCTGTACATCTGTACATCTGCAAGATGCACATGAAGCAAGCTGCTCTGCGAGGCTACGCGCACGCAGAGCGCGCCACCGCGCACCACTACACCGCGCACTACGCACAGGTACCCGCTGTACACCAACTGTACGTCTGTACATCTGTACATCTGCAAGATGCACATGAAGCGAGCTGCGCTGCGAGGCTACGCGCACGCAGAGCGCGCCACCGCGCACCACTACACCGCGCACTACGCACAGGTACCCGCTGTACACCAACTGTACATCCGTACATCTGCAAGATGCACATGAAGCGAGCTGCTCTGCGAGGCTACGCGCACGCAGAGCGCGCCACCGCGCACCACTACACCGCGCACTACGCACAGGTACCCGCTGTACACCAACTGTACATCTGTACATCTGTACATCTGTACATCTGCAAGATGCACATGAAGCGAGCTGCGCTGCGAGGCTACGCGCACGCAGAGCGCGCCACCGCGCACCACTACACCGCGCACTACGCACAGGTACCCGCTGTACACCAACTGTACATCTGTACATCTGTACATCTGTACATCTGCAAGATGCACATGAAGCGAGCTGCGCTGCGAGGCTACGCGCACGCAGAGCGCGCCACCGCGCACCACTACACCGCGCACTACGCACAGGTACCCGCTGTACACCAACTGTACATCTGTACATCTGTACATCTGCAAGATGCACATGAAGCGAGCTGCGCTGCGAGGCTACGCGCACGCAGAGCGCGCCACCGCGCACCACTACACCGCGCACTACGCACAGGTACCCGCTGTACACCAACTGTACATCTGTACATCTGTACATCTGTACATCTGCAAGATGCACATGAAGCGAGCTGCGCTGCGAGGCTACGCGCACGCAGAGCGCGCCACCGCACACCACTACACCGCGCACTACGCACAGGTACCCGCTGTACATCAACTGTACATCTGTACATCTGCAAGATGCACATGAAGCGAGCTGCTCTGCGAGGCTACGCGCACGCAGAGCGCGCCACCGCGCACCACTACACCGCGCACTACGCACAGGTACCCGCTGTACACCAACTGTACGTCTGTACATCTGTACATCTGCAAGATGCACATGAAGCGAGCTGCGCTGCGAGGCTACGCGCACGCAGAGCGCGCCACCGCGCACCACTACACCGCGCACTACGCACAGGTACCCGCTGTACACCAACTGTACATCCGTACATCTGCAAGATGCACATGAAGCGAGCTGCGCTGCGAGGCTACGCGCACGCAGAGCGCGCCACCGCGCACCACTACACCGCGCACTACGCACAGGTACCCGCTGTACACCAACTGTACATCTGTACATCTGCAAGATGCACATGAAGCGAGCTGCGCTGCGAGGCTACGCGCACGCAGAGCGCGCCACCGCGCACCACTACACCGCGCACTACGCACAGGTACCCGCTGTACACCAACTGTACATCTGTACATCTGTACATCTGTACATCTGTACATCTGTACATCTGCAAGATGCACATGAAGCGAGCTGCGCTGCGAGGCTACGCGCACGCAGAGCGCGCCACCGCGCACCACTACACCGCGCACTACGCACAGGTACCCGCTGTACACCAACTGTACATCTGTACATCTGTACATCTGCAAGATGCACATGAAGCGAGCTGCGCTGCGAGGCTACGCGCACGCAGAGCGCGCCACCGCGCACCACTACACCGCGCACTACGCACAGGTACCCGCTGTACACCAACTGTACATCTGTACATCTGTACATCTGTACATCTGTACATCTGCAAGATGCACATGAAGCGAGCTGCGCTGCGAGGCTACGCGCACGCAGAGCGCGCCACCGCACACCACTACACCGCGCACTACGCACAGGTACCCGCTGTACATCAACTGTACATCTGTACATCTGTACATCTGCAAGATGCACATGAAGCGAGCTGCTCTGCGAGGCTACGCGCACGCAGAGCGCGCCACCGCGCACCACTACACCGCGCACTACGCACAGGTACCCGCTGTACACCAACTGTACGTCTGTACATCTGTACATCTGCAAGATGCACATGAAGCGAGCTGCGCTGCGAGGCTACGCGCACGCAGAGCGCGCCACCGCGCACCACCTACACCGCGCACTACGCACAGGTACCCGCTGTACACCAACTGTACATCTGTACATCTGTACATCTGCAAGATGCACATGAAGCGAGCTGCGCTGCGAGGCTACGCGCACGCAGAGCGCGCCACCGCGCACCACTACACCGCGCACTACGCACAGGTACCCGCTGTACACCAACTGTACATCTGTACATCTGTACATCTGTACATCTGTACATCTGCAAGATGCACATGAAGCGAGCTGCGCTGCGAGGCTACGCGCACGCAGAGCGCGCCACCGCGCACCACTACACCGCGCACTACGCACAGGTACCCGCTGTACACCAACTGTACATCTGTACATCTGTACATCTGTACATCTGTACATCTGCAAGATGCACATGAAGCGAGCTGCGCTGCGAGGCTACGCGCACGCAGAGCGCGCCACCGCACACCACTACACCGCGCACTACGCACAGGTACCCGCTGTACATCAACTGTACATCTGTACATCTGTACATCTGCAAGATGCACATGAAGCGAGCTGCTCTGCGAGGCTACGCGCACGCAGAGCGCGCCACCGCGCACCACTACACCGCGCACTACGCACAGGTACCCGCTGTACACCAACTGTACGTCTGTACATCTGTACATCTGCAAGATGCACATGAAGCGAGCTGCGCTGCGAGGCTACGCGCACGCAGAGCGCGCCACCGCGCACCACTACACCGCGCACTACGCACAGGTACCCGCTGTACACCAACTGTACATCCGTACATCTGCAAGATGCACATGAAGCGAGCTGCTCTGCGAGGCTACGCGCACGCAGAGCGCGCCACCGCGCACCACTACACCGCGCACTACGCACAGGTACCCGCTGTACACCAACTGTACATCTGTACATCTGTACATCTGTACATCTGCAAGATGCACATGAAGCGAGCTGCGCTGCGAGGCTACGCGCACGCAGAGCGCGCCACCGCACCACCACTACACCGCGCACTACGCACAGGTACCCGCTGTACATCAACTGTACATCTGTACATCTGTACATCTGCAAGATGCACATGAAGCGAGCTGCTCTGCGAGGCTACGCGCACGCAGAGCGCGCCACCGCGCACCACTACACCGCGCACTACGCACAGGTACCCGCTGTACACCAACTGTACGTCTGTACATCTGTACATCTGCAAGATGCACATGAAGCGAGCTGCGCTGCGAGGCTACGCGCACGCAGAGCGCGCCACCGCGCACCACTACACCGCGCACTACGCACAGGTACCCGCTGTACACCAACTGTACATCCGTACATCTGCAAGATGCACATGAAGCGAGCTGCTCTGCGAGGCTACGCGCACGCAGAGCGCGCCACCGCGCACCACTACACCGCGCACTACGCACAGGTACCCGCTGTACACCAACTGTACATCTGTACATCTGTACATCTGCAAGATGCACATGAAGCGAGCTGCGCTGCGAGGCTACGCGCACGCAGAGCGCGCCACCGCGCACCACTACACCGCGCACTACGCACAGGTACCCGCTGTACACCAACTGTACATCTGTACATCTGTACATCTGCAAGATGCACATGAAGCGAGCTGCGCTGCGAGGCTACGCGCACGCAGAGCGCGCCACCGCGCACCACTACACCGCGCACTACGCACAGGTACCCGCTGTACACCAACTGTACATCTGTACATCTGTACATCTGCAAGATGCACATGAAGCGAGCTGCGCTGCGAGGCTACGCGCACGCAGAGCGCGCCACCGCGCACCACTACACCGCGCACTACGCACAGGTACCCGCTGTACACCAACTGTACATCTGTACATCTGTACATCTGTACATCTGTACATCTGCAAGATGCACATGAAGCGAGCTGCGCTGCGAGGCTACGCGCACGCAGAGCGCGCCACCGCGCACCACTACACCGCGCACTACGCACAGGTACCCGCTGTACACCAACTGTACATCTGTACATCTGTACATCTGCAAGATGCACATGAAGCGAGCTGCGCTGCGAGGCTACGCGCACGCAGAGCGCGCCACCGCGCACCACTACACCGCGCACTACGCACAGGTACCCGCTGTACACCAACTGTACATCTGTACATCTGTACATCTGTACATCTGTACATCTGCAAGATGCACATGAAGCGAGCTGCGCTGCGAGGCTACGCGCACGCAGAGCGCGCCACCGCACACCACTACACCGCGCACTACGCACAGGTACCCGCTGTACATCAACTGTACATCTGTACATCTGTACATCTGCAAGATGCACATGAAGCGAGCTGCTCTGCGAGGCTACGCGCACGCAGAGCGCGCCACCGCGCACCACTACACCGCGCACTACGCACAGGTACCCGCTGTACACCAACTGTACGTCTGTACATCTGTACATCTGCAAGATGCACATGAAGCGAGCTGCGCTGCGAGGCTACGCGCACGCAGAGCGCGCCACCGCGCACCACTACACCGCGCACTACGCACAGGTACCCGCTGTACACCAACTGTACATCTGTACATCTGTACATCTGTACATCTGTACATCTGCAAGATGCACATGAAGCGAGCTGCGCTGCGAGGCTACGCGCACGCAGAGCGCGCCACCGCACACCACTACACCGCGCACTACGCACAGGTACCCGCTGTACACCAACTGTACATCTGTACATCTGTACATCTGTACATCTGCAAGATGCACATGAAGCGAGCTGCGCTGCGAGGCTACGCGCACGCAGAGCGCGCCACCGCACACCACTACACCGCGCACTACGCACAGGTACCCGCTGTACATCAACTGTACATCTGTACATCTGTACATCTGCAAGATGCACATGAAGCGAGCTGCTCTGCGAGGCTACGCGCACGCAGAGCGCGCCACCGCGCACCACTACACCGCGCACTACGCACAGGTACCCGCTGTACACCAACTGTACGTCTGTACATCTGTACATCTGCAAGATGCACATGAAGCGAGCTGCGCTGCGAGGCTACGCGCACGCAGAGCGCGCCACCGCGCACCACTACACCGCGCACTACGCACAGGTACCCGCTGTACATCAACTGTACATCTGTACATCTGTACATCTGCAAGATGCACATGAAGCGAGCTGCTCTGCGAGGCTACGCGCACGCAGAGCGCGCCACCGCGCACCACTACACCGCGCACTACGCACAGGTACCCGCTGTACACCAACTGTACGTCTGTACATCTGTACATCTGCAAGATGCACATGAAGCGAGCTGCGCTGCGAGGCTACGCGCACGCAGAGCGCGCCACCGCGCACCACTACACCGCGCACTACGCACAGGTACCCGCTGTACACCAACTGTACATCTGTACATCTGTACATCTGCAAGATGCACATGAAGCGAGCTGCGCTGCGAGGCTACGCGCACGCAGAGCGCGCCACCGCGCACCACTACACCGCGCACTACGCACAGGTACCCGCTGTACACCAACTGTACATCTGTACATCTGTACATCTGTACATCTGTACATCTGCAAGATGCACATGAAGCGAGCTGCGCTGCGAGGCTACGCGCACGCAGAGCGCGCCACCGCGCACCACTACACCGCGCACTACGCACAGGTACCCGCTGTACACCAACTGTACATCTGTACATCTGTACATCTGCAAGATGCACATGAAGCGAGCTGCGCTGCGAGGCTACGCGCACGCAGAGCGCGCCACCGCGCACCACTACACCGCGCACTACGCACAGGTACCCGCTGTACACCAACTGTACATCTGTACATCTGTACATCTGTACATCTGCAAGATGCACATGAAGCGAGCTGCGCTGCGAGGCTACGCGCACGCAGAGCGCGCCACCGCACACCACTACACCGCGCACTACGCACAGGTACCCGCTGTACATCAACTGTACATCTGTACATCTGTACATCTGCAAGATGCACATGAAGCAAGCTGCTCTGCGAGGCTACGCGCACGCAGAGCGCGCCACCGCGCACCACTACACCGCGCACTACGCACAGGTACCCGCTGTACACCAACTGTACGTCTGTACATCTGTACATCTGCAAGATGCACATGAAGCGAGCTGCGCTGCGAGGCTACGCGCACGCAGAGCGCGCCACCGCGCACCACTACACCGCGCACTACGCACAGGTACCCGCTGTACACCAACTGTACATCCGTACATCTGCAAGATGCACATGAAGCGAGCTGCTCTGCGAGGCTACGCGCACGCAGAGCGCGCCACCGCGCACCACTACACCGCGCACTACGCACAGGTACCCGCTGTACACCAACTGTACATCTGTACATCTGTACATCTGTACATCTGCAAGATGCACATGAAGCGAGCTGCGCTGCGAGGCTACGCGCACGCAGAGCGCGCCACCGCGCACCACTACACCGCGCACTACGCACAGGTACCCGCTGTACACCAACTGTACATCTGTACATCTGTACATCTGTACATCTGCAAGATGCACATGAAGCGAGCTGCGCTGCGAGGCTACGCGCACGCAGAGCGCGCCACCGCGCACCACTACACCGCGCACTACGCACAGGTACCCGCTGTACACCAACTGTACATCTGTACATCTGTACATCTGCAAGATGCACATGAAGCGAGCTGCGCTGCGAGGCTACGCGCACGCAGAGCGCGCCACCGCGCACCACTACACCGCGCACTACGCACAGGTACCCGCTGTACACCAACTGTACATCTGTACATCTGTACATCTGTACATCTGCAAGATGCACATGAAGCGAGCTGCGCTGCGAGGCTACGCGCACGCAGAGCGCGCCACCGCACACCACTACACCGCGCACTACGCACAGGTACCCGCTGTACATCAACTGTACATCTGTACATCTGCAAGATGCACATGAAGCGAGCTGCTCTGCGAGGCTACGCGCACGCAGAGCGCGCCACCGCGCACCACTACACCGCGCACTACGCACAGGTACCCGCTGTACACCAACTGTACGTCTGTACATCTGTACATCTGCAAGATGCACATGAAGCGAGCTGCGCTGCGAGGCTACGCGCACGCAGAGCGCGCCACCGCGCACCACTACACCGCGCACTACGCACAGGTACCCGCTGTACACCAACTGTACATCCGTACATCTGCAAGATGCACATGAAGCGAGCTGCGCTGCGAGGCTACGCGCACGCAGAGCGCGCCACCGCGCACCACTACACCGCGCACTACGCACAGGTACCCGCTGTACACCAACTGTACATCTGTACATCTGCAAGATGCACATGAAGCGAGCTGCGCTGCGAGGCTACGCGCACGCAGAGCGCGCCACCGCGCACCACTACACCGCGCACTACGCACAGGTACCCGCTGTACACCAACTGTACATCTGTACATCTGTACATCTGTACATCTGTACATCTGTACATCTCCAAGATGCCCATGAAGCGAGCTGCGCTGCGAGGCTACTCGCACGCAGAGCGCGCCACCGCACACCACTACACCGCGCACTACGCACAGGTACCCGCTGTACACCAACTGTACATCTGTACATCTGTACATCTGCAAGATGCACATGAAGCGAGCTGCGCTGCGAGGCTACGCGCACGCAGAGCGCGCCACCGCGCACCACTACACCGCGCACTACGCACAGGTACCCGCTGTACACCAACTGTACATCTGTACATCTGTACATCTGTACATCTGCAAGATGCACATGAAGCGAGCTGCGCTGCGAGGCTACGCGCACGCAGAGCGCGCCACCGCGCACCACTACACCGCGCACTACGCACAGGTACCCGCTGTACACCAACTGTACATCTGTACATCTGTACATCTGTACATCTGTACATCTGCAAGATGCACATGAAGCGAGCTGCGCTGCGAGGCTACGCGCACGCAGAGCGCGCCACCGCACACCACTACACCGCGCACTACGCACAGGTACCCGCTGTACATCAACTGTACATCTGTACATCTGTACATCTGCAAGATGCACATGAAGCGAGCTGCTCTGCGAGGCTACGCGCACGCAGAGCGCGCCACCGCGCACCACTACACCGCGCACTACGCACAGGTACCCGCTGTACACCAACTGTACGTCTGTACATCTGTACATCTGCAAGATGCACATGAAGCGAGCTGCGCTGCGAGGCTACGCGCACGCAGAGCGCGCCACCGCGCACCACTACACCGCGCACTACGCACAGGTACCCGCTGTACACCAACTGTACATCCGTACATCTGCAAGATGCACATGAAGCGAGCTGCTCTGCGAGGCTACGCGCACGCAGAGCGCGCCACCGCGCACCACTACACCGCGCACTACGCACAGGTACCCGCTGTACACCAACTGTACATCTGTACATCTGTACATCTGCAAGATGCACATGAAGCGAGCTGCGCTGCGAGGCTACGCGCACGCAGAGCGCGCCACCGCACACCACTACACCGCGCACTACGCACAGGTACCCGCTGTACATCAACTGTACATCTGTACATCTGTACATCTGCAAGATGCACATGAAGCGAGCTGCTCTGCGAGGCTACGCGCACGCAGAGCGCGCCACCGCGCACCACTACACCGCGCACTACGCACAGGTACCCGCTGTACACCAACTGTACGTCTGTACATCTGTACATCTGCAAGATGCACATGAAGCGAGCTGCGCTGCGAGGCTACGCGCACGCAGAGCGCGCCACCGCGCACCACTACACCGCGCACTACGCACAGGTACCCGCTGTACATCAACTGTACATCTGTACATCTGTACATCTGCAAGATGCACATGAAGCGAGCTGCTCTGCGAGGCTACGCGCACGCAGAGCGCGCCACCGCGCACCACTACACCGCGCACTACGCACAGGTACCCGCTGTACACCAACTGTACGTCTGTACATCTGTACATCTGCAAGATGCACATGAAGCGAGCTGCGCTGCGAGGCTACGCGCACGCAGAGCGCGCCACCGCGCACCACTACACCGCGCACTACGCACAGGTACCCGCTGTACACCAACTGTACATCTGTACATCTGTACATCTGCAAGATGCACATGAAGCGAGCTGCGCTGCGAGGCTACGCGCACGCAGAGCGCGCCACCGCACACCACTACACCGCGCACTACGCACAGGTACCCGCTGTACACCAACTGTACATCTGTACATCTGTACATCTGCAAGATGCACATGAAGCGAGCTGCGCTGCGAGGCTACGCGCACGCAGAGCGCGCCACCGCGCACCACTACACCGCGCACTACGCACAGGTACCCGCTGTACACCAACTGTACATCTGTACATCTGTACATCTGTACATCTGCAAGATGCACATGAAGCGAGCTGCGCTGCGAGGCTACGCGCACGCAGAGCGCGCCACCGCGCACCACTACACCGCGCACTACGCACAGGTACCCGCTGTACACCAACTGTACATCTGTACATCTGTACATCTGTACATCTGTACATCTCCAAGATGCCCATGAAGCGAGCTGCGCTGCGAGGCTACGCGCACGCAGAGCGCGCCACCGCACACCACTACACCGCGCACTACGCACAGGTACCCGCTGTACACCAACTGTACATCTGTACATCTGTACATCTGCAAGATGCACATGAAGCGAGCTGCGCTGCGAGGCTACGCGCACGCAGAGCGCGCCACCGCGCACCACTACACCGCGCACTACGCACAGGTACCCGCTGTACACCAACTGTACATCTGTACATCTGTACATCTGTACATCTGCAAGATGCACATGAAGCGAGCTGCGCTGCGAGGCTACGCGCACGCAGAGCGCGCCACCGCGCACCACTACACCGCGCACTACGCACAGGTACCCGCTGTACACCAACTGTACATCTGTACATCTGTACATCTGCAAGATGCACATGAAGCGAGCTGCGCTGCGAGGCTACGCGCACGCAGAGCGCGCCACCGCGCACCACTACACCGCGCACTACGCACAGGTACCCGCTGTACACCAACTGTACATCTGTACATCTGTACATCTGTACATCTGTACATCTGCAAGATGCACATGAAGCGAGCTGCGCTGCGAGGCTACGCGCACGCAGAGCGCGCCACCGCACACCACTACACCGCGCACTACGCACAGGTACCCGCTGTACATCAACTGTACATCTGTACATCTGTACATCTGCAAGATGCACATGAAGCGAGCTGCTCTGCGAGGCTACGCGCACGCAGAGCGCGCCACCGCGCACCACTACACCGCGCACTACGCACAGGTACCCGCTGTACACCAACTGTACGTCTGTACATCTGTACATCTGCAAGATGCACATGAAGCGAGCTGCGCTGCGAGGCTACGCGCACGCAGAGCGCGCCACCGCGCACCACTACACCGCGCACTACGCACAGGTACCCGCTGTACACCAACTGTACATCTGTACATCTGTACATCTGCAAGATGCACATGAAGCGAGCTGCGCTGCGAGGCTACGCGCACGCAGAGCGCGCCACCGCGCACCACTACACCGCGCACTACGCACAGGTACCCGCTGTACACCAACTGTACATCTGTACATCTGTACATCTGTACATCTGTACATCTGCAAGATGCACATGAAGCGAGCTGCGCTGCGAGGCTACGCGCACGCAGAGCGCGCCACCGCGCACCACTACACCGCGCACTACGCACAGGTACCCGCTGTACACCAACTGTACATCTGTACATCTGTACATCTGTACATCTGTACATCTGCAAGATGCACATGAAGCGAGCTGCGCTGCGAGGCTACGCGCACGCAGAGCGCGCCACCGCACACCACTACACCGCGCACTACGCACAGGTACCCGCTGTACATCAACTGTACATCTGTACATCTGTACATCTGCAAGATGCACATGAAGCGAGCTGCTCTGCGAGGCTACGCGCACGCAGAGCGCGCCACCGCGCACCACTACACCGCGCACTACGCACAGGTACCCGCTGTACACCAACTGTACGTCTGTACATCTGTACATCTGCAAGATGCACATGAAGCGAGCTGCGCTGCGAGGCTACGCGCACGCAGAGCGCGCCACCGCGCACCACTACACCGCGCACTACGCACAGGTACCCGCTGTACACCAACTGTACATCCGTACATCTGCAAGATGCACATGAAGCGAGCTGCTCTGCGAGGCTACGCGCACGCAGAGCGCGCCACCGCGCACCACTACACCGCGCACTACGCACAGGTACCCGCTGTACACCAACTGTACATCTGTACATCTGTACATCTGTACATCTGCAAGATGCACATGAAGCGAGCTGCGCTGCGAGGCTACGCGCACGCAGAGCGCGCCACCGCACACCACTACACCGCGCACTACGCACAGGTACCCGCTGTACATCAACTGTACATCTGTACATCTGTACATCTGCAAGATGCACATGAAGCGAGCTGCTCTGCGAGGCTACGCGCACGCAGAGCGCGCCACCGCGCACCACTACACCGCGCACTACGCACAGGTACCCGCTGTACACCAACTGTACGTCTGTACATCTGTACATCTGCAAGATGCACATGAAGCGAGCTGCGCTGCGAGGCTACGCGCACGCAGAGCGCGCCACCGCGCACCACTACACCGCGCACTACGCACAGGTACCCGCTGTACACCAACTGTACATCCGTACATCTGCAAGATGCACATGAAGCGAGCTGCTCTGCGAGGCTACGCGCACGCAGAGCGCGCCACCGCGCACCACTACACCGCGCACTACGCACAGGTACCCGCTGTACACCAACTGTACATCTGTACATCTGTACATCTGCAAGATGCACATGAAGCGAGCTGCGCTGCGAGGCTACGCGCACGCAGAGCGCGCCACCGCGCACCACTACACCGCGCACTACGCACAGGTACCCGCTGTACACCAACTGTACATCTGTACATCTGTACATCTGCAAGATGCACATGAAGCGAGCTGCGCTGCGAGGCTACGCGCACGCAGAGCGCGCCACCGCGCACCACTACACCGCGCACTACGCACAGGTACCCGCTGTACACCAACTGTACATCCGTACATCTGCAAGATGCACATGAAGCGAGCTGCTCTGCGAGGCTACGCGCACGCAGAGCGCGCCACCGCGCACCACTACACCGCGCACTACGCACAGGTACCCGCTGTACACCAACTGTACATCTGTACATCTGTACATCTGCAAGATGCACATGAAGCGAGCTGCGCTGCGAGGCTACGCGCACGCAGAGCGCGCCACCGCGCACCACTACACCGCGCACTACGCACAGGTACCCGCTGTACACCAACTGTACATCTGTACATCTGTACATCTGCAAGATGCACATGAAGCGAGCTGCGCTGCGAGGCTACGCGCACGCAGAGCGCGCCACCGCGCACCACTACACCGCGCACTACGCACAGGTACCCGCTGTACACCAACTGTACATCTGTACATCTGTACATCTGCAAGATGCACATGAAGCGAGCTGCGCTGCGAGGCTACGCGCACGCAGAGCGCGCCACCGCGCACCACTACACCGCGCACTACGCACAGGTACCCGCTGTACACCAACTGTACATCTGTACATCTGTACATCTGTACATCTGTACATCTGCAAGATGCACATGAAGCGAGCTGCGCTGCGAGGCTACGCGCACGCAGAGCGCGCCACCGCGCACCACTACACCGCGCACTACGCACAGGTACCCGCTGTACACCAACTGTACATCTGTACATCTGTACATCTGCAAGATGCACATGAAGCGAGCTGCGCTGCGAGGCTACGCGCACGCAGAGCGCGCCACCGCGCACCACTACACCGCGCACTACGCACAGGTACCCGCTGTACACCAACTGTACATCTGTACATCTGTACATCTGTACATCTGTACATCTGCAAGATGCACATGAAGCGAGCTGCGCTGCGAGGCTACGCGCACGCAGAGCGCGCCACCGCACACCACTACACCGCGCACTACGCACAGGTACCCGCTGTACATCAACTGTACATCTGTACATCTGTACATCTGCAAGATGCACATGAAGCGAGCTGCTCTGCGAGGCTACGCGCACGCAGAGCGCGCCACCGCGCACCACTACACCGCGCACTACGCACAGGTACCCGCTGTACACCAACTGTACGTCTGTACATCTGTACATCTGCAAGATGCACATGAAGCGAGCTGCGCTGCGAGGCTACGCGCACGCAGAGCGCGCCACCGCGCACCACTACACCGCGCACTACGCACAGGTACCCGCTGTACACCAACTGTACATCTGTACATCTGTACATCTGTACATCTGCAAGATGCACATGAAGCGAGCTGCGCTGCGAGGCTACGCGCACGCAGAGCGCGCCACCGCACACCACTACACCGCGCACTACGCACAGGTACCCGCTGTACATCAACTGTACATCTGTACATCTGTACATCTGCAAGATGCACATGAAGCGAGCTGCTCTGCGAGGCTACGCGCACGCAGAGCGCGCCACCGCGCACCACTACACCGCGCACTACGCACAGGTACCCGCTGTACACCAACTGTACATCTGTACATCTGTACATCTGTACATCTGCAAGATGCACATGAAGCGAGCTGCGCTGCGAGGCTACGCGCACGCAGAGCGCGCCACCGCACACCACTACACCGCGCACTACGCACAGGTACCCGCTGTACATCAACTGTACATCTGTACATCTGTACATCTGCAAGATGCACATGAAGCGAGCTGCTCTGCGAGGCTACGCGCACGCAGAGCGCGCCACCGCGCACCACTACACCGCGCACTACGCACAGGTACCCGCTGTACACCAACTGTACGTCTGTACATCTGTACATCTGCAAGATGCACATGAAGCGAGCTGCGCTGCGAGGCTACGCGCACGCAGAGCGCGCCACCGCGCACCACTACACCGCGCACTACGCACAGGTACCCGCTGTACATCAACTGTACATCTGTACATCTGTACATCTGCAAGATGCACATGAAGCGAGCTGCTCTGCGAGGCTACGCGCACGCAGAGCGCGCCACCGCGCACCACTACACCGCGCACTACGCACAGGTACCCGCTGTACACCAACTGTACGTCTGTACATCTGTACATCTGCAAGATGCACATGAAGCGAGCTGCGCTGCGAGGCTACGCGCACGCAGAGCGCGCCACCGCGCACCACTACACCGCGCACTACGCACAGGTACCCGCTGTACACCAACTGTACATCTGTACATCTGTACATCTGCAAGATGCACATGAAGCGAGCTGCGCTGCGAGGCTACGCGCACGCAGAGCGCGCCACCGCGCACCACTACACCGCGCACTACGCACAGGTACCCGCTGTACACCAACTGTACATCTGTACATCTGTACATCTGTACATCTGTACATCTGCAAGATGCACATGAAGCGAGCTGCGCTGCGAGGCTACGCGCACGCAGAGCGCGCCACCGCGCACCACTACACCGCGCACTACGCACAGGTACCCGCTGTACACCAACTGTACATCTGTACATCTGTACATCTGCAAGATGCACATGAAGCGAGCTGCGCTGCGAGGCTACGCGCACGCAGAGCGCGCCACCGCGCACCACTACACCGCGCACTACGCACAGGTACCCGCTGTACACCAACTGTACATCTGTACATCTGTACATCTGTACATCTGTACATCTGCAAGATGCACATGAAGCGAGCTGCGCTGCGAGGCTACGCGCACGCAGAGCGCGCCACCGCACACCACTACACCGCGCACTACGCACAGGTACCCGCTGTACATCAACTGTACATCTGTACATCTGTACATCTGCAAGATGCACATGAAGCGAGCTGCTCTGCGAGGCTACGCGCACGCAGAGCGCGCCACCGCGCACCACTACACCGCGCACTACGCACAGGTACCCGCTGTACACCAACTGTACGTCTGTACATCTGTACATCTGCAAGATGCACATGAAGCGAGCTGCGCTGCGAGGCTACGCGCACGCAGAGCGCGCCACCGCGCACCACTACACCGCGCACTACGCACAGGTACCCGCTGTACACCAACTGTACATCCGTACATCTGCAAGATGCACATGAAGCGAGCTGCTCTGCGAGGCTACGCGCACGCAGAGCGCGCCACCGCGCACCACTACACCGCGCACTACGCACAGGTACCCGCTGTACACCAACTGTACATCTGTACATCTGTACATCTGTACATCTGCAAGATGCACATGAAGCGAGCTGCGCTGCGAGGCTACGCGCACGCAGAGCGCGCCACCGCGCACCACTACACCGCGCACTACGCACAGGTACCCGCTGTACACCAACTGTACATCTGTACATCTGTACATCTGTACATCTGCAAGATGCACATGAAGCGAGCTGCGCTGCGAGGCTACGCGCACGCAGAGCGCGCCACCGCGCACCACTACACCGCGCACTACGCACAGGTACCCGCTGTACACCAACTGTACATCTGTACATCTGTACATCTGCAAGATGCACATGAAGCGAGCTGCGCTGCGAGGCTACGCGCACGCAGAGCGCGCCACCGCGCACCACTACACCGCGCACTACGCACAGGTACCCGCTGTACACCAACTGTACATCTGTACATCTGTACATCTGTACATCTGTACATCTGCAAGATGCACATGAAGCGAGCTGCGCTGCGAGGCTACGCGCACGCAGAGCGCGCCACCGCACACCACTACACCGCGCACTACGCACAGGTACCCGCTGTACATCAACTGTACATCTGTACATCTGTACATCTGCAAGATGCACATGAAGCGAGCTGCTCTGCGAGGCTACGCGCACGCAGAGCGCGCCACCGCGCACCACTACACCGCGCACTACGCACAGGTACCCGCTGTACACCAACTGTACGTCTGTACATCTGTACATCTGCAAGATGCACATGAAGCGAGCTGCGCTGCGAGGCTACGCGCACGCAGAGCGCGCCACCGCGCACCACTACACCGCGCACTACGCACAGGTACCCGCTGTACACCAACTGTACATCTGTACATCTGCAAGATGCACATGAAGCGAGCTGCGCTGCGAGGCTACGCGCACGCAGAGCGCGCCACCGCGCACCACTACACCGCGCACTACGCACAGGTACCCGCTGTACACCAACTGTACATCTGTACATCTGTACATCTGCAAGATGCACATGAAGCGAGCTGCGCTGCGAGGCTACGCGCACGCAGAGCGCGCCACCGCGCACCACTACACCGCGCACTACGCACAGGTACCCGCTGTACACCAACTGTACATCTGTACATCTGTACATCTGTACATCTGTACATCTGCAAGATGCACATGAAGCGAGCTGCGCTGCGAGGCTACGCGCACGCAGAGCGCGCCACCGCACACCACTACACCGCGCACTACGCACAGGTACCCGCTGTACATCAACTGTACATCTGTACATCTGTACATCTGCAAGATGCACATGAAGCGAGCTGCTCTGCGAGGCTACGCGCACGCAGAGCGCGCCACCGCGCACCACTACACCGCGCACTACGCACAGGTACCCGCTGTACACCAACTGTACGTCTGTACATCTGTACATCTGCAAGATGCACATGAAGCGAGCTGCGCTGCGAGGCTACGCGCACGCAGAGCGCGCCACCGCGCACCACTACACCGCGCACTACGCACAGGTACCCGCTGTACACCAACTGTACATCTGTACATCTGCAAGATGCACATGAAGCGAGCTGCGCTGCGAGGCTACGCGCACGCAGAGCGCGCCACCGCGCACCACTACACCGCGCACTACGCACAGGTACCCGCTGTACACCAACTGTACATCTGTACATCTGTACATCTGTACATCTGTACATCTGTACATCTCCAAGATGCCCATGAAGCGAGCTGCGCTGCGAGGCTACGCGCACGCAGAGCGCGCCACCGCACACCACTACACCGCGCACTACGCACAGGTACCCGCTGTACACCAACTGTACATCTGTACATCTGTACATCTGCAAGATGCACATGAAGCGAGCTGCGCTGCGAGGCTACGCGCACGCAGAGCGCGCCACCGCGCACCACTACACCGCGCACTACGCACAGGTACCCGCTGTACACCAACTGTACATCTGTACATCTGTACATCTGTACATCTGCAAGATGCACATGAAGCGAGCTGCGCTGCGAGGCTACGCGCACGCAGAGCGCGCCACCGCGCACCACTACACCGCGCACTACGCACAGGTACCCGCTGTACACCAACTGTACATCTGTACATCTGTACATCTGTACATCTGTACATCTGCAAGATGCACATGAAGCGAGCTGCGCTGCGAGGCTACGCGCACGCAGAGCGCGCCACCGCACACCACTACACCGCGCACTACGCACAGGTACCCGCTGTACATCAACTGTACATCTGTACATCTGTACATCTGCAAGATGCACATGAAGCGAGCTGCTCTGCGAGGCTACGCGCACGCAGAGCGCGCCACCGCGCACCACTACACCGCGCACTACGCACAGGTACCCGCTGTACACCAACTGTACGTCTGTACATCTGTACATCTGCAAGATGCACATGAAGCGAGCTGCGCTGCGAGGCTACGCGCACGCAGAGCGCGCCACCGCGCACCACTACACCGCGCACTACGCACAGGTACCCGCTGTACACCAACTGTACATCCGTACATCTGCAAGATGCACATGAAGCGAGCTGCTCTGCGAGGCTACGCGCACGCAGAGCGCGCCACCGCGCACCACTACACCGCGCACTACGCACAGGTACCCGCTGTACACCAACTGTACATCTGTACATCTGTACATCTGTACATCTGCAAGATGCACATGAAGCGAGCTGCGCTGCGAGGCTACGCGCACGCAGAGCGCGCCACCGCACACCACTACACCGCGCACTACGCACAGGTACCCGCTGTACATCAACTGTACATCTGTACATCTGTACATCTGCAAGATGCACATGAAGCGAGCTGCTCTGCGAGGCTACGCGCACGCAGAGCGCGCCACCGCGCACCACTACACCGCGCACTACGCACAGGTACCCGCTGTACACCAACTGTACGTCTGTACATCTGTACATCTGCAAGATGCACATGAAGCGAGCTGCGCTGCGAGGCTACGCGCACGCAGAGCGCGCCACCGCGCACCACTACACCGCGCACTACGCACAGGTACCCGCTGTACATCAACTGTACATCTGTACATCTGTACATCTGCAAGATGCACATGAAGCGAGCTGCTCTGCGAGGCTACGCGCACGCAGAGCGCGCCACCGCGCACCACTACACCGCGCACTACGCACAGGTACCCGCTGTACACCAACTGTACGTCTGTACATCTGTACATCTGCAAGATGCACATGAAGCGAGCTGCGCTGCGAGGCTACGCGCACGCAGAGCGCGCCACCGCGCACCACTACACCGCGCACTACGCACAGGTACCCGCTGTACACCAACTGTACATCTGTACATCTGTACATCTGTACATCTGTACATCTGCAAGATGCACATGAAGCGAGCTGCGCTGCGAGGCTACGCGCACGCAGAGCGCGCCACCGCGCACCACTACACCGCGCACTACGCACAGGTACCCGCTGTACACCAACTGTACATCTGTACATCTGTACATCTGCAAGATGCACATGAAGCGAGCTGCGCTGCGAGGCTACGCGCACGCAGAGCGCGCCACCGCGCACCACTACACCGCGCACTACGCACAGGTACCCGCTGTACACCAACTGTACATCTGTACATCTGTACATCTGTACATCTGTACATCTGCAAGATGCACATGAAGCGAGCTGCGCTGCGAGGCTACGCGCACGCAGAGCGCGCCACCGCGCACCACTACACCGCGCACTACGCACAGGTACCCGCTGTACACCAACTGTACATCTGTACATCTGTACATCTGCAAGATGCACATGAAGCGAGCTGCGCTGCGAGGCTACGCGCACGCAGAGCGCGCCACCGCGCACCACTACACCGCGCACTACGCACAGGTACCCGCTGTACACCAACTGTACATCTGTACATCTGTACATCTGCAAGATGCACATGAAGCGAGCTGCGCTGCGAGGCTACGCGCACGCAGAGCGCGCCACCGCGCACCACTACACCGCGCACTACGCACAGGTACCCGCTGTACACCAACTGTACATCTGTACATCTGTACATCTGTACATCTGTACATCTGCAAGATGCACATGAAGCGAGCTGCGCTGCGAGGCTACGCGCACGCAGAGCGCGCCACCGCACACCACTACACCGCGCACTACGCACAGGTACCCGCTGTACATCAACTGTACATCTGTACATCTGTACATCTGCAAGATGCACATGAAGCGAGCTGCTCTGCGAGGCTACGCGCACGCAGAGCGCGCCACCGCGCACCACTACACCGCGCACTACGCACAGGTACCCGCTGTACACCAACTGTACGTCTGTACATCTGTACATCTGCAAGATGCACATGAAGCGAGCTGCGCTGCGAGGCTACGCGCACGCAGAGCGCGCCACCGCGCACCACTACACCGCGCACTACGCACAGGTACCCGCTGTACACCAACTGTACATCCGTACATCTGCAAGATGCACATGAAGCGAGCTGCGCTGCGAGGCTACGCGCACGCAGAGCGCGCCACCGCGCACCACTACACCGCGCACTACGCACAGGTACCCGCTGTACACCAACTGTACATCTGTACATCTGTACATCTGCAAGATGCACATGAAGCGAGCTGCGCTGCGAGGCTACGCGCACGCAGAGCGCGCCACCGCGCACCACTACACCGCGCACTACGCACAGGTACCCGCTGTACACCAACTGTACATCTGTACATCTGCAAGATGCACATGAAGCGAGCTGCGCTGCGAGGCTACGCGCACGCAGAGCGCGCCACCGCGCACCACTACACCGCGCACTACGCACAGGTACCCGCTGTACACCAACTGTACATCTGTACATCTGTACATCTGTACATCTGTACATCTGTACATCTCCAAGATGCCCATGAAGCGAGCTGCGCTGCGAGGCTACGCGCACGCAGAGCGCGCCACCGCACACCACTACACCGCGCACTACGCACAGGTACCCGCTGTACACCAACTGTACATCTGTACATCTGTACATCTGCAAGATGCACATGAAGCGAGCTGCGCTGCGAGGCTACGCGCACGCAGAGCGCGCCACCGCGCACCACTACACCGCGCACTACGCACAGGTACCCGCTGTACACCAACTGTACATCTGTACATCTGTACATCTGCAAGATGCACATGAAGCGAGCTGCGCTGCGAGGCTACGCGCACGCAGAGCGCGCCACCGCGCACCACTACACCGCGCACTACGCACAGGTACCCGCTGTACACCAACTGTACATCTGTACATCTGTACATCTGTACATCTGCAAGATGCACATGAAGCGAGCTGCGCTGCGAGGCTACGCGCACGCAGAGCGCGCCACCGCGCACCACTACACCGCGCACTACGCACAGGTACCCGCTGTACACCAACTGTACATCTGTACATCTGTACATCTGTACATCTGCAAGATGCACATGAAGCGAGCTGCGCTGCGAGGCTACGCGCACGCAGAGCGCGCCACCGCGCACCACTACACCGCGCACTACGCACAGGTACCCGCTGTACACCAACTGTACATCTGTACATCTGTACATCTGTACATCTGCAAGATGCACATGAAGCGAGCTGCGCTGCGAGGCTACGCGCACGCAGAGCGCGCCACCGCGCACCACTACACCGCGCACTACGCACAGGTACCCGCTGTACACCAACTGTACATCTGTACATCTGTACATCTGTACATCTGTACATCTGCAAGATGCACATGAAGCGAGCTGCGCTGCGAGGCTACGCGCACGCAGAGCGCGCCACCGCACACCACTACACCGCGCACTACGCACAGGTACCCGCTGTACATCAACTGTACATCTGTACATCTGTACATCTGCAAGATGCACATGAAGCGAGCTGCTCTGCGAGGCTACGCGCACGCAGAGCGCGCCACCGCGCACCACTACACCGCGCACTACGCACAGGTACCCGCTGTACACCAACTGTACATCTGTACATCTGTACATCTGTACATCTGTACATCTGCAAGATGCACATGAAGCGAGCTGCGCTGCGAGGCTACGCGCACGCAGAGCGCGCCACCGCACACCACTACACCGCGCACTACGCACAGGTACCCGCTGTACACCAACTGTACATCTGTACATCTGCAAGATGCACATGAAGCGAGCTGCGCTGCGAGGCTACGCGCACGCAGAGCGCGCCACCGCGCACCACTACACCGCGCACTACGCACAGGTACCCGCTGTACACCAACTGTACATCTGTACATCTGTACATCTGTACATCTGCAAGATGCACATGAAGCGAGCTGCGCTGCGAGGCTACGCGCACGCAGAGCGCGCCACCGCACACCACTACACCGCGCACTACGCACAGGTACCCGCTGTACACCAACTGTACATCTGTACATCTGTACATCTGCAAGATGCACATGAAGCGAGCTGCGCTGCGAGGCTACGCGCACGCAGAGCGCGCCACCGCACACCACTACACCGCGCACTACGCACAGGTACCCGCTGTACACCAACTGTACATCTGTACATCTGCAAGATGCACATGAAGCGAGCTGCGCTGCGAGGCTACGCGCACGCAGAGCGCGCCACCGCGCACCACTACACCGCGCACTACGCACAGGTACCCGCTGTACACCAACTGTACATCTGTACATCTGTACATCTGTACATCTGCAAGATGCACATGAAGCGAGCTGCGCTGCGAGGCTACGCGCACGCAGAGCGCGCCACCGCACACCACTACACCGCGCACTACGCACAGGTACCCGCTGTACACCAACTGTACATCTGTACATCTGTACATCTGCAAGATGCACATGAAGCGAGCTGCGCTGCGAGGCTACGCGCACGCAGAGCGCGCCACCGCGCACCACTACACCGCGCACTACGCACAGGTACCCGCTGTACACCAGCTGTACATCTGTACATCTGCAAGATGCACATGAAGCGAGCTGCGCTGCGAGGCTACGCGCACGCAGAGCGCGCCACCGCGCACCACTACACCGCGCACTACGCACAGGTACCCGCTGTACACCAACTGTACATCTGTACATCTGTACATCTGTACATCTGCAAGATGCACATGAAGCGAGCTGCTCTGCGAGGCTACGCGCACGCAGAGCGCGCCACCGCGCACCACTACACCGCGCACTACGCACAGGTACCCGCTGTACACCAACTGTACATCTGTACATCTGTACATCTGTACATCTGTACATCTGCAAGATGCACATGAAGCGAGCTGCGCTGCGAGGCTACGCGCACGCAGAGCGCGCCACCGCACACCACTACACCGCGCACTACGCACAGGTACCCGCTGTACACCAACTGTACATCTGTACATCTGTACATCTGCAAGATGCACATGAAGCGAGCTGCTCTGCGAGGCTACGCGCACGCAGAGCGCGCCACCGCGCACCACTACACCGCGCACTACGCACAGGTACCCGCTGTACACCAACTGTACATCTGTACATCTGTACATCTGTACATCTGTACATCTGTACATCTGCAAGATGCACATGAAGCGAGCTGCGCTGCGAGGCTACGCGCACGCAGAGCGCGCCACCGCGCACCACTACACCGCGCACTACGCACAAGTACCCGCTGTACACCAACTGTACATCTGTACATCTGTACATCTGTACATCTGTACATCTGCAAGATGCACATGAAGCGAGCTGCGCTGCGAGGCTACGCGCACGCAGAGCGCGCCACCGCGCAACACTACACCGCGCACTACGCACAGGTACCCGCTGTACACCAACTGTACATCTGTACATCTGTACATCTGTACATCTGCAAGATGCACATGAAGCGAGCTGCGCTGCGAGGCTACGCGCACGCAGAGCGCGCCACCGCGCACCACTACACCGCGCACTACGCACAGGTACCCGCTGTACACCAACTGTACATCTGTACATCTGTACATCTGTACATCTGCAAGATGCACATGAAGCGAGCTGCGCTGCGAGGCTACGCGCACGCAGAGCGCGCCACCGCGCACCACTACACCGCGCACTACGCACAGGTACCCGCTGTACACCAACTGTACATCTGTACGTCTGTACATCTGTACATCTGTACATCTGCAAGATGCACATGAAGCGAGCTGCGCTGCGAGGCTACGCGCACGCAGAGCGCGCCACCGCGCACCACTACACCGCGCACTACGCACAGGTACCCGCTGTACACCAACTGTACATCTGTACGTCTGTACATCTGTACATCTGTACATCTGCAAGATGCACATGAAGCGAGCTGCGCTGCGAGGCTACGCGCACGCAGAGCGCGCCACCGCACACCACTACACCGCGCACTACGCACAGGTACCCGCTGTACACCAACTGTACATCTGTACATCTGTACATCTGCAAGATGCACATGAAGCGAGCTGCGCTGCGAGGCTACGCGCACGCAGAGCGCGCCACCGCGCACCACTACACCGCGCACTACGCACAGGTACCCGCTGTACACCAACTGTACATCTGTACATCTGTACATCTGTACATCTGCAAGATGCACATGAAGCGAGCTGCGCTGCGAGGCTACGCGCACGCAGAGCGCGCCACCGCGCACCACTACACCGCGCACTACGCACAGGTACCCGCTGTACACCAACTGTACATCTGTACGTCTGTACATCTGTACATCTGTACATCTGCAAGATGCACATGAAGCGAGCTGCGCTGCGAGGCTACGCGCACGCAGAGCGCGCCACCGCGCACCACTACACCGCGCACTACGCACAGGTACCCGCTGTACACCAACTGTACATCTGTACATCTGTATATCTGTACATCTGCAAGAAGCACATGAAGCGAGCTGCGCTGCGAGGCTACGCGCATGCACAGTTACCCGTCGTAATTCTTGATGTACGAGTATGTATTCTACACAATGTATATTATTTAGAATAAATTGAAAACACAACTTTAACAGTTTATTACACACTGATTTTTATTTTACAATGGTGCATTGTAAGTAGTTCGAACCGCGTCAGCATAAAGTATATTGTATGGTTTTTTGGACCAAACAACTGTACTTAATATTATTACATTGTACTTTACAGGCTGCACGCTTTCCGCCATGCTACGAGGCGTCGAGACTATTGGAGCAGAGTCGTGAAGCACCTGCCAGCCCGGCGAGAGAACAACAGGTCAGCACGTACATGCATGTACGCATGCACACGTACGCACGTACACGTATGCACGTACACGTACGCACGTACACGTACGAATATACACATACATACGTACACGTACGAACATACACGTACGCACGTACACGTAGGTACGTTCACGTACGAATATACACATATGCACGTACACGTAAGTACATACACGTACGCACGTACAAGTATGCACATACACGTATGCATGTACACGTACGAATATACACGTACGCACATACGCGTACACACGTACACGTATGAATACACACGTACACGTATGAATACACGTATACGTACGCACATATACGTGAGAACGTACACTTACGCACGTATATGTACACGTAAGCACGTATACGTACACGTACGCATATATATGTAAGAGTTTACGGACATGTACGCACGTGGACGTACGAACATACATGAATGCGTACAAGGCACACTAGCCGGTAAGATTCCTTCCTGCCTAATAGTCCGTTTAGATAAATACCATTTTTTTACCTATTTCTGCTGTGTTCCAATCTGAAGAGTATAGAGTTAGTGTAAATATAGGCTGTGCGGAATTTCATCATACTGCCTACAACATTGTGCGAGCACTGTTATTTGGTAGCAGAAATGGGTATGTAATAGAGGGTGGTATCTACCCAGACGGACTGCTAGACAGAAAAAGAGTCGTACCTAGTAAGAGTGAGGATGAGTAATGACGAGTTGTGTTGCAGGGTGAGGGCGCGGAGAGCGGGCGCTCGGAGCACTCGGAGCGCGCGGGCGCGGCGCCGGCCGACGGCTGCGGGCTCGCGCGCCTGTCCGCCATCTTCTCCTCGCGCTACCGCCAGGTGACCGCCCGCTAATATAATTATGTCCTCCACACCGAATTTGGCTCGTCGTCCAGTCTCCACGGAAACTAACCAGCTGCGCAGAACAGGATTATAGTGCACGAGTATATGCGCAAACACAGGTGCACTCTCTATTCCCTCACTCTCATAGGCCGACACGACCGAAGAGATATCAAGCGTAGGACCTAATCATCAGCCGCATTTACAACCACTAGACTAAAGAGACCATCTAAATATATAACTGTCTCGTTGCTCTAGTGATCGTAAGCGCGACTGCTGATGAGGTCGGGCCAGGTTTTATATCTTTGTCGGGGGTGTGTCTGGTTGTTTGTTAAGAATGTTGAATTGATAACGTTCGAAATAGTAAAAAATCACTTTATTTAAAACAGTTACAAAAATGTTAATAAATTGTTATGAATGCACCCGTCACTGTTGCGTAACGAAATTGCACTAAACAAATTGGCGGCATGGCGCCAATTGCTGACAAAGGTGTTCGGTTTCACCGAACATATTCCCGGGGGATGAAGATAACATAAACAGTAAAATTAAAAATTAAGAAACACATATTATAAAGATTCATCAGTGAGCACTAATTTAGGGAACGCAACGCGCGATTTCACATCTTGTTTTCCTGAAATGTTCATGTCCACCATCTGAATATCCTGTTGTGATGTGGAGATGCTGGTTCGCGGCGCAGGATACGGGCGAGAGCAGCGCTGCTCTTCCGTTTTCGGGTCTACATTAGGGTTGTTCCAACTCCGTCGCACCTTACGCCATGCTGCTATCACTCCCACCAGAAGTATAACACCGACGATGCAGTAAATTAAAGCGTAGTGGTGTATATCATGAAATGATACACTTTGTCCCTCATTCCCATTACTTTGTTTTAATGATTTAATTTTATCTTCTATGTCTTTCTTAAATAATGTGAGTTCGGCTACAGTATCATTGTCATCTAAATAGTGGTCTAACGATATATTTATTATATGATTTATCGGTGCTATATTTGGCATTTGTATGTCGTAATTAAGGTTCATTTTGCTTCCAAAATTTCTATGTCCATAAATCGTAAAGTCGTTTATTTTGATGACGCACTCGTCGTCTTGATATATGACGTTGCTACCGATCAGGTGGTGTGCGGAAACACGATCTCCGCATATTATTCTCAGCTGACATTGTTCGCAACAAAAATAAAGGTAAGTGTTCATTGTAGTTAATCCAGTCCACTTGTTCTCACACGCGGTTTTGCTTGTTTTACATTCATTATTAGTACTGTCTAAGATGCACAAATCTTTATCAGATTTCATCTTAAATACTGGAGTTTGTAGTTTGCACATAAATGTTTTGGCATCCCATGAGACACATTCCTTCAAGTTCTCTTGAGTTATAGGTAAGTAGCTATCCTTTTGGAGATTGATTGCGATGATCTCAGCTACTGGTGATATTGTTAAGACGTAGTTGCCGATTTTCTTCGGAATGGAGATCACATTATACAGATTAAACGATTCACGGCTTATTAACGGAATCTTAATTTCAAATATAAAATAATCCTTTGTTATCCTGGCTCTGATCTTCATGAGTCTATATAACTTGTGATAATCTGTATGTATATTTTCAACTGGCAGTGTTAAGTCTTTGGTTAATAATCCGGCAATAATATTTAGTTGTTCTTGTAATTGTTGTGGCGTTAACAAGTGTAAATTGAATTGGCCTTGGTAAATATTTGTAATCGTTTCAACCATCATTGCCTGGATTTCTTTCAATTTATGGATCATATTGGTAGCCATAATTGCCGACATAGTGAAATCTTCTTCCTTATCGACTTCGATTACTTCTCGTTGTAGTGTCTTTATAGCCTCACCAAGATTGTTTAGTTGTCTATTTATAGCTTTGTGTTGTTTATCCATAATTCCCTCCAACCGTTTCAGATAGTTGTATTCGGATTCTACCACAGATGTCTGATTGATCCACAACCTTTTAAGATGGGCTTGGTCTTGTTTGATAAAGTTAATGTCACGTGTATATTGTTCGGCGAATCGCTCATCCAATACTCCGAACAATGTATTAGCCAGGTAACCGACCCCATTGATAAGGCCGCGTCGTCGCCGTCTGGAGCGCTCGGTAAAATGTTGGGTCAGCAACAGCTGATTATAGTATTGTAACTCCGTATACTCGTGACGTAGCTGTGGAACAATCAGGTTACATTTGTTGTTTGTATCCATAATTATGCATGATTTTTCTAGGTAGTCTAATAATTTCTTGAATGCTTCTGTCCCATCCCAAAAGGGTTCCATCTCATAGTAGGTTACTAGGGTCCATTGATCTCTCAGAAGCTGTAGTTTTGCCAACGGGTTAAAGTACAATGTTTGTTTTTCATTCAGATGAGTTATATTGCTTGTTCCATTCACCGTAGACACCAATGTTGTAAAGAATAGTAAAGCCATAACGATGGAGTGTAAACTTGAATGACCTATTGACCTCTTGTTTTTTGTTTTATTTTCTTGCAACTGTTCGCTGCTATCGCTGTCACTGCTTGCTTTTTGAATTGGTAAAATGCTTAGTTTTACAATAGGCCGTTTTAAATACCCCTTTTCTGTTTTAAGAGTTACAACTCGAACGTGGCCGTCGCTGCCGGGATGTAACTCGACCACTCTTGCCATAGGCCACTTCCCAGCAGGCAGGTTGTCATCATGGATTGTCACCAGATCCCCAATTCCTATGTTCCGTTGTGGTCGAAACCATTTGGTTCTTACAGTTAGTTCTAACAAGTACTCTGACCTCCACTTCTTCCATATTTGTTGGAATATTTCAGTTGTTAAATGCCATCTGGTTCTAGCGTCTTCGGTAGTTTGGATGATCGTTAATCCTGCTCGTCCAGTAAGGAAGTGCGCCGGCGATAAATATTCTAAGTCTTCAATATTCTCCGTGAGTGCGCACAGGGGCCGGGAGTTTAAGCACGCCTCCAGCTGTGCTAGGATGGTAGAGTATTCTTCAAACGTAAGCCGCTGTTCGCCCACGACTCGCCTTAGGTGGAATTTGAGGCTCTGAACAGCTCTTTCCCAGAGCCCCCCAGCGCTCGGCCATGAAGGGGCATTAAAATGCCACTCAATGTTCATATTAGCCAGCACACTCAAGAAATTGTCATCAAATGTCTGTCGCAGCTGTTCGTACTCCTCCTGTATAACGCGGTTGGCACCGACAAAGTTCGTTCCACAGTCACTATATAGGTGACACGGAGCTCCGCGACGTGCTGACATTCTTCGCAGGGCAGCAAGGAAAGCGGTGCTGGACAGATCGGATACTAACTCCAAGTGCACCGCCTTTGTCACCATACAGATGAAAACTGCTATGTAGCCCTTCGATGATCTTGCACTTCTTGTTTTGTTGGCCTTAACTTCTACGAAACCGGTGTAATCTACCCCCGTATGGAAGAATGGGGGCGCAAGCTCCGTTCGTGCAGGTGGCAAATCACCCATCAATTGATGGGATAGTTCTGGCTTGTTCTTGCGACACATCACACAGTTTCTCAACTGTTTTTTCACTGCGCTTAGTCCTCCAACGATCCAGTATTGTTGTCTGAGATTAGCAGACACCAATTTGGGACCTCCATGAAAGGTAAGTTTATGGGCTTCATGGATTAGCAGCTCTGCTAGGCGACTGTTTCGAGGAATGATTTTGGGATGTTTTGTTTCCATATTTAATTGCAATCTTTTTAAGCGACCACCAACTCTCAACAATCCGGCTTCGTCAATAAATGGATTCAAATTTAATAATTTACTTTTTGTTGTTACTGTGCCCGATTTACGTAAATGTTCAATATCCGTTTTAAATTCATTGTGTTGCACATACTTCACGATCAGCATTTTTGCGGCAGCAAGTTCATGTAACGTGATATAGCTCGGCCTTTGCACGCGCGGCTTCGGTGCAAGTGTCCTCAATAACCAAGCGACAATTCGTATTATTTTGTTGAATGAACTATAGTTTTGTAACAAATTATTAATCGTATGATCTTCTTGATTCTGGGTGACATGTACGTGTTTTGATCTTAAATCATGATTTGTTGTATATGTTTCTGTTTGTAACTGTTCTTTGTTGAATGTTGAGAGCCAGGATGGCCCCTGCCACCACAGTTTATGTTCCTTAAGTTGTAATGCATATAACCCTCTGCTCGCCGCGTCTGCGGGGTTTTCGTTTGATTTTACATAACGCCAACACGCGCTTGGCATGACGTCAGTTGTTTTTTGCACCCTGTTTGCAACAAAGGGTTTCCATCGGGTCGGATCACCTTGCAGCCAGCCGAGCACCGCCGTCGAGTCCGTCCAGCCATAAATATCCAGTTCATGTTGACTAAAAGCTTCTGTTACTTTTTTCATTAGTTTTGATAGTAAATTAGCCCCACAAAGTTCTAGTCTAGGAACTGTTATCGGTTTTTTCAATGGAGCTAATTTGGTTTTTGCAGCTACTAGCGTCGCCTGCTTCCCCTCAATCCTCGCATAAATGACGCAAGCATACGCTTCCAGTGAGGCGTCACAGAAGCCATGCAACTGTATGACGTCATCTTTGTGACACAGGATCCACCTTGGGATCTTGTATTGATTAATGATCTTGATTTCTGTCTTTATCATAGCCCATTCCTTCTCTATTTCAGGTGAAACCTTATCGTCCCATTTCAAATCTTCTTGCCACAGTTTTTGAAAAAGCAGTTTCAGTTTTGTCGAAAGTGGCGCCAAAAATCCTAGAGGGTCAAAGAGTCTCGAAACTTCAGACAGCAATCTTCTTTTTGTTAAGGGTAATGTTTCCTTTGGTATTTTATGTTGAAATAAAAATGTATCGTCCTTCGAATCCCAGCATAATCCTAATGGTTTTGAAATGTTTTCGGTTTTAAAATTATACACCTCTCTCTGTTCTGTCTCTGTTATGGTTCCTGGTTGTTTTATGTTTTCTAAAAGCTGTGGTTCGTTTGACGACCATTTTCGCAAATTGAAACCTCCTGACTTCATCAGTAATTTTAAATCAGATATAAGTTTCATTCCTTCTTCTATGAACGATGTTCCATATAAAAGATCGTCCATAAAAAATGCTGATTCGACAATTTTTGCCGCTTCTGGAAAACTTGCTCGTTCGTCAGCTGCTAGCCTTCTCAAGGTCATCATGGCTAGAAAAGGTGCCGCTCGTGTCCCGTAAGTGACTGTTGTTAAGAAAAATGTTTGTATAGGCTCTTCAGGTCTTTGTCTCCAAAAAATTTTCTGATATTTCTGGTCATCCTCATTTATTAAAATCATCCTAAACATTTTTTCAATATCGGCTGTAAAAACGTATTGATATTGCCTCCATTTAAGAAGGAGCATCTGAAGGTCAACTTGTAAATTCGGGCCAGTATGCATCAAGTCATTTAGACTGTACCCCGATGATGTTTTGTGTGAGGCGTTATAGACAACCCTATATTGGGTTGTTAATGAATCGGCCTTTTCTACACCGTGGTGCGGTAAATAGTATTCCGGTGTCTCATTACTGTTCGCCGGCTTCATATGTTTTAAGGCCAAGTACTCACTCATGAACGCTCGATAATCGTTTGCTAATTTTGCATGCTTATGAAATTTCTTCTCCAAATTTCTAAATTGAGCCAAGGCTGATAATTTTGATGATCCCAGTTTATTTTCAATGTCTTCTTTTAGCGGTAGTCTAACTTCATAACGGCCATCTTCTTTCCTGTTTGTTGTCGAATTGTAGAAGTCGACGCAGCTTTGATCTTCAAGGGATAAATTAGATGGTCCACTTATTTCTTCGACTTCCCAAAACCTCTTAATCTCATCTAAGTTATGTAGCAAAACGTTGCATTTATATGTGTTCACACTTCCACATAAGAGCCAGCCTAAGTGAGTTTGCTGCACGATAGGCTGTGTTGAGTTCTCCCCCTTAATCATTCCGTTAAGTAAAATGGTTGAATAAATGTCAGCGCCAAACAATATATCTATTGGGCGACTTATATAAAACTCAGGGTCTGCCAGTGATATATTCTCGATGCATGTCCAGTTAGGTTTCATAAATGTTTTGTTAGGTAGTTTTCCGACTAAATTCTTCATAATAATGACGTCAGTTTGAAAGTTAAAATCATTATAAATCGACTGACATTTTATGTTTATCATGCCCTTTCCGTTACTTTCTCTTTCGCCAACTCCAAAAATAGACCCCTTGCAATTGTTTCTCTTGATTTTCAGTCGTTGAGCTGCACTTTCGGTGATAAGGGATATCTGAGACCCTTGGTCTACCAGTGCTCTCATTTTCATCGAGGTGCCGTCGGCGGCCGTGACATTCACTATAGCGGTAGCTAACAGGACTTCAGATGACTTATTTTGTTCTATGTTTTGAGACACGTGCGAGTGCAGCGCCGTGTTGCTGTCGTCATTGTTTGGTTGAGCTGCTGTGACACTGGCCGCGGATGTAACTCGCTTGGCACAAGCATCGTGCATTATAGTGTTGTGTTTTTTCGTACATTTTCGGCATGTTTTTGTGGATATGCATTCGTTGCCATTGTGGTTAAATAGACAATTAATGCATACTTTCAGCTCTTTCACGGTTTTCAGTTTTTGGTCATTTGTTAATTCCAGAAAACGTTTACAATTGTATAAACCGTGTTCATTGTGACAAAGCGGGCATTTTATTGCAGTCACGTTGAATGCTGACCTTGCAATTTGCTTGACCTCCTTTGTCATGTTACTGTAATTGTTTGATTTATAAAATCTTCCGTAAGAAGTTGATGGCTGCATTTGTTGAGAATTTTGATTGTTTGAGTTAGTTTTCTGATGTATGTTCCTCCGGGATGACTCCATAGCTGTGAATTTTCCCTCCAAAAAATTAAGAAAATCCTTCAATGTAGGAAGTTCTCTGCGGTCCCTTAGTGAGTCAATATATTCAGAGTGACTGTGAGAATCGAGTTTCAGATCCAGAATATGCACGATGAGCGGATCCCATGTGCTGATATCCACGCCTAAATTTTTAATAGAGTTCAGACTTTCCAGCGTGACGTCATGCATGCGTTTTATACAGACAAATGATTGTGTTTTCATATTAGGCAAGTCCAACAGATTATTTATGTGAGAGGAAAATATTAACTTCTTATTGTTATAACGTTGATTGAGAATATCCCAACAAACGCTATAGTTATCTGAGCTGATATGCAGATGTTGAATTAGGCGTTCAGCTTCCCCACGGATTTTACTTTTGAGGAACTGCATTTTTTGTGCCTTTGAGAGCGCCGTGTTATTATGCACAGTTTCTGTAAAGAGATCCTTGAACGACACCCACTGGTTGTAATTTCCGTGGAAGGTGGGTATTTCTATTTTAGGAGTTGTTTTCTCCCGGTGCGTCTCCGACCAAATTTTCGAGTTAATGGCCTTTTTTAGTTTGTTATATTCCTCTTCATGTTTGTAGAATAGGTCTTCCAGTTCCCTATCTTCTAAACCGTTAAGTTCGCTCTCAATCTCCCAATGGAGGGAATCCACTTTCAACCAACGCGCTTCTAATGTTCTAAGAGTATCATCCAACTCCCACTTCTCTGTTATTGTTTCGATGTTTATAGTATCTATAGTTCTTTGCAATGCTTTGTAATTAGCTCCTTGTCTTCTTAGTTTTTCCTCCATGTTATTGCATACAGATACAGATGTTGGTGGTACCGTACTTACGGTTGGTTTTTGTTTGCTGGGCGTTTCAGGCATATCATGAAATACTTCTTGCTCAAAATATTCTTTCTGCACATACTTCTCAATTGTTGTTACAGCACTAGAATACAGTTTTCTTACCGATTCGTAATGTTTGTTGAGAAAGTAATCACTGGTTTGATCTTCGCACTGGACCAAGATTTCGTGGTTAGCTTGAAAATCTTCAATGAATACGTTTAGGCGCTCCAGTCTTCTTTTCGCTGTGGCATACCTCCGTTCAGTGTTATCTTTCTTGAAGCTATCCAACTCCTTCTGGATGTCTGCTGTTAATTCTGACTGTTTTCGTAGAAGATCTTCCATTGTTTATTGTTGTTGTTCGTAATGTTATTGTTTATGTTACGCAGACACTATACCCCTGTTAATGTTTCGTTAGATTTTTAGTAAGCCCTCATGTGAATAACGCACCTTCTCAATCCGCTGGTGAGACCCGCTTGTGGGAGGCCAGAGGACCGATTGCTCACACTTGAAACTCACTAAAAACCACCGCTCGAAGGACCAGATGTCGGGGGTGTGTCTGGTTGTTTGTTAAGAATGTTGAATTGATAACGTTCGAAATAGTAAAAAATCACTTTATTTAAAACAGTTACAAAAATGTTAATAAATTGTTATGAATGCACCCGTCACTGTTGCGTAACGAAATTGCACTAAACAAATTGGCGGCATGGCGCCAATTGCTGACAAAGGTGTTCGGTTTCACCGAACAATCTTGTAATTATACTACTTATATTATTTCAGGTGCCAACCCAGTGCTGTGATGTCGAAATGACCGACGTCCGTTCCTCCTCCCTCAACAACTCACCTCTCCGGACTCGAACCCAGCTCACTGACTACCGCAGCCCCACCTATTGCGACCTCGCCCACATGCACCTCAGCGAAGACAACGCCCGCGAGCTCAACTACATGGCAACACCCGTAGAATTCTTCCGGAGACGAGCTCTGAGACGAAATACGTTGGAAAGAGTAATCGACCACATCAACCAAGCCCAAAGACCTCTCACACTGCAACTAGGTAGGTTCCAACTTAGTATACCTAGGTTTGGTCGCAGATCGTCAACAGAACCACGCCCCGATACTCCAAACGTAGCCGAAATTAACATCGAAGATCTAGATTTCGTCCGTCTCAACTCCAACGAGACTTACACACTGAACGGAAGGACTATCCGACTGTTGGGTGGTAACTTTGAAAACTACCCAGTGCTCCCCGATACAACAGTCCAGCCACCTCCTTATACAGAGGCAATGAGATACAAAGTATTTGGGCCCCCACCAGAATACTTAAGTAGGGAGGGACTGAATAGTGACACAAACAACGGTAACAATGTTAACGTTGATGAAGAAGCCAGGAACAATATAGAAATGCCTCCATGCTATGAAGATTTTGCCTCCGGTGTTGATGCCAACGCTAACTTAGCATCCGCACAAAGTAGCGCTGAGAACACTGAAACCGCAAATAACTGTGATAACGCAGAAGTTAGTTCAAACGTACCGAATAATGGTAATGTGGGAGAATATACAGATCAAGGTTCAGGGAATGTGGCAGAAAGTTTGAGCTCGGTAATTGACAATCTGCCGGCTATTGACAGTGATGTAAATGCAAACGAGACTCTGGTTCAAGTTAATGAGTAATAAAAACCGAAAAATACAAATAAATTAAACATACCAGTAATAATTTCTTACATTAACGCAAACTACATATTGAACGAAACTAAATTTTTTTTTACAGATTTTATCGCGTTTAATTAACCTCTATTCCGCATGTTCCGATTTACGTCACAAGGGAACTGGGGTGTTCGACGTCTCAATGTCATAGTTAACCACGGCCACCTTCATTCAAAAATTAGTAATATTTTTGTCCAATCTATGAACAAAGACAAGTGCAGAATTATAACCACAATACCTAGGGCGGGAAGAAAAAAATCTATGCATAAAGAACCTATAGTATCTTGCAGTTTTGTAGTTGGTCTGTTTGGGTTGGGCTTAAATTTTATTAATTTTAGGAACCCAAGCATATGGTAGCACCCAGCCATCTTCTCCTTTTTTGTATCGGTGTTTTATTTTTTGCGAGGGTTTGTGATCTATCAAATGTAATGTAATGTAAACAAAAAGATTATTAAAAGCAGTTGAATGAAAATAAGGCGTCAGTAGCCTAATGGCAGGGCGCGGACCGCGAACTCGAAAGGTTGTGGGTTCGAATCCGCCATTCGACTACTGTCGTGAACTACTTCTAACACAAGCATTTTACGCTTACCAGAAGTGGTTAAAGGGAATATTAGTAATGCTTAATAGCATTACTAGAATTTTTTTTAAAGTATAAAAAAATTACCATTAAAGCAAATAAAATTAATAATTTTAAAGTGAAGGTAGTCGTAGTCAACTATGACTTTGGGACGTCGAACACCACAGTCACCCTGTGACCATAGGTAAGCGCTCAAAACCTCAGTGATATAAAATAAGTTAAAATAAACACGATACAATTCGTAAAAAAATAATAATTTCCGTCAAAAATAACACTCCCATTGCCATATCTATGAAATAGGAAGAACTGTGCCCAGCACCGTTATAGAACAGAAGAGTTATAAAAAAAATCAATCACAATCTTTAGAACATAGTTTCGTAAAGAGATCTTTTTCTTTAAAGTTCATAGATGGAAATGGAAGCCTTAAAACTATCACTTCCTAAATACCTAATATTTTGTAATATTTGGTTATCTAAAGGGATCATAATTTTAAAATTTGTCATTTACACAAGTATTTAAGTTACGTTATTCCAATTTTTTTAATAACAGGAATTCTGAAGGAATTGTATTTCATTTACTTGTTATAACTTTCACTACTTGTTATAACTTTCACTATACGTTTTTGATAATTTCCATTGGTTATACAAAAACAAAAGTATATCTTTTTCTTTCTAAAAATTATTGCCATTTAATAACTTGCCATTTTTTCATTCATACAACATAATAGAAAAATTGAGGCCTAATGGAATGATCAAATATTTTACATAATTATTAAAATACGTATTTTTATTTTATATGTGGGACTTAAGTTGTTTATAATGATACGGGTCGAACACTCGCCTACAGGGGAAAGATGTATCAGTGTTGACAAGTGTTGATGTTCTTAAAATTATGTACTGTCCATTAGTTGTACTTTATGTAGCTTTTACTAATGTTGCCATATTTAGGAGTTGTGCGCATCAATGTGGCTGCATCTTTGTATAAAACAAACTTAAGAATTGAATATTTATACTGTTTATTGTTAACTTAATTTTAACATAAAGCATCGTATACATTATCATCCAATGTATACATCATCATTCCTAAAAGTTCACTGCCTTTGCAGAGACCTCACTTGTTTTAGGGAGGAATTGCAATAATCGCAAATATATATTTTTATTTATGATTCCGTATGCATGCTTCGTGGCAGTGTGGGAGGGGCTATATTTTTCAATCAGGTTATATTCGAAACCAATTAAAATATAGTTGCTGGACGGACACTTTAAGAAATCTATTATTTTGTATGCATATCATATATATAGCCACACTGAAGCGCACAGCAGTGCCCTCTATATTGTTTTGTACGTAAAATAGTGATACTCATTTTGTGTACATATTTATTTCAAAATATTCTTGTTGAGTCGTCTGTCTGTTGAGTTTTGTTTGATGTTGCATGTTTTGTGCGACTGTGGTGGAATTCTGATCTTATTTTGAATAAGTTGTGACTTTTATAAGGCAAAGTGTTATGGGTAGGTCCGGATGAGTCCATTGTACATGTTCTGATTTTTTTTTACTATTATAAGCCATTGTGGTAGAGCCGCGCTGCAGCTATATTATGGTTGTAGCACGTATGGGTCGGCTCGACCGGGGTGAGACCAAGCTCTCACAGAATACCAATCGCAAAGCAGCTTAATGCTGCTGTGTTTCGTATGGTGAGCGTAGACTACAGGAGACCCTTTTTTCCCGAAACGTGGCATTCCATCTTAGTCGTCAGGGGTGACAACTCATATACACACATTCACTTACCATCAGGTGGACTGTGTACTCGTTTGTCACACTGATTCTATTAAAAAAATCCAGTGCTTGAATGGGATGTGGTGATGCTTAAGTTGGTAAAGCGCAGTGACTGAGCTTAACATTCACTGTCCGGTTTCCAGACGCAATAGTAAGACAATAGCAATGAACTATGTGTGGGTCTCGGGAAAGTGTACCTTTACTGCTTCGTCGGTCCAGTCGTAAGTGCGGTTGCCGATCATGAGATCCTTTGTTCACCAAAATTAGTTTTGGTTTTTCTGTCGACAAATTCTCAGTAGCAGAAGATGGCGGTATTTCACCCCACCCTGTAAGCACGTAAAGCCGTAGCTCCTGTACCTGATCTCACTCCGGTCGTGTCGTCTTACCGTCCCTGCGTACTATGAGAGTGAGGGAACAGAGAGTGTACCTGTGCTTGTGCATACACTCGTACACTATAATTCTATCCTGCGCAGATAGCTGGCTAGTCTCTGTTGAGACTGACTGCCGTGACCTAAATTCGGTCTGGAGGACATTATTACTTAACTTAGTTCTTACAAGGATGTCATGTATTTTTTTTTATTTCAACATCCGTCCAGCTAACATTAGTTTTTGTGGTATAGTGTTTTCTGAATTTCTCTAAAGGTTTATCGTAAAAATTACTTGGTATTTGCTTTATTCGTCAGAATTTCGTCACAGTTGCAAATTAAGTTGTTGAAAGTTGAGTGAATGGCGAGGTTTATATATACTTAATTAATTTTGGGAATTATTTTAATTAATTAATTCAATTTATATATTTTTAACTTCACATAATTATTAATGAATTAATTTAATCAATTAAATTACATAATTAATTTTGTTAATAATTAATTAATTAAAGTAATTAATTAATCAAATTAATTAATTATATATAAACTTCTATTGAATAGTTGCCGTTTACAATTGGCCAGTTGTGGGAAGTGGTTAGTACTTAATACTACAATGTACACTATCGATATATTTGTTGTCTTGCACTGAAATAAGATATCATAAAAACTATGCTAGGTTTTAGGAAACCACGGTGCAAATAAAAGTTATTTCCAGTGTCTAATCTCTTTACAACTTCTAGGTTTAATTATTTTATAACTGACTGTTCATTTATACTGGAAAGTATACTTAGGCAAGTATAAATGTGTTTTCTCTGTTTAATTTTAAAAACCATTATTAAATACAAAAACACACTGAAAAAAATTCATGAAGACCAGGATAATAAAGTTTTACTTTCATAATCTGACTGATAACACTGCTAGGCATTGAGTCAACTTAATTGTCTACAATTCTTATACTATATATACTATTAATATATATATAAGGACAGATAGCTGTCAGATAAAATGGGTTAATGGATGATGCCAGAATACGAAGTAAACGAATGCCATATTCTTTCCATATTATGCATTTAAAATTAGTGTTAAATTTATTGTTCACTGCAAGACAGCAAACTATTTTAAATTAATAACACAATGTTTTTTGCACAATTTTTCCGTACACTAGTTACTTAAATATGTATTAAATATCAATTCCTCGAAAGCGGCCTTTGCTACGAGATTCTCAACTCTATATCTTAGAATTTAAGTAATATTTTGTCTAAATTATCGTTAGCTTTATACCTAATTTAGAGGTATTTATATAAACTACCTCTAAGTTTTATATAGTGTAATACAATTAACAATACAAATCCTACCAAAAACTCTTTACAGTGTGTAATTGGTTTGAAAAATAAAAAAGGAAGAGGTTGATGGCGTGCCACAAACTATACAAACTCAGTAGTGCCGTCTGCAGTGATGTTTTTATTTTTCAAACGGTTATTGACAACTTAGGAACAAGATATGATAGTAATCTGTGAAATATTTAAATAATGTAATAGGTATTTTTGAATATATACAGACTTGGTCTTATGACTTCTGATATTTTGATACTGACCATACCCTGGATGTTTTTGAGCACCGTCACTAACAAAGTCACAACAAGTACACGTAATGCAAATAAATAACAGAAGTCCCAAAACCGTCACATTTAAGCAAGAGGTGTTTAGACAATTATTGTAAATATGTCTTAGCAAGTAATCGTATAACACTAGCTTGTCCACGACATTTCGGTATTCGCTTAACTATAGTTTTAGTTACCCACGCAGCATTGTGCTCGGCTTGTAAACAACTATGAATTACATGAGGCCTCTTCAATATTTTGATTTATAAATATCTGATACAATCGATGTTTTTAATAGAATAGTTTGAGTTGCTTATATTTTAATTTACACAACAAACATGTGTCGTATATTATTATTGATAAACGTACTATATTGTTGATTAACATATACATATAAATAAATTACTAGCGTCTGTTAAAGTCAAGCGTCATTCAAAATAATATTTCTCTCATGGCAAGATAAGAAAAAGTACGAGGGAGGTGGATGTTATTTCATCTCGCTCGCACTATAGAGAGTCGTGATAGAAAAACTTCGTTCCAAAAAATAATTAAAAACTTAAATTATCATACAGTTTTACTCCCGGTGGTGTTGTGCTAAAAACGCTGGCTAGGTTTGCTCGCTGAATAGCTATGCTATACTTAGCCTTTTAGCGAGAAATAACAACCAAACCTCTTATCACCAGCGGCGATGACAAGTCGTGATAGTTTATTTAGAAACTTCACCGCACGTGACCCCATGGACTGATAGTTTCTACAGCAAATGGCACAAATGTGGTCATCTCTCGAAGACTCAGTCCAGCCTCTTCCAATGCCGCCCCGGCTCCAAACGAGGTCTCCTGAGGTTGCCAAATTGTCAACGCACGTAGCTACCTACACAAAAGTCTTTAAATTTTAGTTCGGTTTAGTTGTGATTGTCAAAACGGTCAATTCATTCGCTGTTACGACACCCACGATAATATAGGTTAGTGGATATTCTTACACCGCCACTACACGAACACTAAACAGTTACTGCCTTGATAAACCCATTGAAGTAATATATACTACGTTACTAGAATAAACACCACGAACAAAATCTGTGCGCCAGTGCCGCGGAAGGAGACAGTACCTTTTTATGGCACAAACTAAGTTTTAGACCGCTACTGCAATGAATTAACCCAAGTAAATGCTGCGTGGGAACATTTAACCAGTGAAAGCTGATTTTTTTGACTTGTGAATTGAAGTGTGGGCTCCCTATATATATAAAATAGTTTTAGAGTTGGTTCACATGAAATCGTTAGCGTTTTTTTTTTTTCATGTGGGCAACGACGTTAAAATTTAAATTTGTGTAACCTAACCCTTCGTGGTATTTTACATAAATATCGGTTCGTTCGCTAAAACAGTGGCGCTGATTATTATAAAGGAAGCCGGCTCTATCTATCGATCGGCACGTCACTGCAAAAGTTTGTATAAATTGATGAAATATATTTTCACCCGTGAGAGAATAAGGAAGAAAAAAAAATTGCAAAACTTAAACAAATGTCCATCGAAATTGTGTTCGAATGGATATGTGTCTGCTCCAATCCAATCCAATTTTAAAGTAATACCTAAAAAAAACGGTGGAACTGAAGAATAAAACTTTCGCACATTTTGAAGAGAATATAATCATTAATTAAACAGGTGGTGATTTCGAGGACACTTGTGTAGTGATGAAGGATTGTGTAAACCTTTATTAATAATTAGTAATATTGATTTTTTTATTAAAATACAATTAGTATAATTGTATTTTAATAAAAAAAAAACAATATTACATGAAAATCCTGCATACCGTTTAATACGTACCACCACTATTTGAGCGAATTACCGATATCTTCTTTATGATTGTTTGTAGGGACCCAAAAATCTAAAGCACAGTTTCTAACCTAAGCACAGAACATAGAACCAATTGTTATCTAACACTGGAACAATAATTATCGACATATCACAAACTATAATGAAACCTAGTTTTATATTTATATATTTGCTGTATATTTTGTATACTTGTGTAGCTCAATGTGGAAACCGCTACTCCGAAATCGAGACTTAGTACTTGTTCACACGTGCGTTAGCAACAATCGTTATTTCATTTGAAGATGCTATTTTAAATAACGCGTTGTATTTTTATGTAAAATCACATTTGCGACAACATCAATAATTCTAATCGTTATTTTATTTGAAAATATATATTTTAATAATTTTAATCACACTGCAACAAATTTCGTCACAAATGTTTTTATTACGCTTCGTTGATACTCGTCTGGATAGCATTTTATGTAAGGATATGGCCACATTGACAATAATTATATTATTTTAAATGAGTGTACATAAGATTTTGTTAAATAAGTATATATGTGATTATCATGCGACACGTTCGCTGTTTGTAATATTATTGTATATTATATATTATAATACAGTATTCGCTATGAATCTACATTTATTTATTAATACTCATATTGAAGGAACGTTTTCGGAGTAGATTCTGGGAACGTTGGGCTCATTTCAACTAGTTTTTAATTTCATTTACTCGTGTAGGTGTGGCTCTTTTAACATTTCGGAAAATTATTATTTTAAAATAGATACGTGTATTGTTATGTACAGAATAATATTTAATATGTTATTCTATAATTTAATATAATATGTGCCAGTATTAATCACATTTATTTTTCCGTCATAGCTCTTGTATCCATAATGCTAGATATATTTAAATGTTGTTAATTTCCTTGACATATATATCTCTATATGATGTTTAAGCACTATATTTTGTTGGAGTATGGAATAGTTTTAATTCTGTAAAGAGGTTAGTTCAGTAGTTTCTGTAGACAAACATTTTCAGTGGTGTTGAGTTGAGCCTATTGTTGTATAAATAATATAATATAGTACAAAATGCGTCCAGCCTTTCTGATGCCTTACCGTTGTTAGAGTAAGCTAATAAAGTTTCATGTTTTAAGTATCCTTGTTTTTATTTCCACCTACCCTCACTAATGACGTCCACCGCAGAAACTGGCCACTCGGGGAAGTGTAATTGACCAAAATAATAAATCATCATCACAGTTTTTAAAGTCCACTGCTGAACATAGGCCTCACCTCAAAATTGCCTCATAAGGGGGCTTCTTGCGATAGTTGCTGCGCCGGGCAACTATAGCAATATGCCAAATTAAGCCAAATTAATTTGATCCCTGAGCTACCACGGTTCCAGTCCAATTTAACTGAATCTAGTTCAATTCACGTTTTTAATCAATCCTCTGAAGACAGGTTTACCGCTAAAAATAAACTATGTTGAGTCCTATTTCCCAATTTTGAGGGCACTTTCCTTGTTCAGCCACCATCGGAATCCTCGGTGTCGACATCAAATGACATTCGGTTTCGCGGTTACTTGGAAAAGAAGGGAATGCGTAGTTGGCTTCTTGGCATGTTAAGTAGAGTGCTTTAACTTGAACGCATCCAGCGAACAACGGTTCGAATCGTCGACGACCCATTTCTTTCTTATCAGCTTCATTCACTGGTCGAAGAGATCTATTTTTTTTTTTGGTTTTGGATTTTGTTTGGTTTGTATGTACCTATGGTAGCTGTTGAGAAATTAAAGTGTCGAATCCAAAATGCTCAGATTTAATCGAAAGCAGCAACGCCAGTGACAGGACTGGTTTTCGCATTGGTTAATTGATTCAGTGATTCTACTTTATCAGCCCGTTAAAGTTCAATGCTGGCCATAGATCTCTGCCGTAGTTGGGGGTCATTTGCCACGCGAGGCAGACGGATTGACGGTCGCAGTGCCAGATGTGAGCACCTTTGACGCTGCCGTCCGTCGCCGGACGGGGTATTTTACTTAACGAGATGATTATCCTGTCATCTAATTAAATTCCTGGTAACAGCTATATTACAGTTTTAGCACGAATGGGTCAACGCGACCAAGAACGACTACGCTCTCACAGAATAGCAGCCAATGCTGCTATGTATCGTGTGGTATGGATGACGTGGCTTGGTCACCCGCGGTGAACAAAGAGCAACCCAAAAAAGGTCGTTTGTCACACCCATTATAATTTAAAATAAATGTTAGCGCGAACACTACACATTGAATGAAACTTAATTTCTACGAATTTTGGTGGTCCTCCCATGACCATGGGTGAAAATGCTCGAAACGTCGGGAATATAAAATAAGTTGCTAAAGCGCGATAAAATCCGTATAAACTTTTTTTTTATTAATCCTATTTAAAAAGGTTTTTAACCTGTATTTGGTAATTTGAAAAAATTGGCATTTTTTTATAGGAGAGGAGGCAAACGAGCATGCAGCTCACCTGATGGTAAGTGACTACCGCCGCCCATGAACAACCGCAACACCAGGGGAATTGCAGATGCGTTGCCGGCCTTTTAGAAAGGTGTAAGTTCTTTTCTTGAAGGTCCCTAAGTCGTATCGGTCCGGAAAAATCGCTGGCGGTAAACAATTCCACAACAATTTGATAATTAAGTTTCTAGTTTTAGTTTTTTTTTTTTTATTATCATAGTTTTTAATATTGTAGATAAAATTAAGTATTATGTAAAATTGTAAATAAAAAATTTTAAAGTCTTTAATATTCCACAGGGAAGTTGTACGAGGAAGAAAACTCCTAGTAAAACGTACAGTCGTTTTTTACGTGGTAGTCATGCTGCAGCTATATTACTGGTATAGTTTAGCACGAATGGGTCGGCTCGACCGGGGAAGGACCACGCTCTCACAGAATACCAGCGTAAAATAGCAGCTAAACACTGCTGTGTTTCGTATGGTTAGTATAGAGAACCGAAGACTCCTTTTACTGGAAAAGAGGCATCCCATCTTAGTCCTCACGGGTGATAACGCATCTGCATTTTGGTTCTTTATTGAGGATATATGTAGATGTCTATGGGTCACAGCAACCACTTACCATCAGGTGGACTGTGTGCTCGTTTATCACCCTAATTCTATAAAAAAAAAATCGTGGATCGTCAAGCATCCTGATGGTGAGGATGGTATCGTGAATTTTGACGCGATGTGCGTTCGTGAAATTTGGCGGCTGGAATTAATCCGGACAATTCCTTAGAGCACCCTCGTGGTAAATTCGATAGAAAATGCAAAGGGATGCAACATCCTTACGCAGTGCCAGTGTATCGAGTCGATCAGAAAGAACTCAGTCGTCGACGATTGCTGCCTTGTCACATCGAAATATTTTTTTTCTTAGATGTGCACGATTTTTTCCTTCACCACCGAGCACGTGATAAATCGGCACTTAAAATTGTAATTAACATTTTCATTGGTGTCGGCAGGGATCGAACCCATGTTGCTCGCGTACTGTGAAATTTGCAGCGAGTATTTATGGTCTGAGCTACCACGGCTGTTGGTACTTGAACCTTTTCGGAAACCGGATTTTTGATGTCATAATATGTAATTAATATACAGGGCTATTTTGCAATAACCGGTTAAATTTGCCGATAAGGTTCAGACTAAGTAATATAGGCAAATGGTGAAGAAAAATGAATAAAAAAATCTCAAATATTCTGTCCTTTTTATCTTGTTAATTAATTCAAAATGCGTGGTAATGCATTATTTTAACTGAGTTTGACTGTCGATCGGTAGGCAAAAACGTTGTTCCGAAAAGACCGCATCCCGTCCCAATCGGCCGACCTATAGTGCCAAACGCGGCGGCAAGCTGCAGATCGCAACTGCGATGGGAGCGTGAGTGGCACCGTACTCCGGATCAGACAATGGTCCGAAGAGCCCAGAGGGGCATCGACGGAGAGTCCGTCCGGAAGAGAGGTCAACAGAATGTCCAACAGGGAAGCTTCATGATCCTCCACATCTGGGATCGGCGTAGGCGAAGTAACCAGTTGTGTTTGACCATATGCCTAGGCAAAGACATAGACCGATCTACCCGCATGATCGGGTAAACGGGAACCAAGCCATTCAGCGTGGTAGGCGTTAAAAGCACTGAGTATCACGATCTCTGCGGATGGGATCTGTTGTAGCACGGAGTCTTGTTGGGGGGGGAGGTGGGGGGGGGGGGGTTGAATTGGGCCTCCGGCCACCTGCACTCACCAAGCGCAGGTGGCCGGAGACGCAGAGGTAAACCTCTACTTCACGCTGGTATTCTGTTAGGTCGTGGTACCACCCCGGTTTGAGCCGGCCCATCCGTGCGACAACAAAAAATGCCGCGTGGCTCTACCATTGTTAAAAAAGTGTTAACAACAAATTAACTGAATCAGATCAGGATGTTGCAATGGTATTTTACTGATATACCGATATTATCTAGTAAGTCACTGAATTCTTCTCCTGCCGTCGCCGAATCATTTACTTAAACAAAATGTAAATGCGTGTACAAAGAATTTTACATTTCATAAAGTATCATCAAAAGATATTGTAAAATAAACTATTAATGTTAAGAAAACTGCGGATCTGTGGGGGATTTCCATTAAAGTTATTGCGTTTATAATAGATACAATCGCGCCTCATTTAGCTATTATTTTTAATACTAGTATCGAATCTGGTGTGTTTCCTGATTTAATGAAGCATAGTAAAGTAATACATTTATTTAAATCTGGTAGTACATTATACCCCGCCAATTTTAGACCTCTTACTAAGTGTTGGTAGTACACCAACACTTAGTAAGATTTTGAAAAAATTATTCTTGATCAAATGTTAAATTTCTTTAATATAAATAATTTACTTCATAAAAATCAATTTGGTTTCACAAGGGGTCGCTCGACAACTGATGCCGGTGTTGAGCTGATTAAATATATCTTTAATGAATGTGAGAATTCACAGGATGCTTTGGGTATATTTTGTGACCTATCCAAAGCCTTCAATTGTGTTCACTTTGAAACATTAATCAGGAAACTTCAACACTACGGTGTAAGAAGTGATGCTCTTAAATTAATTGTTTCATATTTAAGTAAGAGAACGCAAAAAGTTGTCATTAACAGTATGAGCTCTTCCGGGTCGATGGTACAAATGGACGTGCCTCAAGGCTCAATTCTCGGCCCCTTTCTGTTTCTTGTGTACATTAATGACTTACCTTACATAGTAGGGGATAATCATGATATAGTATTATTTGCAGATGATACTTCTTTAATTTTCAAATTAAGTCGACAATTACTAAAATATGACGAAGTAAATAATGCTATATCTAAATTAGTAAATTGGTTCAATGTTAATAATTTGCATTTAAATGGCACTAAAACGAAATGTATGAAATTCATGACTCCAAATGTCAAACAATTTAATACTCATGTAATTTTAAATGGGGAGAAATTGAGTCTTGTAGATACCACCATTTTTCTTGGAATCACACTAAACGCGAAGCTGCAATGGAGCCCCCATATATCAAAACTAGCAAGCAGACTTAGTTCTGCAGCAAATGCTGTAAAAAAGATTAGAAGTCTTACCAGTGTTGAAACAGCTAGACTAGTTTACTTTAGCTATTTCCATAGCATATTGTCGTATGGTATTTTACTATGGGGACACGCAGCTGACATTGAAATTATATTTGTTTTACAGAAGAGGGCCATAAGAGCAATTTATGATTTAAAGCCTAAAGAGTCGCTGCGACAAAATTTAAGGAAATTAATATATTAACTTTGGCCTCAATACATTTATGAAAATGTAATATACGTACACAAAAATAAAAGTAGTTTTACAAAAATAAGTGATATTCATTCTGTAAATACTAGGAACAGACATAAGCTAGTAGTACCAATTACTCGACTCCATCGAGTCAGTAATTCATTCTTGGGGCGATGTATACGCTTTTACAACAAAATTCCAGAAAATATATAAAATTTGACCTGCTCAAAGTTCAAAAACTTTATTAAACTAAGTTTGTATAAAAAAGGTTATTATAATATTACAGAATTTATGAATGATAATAACCCCTGGAAGTGAGGAGATCGCTACTAAGCTATTTCTAATTTGTTGTGTTGTTAATTTGTGTAACATACATGATTGTAAGCATTTTCAAAAAATGTCCCGTTGGGTTTCTTGCTGGTTTTTCCCAGGACAGAGGTTTTTTTTTCGAACCAGAGGTAATTACACAAAAGAGTGACTTTCAATAAGTATTATTTATAATCTATATTGAATAAAAAAGTTTCTGTTTCTGTTTACAATTAACAAATATTTCGTGACACGCCTGTCGTGTCAAGCGCCATAATAGGCATGTCATCAGCCATGTGTAAAAGTAATGTTCTTTTTTATGCTTTTTTCACTTGTTTAGACCTAATTAAGTTTAGTTGACATAAAACATCAGTTGCAAACGGAAGGATACTTGTTTTTAGTGCGTAAATACGTGTTTTTCTATGTGTTTTCTTTGAAATTGAGAGTAAGTACTTTTTTATGCAGAGATTACAAACCTTTTGTACTATTTTTTGTTTTATAAAAAAATAATTTATATTAGTAGGTACAACTAAATCACCCTGGAAAACCCAAAGACGTATTAAAAAAGATAGACAGGTTACACACTAACATTATTGTATTTTAAAGTGGCGCAGGTAGTACTGTATCTACGTACAGTTATTTATTATGACACGTTGCTCTAACAAAAAGAGACAAATGATACGGCATACCTACCGTTAGAAAAAGATGAATATACTGGGTGGCGCCGAGGTTATCACGTTAAATAGCACAGCAGTTAATACAAGTTGATATATGTCTGTTAAAATAATAAAATAAACAATAATAAAAGAAAATAAAAAATGCATTTTTCAAACAAAATAAATAGGGTAAAATATTGACAAGAAATAAATCAGCCTTGATATATAGATTACTGACCTGAAGTGACTTACAAAACGTCGCACGCGCCAGAAAAATAATAATTTATATTAACACCCGATCCCATTTCTTGTCACTTTGCGCGTAGAGAATTATGCCTTAACTTCATTATTTTAAGTAAATTTTTCGCTTGACTTTGTTTTCATACGCCTGCAGCGTGCGTTCCCTTTGTTTTTAATTTCGCGCATAAAATTATGCCTTAAATTGTTAGCCGTAAGTGCAGTTTTTGTTTGATTTTTTCTTTATTTGAGTAGTTAGGTTTGATAACCTTTAAACTACCTATATTCGCCTTGAAATGGCATGGGTCTTTGACCTTCTAGAATTCATCAGGTGATATCTGTATGCATTTACATGATGTTATTTAATATTGAAACGAAAAAAATGCTACCGCGGCTAATGTATTAATTGTTATATATTTTTTTAGTTGTGTATGTTTAAAGAAATTTATGTAGCATACGTCTTTTCATTTTATGTGATAACTTTTTCGTCACTCCGTAGATCATTAGTTGCGTATCGATTGCTGCTGAGCGCTCATTGGCGCGAGCGCGTGACATACTGATATGGAAATGGACACATATGTTAGCGTCAAAGTTTACACTAGGCGGTTAGTGTTGAAATAATAAAACCAATTCGACCAAAAGATCTATATTCAAAATATTAATGAGACGTTTTTTTTGTCTCTAACAGTTGCCGTGTAATTTGTGCACCACCTAAAACACAGGAAGGCATTTTTACCACGAATAACTAGAAGATTTACGCACTGTAGCGAAGGTATAGCCGCAACGCGAGAGCGTGCCCGACTGAATGCGAGTCGGGCAATTACCTGACTTTCGTATTGCCATTTTAGAGCGAGTATGACGTATCTATACTTTAAAAACATCTTAGGGAAAACCTTGGTTTTTATTAAATTAAATTTTCACCTAATAAAAACATTTGTAAATATCAAACAATGAAGAACCTTAATTTGGAAAAAAATAAGGTTTATGATTCATTGATATTTACAAATATTAAATATTATTTAATATTATACAAATGTAAAAGTAAAGTCGATCTGAAAACGTTTAATTAGTAAGAATAGCAAAACAAGTGTTTTCAAAAGAAAAAAAACGCCGGCGCTATACGGCGGCGGATTGACAAGAGACTATTTATTAGCGAACTTTTTTTATGCAAGAACGGTTTCGAACAGTTTCAAGCAAAAATAAATCTTACACCATATCACAAGAGCACATGATACTTCGTAGGTCTATTCGGCCATATGCTTTATTTAAGCAATTTTTAAGCAAAATTAAACAATAAGACAAACGCATTGTTTTCTTTTAACAGGAGACTTGTTTTCCAGAAATTTATTTACAACTTGAGTTTGTGAGCGATCGCGATGAGTGCTATTATTTGTTACTTATTAGACTATTTTCCCCACAGGAAGTGGACCTGGTCGAGCCCCGACGGTTCGACAAAAAATGAGATTGACTTCATTATGACGACCAGACGACAACTGTTCAGTGATGTCTCAGTGATCGCGAGGGTGAAAACCGGCAGCGATCACCGAATGGTTAGAGGCACACTGAACCTAAACGTTAAGTTGGAGAGGTCTCGTCTAATGAAGTCAACGCTCCGTCCCCCTCGTGCTCTAATCCAAAGTCCCGAAACCTTTCAGCTCGAGTTACAAAACCGTTTTCAGTGCCTAGAAGACTGCAATGAAGTGGACGATTTGAATGACAAGCTCGTGGAAACTGTCCATGCGGTCGGAGCTAAGTTCTGCAAGACCCGCCGCAGAAGAACACAAAAACTCTCCGATCACACTCTTAATCTCATGGCTGTTAGACGGGAGATGAAGCTACATTCTTCAACAGATTTAACAGCATACAGGCAACTGAACAGACAGATCTCCAAATGCATAAGGCGGGACTTACGCAAATTCAATACAGCTCGTATTGAAGAAGCGATCGAGCGGAACCGAGGCTCCAAAGTCTTTGCCAGAGATCTGTCTGCCAGAAAGAGCCAACTGTCAAAGCTGAAGACAGAATGTGGCAGCATCGTTTCCGGGACACCTGAGATTTTGAGTGAGATTGAGAGGTTCTATGGGCAGCTGTACACGTCATCGTTGGAGCCACACGCAAGTGTGAGTAACGATCCAAGAGCGAGTCTCATCCGACACTATTCCGATGATATCCCGGACGTCAGTCTGAGCGAGATTAGAATGGCTCTCCAGCACCTTAAAAACGGCAAGGCCCCAGGCGAGGATGGAATTACAGCGGAGCTTATGAAAGCGGGTGGAAAACCGGTACTTGAAGTCCTTCAGAAGCTCTTTAATTCCGTCCTCCATGGTGGCATTACACCGGAGGCGTGGAGCAGAAGTGCGGTGGTCTTGTTCTTCAAGAAAGGCGACAACGCTCTCTTGAAGAACTACAGACCGATTTCCCTTCTGAGCCGCGTCTACGTGCTGTTTTCGAGAGTCATTACGAATCGTCTCGCGCGCAGACTTGACGACTTCCAGCCTCCCGAACAAGCCGGTTTCCGAAAAGGCTTTAGCACCATAGACCACATACATACCCTTCGGCAAATTGTACAGAAGTCCGAGGAGTACAATTTGCCACTATGTCTGGCGTATGTGGACTATGAGAAAGCCTTTGATTCCGTCGAAATTTGGGCGGTGCTGCAGTCCCTTCAGCGATGCCAAGTTGACTGTCGGTATATCGAAGTGTTGAAGTGCTTGTACAGTAGGGCTACGATGGCTATCCGAGTACAGAACCAGAGTACGAAACCTATCCAATTGCAGAGAGGTGTAAGACAGGGTGACGTCATATCCCCGAAACTCTTTACCGCTGCATTGGAAGATGTTTTCAAGCTTCTGGACTGGAAAGGATACGGTATCAACATCAATGGCGAGTACATCACTCACCTTCGATTTGCCGACGATATAGTCCTTATGGCAGAATCGCTGGAGGACCTAAGCACTATGCTCAATGACCTCAATAGTGTTTCCCAACGGATAGGTCTTAAGATGAACATGGACAAAACAAAGATCATGTTTAATGTCCATGTCACACCTATGCCGGTAGTTGTTGGGAACACTAAGCTCGAAGTTGTTGACGAGTATGTTTACCTGGGACAAATAGTCCGACTAGGTAAGTCCAACTTCGACCGAGAGGTCAATCGACGGATTCAACTCGGTTGGGCAGCGTTCGGGAAATTACGGCACATCTTCTCGTCAGGTATACCTCAAAACTTGAAAACGAGACTGTACACCCAGTGCGTGTTGCCAGTGATGACATACGGAACTGAGACGTGGTCCTTCACTGCTGGCCGGATGAGGAAGCTCAAGGTCGCTCAGCGAGCTATGGAGAGGGCTATGCTCGGAGTTTCTCTGCGTGATAAACTCAGAAATGAGGATATCCGCAGTAGAACTAGAGTGACCGACATAGCCCAACGGATTAGTAAGCTGAAGTGGCAATGGGCCGGCCATATAGCTCGAAGAACCGACAACCGATGGGGAAGAAAGGTTCGAGTGGCAGCCTCGTACCGGCAGGCGAAGTGTAGGGCGTCCCCCTACTAGATGGAGTGACGACCTGGTAAGATATGCAGGAAGTCGATGGATGCAGGTGGCTCAGGACCGTGCTTTGTGGCATTCTTTGGGGGAGGCCTATGTTCAGCAGTGGACTTGTGAAGGGCTGTAATGAATGAAGACTATTTTCCCACAACATGATTGAAAACCCATAAAGTAAAAAGAGTACCATGTACAAATTAAAAAAATGTTGTAAACCCCAAAAAATCCAAATTTTCAAAATATCCAGAAACGAAGCCGCAGGCATGAACTACTTGCAAAATAATGAATATTTTGTTCTGGATAAATCTTCCAAAAAAGTAATTTGAGCGAGTTACAACGATTTTTAAAAAGACACGACTCGCGTGTCATACACCACACACAAAGCGTCTAGAAATCAATGGCACGCCTGGCGTGCCACCTGCACTGAACCGGTTAAGCTATATTACTCAGCTAGCCTTAAATATGGATATTTGTTTTTGTGGATTTTATGGATATTTATATTTATCAGAAGAAAAAGCACTCTCGAAATGATTTATCCGCGTACGCTGGTGTTATCGTTAGGGATACGTAAATACAATGTTCTAGAAAAATATAGACCTTTACTCCGTCTAAAAAAAGTCCGCGATACCATATGTCTATTTTTTATACATAAGCCATAATTTGGTATTTTGTGACAAAAAAATATTGCAAATTTAAAAGTGTTTTATGAGCGTTATTATTAGGCATGGCCTATTTATCCTTACGAACGAAAGTTACTTCATCATCAAGACAATTTTATGAAGATAAACTTTGTTCTTTATACCATGTTATTTGGACGCATAATTTAAGAGATAATGTAAAATTAAAATAATTTAATACTTGTCTGGGCGCGCGAACGACGCTTAAACCCTAGCCGTTATAAAATGCTTGAACTAGGTCATGTCGCGCACCACGGACACGTGATGACGCGGGTGAAACCGCGGGGCACAGCTAGTAGAGTAATATTCTCTGCACTCACCATACGATACACAGCAGCATTGAGATGCTATTTTACGCTGGTATTCTGTGAGAGCGTGGTCCTTCCCCGGTCGAGCCGACCCATTTGTGCTACAAGCTACAACCATAATATAGCTGCAGTATAAAATATGGTATGTCTCAATTTATACACTAAATCAATAAAGATACTGAACACTAGAAATATTAAATTATAAAGTTAGTGTATTTTTTTTAATCATTTGTTTAGTTATATTTACAAAAAATGTTAAAAAATTATTAGTATGGCTGTCAGTTAGTCGGTGCAATTTTTGTCTCCTTTTGTCTTGCCAAGAAAAATATATGCAAAGAAGACGATAATTTTTAGGGTTCCGTACCTCAAAAGGAAAAAACGGAACCCTTATAGGATCACTTTGTTGTCCGTCTGTCTGTTAAGACCCTTTTTCTCAAGAACGCGTGGAGGTATCAAGCTGAAATTCATATCAAATGCTCAAGTCTACTGTCCCTTGGAGCTGTGAAAAAACCAAACTTCTAAGCCAACGCAATCAAAAGATACAGCCGTTTATGCCGTAAATTTTCGACATTCGCAAGGGAATCAAAACCTACAGGGTACTGCCCGTGAACTCAGAATCTTGAAATTTGGTACGAAGCAACTTTTTATAGCACAGATAAAGGAAAAATTGCGAAAAGTATAAATCTTTAGTTACATCATATAATAAAAATATTTTTAATAATTTTAAACTTATATACCTACGGATTTGTTCGGAACCCTCGGTGCGCGAGTCCGACTCGCACTTGGCCGGTTTTTATTTAGTAACTAGCTGTTCCCCGCGACTTTCCCCGCGTGTAATTCAGGGTTTTAATTATGTTGTGCAGAACCCTAATTCTTTTTCTAAAATATAAATAACCTAAGTTACTCCTTATAACTTCAGCTATCTGGTGGTAAAAGTCCCGTCGAAATCGGTCCAGCCGTTTCGGAACAAACAGACAGACAAAAATTTTAAAAATTGTGTTTTTGCTATAAGTACCGTATATACTTTCATATGCATTTAGTAAAAAGCTGTTATTTTGACATTATAAACAGACAGTTCAATTTTATTTATTTGTATAGAAAAAATTTTGTTTTAATTTACATTAAAAAACATTTTTTTATAATCAAAATAAAACTGGTGCAACATATTTAATGAAAAGTAAATATCGCAGCTTTATCAGCCTTTTTTTTTTTTTTTTTTTATAGGAGAGGGGGCAAACGAGCATGCGGCTCACCTGATGGTAAGTGACTACCGCCGCCCATGAACAACCGCAACACCAGGGGAATTGCAGATGCGTTGCCGGCCTTTTAAAAAGGAGTAGGCTCTTTTCTTGAAGGTCCCTAAGTCGTATCGGTCCGGAAAAATCCCTGGTGGTAAACTATTCCACAAGGAAGTTGTGCGAGGAAGAAAACATCTTCTAAATCGCACAGTGGTGGACCGCCAATCATCCAGATGGTGTGGATGGTATCGGGAGTTCTGCCGCGATGTGCGTTCGTGAAATTTGGCGGCTGGGATTAATCCGAACAATTCCTCAGAGCACTCCCCATGGTAGATGCGAAAGAAAATGCAAAGAGATGCAACATCTCTTCGCAGTGCCAATGAATCGAGCCGATCGGAAAGGGCTCGGTCGTCGACGATTCGAGCCGCTCTGCGCTGGATGCGGTCAAGTGGAAGGAGCTGGCACTGGGGAGCCCCTGCCCAGAGATGGGAACAGTATTCCATGTGAGGCCGAACCTGCGCCTTGTAAAGTTGCAGGCGGTGTGCCGGCATGAAATACTGTCCCGCTCTGCTGAGCACGCCAAGCTTTTTAGAGGCCAATTTGGCCTTCTCTTCCAAGTGACCACGAAACTGCACGTCACTCGATATGTCGACTCCGAGGATACCAATACTGGCTGAGGCAAGAAGGGGAGTGCCTTGAAACTGAGGAGATACGACAAAGGGGTTCTTTTTAGCGGTAAACGCGCAAACTTGTGTCTTCTGAGGATTAAACTGGACTAGATTTAGTCGCCCCCAATCCGAGACTTTGTCCAGCAAAGACTCGACTTCAGACACAAGTTTGTTCCGGTACTCGGCGACGTTTTCCCGAGATATATTGGCCCGGCCGGTGTATAGAGCATCACCAGTGCTGTCATCCGCATAGCAATGAATGTTACCAGTTAGCAACATATCATTGATATGCAGAAGAAACAGCGTTGGTGATAGCACACAGCCTTGTGGAACACCAGCGTTAATAGGCTTGTAGTCAGAACATGCACCGTCTACAACGACCTTGATGCTCCGATCTGCAAGAAAGCTGGTGATCCAATTGCACAATTTCTCGGGAAGCCCATAGGAAGGCAGCTTCGAAAGAAGCGCTTTGTGCCAAACCCGATCAAAGGCCTTCGCAATGTCCAGACTAACGGCCAACGCCTCCCCCTTGGACTCTACTGCCTTCGCCCATCTATGGGTCAGGTAGACCAGAAGATCACCAGCTGATCGACCCCGACGAAAACCGTATTGGCGGTCACTAATCAGCTGGTGATCCTCAAGGTACCGGATGAGCTGGCAGTTAATAATGGATTCCATTATTTTGGAGAACAAGGAGGTGATCGCGATAGGCCTATAGTTGGACGGGTCTGAGCGGTCGCCTTTTTTAGGGATCGGGTGGACAAAAGCTGTCTTCCATGAATTCGGGACTACGCCTTGGGAGTAGGAGTACCGGAAAAGACGCGTTAGGACCGGTGCCAACTCCGGAGCACACGTCCTCAGCACAATTGGGGGGATTCCGTCAGGCCCACTCGACTTCTGGATGTCCAGGGAGAGAAGTGCTTTGCGAACTGAGCGCTGTGAGAATAGCACATCCGGCATGGAGCACTCACACCGCGGGATGGTCGGCGGTATTTTCCCCCCGTCATCAAGAGTCGAGTTGGACGCAAAAAGGGAGCCTAAAAGGTCGGCTTTGTCTTTTGCGTCTTGGGCCAGTGAGTCGTCCTCCCTGTGCAGAGATGGTAGTGATGGCTTACAGAAATTCCCTTGGACAGCCTTGGCGAGAGACCAGAATGCACGGGTTCCCGAAGGAAGGCGAACAAGTTTCTCGCCAATTCTGCCTATGTGCTCTGACTTTGCCTTGGCAATAACTCTTTTGAAGGACCTGGAGGCGAAGTTATACTTCTTTTTAAGTGTGCTGGTGTTTACATCCCGAGTCACCGAAGCCGCAGCCCAGGCTTGATAACACTCCTGCTTACTGCGCAATGCAGTCTTACAGGAGCGACCAAACCAAGGCTGAGATCTGCCTCCGATGGGTACCACAGATGATGGAATAAATAGTTCCATTCCCTGTAGCACCACATCAGTGACAGAGTCAGCAACAGCACTGGGATCATCCGGCGAGAAGCAAACCCGCCCCCATGGGTAGGATGCAAAGAAAGACCGCATTCCGTCCCAATCCGCCGACCTGTAATGCCAAACACGGCGGCAACCTGCAGAACGCAACCGCGAAGGGAGCGTGAGTGGCACCATACTCCGGATCAGACAATGGTCCGAAGAGCCGAGAGGGGCATCGACGGAAACCTGATATCCGTCCGGATGAGAGGTCAGCAGAAGGTCCAACAGGGAAGGTGTATGATCCTCCACATCTGGAATCCGCGTAGGCGAAGTAACCAGTTGTGTCAGACCATATGCCAAGGCAAAGTCATAAACAGATCTCCCCGCATGATCGGTTAAACGTGAACCGAGCCATTCGGCATGGTGGGCGTTAAAATCGCCAAGGATCACGATCTCTGCGGATGGGACCTGTTGTAGCAAGGAATCTGTAGCCATTTGGACGTGGTCGATGAGTCGGTCTGTTTCGGCATTACCGCTATGGGACCTATAGAGGCACCCGTAGACGCGCGGATGGTCGTCGCTGTCTACGCGTAGCCAAAGGATGGACAGGTCCGAACCTTCAAGACTGCCGAGGCGTCGAGAACAGATGTCCTCTCTAACATACACGCAAACTCCAGCCCGAGGCACAAAGGAGTGCTCCAATTTGTACCCCGGGTAGGAGAGATACGAAATATCAGTCGGAGAGGAAACCTGCGTCTCGGTCAAAAAGAGCAAGGCCGGCTTCGCCGTCTCGAGATGGTAGTGGACGGCGTTTAGGTTAGAGTGAAGTCCCCTGATGTTGCAGAAATTCACGGATAGCGTGGCAGGGGTCGCCTTGGTATTGTTGCTCAGCTTGCCCCGAGCAGTTTTGTTTTTGAGCGGAATTTTGCCCCCCCCAGAATACGCGGGGCAGCCTGAGCACCCACGCTCAGGATTGGAATAACATGGTCGTGGATGCTCAGCGAGGGATTCTCCAGGGGCACTGGTACCCTCCTGGGGTAGTCTATTGTCTAATTCCGCTACCATGTTGATGGGGGGGGGGGGGGGGGAATTGGGCCTCCGGCCACCTGCACTCACCAGACGAAACGCAGAAGCAGAGCCTCTACTTCACGCCGGTATTCTGTGAGGTCGTGGTACCAACCCGGCTCGAGCCGGCCCATACGTGCAACAGCAAAAAACTGCTGCAGGGCTCTACCACCGTTGTAAGCCTCCAGCCGGTTTCTTAATGGATCGTATTTAGTTGTGTTAGCTCAGCGCTAACTGTTCACCAGGAACGCTGGATGGTGGAGTTGATATCCTGCAGCTGCAAATGAGAACCGATTTTAATTTTTTTTTCTGTTTTGTAGCTTAATGATATGCCTACTATTTTATTTTTCAGTACCTATTACGGTTTGGTAGAAATAAATACATAAAATTTCGTAAAAGTGTAAAAATGTAACATTAAAGTTTTATCGAGCAAGTTGGACCCTTCACCCTATAAAAAAAATGTACCCACATGGACCTGGTTTCTATATTCGAAATTTGGCGCAATTAATGCAAAATTCAAAGTAGTAATTAGTAAGAATAGCAAAACAATTTTATTGAAAAAGAAAAAACAATAGCCACATGCGCCGGCGCTGTACGGCGGCGGATTGACAAAAGACTATTTATTAGCGAACTTTTTTATGCATGAACGGTTTCAAACTGTTTCAAGCAAAAATAAACCTTACACCATATCACAAGAGCACATGGTACTTCGGTCTATTCGGCCATATGATAGTAATAAGACTGCAGTTCAACCATTTTAAGCAAAATTAAACAATAAGATAAACGCATTGTTTTTTTTTTAACAGGAGACTTGTTTTCCAGAAATTTATTTACAACTTGAGTTTGTGAGCGATGGCTTTGAGTGCTATTATTTGTTACTTATTAGACTATTTTCCCACAACATGATTGAAAACCCATAAAGTAAAAAGAGTACCATGTACAAGTTAAAAAAATATGTTGCCAACCCCTAAAAATTCCAAATTTTCAAAATATCCAGAAACGAAGCCGCAGGCAGGAACTACTTGCAAAATAATGAATATTTTGTTCTGGATAAATTTTCCAAAAACGCAATTTGAGCTAGTTATAACGATTTTTAAAAAGACATGACTCGTGTTTCATACGCCACACACAAATGTAATCGATGGCACGCCTGGTGTAAAGTACCTATTCTGACTATGATCGACCATATTTCCGCTACTATGTGAGTTTTGTGATGCCCAAAGCATGCAACTTGCAAGTTCGTCGGGAATCGCGATGTTTAGCTCGGAAGAAATAGGTAGATAGTATAAACAACAAATAAACCCAAAATACGATTTCAAACAGAAATATGATTGTAGTATTCTACTTAGTTAAATAGAATAGAATAGATTAATTTTTATTCAATATACATTACATGTGTAATTCTTGTTGAAAGTCATTTTTTACTTTACCACTGGGTCGAAAAAAACCCTCTGTCCTGGAAAGAACCAGCAAGAAACCCAGCGGGACTTTTTTTTAAAATTAATTTTACATATAAACCTTCTGCTTTCTATTACTTAAATATGAAATAATAAGTTTAAGCGCTGTGTTCTTGACACCATAGTACTGTAGCTTCCTGATTAATGTCTCATGGTGAACACAGTCGGAGGCCTTGGAAAGGTCACAAAATATACCCAAAGCATCCTCTGAATTCTCCCTTGTACAAAAAATATGTTTAATAAGCTCAACTCCAGCGTCAGTTGTCGAGCGACCCTTTGTAAAACCGAATTGATTTTTATGTAGCAATTTATTAATATTAAAGAAACTTAACATCTGATCTAAAATAATTTTTTCAAAAATTTTACTAAATGTTGGTAGTACAGAAATTGGTCTAAAGTTGTCGGGGTCTAATGTACTACCAGATTTAAATATAGGTATGACTTTACTATGTTTCATTAAATCGGGAAACACACCAGATTCGACGCTTGTATTAAATATAGTGGTAGATAAGGTGCTATTATATATCTATTACTAGCTGGTACCCGGCGCGTTTCAGCCGCAGAAGAAATAATTGTGGTAATATCGTTTTAAATTTGAAAGAGTTATATTATTAGGAATGACATTCATTGATGTTGAATGATATATAACTTACAAATGTGTCGGTACTATACGCGCGCCACTTACTGTAAGTTAATTGTACTATGCCCAAAATAACCCATACGTACTCCAACCAAAATATAGCTGGCTTGGCTCTACCATGTATAAAATAATAATAAACACGTATTGTTAGAAATTTGGGGATCTATGAAAACCTTATTTAACACTTTCATTCGAAGTCAGATGTTCTGTGGGCAAGAAGACAACTACAGCCACTACAACCAAACCCCAACGATACTAACGTCACTCAATTGTTTTGCCTTTCCGGATTTCCACTAACACTTAAACTTTATGGGTATGGTATTAAAGTTCAAATTGACTTTTAAGTATTATGACGAATCTTTTGTATGGGAATATAGAAAAGTGTTGTTTTTAGACTTTTTCAGGCAATTTTTTAAATTTTTCTCTCCGTAAGAACCATCTTCGTACTTCAAGGAATATTCAGCGATTCATTTTTATATTATAGATAGATAAAATAACTTTAACGGAAATCCCCCATAAGTTTGCCGTTTTCTTAAAATCAATAGTTTTAAAATATTTAACGATATCATTTGGCAGTACTCTATGGAATTTAAAAGTATTTGAACAAACATTTCCATTTTGTTTCAGCAATGATTCGGCGACAGTAGGAGAAGATTTTAATGACTTTGTTGTCAAAAAAGGAACATCAGTAAAATGTTTCTCAAAATCCATAGCAACTTCTTGATCAGATCGCGTTAAATTATTGTTAATATTCAATTGAAAATCCGAGTTGCGTGGTTTGACCTTGCCCGTTTCACTATTTATTATTCTCCAGGTCATTTTAATTTTGTCGGATGCAATTTTAATTTTGTTTCTTAAATGCAAAGCCTTAGCAGTGGAGCACACTTTTTTAAATATTTTAGAATATGTTTTTATATAATCTCTAAATATAACACTACTATTATATGATCTTTCATCATAAAGCTCGTATAACCTTCGCCTACTTTTAAATTCCTACTGTCGCCCATTCACTAAATGATTTGCGACTGTTAAAACAGAAAGTTTTAGAAGTAAATATTCTACTAAATTCACAACTTATAATTTTAAACAACGTACCATACAAATAATTAGCACTATTTTTAAATGAAAGTGATGGAAGTCTTTTTATTATATTACTTCTAAACCTCTCCAAGCGATGTTCATTTATTGGAACAAACAAAACCTTCATATATTTCCGTTTTTTGTGTATGTAAGTGATACCAACTGTCCAGTGATCTGAACTTAAATTTAGAATAATTGATTTATGTAAGGGCTTAACATCTGTAAAAATGTTATCTATACAGGTCGCACTAGGCCCAGCAATACGTGTTGGTTCTAAGAATAAATTTACAAGATTATACGATTTAAACAATGAGCTAAACTTAATACTAATGGAAGAAGTTTCAAGGAGATTGATGTTAAAGTCCACATATTACAACAGACTTGTTCTGTTTACTAAGTTTGAGCAAAACTTCTTCCACAATCGTTTCAAAATAGTCATAAGTAGCACATGGGGGTCTGTAAACACCATGAAGCAAATACAATCTTCATGGTAAACACTTACAACAATGAGGTGCTCGAGCTCGACACAAGCCATTTCCACAGTTCGCTCAACAGAGAGGCTCATAATATCCTTACGTTCTTTATATAATATTGACTTATCTGCTAATATTAAGGAGCCACCACCTAAACTTTATTCTCTATTAAAGGTACTGACCACCTGAATCCATCCTCCTAAACCAATACCATGTGATTTCTGAAATTAAACATGAAATTATAATCTTTTAGCCAATTTTCAGTAATACAAAGGATGTGTATAATGTTACTATTTAAAAACGATTCAACTTCCAATTCTTTGCCCATCATGCCTTGTATATTTTGATGCACCAGGTGTAAACTATTTTTATTACTTATTTGTGGGCTGTATTCAAAATTAATTAAACTCTTATTATTGCTAGAGATTGCCTCTATTGTCACATTCACTAATTTAAATTAGTTGGAACTGATTCCAAATTAAATGTCAAATGATTATCATGCTCAATAAAAGCAGTCTTGGTAGCCAAAAACTTGGCTGAGTTAAAATTGTCCTAAACAAAGTATTAATTTCAGTATTTTGTGTTATTAAAACTTAAAATATTTTAATCACAAAAGACAAGTATAGGTATGTACTTGGGTAGTGAAGTAAATTTCAACTAAGTTTTGTAATGAAGTAGGTACTTAGGTATTACCATTGAGTTATATGTACTACGTACTAGAGAAGCCATTCCGAACATTGACTATGTTCAACTGAACTGTAGTGCAATCCATACAAACTAAAATTGCGTAAATTGAAGATTTGTGAATTCCATAAAATAATTATTATTACATTTTATTTAGAAATATGTTTGTTTAGATTAAGTTAAGATATTTTATATTAAATTCTTATATTTATTTTATATTAATATCTTATTTTATATCAAATTAAAATCTTCGCGCATGCGCGACTACTACTCCTACTCCCGCGCATGCGCGAAGACAGAGTAGGACACAATTTTTGTTTGGAATGGCTTCTCTAGTACGTATTATATATAACTCAATGGGTATTACTTCTGTAGTTAAATTATTACTTACAAATGTCGCTATAAGTACATGTCTAACAAAAAAAAATATTTTCATTATCCTTCGGTAACAAAAAAAAGATATATACTGAATCCTTTTGTTTGTTCATTAAACATCCATTCACGCAACAATTATTGTAGGAACGACGTTTTGCCATTATAATTTATGAAACAGATATGTAATAGACATATATATTATTTTTAAATTACATTGAAACTTTTTCAACTATTTTATCCTACAATTAAATATACTAAACAAAAACTATTTCGACGAGTATTTCAACAAGTATCTATAAAAAACTATTTACGTAGGTAAACATTGTTAAAAAATTTTAACATTCAATCGCCTAGTACGCGTTAGCCCTGAATGCGTTGTATCACTGGGGCGCCTCGCGATTGTAGGTAATTATTTTACACAGGTAGCAAGAGTGAGAGGCCTACTTTTGGTCTCACGCACACTTTGATAAACAGATACGTGTTTACCACAAGTAAACTATACTTAAAAATGGGAAGTTAAATTAAAACAATATCATACACAAAAATACTTTATTACATTTGTATAATGTCTACACACACTCTCACGTCTACTATATATTGTATATGCGTTGCAAAACTAGATCCCGCTTCGTCCATACAAGCGGCTCTCGGCTTACCTATGTTGGACAAACTGAGTGAACATGGCACGTTTGTACTCGTACCTCTTAGTATAAATAAACCCAGTTTATAGAATATCCGTCTCTACTTCGCAGCTGCGCGTTTGGTGATGAAGGCAGTCCCGTTTCATATCTAATTCTTTACTGTCTATCAAAGACATCTATATACACTACTAGACCGGCAATTCAGAACAATAATTATAACTTTAACAAAAAACAAAAACCGACTTCAAATTGCTAAAAAATAAGTTTTTTTTTATTATAGGAGAGGGGGCAAGCGATCATGCAGCTCACCCGATGGAAAGTGACTACCGCCGCTCATGATCAACTGCAATTTATTTGTTACCCTTAAGGGTGAAAACTTTTTCTCCAAATTATAGTATTACATATTTCATATCAAAATTGGTTCTTTTAAAAAATTAAGTCAGCGAAGATATCGCGTAACATACAAAAAAAAATACACTCGAAATATTGTTAAATACTTATCTACACAAATAAATAAAATTGAAGTGTCTGTTTGTAATGTCAAAATAACAGCTTTTTATTAAATGCATATGAAAGTATATATGTACGGTACTTATAACGAAAACACAATTTTTAAAATTTTTGTCTGTCTGTCTGTCTGTTTGTTCCGGCTAATCTCCGGAATGGCTGGAACGATTTTGGCGGCACGTTCACTGGCAGATAGCTGATGTTATAAAGAGTAACTTAGGCTATTTTTGTTTTTGAAAGAGTTAGTGTTCCGCGCAAAAAAATTAAAACACATGAAATCCAATCGTAATAAATTACACGCGGGCGAAGTCGCGGGGAACAGCTAGTACGAAATAAGCTTCAAATCACATTGACAAAGTGCGCACAAAAATAATGACAGCGTTTTCTTGGTTACATTTAACAAAATCAGTATTAGATTGTCGAAAACAACTTTAAGGGTTTATAAGACAAAGAAGTAAGTAGTCTTCTCGTCGGTTGTTTGAATAAACGAATTATGGAGAACCGTAACTTTATTAAGGCCGCATAGCCCGTCTAGTTTTATACATACAAGTCTTTGTTGTCCATACGAAACTTTGTATGGAATTATTAACAATCTGTAATTTATTTACAAAAATCTAAAATACGGTTTCGTAATAAGAAAAGCTTTTTTTTGTTTTTGTGTTACATTACTTAGTTCTTCAATGAGGACTATTTATAAGAACAAATCGATTAACCTAAAACAAGATCGATTATCAAATTGTAAAAGAAAATGTTTTCGATATCTGTAATAAATAATTTAATACCTATTAGGTACGTTCGGAAAGCTAATAAATGCATTAGTATAATAGTTATATTAAAACAAGACTTAAAACTATTTAGTCGACCCATAAAATGGGAAAATATACACTAATAAACTTACTGTTTAAACATGTATTAAATTGTTGCTTTCCATTTTGTGTTACAAAAATTTAGTTATGAAATGGGACTAAAACAAGCTATTTATACAATGATTTAAATATAACTCAAGTGGTATTTTACTTGATATAGTATAAATATGTACAGTTATAGTAGATTCAAATAAAGGGTAAATCTACTGATTCTAATATATTGTTCGTAACATAATACTGCTGTCAAAATATAACTACAAAAGCGGTTCTAAACTATAATAATATAATAATACGTCAAACATTATGTTACACTATGTGGCATGGAATACTTGTGATTATAAGAGAGTTTTGGCGGGAACTTGACCGGCGGCGGTTTGCTGCTCCTGCATTATTGTTTAAATAATGGTTTGAAGTAGACTTTGATATGTAAAAGTGGTGCTATTTTGTGTATTAAGTGTCTGCGCATGTGAACTATTAGTGGAAACTGTGAAACAAATGCTCTGATGGTGATGTGATTCTCAGAATAAGGTGTCTGTCTGCTTAGGTGCCTTAAAATACCATCGCCAACCGTCAGCTGTCTGCTGGCTCAAGTTGCCGTCAAAATCTCCCAAGGGCTGCACAATGTGGCGCATCAACATATTGTGAAGCAGTATACTATGAAGGATAATTATAATATATTGTAACTTCAGGCTCAGAAGGGCTAGATCCCAGAGCCGTAAATCCAGTTATTAAAAAAATTGTGATTTTAAAAGTTTTTGCGGGAACTTGAACGGTGGAGGATTACTGCTCTTGTATTATTGTTTAAATAATGGTTTACAGTGGATTTTGATATGTAAAAGTGGTGCGATTTTGTTTATTAAATGTCTGTGCATGTGGACTATTAGTGAAAATGGTGAAACAAGTGCTCTGATGGTGATGTTATTCTCAAGATAAGGTATCTGTCTGCTTAGGCGCCTTGAGATACCTTCGCCAACTGTCAGCTGTCTGTGCGCTCTCAAACATAGAAGATTAACAAAGCGACTGACTTTAATTATCACTTATTTGTTTGCGTTGACAAAAATTTGGTTATTGATAGTTGCTATACATTATTTATAAGATAGTTTGCCGATGACCACCCCTCTTACTTACGCAGTCTGATCTGAATCCCGCGCTTGTCTGCTCACCGGCTAAATAGTGTTGCCAGATTATAAAAGGCTATATTTTTGATCCTGTATTATCTTTTAAATAATGGTTTGAAGTGGATGGTGATACGTAAAAGTGATAGGTTTTGTGTGTTTGCGTATGTGAACTAATAATGGAAACAACAAAACAAGTGCTCCGATGGTGATATAGATATAAATATCTATGCCGCGCAGTGTGACATCTGTTTTTTTTTTAAATTAAAACAACGACTTAATCCTATAGATACTGCCTAGCTGCCAAAAACATCAGTCATAAAAATTACATATATACAATTCGCTTAAATAAAATAAATCACAAAAATGTCGGAATTAAAACTAAATAAAGACATATCTACTAACTAACATATTTAACTTGTCTAAAACACTAATCCATGTATAATACAGTTCTTTCTCAAGCTATCAAGTGTATTAACACATGTCCGACATAAACCAATCACTAAATTAATTAATATAATTCATAATTTCCTTGTAAAATAATTAAATAAACTTTATTATCTAATTGTTGTATGAGACCTGAAGCGCAATATCGCTATCTTGATTTGCGAATTAAAATAAACATTAAAATAGGTAGGTTGGTAGGTAGTGATAACTAATTACTGTGAGGTGAATTTCTTATAATAACAACGCAATAAAAATAAGTAGTTAGTATTTAACACTAACCGTTTCAGCTAAAGGAACATATTATAGTATTGAAATTAAAGACATTTCAAATAAAATCTATAAAAAACCATTACAAAAATATTTATTGTTTGTAACACCGAACAAACTATAAAAATAGCAAATAATATAGCATACAAGTCTTTGAAAAATAGAGGGAAAATGTATATAACGTAATCATTGATATTATATTATATACAGCAGAAGTAAATATATTGTTAGCGCGCGCGTGGTGAAGACTCGAAAACGTCATAACTAGGACTTTTGTATTTAGTCCTCGCCACACAAGACGAGAAAGTCGGTGCATAAATTTTTTTAACAATAATAAAAATGCTATCGTGTGATTTAAAAGGTGTACCAATTGATTTTTAAGTTAAGAAAACACAAGAAAAAAAGAAAGAGACAGCAAATAAATTTGACGCGAGGACGATAAAGACCTGTGCACTCCAGACATACATATATGCGGTGATTGGTGGCCTGAGTAACCCCCCTGCCACACACTCGTCAAGTGGCATGGGAAGTAGCGAGGAAAGGAGGCAGAGACGTAGTGTGGCCACAATACTCGTCATGCTGCACGTCATGCTCCTCGTCATGCCCATCGCTCCCTGTTTTGTCGGCTTTTTGGATGCGAGTCAAAGGACTGGCAAATTGAGCGCGAGTGGCTGGCCACAGACTCGCGCAAACACAGTCCGAATCGAGCGCTCGCATCGTTCTCTCGCGATAAATAGATATCATCCACCATCTCCGTTGGCTAAAACGACCTCCTTTTTTGTGACATTGATATAATTATACAACCACAGTTTCATTAACCATTGTGTTGTAAACGCGAGCGACTTGTGCGAAACGTCGCAATTAATTGCACGAGTAGAGCAGTGTGTGGCCAGAGAGGGCAACATTGTGGCAGCGCGAGCAGCATAATGTGGCTAAGCCATAAGATGAATGAAAGTAATGTGTATGAATGAGTGCCGTTATTGTTTGCAACATTTTTTATAATATCATATCTACAGTATATAATATCATTGAACGCAATCATATCGTTTGCGAATAGGTATCGTACCTAGTTTCATCGTATAGTACATACATATTATACAATGATTATACTAAAGAAAGAAATGAGATTACTCAGAAAAAAGTTGAGACATTTAAAAAGAGCACAAATAGAAATCATAAAATAAATAAGGTTTGTTGGAAACGTCGTGGTGATATTGTATTTTAATTTTTGACCATAAAATCCTCAGAGTAAAACTATAAATAGTTGTTATTTATAAAGAGTTGGCAACGCTGATCGTGTTACACATTAGTCGTAGGACGTTGCTATTAAAAGCTGGTTGTCGTTCTATACAATATTTAACCTATCTTTTACACATACATCTATTTTACTTACTAAAGTATTACGACATACTACAATTCTGGATTTATACAATTGGAGATTCTAAACAGATAACATATTATATTCACAATTTTTTTTAAAGTACGTAAGAACATATCTTTATTTCATTACAAAATGCTGTTAGCGTATTGAATAGCCGAGGTTTAGTTACTCATAGTGAGGCTAAATTAAAATGATAATATTATTGACAGGTACAAAAAAAACACAGTACAGGTTGGGACTTCATAATTTACACCAACCATAAACATTTTAAGCTTTTTTTTTTAAATTTGCCGTTATTATCTTTACTATCGTAACATGTAGTAGGTAGTTATGACAACAACAATATTAAAAAGTAGGCTGAAATACGAAAACACTTTTACCAAAAAAAAACAAAAGTAGGCATTAACAAAACGTCATTTCGTATGATAATGAACATGTTAACAAAGGTACTTATCCATGATATGGATACGGTCGAGGTACTGTAAGATGCGATTTATTGTTGCTTCAGTTCTGGGGGCGAGCTGGTGTCTGTCTCCTCGGGTCGTAGCGACATTTCGGGCAGCTTGTAGTGCTGCATATGGAATGGCGGTTCGGGACTATTGCTCGTGCGACTCATCTGCAAATGAATCCTTATTTTATTAGCCAGTTATCAATTAACTACTTCACTAGTGTAAGAATACCCACTACCCTATTTCGTCCCGTGGGTGTCGTTAGAGCCGACAGTGGCAGAGCCATGCTACAGCTATATTAATAGTATAGTTGTAGCACGAATGGGCCGACTCGACCGGGGAAGGACCACCACAGAATACCAGCGTAAAATGACAGCTTAATGCTACTGTGTTTCGTATGGTGAGTGTAGAGGACAGGAGACACTTTTACTGGAAACGAGGCATTCCATCTTAGTCCTCACGAGTGAGAACGCATCTGCATTTTGATTCGCAAACGTGGATGGATGTAGATGTCTATGGGCCATAGCAACCACCTACCAACAGGTGGACTGTGTGCTCGTCTGTCACCCTTATATTATAAAAAAAAGCCAGGAGATGGGCAGGAGCGTTTTCTTAACAATCAAAAATAAAACACTGTGTTGCCAACCCTACGCGGCAACTATTGTAATTATCCCCTATGAGGTAATCTATAGAAGAGGCCTATGTTTCTTTACCGGTAACAGTTCACCACTTCACTTAAAAATCACTTTGTTGCGTGGATTCCTTATGACTACTTTTAACATGGTACTTGGTTCCAGATTATTTATAGCTGCTAAGACTCCTTCACGGTCTAGTACTTCTTTTAATAGAAGCAGAAGTACGTTTTCAGCAAAGCGAAATCACAATAAATCAACAAATATATAGCTGATATTTTTTAAGTGAAATGTAAGCTACAAACTAACTTACAACCTACCTGATGGTAAGTGACTACTGCATATATAATCAACTTCAGCAAGCTATCCACTTCAATTACGTAAACTATGCCATAAGATAAAAAGAGATAAAGCATAAATTATATAATTGTATACGTGGTAGGACCATGCTGCAGTTGTGTTGTAGCACGAATGGGTCGGCTCGAACGGGGAAGGACCACGCTTTCGCAGAATACTAGCGTAAAATAGCAGCTTAATGCTGTTTGTGTTAAGTTTGATGAGTGTAGAGAACCGGACACCCTTTTTACTAGAAGAGACGCATTTCATCATAGTCCCTAGGGGTGCACGCATCTGCATTTTGATTCTTAATATAGGTCATAACAACATAGGTCTATGGGCCACAGCATCCACTTGCAATTGAGTGAATTTTGTGTATATCCACCTTATTCTATAAAAATAATATAAAATTACGTACTTGAGCACAGCGGCCGCGGCGTCGACGCGGCAGGATGCCTTTCCGCGCCATAAAGAAGCTGTAATTTGTTAGAAATAGAATATTAATTGATTATTAAAATATATATAATAATACACTATTATTTTGTACACGTGTATTATTTTTTATCATTACCCCTTAAACAGTCGAATGCTGGATATGGACTCCTCCGTTAAGGGGCATTTACGGTAATCACCACGCTTTTAAGCTCGACAAACACGGTCAGTTAAACTGATCAGTTGAACTGAAATCCAAGAATTGACCGTGAGTGTGAAATCTTAAGTTGAAATTTTAAGGCAATAAGTGGGAAAATCGTTTTTCCTTACACATGCGTTTTGACTGATCAATATGACTGAGCGAGTGTGTCGAGCTATAATAGCTTTGCAGCCGATTGTCAAGCACTGTATCCGATGTCTTGCATTTTTGACCCCACTCTCCGTTACTGGTCAGGATATATATGGGGTACAAATGTAAAAAACGACATCATTCGGAGGCCTTTTTGTGTGATGGATTTTTTTACGCAGTCACCATAGGACAAAAAGGTTGTATATAAAATAAAGTTGTATAGTGTGTTTCATACGTGGTAGAGCAACGCTGCAGCTATATTAGTAGTATAGTTGTAGCACGAATGGGTCGGCTCGACCGGGGAAGGACCACGCTCTCACAGAGTACCAGCGTTCAATAGCAGCTTAATTCTGCAGTGTTTTGTATGGTGAGTGTAGACTGACGGAGACTTATAATCATTTCATCTTAGACCTTAGGCGTGACAACACATCTGCATTTTGATTCTTAATCGAAGACAGTTGTAGATTATCATTTAATAAATTATTTTTAAAATATGTTTTGTATTTGTTGGCTGGAATAATTTTGCATTTTATATAGAACTAGCTGTTCCCAGCGACTTCGTCCACGTGGAAATTATTACGACTGAATTTAATGGGGTTCAATTTCGTTTGCGCGAAACCCTAATTATTTTTCCAAAATAAATGTAGCCTAAGTTATTATTTCTAACATCAGCTATCTACCAATGAAAGTCCCGTCAAAATCCATCCAGGCATTTCGGACATTAGTCGGAACAAACAGACAGACAGAAAGACAGACAGAAAAAAAATTAAAATGGTTTTTGTTATAAGTATCGTATATACTTTCATACACATTGACATTGACATTTTGACATTATAAACAGACACTGGAATTTTATTTAATATGTATAGAGTATAGATGTATAGATTATGACCAAGGGGTGAAAGTAGATTATCTTAAAGTTCAATGTTTCAGTAATTGTGTAGGGCCAGCATAAAATAAATTGTACACAATTAAAAGAAAGTACGTAGGGACCTATATATTATGATAGGTCCAGGCATTCAGGTCAGTTAAAACCACTTTCACTGTTCGATTTAGAGACACAATAGTAAACCAATAGCAATGAACCATATCTGGGTCATAACACAGGGAATGGGGAATGGGTTAAAAAATAAACATTAATGGTATTACTCTCTTGCACTCTGTACATTTACCGAATCTTAGAATAACAGGCCTTATTTGTGTACCTTTTTTTATAGAAGAGGGAAGAAAATTTTTTTACGTGGTAGAGCCACGCTGCGGCTATATTAGTAGTATAGTTGTAGCACGAATGGGTCGGCTCGACCGGGGAAGGACCACGCTCTCACAGAATACCAGCGTCAAATAGCAGTTTAATACTGCTGTGTTTCGTATGATGAGTGTAGAGAACCGGAGACCCTTTTTACTGGAAAAGAGGCATTCCATCTTAGTCCTCACGGGTGACAACGCATCTGCGTTTTGATTCGCAAACGAAGATAAATGTAGATGTCCATGGGCCACAGCATCCACTTACCATCAGGTGGACTGTGTGCTTGTTTGTCACTCGATCTTATAAAAAAAAAACGAGCTTGCAGCTCACCTGGTGGTGACTACCGCCACCCATGAACAATTGTAACACCGTGGGAATTGCAGGTGCGTTGTCAGCCTTAGCGTAGTTAGAAGTTAACCTTTAACTTCTAACTACGCTAAGTGGTTTAATTATATGTTATGTAATATTGTATTTTCTCTGTTAATGATTATTTGTAATCAAATAAAATGTCTTTATCCCTAACCGCAATCGTAACTTAGTGACTAGGGACCAGTTAATGAATGTGTACAGTTTCAGTGAATAAATGTCTTTTTTCCTTTCTTTCTTTTTTCTTTAATTAATTAAAGTTGTATTAATTTGTTTAAGTTGGATAATTGATTTCTAATAAAAAGAAGTGTAGAAGTTTACCGTGTAGTGGCGGTGTAAGATTATCTTCTACTCCATATAATCCCGTGGGTGTCGTAAGAGGCGACAGAGGGAAACAAATTAGGAGATGGGCAGCAGCGTCTTCCTAATATAGACTAAAAATAAATAACTGTGGTTGCCAGCCCGCTTGCCAAGCGTGGCAACTATGGCAAATATCCCCACTATGAGGCAATCTATGGGGGAGGCTTATGTTCAGCAGTGGACTTTAACACGCCATAACGGTAACTGTAATAAAAAGAAGACGATGGAGGAAGTCTGACCGTATAGTGGAGATGGGTATGTTGAACTTCTCGGAAACGGTCTGGAAGGTGAGACCGCGGCTGACACAGTCGGCCGCTTGCCGCAGCACCACCTCACTGCGCCGGATGCGCTTGTTCATGTTGTACTCCGCCGGCGGAGGCTGGCTCATCTGACAAACACACACCTAGTTTTTACACGTGGTAAAGCCATGTTATAGCTATATCTAGTAGTGCATCGACCGGGGAAGGAACACGCTCGCACAATACGTAAAATAGCAGCTGAATGCTGGAAATGCGACACTCAATCTTAGTTATTAGGGGTGAAAACATATCTGTCGGCCTATTCGTGCTACAACCATAACATAGCTGCAGCGTGGCTCTACAACGTAATTTAATGTATTAATTGGTTATAAAATCGATTAAAATTTCATATTTGAGACATGGCACAGTTACAAGGGAAGCGAAGGCTTAAAATAGATCTATAAAAACCTTACAAGAGATATTTTTACTTTACAGTCAAATGTTCTACTGCTGGGTACACATTTTTAAGTAGCGAGATCTAGATTTTCGAGAATATTCGTGACGATGCCCATGTGAGAATGAGGGCGACGACTTTTTCTGCCACCAGGGCGGCGCCACTTAAAAGTGAGGTAAGTACAATATTTGACAGATTTCATAGTGGGGAAGTTAATTTGTTCGGAAAATGTAAAGGTTGATGTTTCTTTCTGTACTTTTAGTTATATCTTATATTAATAAGATTAAAAATAAATAAACCAAATCACAGATATTCATAAAAGAAGAAAAATTTTATAAAAGTTAAAAATGTGCAAAATGTTGAAGAGCAAACCACTGCGGCATTGTTTTTTGTATTAATATAATGCTAGTACTACTACTAGAAACTGATAAACTTTTATTAAAAACTAACTTCTCAATTAAATGACATTGTGTAACAAAAAACTTTACCTCAGTGTCAGCTAGCGACATCTGGTGAGCAGAAGATTATTCGCCCTCATTCATAACCTCTAATCTCACCTTCCTTTTTCAAATTCTACTGTAAGGCATGTTTCCACAAGAAATAAACATCTCTAATAAAATTGTGATTAGAAAAAAGTTAAATTAAGCAAAGTTATTCACATATACTTTCCACTCCACAGCCGGGCACAGGCTTCCTTTAAGTTCTGAGAGGATAATGTAAATATTTTACTTCTCAGACCGGCAGCAATTACCAATTTCTTATGTTTACGCAAACAATATACATTTAAATAAAACTAGTTTTTCGTACTAGTACAGTTCGGAAGATTACGACACATCTTCTCGTTAGGTAGGTATTCCTCAAAAATTTCAAAAAATAATATTGTACAACCAGTGCGAGACTGACTGATGAATGTGGTCCTTCACTGCTGGCCGTATGAGGACGCTCTCACAGAATACCAGCGTAAAATAGCAGCTTACCACTGCTGTGTTTCGTGTGGTGAGTATAGGGAACCGGAGACCCTTTTTACTGGAAAAGAGGCATTCCATCTTAGTCCTCACGGGTGACAACGCATCTCCATTTTGATTCGCAAATGAGGATAGATGTAGATGTCTATGGGCCGCAGCAACCACTTACCATCAGGTTGACTCTGTGCTCGTTTGTCACCCTATCCTGTAAAAAAATATATTAAAGTAAATAATATTTAATAACGTAATCAAAGTTGGACAGTAAATAAAACGGCGGGTACCTGTGGCGGATCTCCCACGTGGATGACGTTCACTCCTGATGTGTAGCCCGGTCCTATAGTCATTATCTTGGGCCTCACTTCCACGAAAGGGGCCGAAGCTGGTAATCCAGGTGTCTGTTGATAACAAAGAGAATTAACTTAATTTTAAAAGAAATCAACAATTGAATACTAGTCTAAGGACAGGGAAACGACCATCTTATGAATTTGTCACTGAATTCTTCTCCTGCCGTCGCGGAATCATTACTTAAACAAAATTTAAATGCGTGGATAAAGAATTTTAAAATTTCATAAAGTATCATCAAATGATATTGTAAAATATTTTAAAACTATTGATGTTAAGAAAACTGCAGATCTGTGGGGGATTTACGTTAAAGTTATTGCGTCTTAATAGATACAATCGCGCCTCCACTAGCTCTTATTTTTACTGCTAGTATCGAATATGGTGCGCTTCCTGATTTAATCTGGTAGCACATTAGACCCCGCAAATTTTAGCCCAATTTCTGTACTGCCAACACTTAGTAAGATTTTTGAAAAAATTATTCTTGATCAAATGTAAAAAAAAATTAATATAAATAATTTACTACATAAAATGAATTTAGTTTCACAAGGGGTCGCTCGACAACTGATGCCGGTGTTGAGCTGATTAAATATATCTTTAATGCATGTGAGAATTCACAGCATGCTTTGGGTATATTCTATGACCTATACAAGGCCTTCGACTGTGTTCACCATGAAACATTAATCAGGAAACTACAATACTACGGTGTTGAAGAGCATCACCTCTTAAATTAATTATTTGATATTTAAGTAACAGAACGCATAAAGTTGTCATTAATAGTATAAGCTCATCCGGGTCGGTAGTAGAAATGGCCGTTCTTCAGGGATCAACTCTCGGCCCCTTTTTGTTTCTTGTATATATTAATGACTTACCTTACATAGTAGGGGATAACCATGATATAGTATTATTTGCTAATGACAATTCTTTAATTTTCAAATTAAGACGACAATTACTAAAATAAGACAAAGTAAATAGTGCTATATCTACTACTCTGTCAAGAAAGTACCAGGAAAAGATCAATAATACACAAAATGTTAGTTATTCATCCTAGTTTATTTTGTCACCTTCAAAGTATGTTCCTTCAGAAATGATACACTTTCTCCAACGAATAATCCAATCATCAAAACATTTTTTAAACGCTTTTACCAGAATTGAGTTCAGTTCTCGCTTCAAATTCTCCTTTATGTCTTCTATAGAATGAAACCGGGTGTCACGAAGTGTTAATTTGAGTTTTGGAAAAAGAAAGAAATTGGCTGGAGACATATCTGATGAATAAAGTGGTTGCTCGATGGTATTTGCTGAATTTTTGATCAAAAATTCGTTCACAACGATGGCCTTGTGCGAAATTATCGTGCTGCAAAATCCAAAAATTTTCTTTCTACAAATCTGGCCTTTTTCGTCTATTTTGCTCTCTTAAACACCGCATAACCCTCAAATAATTTTCTTTATATATCGTTTGACCTCCCGGCGAAAATTTCAAGTCCACAAAACCGCGATAGTCAAAGAAAACAGACTTTGAGTTTTGATGGACTTTCGGTTTCGGTTCATTTGGAAAGCGCCACTACGAAGGTTATTGACTAGTTTGCATGTCAAACTCGTACCGCGTCTCGTCACCAGTAACAATGCGTATCATGAATGTTGGGTCGGAATTGACTCTTCTAACATTTCCTCAGCGACTCTTATGCGAATGAGTTTTTGGAGAAAATTCAGGACTTTTGGGACTAGCTGAGCGGCAACATCGACTTGTGAGACAGCGGCTATCTTTCTCAAATTTGAATGAGGATTTTAAGTCACTATTTCCTTCACTTTTGCGATGTTAACTTCAGTTGTAGACGTTGATGGCCTACCAGATCGAGGCAAATCTTCCATCACATCTCGACCGCTTTTAAACGCTTTGTACATGGATATTGTGGGTCATAGACATGTAGATGTCTATGAGCCACAATATCCAGATGTAGATCTATCCCTAATTAAGAATCAAAATGCAGATGCGTTGTTACCCCTGGGTACTTGTATAAATCGCCTCGTTCCCAGTAATAAAAGTCACAGTTTATCTACACTCACCATACGAAACACAACATTATTCTGTTGCTTTACGCTGGTTTCTGTGAAAACGTGGTCCTACCACGTTGGCACCGATTCGTTCTATAATCACAATATAAATGCAGTATGGCTTTACCACGAATAAATCTTCATCTATATTAGTACGCAAAAGTACAAAGATGGTTAAGGACCTCTTCCGATGGGATAGCTTTGTGGCGGGTGGATGGAAAAGGGGAGATCTCCCGCCGGGTAAGGTGTTCTGCCCGGGGAGCGGCCAACGCTCCAAGTGATACCTCGGAGCTATTCTATATATGCTGCTTTAATTTCGGAACTTTGTTAGTACGATTTAGGCTTCGATGTGTTTCGCTTGTGACGCGACGACAGCGCCGCTACATCACCCCCCTGCTCAGACCTGAGGTCGATAGTGCAGTCTAGATGTCGACGAATTTGCAAGTGCCAGGGAATTGCCTTGTAGTCTGCGGTGAGTCGAGAAGAAGGCAAGTAATCTGCGAGAGTGCCGTGAAGCAGAGGCGAACAGTAAGGCTCAGAGCCGTGCCGAACACTGTAGCGCAGAGAGTAGCTTGAAGAAACAGGATGCATATTATTCCAGTGCAGCGATGAACCTTTATAACGCTAGATGGCTTGCAGAATGTGAAGACTGCAGACAATATCTGCTCGGGAGCGAATGAATGGGGTTCTTGAGGTTGATGACGAAGGTTTTGAAGTTGTAGTTTCCGAAGGTTGTTCGTTGCGAGTTCAGATCACGTCGGGGTCACCACTGTAGCCGGTGGAAGGAAAAGGGGAGATCTCCCGCCGGGCAAGGTGTTCTGCTCGGGAAGCGGACAACGCTCCTATTGGTAACTCGGAGCTATTCTATATATGCTGCTTTAATTTCGGAACTTTGTTAGTGCGATTTAGGCTTCGATGTGTTTCGCTTGTGACGCGACGACAGCGCCGCCACAACTTGTTTGATATAGATGTTTGGTGGGATCTCGTTTACGCCAGATGGAAAATATCCAGACGGTGAGCGGTGACAACACATCTATATCCTTATTATTTGAGGTTGGTTATGGGTGTCTACTGGCTGTAGTAGTCACTTATCATCAGGTGGACTGTAAATTCATTTTCCACGTCAATTTTATGAAAGAAAAACCACCAGCGATTATCCTTCACTCTCAGACTTCACTATCTTCGCTCTTAATAAAACAAGGGTACTACTGACGTGGTTAACTTGGTGGATGATGAAGGCTGGCGGCTCGTCGCGCAAGTCGTAGGTGTGGTCGTCCGGAGGTCTCGCCGCCGGTCGCTCCGTATCCAGCTCGTTGTCTGACGGACTGTCGTATTGGCACTGCACGTTGGCTATCGCGAACTCTGTGAAGACCAAACAATGACGGCTATAAACTATATAATCTTTCGCTCTTCAGATGTCGCTAATTGCTACCGAAGTGAAGTTTGTTACCCCTATCTTTTCCAACAAATTAATTTCCTAGCCATGCAATCTGTAAAATATTTCACACCTCGTTCCTACCTAGCGCTGGACTGGTGGAAGAAAAAGTCGTGGATTAGTTTAAGATTAGTCGTCCACATGAATAGGCATGTAAAATGACATTAGCCTAATATTTTTTTAATATTCTGACGGAGACAAACAAGCACACAGTCTACCTGATGGTAAGTGGATGCTGTGGCCCATAGACAGTTACCTACATCTATCCTCGGTTAAGAATAAAAATGCAGATGCGTTAACACTCCTGAGAACTAAGATGGAATGCCTCGTTTCCAGTAAAAAGGGTTTCCAGGTCTTCACACTCACCATACGAAAACACAGCAGCATTTACGCTGGTATTCTGTGGGGGCGTGATCCCAGCCCGGTCATGCTATACCATAATCTAACCGCAGTGTGGCTCTACGACGTAAAATATATGTGTGAAACTGCGAATGAACTGTATGCTCGTTTGTTACCCTTATTATAATATTTACCTTATTTGTACTTAATCGAGGATAAATGTAGATGTCTATGGGCCACAAGCCGCAGCATCCACTTACCATTAGGTGCACCGTGTGCTCGTTGTCACTCTTATACTATAAAAAAATTACTATATCCGAATAACTAAATATAGCATTTACTTGGTAGAGCTATGCTGCAGCTATATTAGTAGTATAGAATGGGTCGGCTCGACCGGGGAAGGACCACGCTCTCACAGAATACCAGTAATAATGCTGCTGTGTTTTGTATGGTGAGTGTAGAGAACCGGGGACCTTTTTTACTGGACACGTGGCATTCCATCTTAGTCCTCGAGGGTGACAACACATCTGCATTTTGATTCCTAATTGAGGATGAATGTAGATGTTATGGGCCATGCATTCACTTGTCATCTTCATCCACCTCATGATTTGTTTCGTTTTGTCGCCCCTTACGGCTCCCATAGGATGATATGGGCACAGATTAAATAATGTTACTAAGTGAATATGGGGTAGTGGATATTCTTACACCGCAAATAATATATAATATTTAATATTTATTGTTTCTCACATAACTTATAATACACGGTAAATAATCGGTTATTAAACTTCTGATAAAAATAATGTTGTATTACAAAATAAATGCATATTACTAGTCAATCAAAATAGAAATGAATTTCTCGCTATGACAAATGCACTAAAACAATTGTAACTGTGTAGGTACTTCAAATGATAAACCAATATAAAATGAAAAAACTGGAGCACCATTTGCTATAAAATCTAGGACGCCAAAAAGTCAAATCGGGCGCTGAATGCCACAAAATATGGTACTGGGCTACCTGCATCCATTGAGGAATTCAATGCCTTACCAGATTGTCACTCCATTAAGAGGAGCTTCGAGCATAGCCCTCTCCATAGCTCACTAGTGACCTTAAGCTTTATAATACGGCCAGCAGTGAAGGTGCAAGTCTCAGGTCCATATGTCAACACTGTCAACTGTAATTTCTTTTAATAGTACAATATTCTATTTTAAAAATTAAGTTTAATAACCTTAACATAACAACATATGATAATTTCATATGTTCAACTTCTTCAACTTAAAAAAAGGAAAAAACCGACATAAAAAAGCAAAAAAATAATAATAATAATCTTTGCTTCTACAGACGGTGCTAAGTTAGTGTTTCGTTGAATTAAATCCCCGATGTTAGAAGCTATGCAATTATATGGGAGTTATATTTCTTATCCGGCTGCTCCAAAAGGAGGGTAATGTTTTTCGAGAGTAGGTGTGTATGTCTGTCTTTATGTCTATTCCTTTGGCACGCCCTATGAAGTGTCATTAGATTCGTGTTAATTGTGGAAATGACATAGGCTATGTAATCTTTATATATTACATTTGCAAATACAAAAGAAGGGAGGGGAAGATTTTGTTCAGTAAAGTTTTTAACGCATTCAGGTTTTTTAAAATAATTGTATTAACCATTAAGTTTGTTTTTTATTTTTAGCTCATATAAAAATAAGGATGTTCTTAATTCGACTAATTTTGAATTTACACAAATGTAAGGTCCTATTCAAATATGAAGAAAAATTGCACCCCGAAGGGTGAAGGGGTGAATTTTAATTTAACCATATGACGACATTGATGTTACCTTGAGGTTGTTATTGTTTAGTCCTCTCCACAGAATACAGGAATGACGGCTCAAAAGGGTACATTAATAAACTTAAAAAAAATTACATAATTGTTTTCATTACTAGCGATCCGCCCCGGCTACGCACGGGTGATTTCTGGATCTCGACAAAACCCACCTACCGGGTCTAATTGTGAATTTAAGTCATCTAGGGACCCAATATACACAAAAAAAATTCATCAGAATCAATCGAGTCAGTTTCGAGTTTTAGCGAGACTAACGAACAGCAATTGATTTATATAATAGAGATTTTTTTTAATGTGGCCAACTTGCTTGCCAAGCAGTAGCGTGGCAATATGGCAATATAGCAATATAGCGAAAGGGGCAAACTAGTATACGGTTTACCTGATGGTAAGTAATTACTGTCGCCCATGAACAACTGCAACACCAGGGGAATTGTTATGTAATTGCCGGAATTCAAAAAAAGAGTAGGCTGTTTTCTTGAAGGTCCCTAAGTTGTATCGGTCCAGAAAAACTGCTGGTGGTATTTAATTCCACGAGGAAGTTGTGCGAGGAAGAAAACTTCTTCTAAATCGCACGGTAGTGGACCGCCAAACAGATGGTACGAATGGTATCTCCACTTCTGTCGCGATGTGCGATGGTGAAATAGAGTAGCTGGAATTAGTCCGAACAATTCCTCCGAGCAGTCTCCGTGGTAGATACGTTAGAATATGTGAAGAGATGCAACATCTCTTTGCAGTACCAGCGATTAGAACCGCTCTGCGCTGGATGCGGAGCTGACACTGGGGAGCCACGGCCCAGAGATGGAAACAATATTCCCAATCTGAGACTATGTTCAGCAAAGACTCGACTTCAGACACAAGTTTCTTCCGGTACTCGGCGACATTCTCCGAGAATTATTGGCACGGCCGGTGTATAAAGCATCACCAGTGCTTTCATCCTCAAAACAATGAATATTACCGGTTTGCAATATATCATTGATATGCAGAAGAAACAGCGTCGGTGATAGCACGCAGCCTTGAGGAACACCAGCATATAAAAATAAAATATAATATTAAATATAACAGCAAGCCAGCAATAGCCTTGTAATCGGAGCATGAGTGCATGCATCGTATCTGCAAGAAAGGTGATGATCCAATTGTACAATCTCTCGAGAAGCTCATAAGATGGAAAGAAGCGTTTTGTGCCAAAGCCGATCGATGGCCTTCGCCATGTCCAAACTAACCGTCAAGGCTTCAACCTTGGACTCGACCGCCTGCGCCCATCGGTGTGTTAAGTAAGCAAGAAGACCACCAGCTGAGCGACCCCGACAGAAACCGTACTAGCGGTCGCTAATCAGCTGGTGCTCCTCAAGATATCGCATGAGCTGTCCAACTCCATTATTTTCGAGAACAAGGAGGTGATAGCAATAGGTCTGTAATTGGACGGATCAGAGCGGTTACCCTTTTTTAGGGATCGGGTGCACGAAAGCTGTCTTCAATGAATTTGCTCGGAATCGGATTTGAACGATCCACAGGGAATGAGGTGATCGCTACCAAGCTATTTCTAATATTTTGTGTGTTGTTAATTTTTTTTAATAGTATAGGGTGACGAACGAGCACACAGTCCACCTAATGGTAAGTGGTTGCTGTGACCCATAGACATCTACATTTATCCTCGATTATGAATCAAAATGCAGATGCGTTGTCACCCGTGAGGACTAAGATGGAATGCCTCGTTTCCAGTAAAATGGGTCTCCGGTTCTCTACACTCACCATACGAAACACAGAAGTATTAAGCTGCTATTTTACGCTGGTATTCTGTGAGAACGTGGACTTTCCCCGGTCGAGCCGACCCATTCGTGTGTTACAACTTACAACTATACCAGAAATATAGCTGCAGCATGGCTCTACCACGTAAAAGCATGGCTCTACCACGTATTGTGCAACTTTAATGATTGTAAACTGTTCCTTCTTTCAAAATAAAGTCCCGCTGGGTTTCTTGCTGGTTCTTCCCAGGACTGATGTATTTTATTTCTGTTGTATCCTGACCAGTGGTAAATTAAGCATAAGAGCGACTTTCAATATGTATTATTTATAATCTATATTGAATAAAAACCCGTAAAAGTAGACTGCTGGACGAGGCCTGTCCCGTTGCAGGGAGGATTTGTATGACGTGTGCAATAGCAGACATCTGACGCACCTTTGAGTTTAGACGCTAATCCCGTCACGGGCCTGGGTATTTTACACTTAGCATAAACAAGATAGCTGAAAGATTTTTTTTAATAAAAATACTAGTAATGTCATTAACATTACTAATATTCCCTGGTAAGCTTAAAATGCTTGTGTTAGGAGTAGTTCACGACAACAGTCGAGTGACGGATTCGGACTTACGACCTTTTAAGTTCGCGGTCCGCACCCTGCCATTAGTCTACTGTAGTCATATCTTTTTAACCGTAGTTATTGCTTCATTGTTGCCTTATGTTTACACCACATGACACGTGTGTTAGATACCTTAAATCGTTATTGGACTAAAAAGAACCAAATTAAAACGAATAACTACACGACAAAACATATTTATTACCATCCAATACAATCATCCGTTCTAATACTAATATCATGTAAATTTTAGCGACAGTAATTTTTGACCTTATCCATTAAATAGTGCGACCAGCGTATTGGTACCAAAAGAAACAGAATTAAAATATTATGTATGTATTATTTTAAAATAACGTTTTAAACAGTTATGGCGGGAAAATTCTACGTAATGTAATTCGTTGCATTTGAATAGGAGATTATTTTACATTAGGAATTTCTTTTAAATTACATCTAGCAACATTAAAATTCACCCAGTGGTAATCACGAATCTACCGTGTTTCTCGTTTCGGGAGAGAACTATAGGCATCAAGCAGTAGAGTCCTTTATTGAATTATTAATCTTTAATCCACAGCATATTAAAATAATGAGGGCATCCACGACTTTTTCTGCCACCAGGTCGGCGCCACTTAAAAGTGATGTATAATATTTGACAGATTTCATAGTGGGGAAGTTAATTTGTTCAAAAAATGTAAAGGTAACTGTTTCTTTCTGTACTATTAGCTGTATTTTATATTAATACGATTAAACCACAGACATTCATAAAAGTTAATAAATAAAAAATAAATTTAAAAATGTGCAAAAAAAATTAAAGAGCAAAACACTGAGGCATTGTTTTGTGTGTTAATATAATACTCTTGAAATTGGTAAACTTTTATTAAAAACCAACTTCTCAATTAAATTACATTGTGTTACAAAAAACTTTACCTCAAACTAGCGACATCTGGTGAACAGAAAATTACTAGCCCTTATTGAAAAGTAATGTTTTTATTTTTGTTAAGGTGTAAGAGTGCCAAACTAATTAACAGGCCACCTCGTGGTATCTACTCCAGCTCATGGACAGCTGAGACCAATTTCAAACAACGATTGAGAACTATGATGAAGCGCCTCACAGCCTCTAGTAATTACATAAAGTTAAAAATAAGTCATCATTACCTAGAGTAGTCAGTATAATAATGAGGTATACTGAGTTTCAAACCTTCAAACTGTAACACAGCAGTGGGGCACTAGTGCATGGTGGCAGAAGAAGTAAGAGAGCGACACAAGAAAAGAAAAGAACCTACTAAAATGTAGAAGTATAAATGAATAAAATGTGGGAAAAATTAATCTTACAATTGGTAGGGTTTTATACCCTTGATAATAGAAAATTACTAATTTGAAAAACCTATATACTACTGGCAATAATTATTATTTACTGGTCACACTTCGTTCACACAAAGTCTTAATTAAAATTATTTAATACCCTTTCAAATTCTTCTATATCGTATAAATGTTACTTATGAAGAAGTACAAAACTAGAGAATAAACCATTTCACCGCAGATATTAAAAATTATTACTATTACAAAATAATTTTATTAATGTAATCTGTATTTTCTTTATTATCCCTACAGAGACATGAAAACGAACAGGAACTAACAGAAAAAATATTTTTACAGGTCATAAACTTATTTCAAATGAACATTGTATTTTTCAAGTAAGTACAATTAACCGATAGAGGTAATAAACATTTTACCTACGTAATACGTTGTTTAAAATAGCAGACAAACTTTGGCTTATACATATAGGTCTATACCGTACCTACATGGGCTTGTTTTGCGTGAATATAAATAAAGTCTCTATTTTATTAACTGAAAACCTAGAAAAGTAATACACGAACATATGACTTGTTTTTATTGCACATAACACTTATTTGCATAAAATAATATTAAATAACTATTAGACTAAATAATCATTAAAATAACTTAAAATATTAATTGTGGTTAAGAAATACCAAAATTTAAAAAAAAAATCAACAAATTAATAAACATATACGCTTTGGATTGACCTCAACTTTGGTTTGCTAGGAACTAAAATATTGTAAATATTAATAATGTCTAATTAAAATTAACGAAAAACATTGGCACTTATTTGGATTCCGATATTAAAATAGAAGAAAACGATTTACGTTTTATATTTTGAAATAATTTAAAATCAATAAATATGTAACCTACCAGCTACCAATGTGTAACTCAAAACTTTAGGTAGGTACTCTTTTCCTATTTATCATGGTAACATTTTTCAAATATCAAAGAGTGGTAGAACCAGCGGCGTAGCATGGGAGTTATGGACCCTGGCGACATTTATGGAAAGGAAAATCAGCTTCCCGCTTTAACTTTTGAATGATGCTAGTAAACATTTCATAAACCGAAAACTTATGATCATAGTGTAACGAATATTGTAGCATTGAAAGTTTTAAAAATAGAGTGGACTGTGGACACACACACACAAACAAAATATTCCAAGAGTAGGGATAAGTATAAAAATACATTTAATTCCTTTATTTTTTTATCCATTTAACAATATATTAAGTGTAAAATAATGTACACTTAATATAGAAGACTTATGTCCAACTACACAAGAGTTACTCAATTTTGAGATGCCATTAAGTCTCATGCTGTCTCTATCACTTTTAGTCAAAGTGACTGTGACAACACGAAACTTAAAGACATCTTAAAACTGAGTAGTGTTTGGATATTTGGCCATTAGTGATTAAATATTTTTGAGATACTTGTTAAAATGAGAGGGTAATGTTACCGCAAAGGAGCAACCAATGCTACACCATTGGATACACATTTATAAGATTAATTAGCAATAAGAGTTAAATAAATTTTGAGCAATTAAACCACATAAAGTTAAAAGTAAATAAAAAGCTGCCTTTTAATAAAATTACACTGATGTGTACTTACGAAGTGTATAACTATAGAATATATATAAATATATTTTTATGTTTGATGTTGCAAAATGTACTTTAAGTTTATAGATGAAGTTGCAGTTGTAGTAAAGACAGTTATATACCATGTTTTTTAGTTAATTAAAAAAATATGCAATCCTGCACAATTAAAAAATATAACTATTGATGCGAAGTTTTTCAGTGGAAATATTAAAAGTTCAGCCTAGTCTGATGTGTATATTATTAGCAAAGTCTTTACACAATATGATATTGCGTCACATAGCGCAGTTTTGGGAGATTTTGACAACAACTTAACCCAGCGAACAGTTGATGACGAATATATCTCAAATCGCCCAAGCGGATGTGGACTGCCCCAGATTTGTAAGTAATAAATATATCATTAAATAATACTATAATATATTAATAATAATATTGACTAACTTCTTTACAGTTTAAAATGTTCTCCGTAAAACACATTTGTTTTAGCTTTGAACACTATCTTTAACTTTACTGCGGAAATTAGTGTTAAGAAGGTAGTGTGACAATACTTTAGGGTTGATATTATAATACACTACTTTTTGGCAAGATTAAGTAAAAATATACCCAAATTACACTAATTATACTTACACTATTAGGGAGTTTTATAAATATTTGAAAGTTGGATCGGTATTACTATCGTTATAACAATATTTTAACGCAGTGAGGCAACCATATACATTATTTCCGTAATGCTATAAGTCTCTTATAATAAAATGCAATATATTATTAAAATACACCAATATTCATTCTAGTTTACCTATGACTCGAAACAACATGTGCCATCTTAACCAAAATTATCTAAATCCACAGAAAGAAATGAGAAAGATCACACTTCTTTCTCTGCTTTTACAAACGTCCTTGTTACCAACTTACAAAGGGTCATCGTATCTCTCAGACCTTGTCTCCCTCATTAGGTCTAACGGATCAAGGATCTGATTCGTTCTTGCGCCGCGTCGGCCTTTTGAGAACTGACTCTTAATATCATACTTTTCCATCCAATTCCGCAAAGTTTTTCTCGGTACACCATACTTGTTTGAAGCCGCGTAAACACTGTAACCCTTTTTCACTGCTATTAACGCTTCCCGAAGGTGCTGTGAGGAATACTGCTTGTAGGACTTCTCTTGGAAGACATCAGTCTCTATGTTAACGATTGCGTTCGGTCGTCTGCCAACAATGCGCGGTCGTGCGTGTATGTTCAGCGGGATTCCGTGGTCCATATCGATAAAGTGCCTCGTCACTATTTCCGTCGACGTCCGCACACCTGCAACAAGCGAGGAGAAGAAACGGCCCTTTAGCTGTGTTTTTATAACAATGGTAGCTTTTTTGTTTCGTTGGTGGCAACACTCAAGCTGTCAGATTGACAGGGCGTTTCTTTTCCTGGCTTCCTACAGGCGGGATTGGGATATAGGTTTGCATTTTCATGTAAAAAGCGAGGAAAAGCCGCTCTTGGTTTAAGTAGGTTTGAAACAAAAAATCATAAACATTGTTCTGGGTAATAAGATAAGGAAAGCTTGCTTACTTCGAATTCTTTAAATTTTTAAATTTCATATTTATCTTGCTGGCTGACATCATTTTGATTTCGCTACTATGAGATGAAATGAACAGAGGAACTTAACTTTTATTTTATTTCATATAAAAGCAATGTATAGGAATTAGCACTGATAGCACGGTGAAGATATTTTCACCCCTACAAGGTATCATTGTTGCATACAATAAAAAGCAAGGGCTCATATAATATATGTTTATTAACTCCCGTAACATAGCAAAAACTGGTACAATCTTTTCAAATCATAACGCTAAAATTCATAATCGGTCGGACGTATCAACTGCGTGTGTATATTATATTATATTATATAACATGTTCAAGGATGCATTCGAATGTGAGTTTACACAAGAGTTTTTAAAATATTTATGTACAATTGCGCTCTTTATATAATGTTAATGAATTTTGAAACACTTTTCAATGCAGTAAAGAATGTTTAACAATTATAATAATACATCAACACCAAAGATTAATAATACATTTATTATTTTGAATTTACAAGTGTAGTTAAAATGTTAAGTTTATATACATATCTCTGCGAGTTTTATAAAGAACATCTGTATTTGATTTGGTATACTGATAAAGTTTTAGTTTTCGAATTAGAACAGATGATTTCATCAAAAGTTCTTAAGTGATAAAAAACTATTAAACATGGTGAAACACAATATAAACCAACATAATACTGAATACAACACTGATATAGTTTATAATATTATATCTACATAGCCGCTTATATCTATTTATGTATAAATTTATATATACTAAGTAGGCACTTCTTGGATTTCGGGCGTCCGTGACCTAGACCATTAAATTGTGGCAACGTTCACACTATTCTAAGGCAACCATTTCGATTAAGGCCATCTTTAAAGTCTACCCATTCCGTTGGATAAATCTTTTATGATTATATCAAGATTTACCTATAACATTCAATTAAAGCCACCCTGTTTTCTTTGCAATTTAATTTCAATTTCAACATACTCATGTTTTTGGACTGGTCTGATATATGCATTATATATAAGAATAATATAACAATAAAAAAGCGCAAAAGCACAAGTCTATAAATTTTAAGTAACCTTGATAAAAATTATGTAATTAAAATGCTATGTTTAAATTCAAACATTTACAATATTTCATCAATGGATAATATATATATATATATATACATATTGCACGCGATATTGCTATTCCTTAAAAATCGTATTTAAAAAAAACCCTTTTAAACATGTAAGTGAGTTTTATGAATCATTACTAATATATGACCCTGTGCTTCTTCCTTAACTAATGTTAGTAAAAAGGTAGTACGACATAATATACAGGCTTATTTTGCAATATACAGCCAAATTTGCAAAGAAGGTTCAGAATAAGTATATAGGCGAATGGCGGAGAAAAATTAATTTAAAAATCTCAAACATTCAGTCCTTTTTATCATTTAAATTCAAAATGCGCGGTAATGCATTATTTTAATTGATAGTCATTCATAAATATCTAATTTCTACTATTTTACTACGCAGGCACACATTCGTAAAGCCGCGTTGACACGATCAAAGTCTGCTTTGACAAAGTGGTTTTGATGACTTCTTTGACGCTACTTTGATCGTGTAAACCAGCAATCAAAGCACACTTTGATGTGGGCGTTAATCAAAGTGGACTTGAACTGTGTTCTACATTTCAAGTCAACTTTGATGTTAAAAAACGAAACAAAATGGCGTCAAATGTAAAAACAATGTCATCTCGCAATATAAGAAAGTGGAATGAGCGGGATACTCTCAAATTCGTAGAATTTTATGAGGTAGAAGTAGTTCTTTTGGACGTGAAGCCCAAAGAATACAAGAACAAGGATGCCAGAAACGCGGTGTTGCAGCGCATGGCAAGAAATCTTGAGATGGACGGTGTTGCTATAGAAGAGGTTAACAGCAAAATTAACAATATTCGAACGACATAAACCCAATAAAAAAATAATATTAGATGCTCCCATTTCATTGCGACGTAAAATCCAGGAGCGAGTCAAAATTCTCCTTTTCCGGGTTTTTATTTTCTTTACTCCTTTTAGCTCTTGCATTAACAAGTCTGCGATAATTACTACACTGTCTAGTAACAAATCTTTCTCGTCAGAAATATTTTATAGGTGTTGTTACTCTCGAAGGACGGTAAATATGAACAAACTGATCCAAGTCAACTATATATGTGTCAATCGGTATCAAAGTGAACCTTGATCAAAGCTATATTGTCAAAATTACTTTGTCACAGCAGACTTTGATCGTGTCAACGCGGCTTAAGGGTCGTTCGGCTGACAAAAACGAGAATTGAATCGCACACAGAGCGCGTGTACGCATAGTTGCCCATAAATCACATTCAATTTGGGATAATTTCAAATAAAAGTAGAAGCCTTATCTACTCGTATTTTCAGAAACTGCAATAATGGGTATCATTATCTATATTGAACTTAAGTTCAAAATTTGGCTACCTTTCGAAAAATAACCCTGTATCTTTAAAATTATAGAAGCCGGAAGCCGCTGCAGCTGGATGCTGTGTATATGTACTAGATTAATGGGTTGGCATGATCGGCTACCTAACGACCTTTGTTAACGTTCTCGCTCTCGCATGTATGCACGTCCCTTTCACTTTACTTGAAGGACCGTCGTGTCGTGTCATACTTGTCTAGCAAGTTGTTGTACATATTGTTACGATTAGTTAAAAAACAGTAGATCATTTCAAAAGGTCGTTCGTGATTTTGTTGTGTTCTTATTGTGTCGTTTACTATAAAGTTTTATATTTGTTTGGTATTTGCGTTCGTTTTATTTAGGTGCTTATTATTGTTGAAGTTATAAAGTGGGGTATTTTTTGTTGTGTTGATTATATTTGTAAGCACAGTTGTTTTATTTTATCTATAAAATGCCACGTAAAACGCAATTCTAAATAGGAAAAAATAAATATATTTTTATGTACAAATTTTTTTGGAGACTGTAATATGCTCAAAACCTATTCGCAGCTAAATTCACAGACACAAGGATCCGTAGGAAGTTTTTAATGATGACAAAAATGTGACTGAACTTTGAAAACAGGCTTCGTGTGCAGATTTGACGTGTCACCTACATCTGTTTGGAATAGATTTTAGATATTATGTTTCGAATAGTGAGTGAAAAGGTTGCATATCTTCTAAGATCCCACTTGACATCAAGTGGTCGTGTCAGTCTTACAATAAGCGATTATCGCACCAATTGCTACACATACTTTATCATTAAAACGTTATATATATTAGTATTGACTAATGGCCAATTTTGTTTTTTTGGCAGCAAATTACAAAGCACTAGCCGTCTTCTTTCAGTCTCCTTTTATTCGGTCCCATTTGCTTTCCTAGGCGTTGTTACCTCTTCGCAACTTTGTAATGATCGCCATTTATTAAAAATTTAAGTTAATTATTCCAAATTTATATAAAATTGCCACAATCGTCAGGTCACGTCCACGCCCCTAAAGATTCAGGGCCGGATTAATATAAAGGCAGAGTAGAGTTGCCTATAGGCTTCGTATCCTTTAAGAAGCTGTTATAAATATATTTTTATTTTACACTTTTATTCTTTTTCTAAGGAAGGTTAATAATTTACTAAAGACATCGAATAATTTTATCCAACAAAGCTTTCAAAAGCCAACTTTTTCAAACATTTTGCTTTAGAAATTGTAAATCGGGAGATGAGTCTAGAGGCATACTGCCTATGGTTCATTACATAAATTAATCCGGCCCAATGAAGATAAAGAGAATGTATCAGAGGCCTTAAAAGCCACTCTCGTTTTAAAATAATCAAATCTTAGGAACAACACACATAGTTAATGGCCTATATGATGTATCGATCGACCGATTTTTCAGAACATTCAACGATATTTCTTATACTTACTACGCCTACAGAAGTTAATATTTTATATATTGCTTTTAGAACTTATTCCATTTTCTTAATTAGTATAGTATTAATACTAAAATAGTATACGTTAGATGATGATGAGGCGTATGCTATAGGAAACACATATAATAGAGTTTCGTATCTAATTTTGATCATCGGCTATGATTGGCTGGCCGAAAATAACAAATAATGTTCCTTAATATTTCTAACCATCGGTCGATCGCTCATCGTTTGACCTAAAGTTTAATTTAAAGCAAACTTATAAATAGATCATTACTAAAATAACTTTCGATGGAGCTAATGAACAACTCAACTAATTAAGTACATTAATCTTAAACAAACATAAATAAATTATCACTATTTTTAAGCCGTTACAGTACGTAGTATTTGTTATCTGTGATGACAGTCATTTCAACTACTCTGTTGATTGATTGAATTTTAAAGTTTGGCTAAGTTTACCATATTGATATGATATTACATAGCTGATTAATAACTTCCGATATATACTAATCCTGGGTAATTTTATGACGGGGATAGTGATTGTATGAGTTGGTATTCTGGATTATTTCAATATTAAAAAACGTCACTCTCACACTAGGACTTTTCTTTTAATGTAAAGTCGTTTTACATATTTAAATTGCATATTTTATGCGGGATGTTAAGAAAAAACAGTTCAAATTTTTTCTAAGTATGTTCTTGTTAATTCTGATAATTCGATACTTTTTAATGATGTCGATTTTATATTTATAATATAAATATTTAAGTAATAGTTCACTTCTCTCGATGCTTTTATTCGACCGACAGTTTATTTTATTTAAATTATGAAAATCAATTCTTAAAAAAAACTCATCATCATTTAGTATAAGCTACAATTTCATTACGAAAGCAACTAGTACTTTCTTTTTTTTTAAATTGGATAATTTGGCTTTAGTTTCGTGTGATATATCCTGTATTTATATATGTGCCATTTTAAACCAAATATATAAATAAAGAAGTTTCAGTAGAAGGCTTGTCATCACAGATGAATTACGTTTACCGCTAAAATTTCATTTTCAAGTCTTTTCTTTATCTTTGGACGTTGTCCGTACAAACATACGATTTTTTATTAAGGCCAATTTTACTCAAGTATTCATTATTACAATTCAACTACTATACTACAATCGATTAACATAACAATTACAACGCTAGATAAAAATAAATAAATTAACACGGGCCTTCGAATGAGACGAAATAAAAAAAAAACTACTAAATTGGTAATAAAATATTATCTGGTATTACCAACTCTAGCAAAAACTTCTTGCGATATAGACTTGTTTTATAAAACAGAAAAATAGTATATAGCATTCGAGGCGTCTCTTTTTCTTTTAAAAATAAAAATCTTTGGATGTAATATTGCAACGAATGAAGAAATTATTTTAAGAAATAAATAAAACATTTTTTTTTTAATTTAATGACCACTTATATGTTATTTGCCACATCAGAGTCACCGTCACCTTAGCTAAATTAATATGAACTTTGTGACGGTAGCCCAGCACTTTTACACGTTGGTTTATATAAACTATGCAGTTTATGAATGATCTATATTAATTTAGTATAGTATTAAAAATCAAATTAATAAAATAGTTTATTATTTTAATTGGTCTTTTGGGACCCCATTAGTTTTAACTTAAATAACGATTACGACATATACACTTACAATTTCATCGTATATCTGATTAGGATTGGGGGACCTCACATATTGTATGTCCCAGACATGTTGCTTTCATTTAGCGACATAGTTGCAGGCGTGGTAAAGTATAGCACTTAGGATTATCACCAATAATTTTAGTGGTGCCGGCCCCTGTACTCGAACTCTAGCTTCTCATGTGTGTAAAATATTATAAAATATGTGGTCTTACAATTCATGCACTTAATTATAACATCGTGTCCTAGTAGTTTTCATTTCTTTTGGTTTTTCTCCTGTATTGTAGTGGCAGTTTATAAACATAAATTGCACAAGGACAAACATCCAGGCTCGGAACAATTATTTGTAGGCCATACAAATAATTGTTCCGTGCAGGATTCGAACCCGCGGTCCTTAGCGCCGAAACTCAATTCTAAGCCATTGCGCCACGAAGCCGTAAATTTTTTGTAAAATTGACGGAATATTAATGTGTTTCATTGATTCATGAACGCGTAAAATTTTTTTTAAACTTTAGAGATAACTCTAAACCACACAGTTTATTGACAACGTGTAAAACTACAATTTTATTAAACTTAAATACTCGCAATGGAGCAATTTTCTTTAAAATCTTTGTTTATTCTTTGGCAGTAATTTAATGGTCGTACAAACAAACAAAATGGCGCTTATTCATGTAAAGACATATTTAAAGCAGTGCTGCCATCTTCACAACTATTTTCTACCGTAGGCGTATTATTTTTCTCTTCAACTCTTATTTCATCTTCGCTTGATACTTGAGTACCGGCGAAGGAAAGGAAGTGTTTGCCAAAGTCTAATTCAGTTTCATATGACGGTATATCCTCTGTGCCGCTCTTTTCCCCAAAACTTTGACTATCGGCGACCGAGTTCGGATATCCGTCGTAGTTTTTATATTCGCGCTGTTTCTTGCTGTTCTCGACAAACTGCTTCAACTGCTGCGGCATAGGGAAAGAAGATTTGATGTGACATCTCTTCATCCAGTTCCGAAGGGACTTGCGAGGTACTTTGTGAGTTTGAGCAGCTCTGGAATACAATAGGCTTTAAATAGATTAACTGAAAAATTGAAAACGTATATAACTAACAATTTACAGCGCGTTAGTGTAAGACTGTCGTGTAGTGGCGGTGTAAGAATATCCACTACCCCATATCATGCCGTGGGTATCGTAAGAGGTGACAGAGGGAAAAAATAAGGAGATGAGCAGCAGCGTCATCCTAATAAAGACTAAAACTAAAAAACTGCGGTTGACAACTTGATTGCCAACCGTTGCAACTATGGCAAATATCCCCCTATGAGGCAATCTATGGGAAGGAGGTTAATGTTCAGCAGTGAAATTTAATAGATTGTAACGGTAACGCCGTAAAATATCGTCTTGTACTGATGTCTTCAATCCACTTGCCAAGCGTAACGATTGTGGCTAATTCTTGCAGTGGACTTTTAAGGGCTGGTGAAGAAGCAAAATTAATAATTAGTGTCTATACATAAACGTTGGCTTCAACTAAGATTTAAACACATGACCAAACGCAGTAACCTGATATTCTTCCCATGTTAAATCACGTATAAGTACTTTATTTTTACAGAATAAAAATGACAAACGAGTGCACAGTCCACCTGATGGTAAGTGGATGCTGTGGTTCATAGACGTCTACTCTCAATTACGAATTAAAATGCAGATGCATGATACATGACCCATGAGCCACATATCCAGTAAAAAGGACCTCCGGTAACAGTCACCATACGAAATACAGCAGCATTAAGCTGCTATTAGCGTGGTCCTACTCCAACTCATTCGTGCTAAAACTATAATATAGCTGCAGCGTGGCTCTACTACGCATGAAAACAACTGCTGCAGGCCATGAACACCGGCTATTAACTTTAACTTCAAATAATAAAGGCCATCTGTAGCCTTGCTGAGTTGGTGACTCTGTTACCATACTCTGGCTCTCTCTGATTTTTAATAGAGTATAGATTTAGAGTGAGCCACAGTATCCACTTACCAACAGGTGAACCGTGCGCTCGTTTGTCATCCTTATTCAATAAAAAAGCTACTTATTATCGGGTTGATTGTTAGTTCGTTGGCACACTAAAAATATTAAGAAAAATTGAGTATTCGTAACACAGGAATAAAGATTACCTATAAATACTTCCACCTTTCTTCACATCCATTAAAGCTGCCCACATAGCTTCATTGGAATATCGTCTGTTAGGGTTAAATTTTCCCATCATGACCCTTTCCAAATCTTTGCGCGAGAGACCTGACGAGCTGACTTCTTTACCCTCCAAGAACTGGTCTAAGTCAGATTTTAACACTGTGTCCCCGATATCCATGTTTTTGTCTTTGAAAATAGGCGGCCGTCCACGCCTGCGAATCTGTGGCTTTTCCAAAACTTTCGGGTAAATTTCTTTGCTGGCAACACTATCGTTTTTTGGCTTGGGTATTAGCTCGACTTCTGACTTTTGACTTTTAATTTCGGTTTTCGCTTTTTTAACTTGATTAGCTTTCAACAACGATACTTCTAGTTCGCCATTTTGTTCGAGCCACGACTTGTAATAGTCGTTTTCTGAATTCTTCTGTTCATAAACTTCTTCCGTCGCCATATTGTTTGTGTTTAGGCCGTATTTAGAGAATTCGTTTTGTATTTCAGTTGCGTTCATTTTCGATAGTCTATTTATATATTCTGAATTTGCTTTAGCCAAGTTTTGTAATTTAGTTTGAAACAGTAATTCACTCTCTGGTTTCACTCTGATGTATGGATGGCTTCGACCTGAAACTGGTAGAAAACTTTAAATAAAGTACAATCAAAAGTGAACCATGAATGTCCTTTGAAATATATATGAAAATGTTGACAAATGACATGTCTGTAAGATAGAAAATAAAAACAAATTCATGTGCTTTTACGACCAAACCATTTTTCAATAACAAAAACATTCATGGTTCAAGTTCTACTAAAAATACTACCAATTTGGTTATATTTCAAAATGGCCTACCTTACAGACATTCATTGTTCATATTTTTACAATGTCCATTCACAATATGATCTGCAGTTTATACTCTATGGTTCCCACACACAACCCAACCGTTTTTTTTTTCACGATGGAAAAACGTTAATATACGAGTACAGATCAAAAACGAAAATAATATTTTAATAAACGAAAAATATATACTTGTAATAGAAAGCAAGTGACAAAATGGAAGTCACATTGCAAATAAACATTGAATAATTAGTTCAAAATAAGAATTAATAGTAAATAAAAAAAATATATGAAAAATAAAGTTAGCTCTATCCTTACCTGATGTTTGCCCTAGACTACTGCCGGGTTTTCCAGATTCTTCCTCCTAGAAAAATAAATAAAAAATTCTACTTAGTATATACACGGCTATTTTCATTATAGGTGTTGTCTGTAAGGTATCCTCTAGACCGAATTTCGATCACGACGGCCATTCTCAACGGAGACCAGCCATCTGCGCGAGTAAGATTTATAATTTACGAGTGTATACAAGCACACATATGCTCTCTATTCCCCACTTTTATAGACCGATAGGACGGTTATCCGACATGACCGGAGAGAGATCAGGCAAAGGACCTACGGCTTTAGGTGCTTTCCGAGGCACGTGGGTAAAAACACCGGCAAGATTCTAGCTCCGGGCAAAATTGCTAATTGTGGCCCGACCCGAGATTCGAATCCAGGACGTCATGACCATACACCGGGTTTACGATCACTAGATCATCAATGTCTATTTTCAAATCAATGATATTTAAAAACTAAGGTTGAGTAACTAGCGTCCCGAAATGATAGCTCAACAAGTTAACTAAGAAGTTTTGTTACACAATTGACTTTGACGCACAAATTGTGTAATAAAACTTCATTACTATACTTCATTACTATCAAAATTGGTGGCTTTAGAGAAGTGGGGACCCAGGGTGTAAATGCCAAGAGGCAACCACGTACTACGCTTATTTTAAACTCACGAGATTTCGAGGATTATGTGCGGTGAGTGAAGAGAACCGGAGACCCTCTTTACTGGAAATGAGGCATTCCATCTTAGTCCTCACGGCTGACAACGCATCTGCATTTTGATATGTAATAGAGGATAGATGTAGATGTCTATGGGCCACAGCTTCCACTTACTATCAGGCAGATGTATTGTATGCTATCATTCCGTTGGTGTCGTAAGATCCGACAAAAGGAAAGAATACAGGAGATGGGCAGCAGCGTGTTCCTGAGAATATCTTAAAACCTATAATTAATAGAATCAGGCGTTACTTTGTGGAAATCCATTATAATGGGGTTGTTATAAAATAATTTGCTTAATTCCGCGTAAAGAAAGAAAATGATGTTTCCTGCCCAGTTTTAAGGGGACCTCCCACCCTCCCTCAATAGCACTACCATCCCCACTACGTCAGCACTACGTCCCTTGACGGTGACGGGTATAGTGCACGCGATTGAGGGAGGGTGGGAGGTTCCCTTAAAACTTAACTGAAAATAATTAAAAAATTCGGTTGCCAACCCGCTTGCCAAGTATGGCAAAATTACCACATGAGGCAATCTATGAGGTAGGCCTATGTTCAGCAGTGGACTTTTATAGGATATAATGGAAGAATCAATGGATTTGCTTTATGGGATAAGGGGTACAACACCGGATGATATGGGGTAGTGGATCCTCTCACCCTGCTACTATACGGCCACTTAGTAAAAAAAAACCTAGATTAAAGATGCGGGAAGTCGATGGATGCAGGTAGCTCTCAGAATCGCGCTTTATTGGTTCTTCTTGGGGATGCCTTTATTCATTGGATCTGTGAGGGTGATGATTTGTGCCAGTGGGGATTGAACTAGGTTTGCTCGTGTACTGCGAACTATAAGGAGAGGGCAGAGCGGAAGGCGTTCTTACGTGGTAGAGCCACGCTGCAGCTATATTAATTGTATAGTTGTAGCACGAAAGGGTCGGCTCGACCGGGATAGATGCTCCTGACAGAACACCAGCAAAGTGGCTCTCACAGAATACCAGCGTAAAATAGCAGTTCAGTGCTTAAGTGTTTCCGTATGATGAGTGTAAAGAACCGCAGGACCTGTTTCTATAAAACTAGGCATTCCATCTTAGTCCTCAGGTGTGGTAACGTAACATATGTGTTGTTAACAGTGGTAGAGCCACGCGGCAGCTTTTGCTGTCGCACGGATGGGCCGGCTCGAACCGGGGTGGTACCACGACCTCACAGAAAACCAGCGTGAAGTAGAGGCTTACCTCTGCGTTTCGCTTGGTGAGTGCAGGTGGCCGGAGGCCCTCTTTACTGGAAATGAGGCATTCCATCCTAGTCCTCACGGGTGACAACGCATCTACATATTGATTTGTAATAGAGGATAGATGTAGATGTCTATGGGCCACAGCAACCACTTACCATCAGGTGGACTGTGTGCTCGTTTGTCACCCTTATCCTATAAAAAAAAGGATAGATATAGATGTCTATGGGCCACAGCATCCACTTACCATCAGGTGGACTGTGTGCTCGTTTGTCATCCTTATTCTATAAAAATAATTCTCATTTATCCTTACTTCGTTATATTCAATATGGTCGTTGTCCAGTTCTCCGTAATACAGGCCGTCTTCTTCCACAGTCTCCTCTTTCACTTCCTTGACTTCCGGGTTCCGTTCTCGCTCCTCCGATTTTCGCTTCTTTGGTCCATTGACTGTCGTTGTGCTTGTTGTTGGGCTCGTGTTGTTGTTATTGTTGTTGTTGGTGATTGGTTTTTGTTGTTGGGGTGTTGGACCTGAAGAGAAACCGATGTTATCTTAGAAAATAATTTACATATATAAGATTTCAAAAAAGGTGGAGATTCTCACTTCGACTGTATTGTTCGATCGAGTGGCAATGGGCCGGCCCAAAGAACCGGCTACCGATGGGGAAGAAAGGTTATGGAGTGGCAGCTTAATACCGGTAGGGGAAGCGTAGGGCGTGCCCCCGTAAGATGTAGTGACGACCTGGTAAGTCATGCAGGAAGGCGATGGATGCAGGTGGCTCGGGATCGTGCTTTGTAGCGTTCCTTGAGGAAGGCCTATGTTCAGCAGTGAACTTGTGAAGGGCTGTAATGATTGCGTTAACTCCGCACCTCGCTGGACTGCGCAGTCCCACTCACTTGTCCACTTACTTACTGACCGGCTGCGTGAGTTTGCGCATGGAGGACTGCCATGGAGAGAACACACCCGCAAGTAGCCGAAGATCAGCCCGGAACCGAAGGCCCAGAAAGAGAGAGTGACTATTGGGGACAAAGAATAGATTAAATAACCTGTAGAGAGTCAAGAAAGTGCACGCGGGAAAGAGCCCTGAGCAAGTGCCGCGTGCATCCCTCGAGATTCGGCCCGTATAACCGTAAGGTTGGTGGGGCCATGGGAGGTGGAGGGTTGTCCCACATAAATACCCACGTTCGTCCCGTCGCTTTAAGTGTTGTATATCCATACCGCAGTTTAGTATTTAAACTGTGGCCATACACCGTACAACGTAGCAGAGCGGCGATATGACGTCATAGATGCCAGGTTCGGAGCTAACTCGATTAGGTTGTATTTTCTTTTGTGTATATATGGTACGCGTTAGGTATATTCGTGAACTAGCTTTTACCCGCGGCTCCGCTCGTGTTTAATCAACACCGACAATTTTTTTATTGCACCATGGATTAAAAATACTATAATTTGTGATTAAAAATCCAAAACATATTTATACAAAAAATATAGCTTATTTTCTATTCTGGTTCGGTATCTATAATATTGCTAAGTTTCATCAAAATCCGTTTAGTGGTGGTTATTACGTTATTGAGCCACAAAAGTACAAACAAACTTTCACATTAATAATATCAGCAGGATGTGAACCGATTTTAATATTTTTAAATAAATACGGGTGGTGCTTCATGGGTGGTACCACGTAAATTTGAATAATAAATTCCATCTCAAATAGTTTTTTTTTTATAGAATATAGGTGACATACGAGCACACAGCCCACCTGATGGTTAGTGGTTGCTGTGGCCCATAGACATCTACATCTATCTTCGTTTGCGAATTAAAATGCAGGTGCGTTGTCACCTGTGAGGATTAGGATAGAATGCCTCATTTCCAGTAAAAGGTCTAATAGTGTAAAGATAGGGGATAAAATTCTTAATGCTTAAAACTAAGATATGAAATTCTAGATGCTAGATAGCTTGTGCTATTTCTTAGTCCACTAAGGGTCGAAAAATTAGACTCTTAATATAAAATAACACTCGCCAATTGAAACACAGCTGTGTTACCTGCGTACAATAGCAGTTCAATGCTGCTATGTTTTGTATGGTGAGTGTAGACTGTAGAGAACCGAATACCCTTTTAACTGAAAACGAGACATTTCCATCTTAGTGCGTAGGGGTGACAAACATCTGTGTTTTGATATTTAATCAAGGATAAATGTCGATGTCAATGGGCTATTGCGTCCACTTACAATCAGGTGGACTGTATGCTCGTTTGTCTTTCTTATTCTATAAAAAAAATTGCAAAATTTGTACCGAACAGACAAGAAAGAGTGTTAAAAGAAGGCCACCGGTCGTGGTACTTACCGTTTGTGGTGGCTTCTCTCTGGGCGTTCGCCACTAAGGCTTCGCTAGCAACGGTGAAGTCCTTTCCCTCAGGAGCGAGCTCCGAGCTCAGCCCCGCCGTGTCGCTCGAGCACAGACCTGCCACATGAAAAGTCATGGCTTGTGGACCTTTAAGTTACCCCTACACTAGGATTTTATTCTGCATTGTCGACAATGCAGGATAAAATCGAATTTATACAAGGACAAACATCCAGCCCCGGTACAACAATTTGGAGGCCATACAAATACTTGAGCGGGCGCGGGTTTCGAACTCGCGGCCTTCAGCGCAGCAACTCATTGCTAAGCCACTGCGCCATGGAATATAATAGAATAATTTTTATTTAACATTTATTACATGTAATTCTTCTCGAAACTAAATTTTTACTTTTATCACTGGTTGGGAGAAAAACCTCTGTCCTGGTAAGAAACCAGCAAGAAACCCAGTGGCACTTTTTTTTAAATCAGTCATGGAGTCGTCTTGAATCCATCACAATCCGTCTATTGTCCCTTACAACGAGAGAGGCCCGAGTCTAGCTGTGGACTTTAGTGAGCTGATGAAGGAGAAAGTGGTAGCTAGATGCAGAATTACAATGACTCGTTTTATACGTGGTAGAGCCATGCTGCAGCTATATTAATAGTATAGTTTTAGCACGAATGGGTCGGCTCGACCGGGGAAGGACCACGCTCTCACAGAATACCAGCGTAAAATAGCAACTAAAGCTGCTGTGTTTCATATGGTGAGTGTAGAGAACCGGAGACCCTTTTTACTGGAAACGGGGCATCCCATCTTAGTCCTCACAGGTGACAACGCATCTGCATTTTGATTCGCAAACGTGGATGGATATAGATGTCTATGGGCCACAGCAACTGCTTACCATAAGGTGGACTGTGTGCTCGTTTGTCACCCTTATACTATAAAAAAATATCTAAGTACCACCTTATGGCTTATATTGGGTGATATAAAAGACCTTGATTTGTAGTTCTAATAGAAAGGTATAAGAATGATCCCGTGGGTATCGTAAGAGGCGACAGGGGGGAAACAAATCAGGAGATGGGCAGTAGCTTCTTTCCAATAACGACTAAAAATAAAAACAGCGGTTGCCCATCCGCTAGCCAAGTGTAAAATATCCCCACTATGAGGCAACCTCGGGGAAGGCCTATGTTCAGCAGTGGACTTTAATAGGGTGTAACGGTAAGAAAGATTTCAGTTAATGTGTAAAGTGGTTTGGTAGCGCAGTGGCTAAGTGTTTGACTGTGGTACCGCAGGTTCTAATCCCGCGCGGAACAGAAATTTGAATGTACGGTCTGATCAAATACATCCACCTCCTGGGCACGGGCTTCCTCTCACTTCTGAGGGGGTTTTAAGGCAAGGAATAGTCCGCCTCGCTTCCCCAATGTGTGTTGGCGGATTTCATACGTCTTCGAAATAGATATTTTAAAATTTTGAAGACATGCTGCTTTCATCACTATGTTTCCCAAGTGGTAAACGGCACTTACAACTGCAATTAACAATTTCATTGATGTCGACGGGAATCGAACCCGGATTGCTCGCGTACTGTGAAATTTACGCCGAGCACTTAACATCCTACTTAGCACGGCTCAAAATTCATATGACCTATAAAAAGTATTTCTGATCTGTGTGTTTATCTATTTGTCGAGTTATGTATACACGAGCCTATACAGGAATGAAAAAACGTCAGGAAGATGCGAGGGGCATTTTTTTCATCAATTACTTAATCGAAAAATTAAACATTTTACTCGAAAATATTGATAAAGTGCATAAAAAATTAAGTTTCTGATAACTTCCCTATAATCCATACTTTATTTGATTTATTACTTATATTTATGTGGGATAAGGTATTCGAAATTAGCGGAAACAATGCTCTTAAAAATAATTACTTTTTTTACGTCTTATCTTACGTTTTCACTCAAATCGCCATACGTCTCCTCTCTCCCTCTCATATATCCGTCTCAATCTTTAATTTCTGTGTTCCTTTTATGTTTTTCAAAATACTCTTAACAGCTTTTTGCTAGACTACACATGCTGATAATAACAAATAACTTACCTCTGATCTGCAGCGCTTCTGCGGACTTTAGGAGGCTGGGTAACTCCTCCTGCGTGACGTTCACCTCGCCCTTGTACATAAAGTCAACTAGCGCCTGCATTTCGCTGAACCTGCCAACACCAATAATATATTTTTTTTAATAGGTACAATCATTTTTATAGCTGGCGATGGTGGTTCGACAGCTAGCTAAGTGAGCCTATATAAACAAAGGGTATGAAGTATTCCTCCTTAGCTTTCAGGATGAATAAGGCACTGTTAAAGTTTTATTACAGGCTTCAGGTATACTGTTTAGATTATGGCTGCGGTGGCCATTGGAGAGCTGGTGGATTACAACCCAATCATAAACAGTTATTTTTTGTCTCTTTATAATGTGTCTTTGTGCATTATCTCCACTATAGCCAAACTAATTCGGATGAGATTTTAAGTGATATAAGCTTGGGATAACACACAGTGTTTGTTTCATTAAAATTTGTTGACACATAAAGAGATAAATGTAAGTAATAAAGCGCGTATCGCGCGCGCTCTACATGACGTACAAGTCAGAAGAATAAAGTGCTGCTCGGCTGTTTTATCCGCGTGCGTGTAAAAACTGTGTACATTTATAAAAAAAATTGGGTATAGTAGTTTTGAGTAAACTAAAAAGTATGCTAAAAATGTAAAGATACAGTGTAAATATGTCCCACTGCTGGGCACAAGCCTCCTCTCACTTTTAAGAGGCCGCTAGCAAGGCGGCAAGGATCTTTTGACCCGTATTTGAACTTGCAGCGCTGATTATTTTGTCACTTTTTGTTTATACAGTTTCGTACTTTGTGACTTTTAATGAATTACGATTGTTTTATAAACAAAAGTATTTACATTGTAATATGTTTCTACAAATATGAATAAAAATAACATTCACATACAATGACAGCTAGGATCATTTCACCTATTCAATAGATGAATGCATTGCTGTTGAGGAGGATAATTATAGGATAATTATTAACTTTATTGCCTAATCTTGTTTTACATACCTAAATATTTTAGTTTATACGTTCATTACTCTACGCGTTCTCATTGAGTCAATTTCATTATTTTGGTTGATATTTTGTGAAAATGTCTCAGAGTATCAGCGATGCAGAAATATTGACATTATTGCAATAGTTGCCAGAAGATCAATCGGATAATGAAAGTGCAGGTGTATCATTACCACCAGAAATTGAAGATAGCGATATATTATATAGCGTATATTCCTGTATCTCCTGAGTTGACTCTCCGTTGACTACCATTCAACAACAAACTAGGGGAAGATCGTCTCGGCCACACAACAAAACGAACATCATTTTATGTAAATACCTCTCAAAATAATATGATGTCACCAGGTGGAACATTGTGGAAATCCATATTTGAAAATAGCTCAGAGGTGGCAGGTGGCCGAGTAAGGCATAATGTTGTGACTGAACAGCCAGGACCAGCCAGCTATGCACGGAGGCAAGTTGGAGAGAAATTCATGGCAGCCTGGAAACTTTTGATAGATGATACAATTTTACGACACATAAAAAATGTACTGAGGCCACAGCAAATCGTCGGCTTGGTCATTCATGGTATATTTCCCTAGAAGAACTTGAAAAATTAATTTCCATTCTGTATGTTAGAGGTTGTTTTGTAGCGAGAAATATATCTGTAAATGATTTATGGAGTAAAATATAGGGAATTCTATATTTTTCTAAAACTATGCCTAGATTCAAAGAAATTATGAAATATTCACGATTCGATGTGAGATCAGAAAGATCTACGAGAATTATAACAGATACATTTGCGTTGATTTCTCAAGTATGGAATCGCTTTATTGACAACTGCATTTCGTGCTACGAGCCGGGAGAAAATGTAACAATAGATGAACAGTTGTTTGCTACAAAAGTTTGATGCCCTTTTGTCCAGTATATGGCTAATAAACCTGATAAATTTGGAATAAAATTTTGGCTCTGGGTTGATGTCAAATCGAAATACTTGTTGAATGTTTACTCATATCTTGGGAAAGATGAAACTCGACCGCAATGTCTTGGACAACACGTCGTCATGCATCTTATGGAACCATTTTTGAATAAAGGTAGAAATGTGACTACAGATAACTTTTTCACATCTGTGTCTCTCGCACAGAACTTGCTTTCAAAACGTACCACTTTGGTTGTTTCTATAAATAAAGGGAGACGTGACATTCCATCGTACGTAAAAAATCTAACATTGGATTTATATGACACCAAAGCAATATAAACAGAAAATGACCAATGATTATTGACTGTTTACCAAACAAAGAGAAGCAAAAATGTTTTGTTATTGAGTACCTACATTACATGAGTGTTCATATACAGTGGCGATGTCAAGAAAAAACCTGAAACTGTTATGTTTTACAAGTCAAATAAATATGGTGTTCACGTGGTCGATCAAATGGCGAGAAGATACAGCACAAAAGCACCTAGAAGATGGCCGGTACGTATCTGCAATAAATGCCTGGGTGTTGTACCAAGAAAATACGTAGAAGAGAATTTATTCTGCAATTGGCGGTTGAACTGAGTAACATTTTAGAAGAACCCACTCGTGAAACCTCACTGTAACGTTCTATCGTCTCAGGAATGCCAGCAGCTGAGTTGAGGAAGAGGCGTAATTGCTACCAAACTCATTGTAAAAATAAAACTAATAAAGTGTGTGACTTGTGCAAAAAAACCACTTGTGGCAGATGTAATCTAGGTATCAAAAATATTCATATCTCATAACTGTAAATAACTTTTTTATTAAACATATAATTTACACTGCAAACCAAAAATATTTCATTTGCCTTTATAATAATAAATATTGTCTACTATTTCTACAATTACACTACACATATATACATAATCATAAATCACTTAACACAAAATACCTAATTGTGGTTTATGTATAAGAAATAGACATATGGTATCGTGGACTTTTTTCTAAACGGAGTAAAGATCTATATTTTTGTAGAGTACCTATTTACGTATCATAACATCAGCGCACGCTGATAAATCATTTCGGGAGCGTTTTTTCTTCTAGCTTGCTTAACAAAAATCAATATTTAAGGCTAGTTGAGATATATAGCCTAATGCTAGATAGCCTATACTATTCCACATGAATCTGGCTATAATATACAAAAAGAATTTTTCAAATCGGAATCGGATTAGCGAGTTTAAACAAACAAAATAAACTCTTCCGCTTTATTACATTAGTAAGTATTATTATTAAATTAGAATAGATAAATAAATTAGGAGGATGTGTGGATATTACATGGTTGCCTCTATAGAATTGTGGGCACAGCTTGTATTAAAACTATAAATATAATATACCTTATCACTGAGTGATTCCTGTCTGACGTACCGGTATTGAAAAAGAAATTTTAATTCGATATTTTGTACCGTTATTTATATTTTAAACTGTTATTTGAAGTTGGTTTACTGTGCGGTGGCGCTCTTCTATTATCATGCCTTCCCATTATCTTGATTTAAAGTCAGAAGCTGTAATTATAAAGATAATTTACTAAACCCATACAACTCATCAATTGCCGGTTCTTTGAAAAAGTCTCGAGCGGCAGCCGGAGGGCAGCAAGAGATGAAGTGACAACCTGGTAAGAAATGCAGGAAGTCGATGATTGCAGGTGGCTCGGTACCGTGCTACAAAGAATTCCTTGAGAGAGGTCTATGCTCAATAGAAAATTTTACTATCTTCTTCGTCTTTTTTATGGACTAAGACTGACAAACAAGCACACAGTCCACCTGATGGTAAGTGGGTGCTGTAGCCCATAGACATCTAAATTTAACCTCAATTAATAATAAAAATGTAGATGCGTTGTCACCTCTTATGACTAAGATGGAATGCGTCGTTTTCAGTAAAAAGGGTCTTCGGTTCTCTACACTCAACATACCAAAACACAGCAGCATTAAGCTGCTATTTTACGCTGGTATTCTGTGAGAACATGGTTTTACCCCGGCCGAGCCAACCCAGTCCTACTACAACTATAATATAACAGCAGCGTGGCTCTGCCACGTATAAAGTTGTGGGTTGTAAAGATGATGAACTTAACTTAGAACTTACCTCATATCTCTCATGAGCACGATGGGGTGCTTGCAGGGGTTCTGCAACAGCAGCCGCTCGAGGTACGCAGAGCAAGCGGACAGCACAAGCTTGTGGCAGCGCAGCTGTCTTGACTCGCACGCCAAGGTCACGTCCGCGAATTGCTCGGTTAGTAGTAGACGGGGGAAAACCGCCTGAGAGACACAGAGATCAGTATTATTAATAAGAAACAAGTGGATCTCCTTACACCGCTACTACACGTATATACTAGCGATCCGCCCCGGTTTCGCACGGGCGATTTCTGGATCTCGACAACAGCGCCACCTACCGGTAAATATGAACCATCCTGGGACCCACTCAAAAGCACATAATTTCACAAAAATCGTTCGTGTCGTTTTCGAGTTTTAGCGAGATTAACTCGGAGCAAATGATTTTTATATTATATAAGAAGAATAAGATATATAAGCAGTAACACCCTATATCACTCCGTCAGGGGTTGAATTTTCCAAAATCCTTCATTAGTGGGTGTCAATTCTGCGTATAGTTTTGGAGGTCTCGTGTCTGGTCAAAAAATCAGTAATTGAGTTTTGTCAAGAAATTCTCAGTAGCTGTTCGGAGTCAGGAAATTGGTGCCGTTTCCCTGTTGTACTCTCAAACGGCACGTAAAGCCGTTAGTCCTGTGCCTAGTCTCTCTCCGATCGTGTCGGATTACCGTCCCATCGGACTATGAGCGTGAGGGCATAGAGAGTGCACCTGTGCTTGCGCATACACTTAGACACTATAATCTTGTCCTGCTCCTATGACTAGTTCCCGGTTAGACTGGAGACATTAATTATTTACTATTTTATTTATTTTAATATTTTTGCATTTCCTATAAGAAAGAATACAAAGGGCGGACTTGTCTATAGGCATTTTTTACCGGCCCATCCATGGAGTGGGGAGAATTGATCGTAAAGTATAGCAATTATAAAGACTTAAAAGATTAGAATCTAAATTAAAATAAATTAATAACGTTCTACTACCCATTTCGTACCGTGGGTATCGTAAGAGGCGACAGAGGTAAACTCAAGCAGGAGATGGACAGCAGCGTCTTATAACAACTCAAAATAATACAAAACGTGTGGTGGTCGCCGACTCGTCTGATAAGCATGGCCAATATGGAAACTATCCCCCCCCCCCCTCCCGGGTCAACATGGGAATTCTCTTTCCCCCCTCCCACTCCCCCATAAGACAATCTCCATATGGTTGGCCTATGTTCAGCAGTGGACTTTGATAGGCTGTAGTGATGATGATGATGATGAATAATTGTACTTTTAATTTCATTCATTCATCTCATTAAATATATAAAAGTTGTCCTGAATGACTGACAAATCTATCAACTTACAGCCCAAACCTGAAAGATATCTGAAATCTGGTCAGGTGCTGCCTTTAATGACGTAGGCATACGCTAAGAAAGAATTTTGGAAAATTCGACCTAAGAGGGTGAAATAGGTTGTTACAGTTTGTATGAAACTTTTTATTTTACGTGACACTTGACTCTACACTTACTGAAAGTGTTCTGTGAAAAAAATAAAATTGAACACAGAGAGATATCAAATTTGCACGGAGAAAAAAATAATTAATTATTTTTTTAAGTTAAAAAGTAATGCAAATACTATTCTTGTAAAAAGTAAAGATACAGCTTGTATACGTTCCACTACTGGGCACAGGCTTTCTCACACTTCTGAGAGGGTTTTAGTCTTCTCTATTATCTATAGATTTTAGTTTTAATAAGAGTTCTCTACTTCTATGAAGTGAATATTTTTGTTTATATATTACAAAATGAGATGTCACGCGACATTGACTTCGGCAAGACCTCAAAAAAAGCAGAACAGACGTTTCATCGCTGTGGTAACGACCAATGAAGGAAGTGCCTCAGCCTTGCTTCAGCCGAGTCACGTTTGAAACACGTGACATGTTGATATAGGTTTCGATTAATAATAAACTATAAGATTATGGTTATTAGGTGTGATATTTGTATGCTTCCAAACAATAATGAATTTCTATATTAAATAGCGTGAATCTAGCGTACCTAACTATAAGTTCTATAGTTGCAAGGCTTTCAGATTAGTATGCGACTCATAAATCTAATGAAGTCCGTTGTAATTAATGTGTATTGTTACTGTGTAGTAACAGCGTAAGGAGACTACTATCCCAGACATCCCGTAGGCGTCGTCATAAGGAGATGAGATAAACTGAAATAGGACATGAGGTTCACCATCTTCGTAATAATAACTGAAAATATTAAAAAAACTGTGTCAAGTATGGTAACTACTTTTCATACGTGTAGCTATGCTCCAGCTATATTATGTTTGTAGCGCGAACGGCTCTACTGGAGAACGCTCGCACGGAATACCACTGTGAAATAGCAGCTTTGTTTTGTATTGTAAGCGGAGACCTAGGAGGAATACAGATGCGTTGTCACCCATGACGACTAAAATGTTTTTCAACAGTGGTAGAGCCACGCGGCCGCTTTTGCTGTCGCACGGATGGGCCGGCTCGAACCGGGGTGGTACCACGACCTCACAGAAAACCAGCGTGAAGTAGAGGTTTACCTCTGCGTTTCGCTTGGTGAGTGCAGGTGGACGGAGGCCCTTTTTACTGGAAATGAGGCATTCCATCTTAGTCCTCACGGGTGACAGCGCATCTGCATTTTGATTTGTAATAGGGGATAGATGTAGATGTCTATGGGTCGCAGCAACCACTTACCATCAGGTGGACTGTGTGCTCGTTTGTCACCCTTATCCTATAAAAAAAGAATGTGATGCTTTGTTTCCAGTAAAAACGGTCTCCGGTTCTTTACACTAACCATGCGAAACACAATCGCATTAAGCTGCTATTTAACGCTGGTATTCTGTGAGAGCGTGGTCCTACCCCGGTCAAGCCGACCCATTCGTGCTACAACCTTAATATAGCTGCAGTGTGGCTTTACAAAGTATAATGTACTTAATATAAAATAGAATATAAAATAAAAACTCACCTGTAAATTTGTGTGGTATGAGTTCCATCTAACGCAGAACTGTTGCGGAGGTAGCGCCATCTTCTGTCGATGTGTCAAAACTCGACGACGGATCAAAACTAATGTCGTTTTATAAAAACATTCCTACCTAAGTATTAAAATATCTTTGGCCGACGCTCTCTCAGTCCTTCATAACATTAATTGCACTGTTATTGGTTAAAAAAATTGCACAGCATTTATATTTAAAATAACAAAAAGTCCACAATATTCTCCTTTATCACAGCTTTATTATTAAGTAGAAATATTTTAAGTACAAGGAATACTCGTTTGGTTTTTATTTTAATAAGAAACTTTAAGACTAGACTGTATATATATAGAATACTGGAACTCACAAGTATATTGTTTTAGTTTGGATATCTGAAACAAAAGAAATGCGCAATTTATTTACTATGTTTGATAGGTTTTAAAATTTAATCGATAATAATAACAAACAGAATACAATTTATCGTCTGATTTGGTTTAAATAGCTCTTTTTTTATTTTAGGAAGAATTTTTCGTAATCGTTACAGTTGGCAGTCGGATTGGTGATTGCATTACATGTTGCACCTTTGAATTTTGACCGTCCCAGTCTGGCCAATTAAACCTGGCTTAAACTTGACAAGTTTTTGTTGTTGCTTTGTTAGTAATAGTAATCTCTTTATTTCGACCAACACGGATCATATTAAATAAGTATTTAATTATAATTAAATAATAAGTACTTAATCAATTATATTAATTTAGAAAACTTAAAAATATATAACATATTAGTTAATAAACGGTATTTTATAACGGTATTTAAAATAACGGTATTAGACGGTACATCTTCACAATGATCATCAGGTAGTAAGCTCATGAATGTATAAGGAGGCCTATGCCTATGTTCACTGAACTAATTTCAATGAACTGACTTCGATCTACATATTAAAATAAAAATAAAATATTTTAAAAATACTGGCCGGCTAGCCGGAATTTTTTTTTTAATTTAACAAAACGCGCGGTGTGAGTACCAATTTTAAAATAAAACTGTTTTGCACAAGCTTCACAGGTTAAAGAAAAGTTGTTTCCGCGCGTGGAAGGGAGACAACGAACAACCGAGGGGAAATTTCCCACTAGTAGCAACAACAAGCAAAAAGGAGCTTGAACATAAAAATCAATATCAAAGCGCAAGGGGGCCGGTTGACCTTAAACGTGGGGTCTCGCTTGACTTTTAATGTTATTTTTTTAATATCGTCTGTATTAATACTTTTTTAACTGTAGCCCTTATTTTATAATAAATTATTTATAATATAACAAATAATAGCTATAGACAAAGGAGAATTAATTGCGATTTGTTACTTGCAGCCGGGGCTACAGAGGCTGCACTAAAAGTATCGGGAATGGAATATTTCCACTGTTCCTGTCATATTAAAATCTTTTTAATTTAAAAGACCTTGGTTTTAAAAATCGAATACCATTTATTTATTTAAAAAAGATTCTCGGTCTTGTCACAAGGTTTTGTCAAACTTGTTTAGTCGTTGAGAAAATGGAATTGACTCGAGAAAATTCAAGAGCGATGATTTTTTAAATGCAGAACGGTATGCTAGCATTTGTTTGCCACAGGTCGTTTCTGAACTCCGTAAAGAGAACTGCAACCGCCGCATCATCCTCCATCACGACAATGCGAGTTCTCACACCGCACACAGAACAAAAGAGTTTTTAGAGCAAGAAAACATAGAATTATTAGACCATCCGCCGTACAGCCCCGACCTAAGCCCTAATGATTTCTATACTTTCCCTAAAATAAAGAATAAATTGCGTGGACAGAGATTTTCATCACCTGAAGAAGCTGTGGACGCCTACAAAACGGCCATTTTGGAGACCCCAACTTCCGAATGGAATGGTTGCTTCAATGATTGGTTCCATCGTATGGAAAAATGTGTCAAATTTCGCGGAGAATCTTTCGAAAAGCAATAAACACATTTTTAAATATGTAATGTTGTGTCACTTCCTTGATTCCCGAAACTTTCAGTGCCGCCCTCGTACTTGCAGCTTCTGTTTACTAATTTGTGTTCTGATCCGCGCATACAATTCGTAGTGTCTTAAAGTATTGCCGTAGAATGCTTGGGATTGGATTAAATTGGAATTCTCTATTGCCATTAGGTGTCATAATTTCAACAGCCACTCGAATCATCTCTGGTAAAATTTGGTGTTCATTTGCGAGGATTTATATTTTATCAATTTTTACCCGACTGCCCCAGAAGGAGGAAATTGTTTTTTGAGAGTATGTATGTATGTCTATTTCTTTGGCACGCTCTGTAGCCTAAACGACTTGACGGTTTTTAATATAAGAGGTGTCGTTAGATTTGTCTGAATTGTGGGAATAACATAGGATTTAGAATATTTATATATTGTATCTGCAAATACAAAATGGAGGGGAAGATTAATTTCCGTAAACCTTTTAACGCAGTTGCTTTTTTATTACTGTATTAACCATTAACATTGTAATATACATTAGTTCGTACTTATTAAAATCAAACAATATTAAATTTAACAACAGGCCTGTGTGTGAGTAGAAGTTAAAGTGTGATCCAACATCCAGATCACCTGGTACGAGAAAGTAGTTAATACTGTAGCTAACAAATATGTCTATTGACTCGCTAAACAAAGAGTATAGAAACATAAAACTATATATGGACGTAATAATATTTAACGTGAGTAGAGTCGCATATTTAATTAGACCATGAACTTATTCAATCGATCGATAAGGCCCGGACGACATCGGTGAATTATTTATGTAGTGGCACAGCCTTAGTTAGTCAAATATAATGATAACCCTAGACTGGACTAGTGGTCGTAAACGCGACTTATAATCTTGAGGGTTCTTGGCACGCCTTGTCATCTCTGAGGATTAAGATGGATTGCCTCATTTCCAGTAAAAAGGCTCTCCAGTTCTTTAAACTCACCATACAAAACGCAAAAGCATTAAGCTGCTATTTTACGCCGGTATTCTGGAAAAGCCTTGTCCGTCCCCGGTTGAGCCGACCTATTCGAGCTACAATTATAACATAGCTGCAGCGCGGCTCTACCACGCAAAATACTGTTTGCTCTCCAAGCCGGATAGATGTATTTCGACGTACCTTAAATACTGTTTACTAAGTAAAATAATCCACTACTCCATTTCCTCCTGACTGTCGTAGGAGAAGAACAAACGAAAAACTGAAGTAGAGGAAGTATTTAAGGGAAATTGGCAGTAGCATCTTTTTTTTTTATAGGATAAGGGTGACAAGTGAGCACACAGTCCACCTGATGGTAAGTGGTTGCTGTGGCCAATAGACATCTACATCTATCCTCGTTTGTGAATCAAAATGCATATGCGTTGTCAGCCGTGAGAACCAAGATGGAATGCCTCTTTTCCAGTCAAAAGGGCCTTCGGTTCTCTAAACGTATCTTCATGATATTTTTTATTTTATAGAATGGGGGTGACAAACGAGCACACAGTCCACCTGATGGTAAGTGGAGGCTGTGGCCTATAGATATCTACATATAGCTTCGATAGAGAATCAAAATACACATGCGTTATCACCGCTGAGGACTATGATGGAATGCCCCGTTTCGTTAAAAAGGGTCTCCGGCTCTCTACAGTCACCACACGAAACACAGCAGCGTTAAGCTGCTATTTTACGCTGGTATTCTGTGAGAGCGTGGCTCTTCCCCGTTCGAGCCGACCCATTCGTGCTACAACCATAATATAGCTCCAGCGTGGCTCTACTACGTGAAACATACAACTCTATTTTCAATTAACATTCCTGTATCTATATTGAATAATGAATTATTCTATTCTATCCTTTTCCTTTATTTCAGACGCTGGTACCTACGTGTTATTTCAAGCATGTACCTACGTATAATTAAAAAAAAAACTGCAAAAACTTTTTAAATCTCATAAATATCTTGAACCAGACGGACCAAAAACGACGAGTACTTAAATTCCCTATTGAGTTCGCTTAAAACAGTCCGTAAAGGGAGTTCCATATCTGTTCAAAGATAAGTAAAAAAGACTCCCGACGGTGGGGTCTGGAGGGCGTCGACCCTAGGGGCGCTCCCGAAATAGCGCGCGCGGGGGTCTGTTGGCCCAGTACACGCGGTTTATATTTGGACGGAGCATTTTGAGCTTAGGAATCATTTTGGTATCGTGGAGAACGTATTGATTTTATTTGGAACGTACCGATAGTGTAAATAGTTGAAGCTTTGTTTTCGAACAATATTACCATCTTTAGATTAAATATTAGAATAAAATTTTAACATTTCCTCGGCATAGTTTAACTAACTTTATACTTCTTTATAATTTGTAATTTAATAAAGATTTTTTTTATGGGATAGGGTGACAAACGAGCACACAGTTCACCTGATGGTAAGTGGTTGCTGTGGCCCATAGACATCTACATTTATCCTCATTTGCGAATCAAAATGCAGATGCGTTGTCACCCGTGAGGACTAAGATAGAATGCCTCTTTTCCAGTAAAAAGGGTCTCCGGTTCTCTACACTCACCATACGAAACACAGCGGTGTTAAGCAGCTATTTGACGCTGGTATTCTGTGAGAGCGTGGTCCTTCCCCGATCGAGCCGACCCATTCGTGCTACTACTAATATAGCTGCAGCATGGCTCTACCACGTACAAAAGATATTATCCATAAGTACCGTGTAGCGGCGATGTAAGAATATCCACTACCACATATCGTCCAGAAGGTGTCGTGAGAGGCGACAAAGGGAAAATGAAGCAGGAGATGGGCAGCAGCATCTTCCTGATAACAACTCAATATAATAAAAAATTCCGGTTGCCAACCCGCTTGCCAAGCGTGGTAACTATAGCAAAATTCCCCCATGAGGCAATCTATGGGGGAGGCCTATGTTCATCAGTGGACTTTTATATGCTATAATGGTATTATACATAAGTGTAATTTGTCAAACTGAGAGTCTAATAAATTATTATTACTCCTAGTATTTCTAGAAGTGTGCTTATCAACTACAAATACCATAAAATCAACGTGTAGAAAGTCTTTTAACCACTTTTTAATAAACTCGCTTATCTGTTCGTTGCAAATTTCGCAATTTATTTTAAACTAACTTCCTGATGAGTTGGAGATTTAAAACTTTAAGTATAGCTCAGGACTAGAAACGTTGTAAAAATGGTTGCCATTTTGAATTTTAGACTTTAGAATTTGTGTATATCAATAATATTTTTGTTACTTTGAGTTGTTATAACGAAGGTATTGCTGCCCATATTTTCATTCACCTGCGTCACCCACGGGATGATAGTGGGTTAATTATTTAATTTATTCTAAAATTACTAATAATTATTAAAAGTTTCCATACAATTTGTTTTTATTTTTTTACGTGATAGATGCATGCTGCAGCTATAGTTACTACTAGTAAAAAGAAAAAATAAAATGCGGTTGCCAACTTGCCATGCGTGGCAACTATGGCAAATATCCCCCCTATGAGGCAATCTATGGGAGAGGCCTATGTTCAGCAGTGGACTTTGATTGAATACTTTTTTGAAGTTGGTTGAAGAAAGGGAAAAAACCCTAAAATATAACCTGTAATCTGCCGCTGGTCTACTATGACACCGTTATTATTGAAACGAAGTAGGTACCTACGTTTCGATACAGCACTTCAAACTTGATATGATATCATGGAACGGTCCAATAGAACGGTGACGCTATGTAGAGTACTCTCTATGTAGAGTCACACGTAGAGTGTATGACACACCCGTGAGGCGATAAACGTTGTGCCAAATAATGAACGCTGAGATGTGACGTTATGATTTTATGTACCTCTACTCTACTAATCAAATGAATTATTTTTGAGGGCAATAGTTGCATATTTTCAGTGTTAAGGCACTTTTCTCTAGTTCTCTGCAAGCTCTTTTGAAACTATATTTATATTGCAAGCGCAGTATTAAGAGGCAATTATATACAGGGATCCCATGAGTCAGTGCGAGAACTATTTAGAGATATAAACATATAGACACTTTGGTTTCAGATTTATCTATTGGTCTCATTATATTTAAGAAGAACATTTGCGAAAATTTCATTAACTACCCGCAACAATAATCTGGACATTCCTAAACTTAGGTAAACGTAGTGATTTTTCTACTCTTTGAACTTTAGTGAGCCAAATGCAAAAATCATACATAAACAAATTTTCCGAGGCACGGGGCAGAAACATGACTAACTTCCTAACTTCGGGCTGCCACCGCTAATGAGAATTTCTTGACAGGAAAACTCAATAAATAATTTAGACACGACCCGGTTTTCCAACCCGGTACAATACGACCAAAAGTAGCGCTTACGACATATAAAATATATTTTTTTTATCACAGAAGGGTGACAAACGACCACACAGTCCACCTGATGATAAATGGATGCTGTGGCCCATAGACATCTACATCTATCCTCGATTACGAATCAAAATGTAGTCACCCGTGAGGACTAAGATCAAATGCCTCGTTTCCAGTAAAAACGGTCTCCAGTTCTCTACAGTCACCATACGAAACACAGCAGCGTTATGCTGCTATTTTACGCTGGTATTCTATGAGAGCGTGGTCTTACCCGGGTCGAGCCCACCCAGTCGTGCTACAACTATATCAGTAATATAGCTGCAACATGGCTCTACCGCGTCTAATAATATGGCTAGACGTCAGAAATGGAATTGATGTGGCCATTGACATATTATTCTCGATTAAGAATCATAATGTAGATGCGTATCACCCTTAAGAACTAAGATAGAATGTCTCACTATCAGTAAAAAGGGTATCCGTTCTATTTTTTTTTTATATATAAGAACTAGCTGTTCGCCCGCGTGGAATTTATTACGTTTGGATTATATGGGCTTTAATTTTTTTGCGCGGAATTATAATTCAATTTCAAAAATAATAGTAGCCTAAGTTACTCCTTATAACATTAGCTATCTGCCAGTGAAAGTCCTGTCAAAATCGGTCACGCCGTTTCGAAGATAAGCTGGAACAGACAGACAGACAGAAAAGCATTTAAAAATTGTGTTTTTGTTATAAGTACCGTATATAGTTTCATAATGCATTTAGTTAAAAGCTGTAATTTTGACATTACAAAGAGACACTTCAATTGTATTTCTTTGTATAGATGGGCAAACGAGCATCTCACCTAATGGTAATTGATTACCGCCGGTCATGAACAACTGCAACACCAGGGGAATTGTAGGTGTGTTGCAAACGTTTTGAAAAAAAGTAGGCACACTATATTTACTCTTTACACTCATCATACGCAGCACAGCGGTAATCTAGCTGTAATTTTACGCTGGTATTCTGTGAGAGCGTGGTTCTTTTCGGCCGAGCCGACCTTTTCGTGCTGCGTGCTGATAATATGGCTATAGCTCGGCTCTATGGTCAAAAATATACAAGACTATAAGACTAGCTGTTCCTCGCGACTTTGTCCGCGTGGAATTTATTACGATTGGATTCCATGGGCTTTAATTTTTTGCACAGAACCCTTATTCTTTTTCTAAAAGTAGCCTATGTTACTTATAATATCAGCTATCTGCCAGTGAAAGTCCTGTCAAAATCGGTCCAGTCATTTCGGAGATCAGCTTGAACAAACAGGCAAACAGCCAGACAGACAGACAGACAATAATGTATTTTGTTATAAGTAATGTATATAATTTCATATGCTTTTTTCACATTACTGAGTCAGTTTAAAGCTGTTATTTTGACATTACAAACTGACACTCCATTTTTATTTATTTGTATTGATAAAAATGTATATAATATACTATGATTAAAAGAGACAAGTCATTACTACAGGGGCATGATGTAATAAATCGTCATTTGAGAAGAGGAAGAAGAGTTTTGCAAGTTATCGTTAAACAATAACAGGCAAAACAAAATGATGTCACTGTAGTACTTGTGTTTGTTTTATATACGTAACAACACACGAGGCTTCTCGATATAGAAATACATACAAACCTATACATATAAATAAAATAGAAGTATACCGGTCTATAATATAAAAATACCTGACTTCTGTCAAGCTCAGAGGGTTATGTGCATGCTAAGTATAAATAACTTTGTCTGTCTGTCTGTCTGTCTCTACGGGCTAATCATCGGAAACGTTAAACTAATTGTGATGAAACGTCACGAACAGATAGACAGCAATGCCAGGAGGGAGCTAGGCTATATTTTATTCGACAACTTGAAAATCTATTAGGGAAAGAAAAAAGATAAAAGAAACGGTCTCCTATTATCTTATATTATTAAATTAAAATAATGCCACATCAAAAGATTTTATCCAAGCGAAGACGGGACGGGTCGCTAGTCGTATGTTGTATAACTACAAACTTTCATAGAATATAATGTTGAAAGAAAATGTCGAAGGTGAGAGACGTCTAATACTGCAATCGTCAATCAACATGGCATTAAAATGTAGTAATTATATACTCTTTGCAACCAATTACAAGATCTATCGTTAAAACAGTAATTAAAAAAAACACTACTGCGTAAAAACGTTTACTGAAAAGAAAAAAAAATTGTAGCCTATGTCACTCCCACTAATAAAACGAATCTAACGACATCTAATATGTTCAAAACCGTCAAGTCGTTTAGGCTATAGAGCGTGCCAAAGAAATAGACATACATAAATACTTTCGAAAAGCATCACCCTACTTCCGGGATTGAGAGTTCAACGAATTTAATCACTGATTATGTCAACACAATCATAGTCATTGATTTTTTTTTATAAAAGTAAGGACTAAAAGATAGCACACAGACTACTTGATGGTTAGTACATGCTGTGGCTTATAGACCTCTAAATCTATATTTTATCAATAATCAAATTACAGATGATGATTTCCGCAGTTAAACCAGAGTAACCGACACAGCGCAACGGATCTGTAAGCTGAAGTGGCAATGGCCTGGCTCTATAGTAATATATAACTCAGTTCTCGAGTAGCCTCGTACCGGTAAGTGAAGAGTAGGGTGCCCCCCCCCCCCCCTAAATGGAGTGCCGACCTGGTAAGAGATATAGGAAGTTGATAGATGCAAGTGGGTCAGGACTGTGCTTTGTGGCATTCCTTTGGGGAGGCCTATATTCAGTAGTGGACTTGTGACGGGCTGTAATGATGATGATGATAAAATTACAGATGCCTAGCCACTACTGAGGACTAAGTTGGAATGGTTTTTTTATTAGTAAGAGTCTTTGGCTGACCTCATTCTCCATAGGAAGCACAGTAGAAACATGATGGTTTACGCTGGTATTCTGTGACGGTGCGGAATTTTCCCAATAGATCGATCCATCCATTCAAGCTACAGACAGTGTTACAACGTGACTCTACCCTGTGTTCAATAATAAGTCACTTATCAGAAGGTAGGAGTCCTTAACTGCCAATTTTTGCCGCCGAATAGCACCAAATGTTGTGTACCGGTTTAAAGGATATGAGAGCCAATATAACTATAGTCTGTGAGACATTCCATCTTTCTTTTAAGTTCACGAAGATGACATCGCACCTGTAGCTTTCACTGTTTGAAGGTGGCTGCAGATGTCTAATAACCATCAAGCAGACTGTGAGTTCGTTTATTAGTTCACTTTTATAAAAAAAAAAACTCACAAACGTTGGAAGTGAGAAACAGAAACTATTTTATTCAATATAGATTATAAATAATACTTATTGAAAGTCACTATTCTGTTTAATTACCACTGATTCGAAAAAAACCTCTGTCCTGGGAAGAACCAGCAACCCAGCGGGACTTTTTTTTTAAATAACAGCTTACAATCATGTATGTTACACAATTAACAACACAAAAATTAGAAACAGCTACGTAGCGATTACATTTCCAGGGGTTATTATCATCCATAAATTCCTTAATATTATAATAACCCTTTTTATACAACCTCAGTTTAATAAAGTTTTTGAACTTTGAGCAAGCCAAATTTTTTATATTTTCTAAAATTTTGTTGTAAAAGCGTATACATCGCCCCAAGAATGAATTGCTGACTCGATGGAGTAGAGTAACTGGTACTACTAGCTTGTGTCTGTTCCCAGTACGTGTTAATTCCGTATTTACAGAATGAATATCACTTATTTTTGTAAAACTTAGAGGGTATCTTACATGACTTAACAACAATGTAAAGTGATTTGTTAGTGTAGAGACAGTATTATCATAATAATGGAGGCCTCTCGGCAACCAAGTACATGACAAAATACAATAAATACCCGAGCTGTTGTGATGTACGACTACTTACTGTAAATCGGAGAGTACGCTTTTAAAATCGTGGCCGTAAGAAATCATCATTTTTTTATAGAATAATGGTAACAAACGAACACACAGTCCACCTGACGGTAAGTGGATGCTGTGGCCCATACACATCTACATCCATCCTCGATTAAGAATCAAAATACAGATGCGTCTTCACCCCTGAGGACTATGATGGAATGTGTCTTTTCCAGTAAAACGACTCATCGGTTCTTTACATACGCTGGTATTCTGTGAGAGCGTGGTCGCACCCCGGTCGAACCGACCCATTCATGCTACACCCATAATATAGCTGCAGCGTGGCTCTACTACGTCAAATGTTCATTGTGTTCTGATAAATATATGTCTGTATCTACATGAAAATATGTTGACTTACACATAAATCTTGTCAAATGTATGAACACCATGTTAATTTTGATTATTATTTCAGGGCTAAACCACACAGTGCTTGGTTTTGACGCGGCGACTAATCGGTAAACATCATTTCAATAATCCTGATTGTTATTGACCAGATATCAGTATTAAATATATTATATTACTCATTAGACTGTCCACTACCCGCATCCATCCACTTTTCCGTTCTCTTACCATCTCTTCACTTCATCTGGAGGGTGGCCGCCCTACACTTCGCTTAACGATACGAGGCATCCATTGGAGAACCTTTCTTTCCTATCGATTGTCGGTTCTATATGGCCTATTGCCACTTCAGCTTACTGATTCGTTGGACCATATCGGTTACTCTGATTCTACTGCGGATATCCTCATAACGAAGTCTATCACGCGAACTCCGAGCATAGGCCTCTCCATAACTCGCTGAGCGACCTTGAGCTTTCTCACACGGCCACCAGTGAAGGACTACATCTCAGATTCATATGACATCACTGGCAACACGCACTGGATATACACTTTTGTTTTCAAGTTTTGAGGTATACGTGACGATTACGACACATCTTTGTCGTCGATATTAAAACGAATAATTGTTTTGTTATGTTAATGGATGTAGTCGTGGATAAAAGTAGTAAACAACGAAGATATCATTTTAATATACAATATGAAAAGAGCCGTCGTGGCTCGGGTGCTAAGCTTTCGCTGTAATAGAATAGAATTATTTTCTGCCGACATTTTAATTCGCAAACGAAGATACATGTAGATGTTTATGGGCCACAGCAACTACTTACCATCAGATGGACTGTGTGCTCGTTTGTCACCATCGATGTTTGTCACCCTTATTCTATAAAAAAAAAATTATATGCCATGCAATGGGTAGTTTCATATTATATTGGCGCGTTGTGTATGTGTGTGTGTGTGTGTGTGTGTGTGTGTGTGTGTGTGTGTGTGTGTGTGTGTGTGTGTGTGTGCGCGCGCGCGTGTGTGTGTGTGTGGGCGCGCGTGTGTGTGTGTGCGCGTGTGCGCGCTTGTGTGTGTGTGTGCGCGTGTGTGTGTGTGTGCGCGTGTGTGTATGTGTGCGCGCGTGTGTGTACGTGAGCGCGCGCGTGTGGGCGCGTGTGCATGCGTGTGTGTGCGCGTGCGCGTGTGCGTGTTCGTGTGCGTGTGTGTTTGCCTCCTCCATCTACCTAGCTGTATTATTATTAATATTTTGTGATTTTTCTACCTTCTCTGATATGGATCTCATTTGTTATTCGAAATAAAGATTTATTAATGTCTATTTCTATGGCACGCTCTGTAGCCTAGATGACTTGATGGATCTTAACAAATGGCGTGTCGTGAGAACTGTTTTAGTTTTAGATGTGAAGTTACAAAACTTTTCTCTTTTCAGTAATTTTTTTACTGTTTTAACCTTTCGACTTGTTTTTCAGTACCTTATTAATTTTGCTGTCAAGAGATTTAATTAATTAATTATACATGTCTTATTACATTGGCTCTAGCTGTTCATAAAACTTAAGGTTAAAATTTAACAGTAAGTACGTTATTATTGGCAACGTTAGTATTTTGCCCGTGGAATGAAAAGGGGAATTCCCCCGTTGGGCAAGGTGATTTGCCCGGCGGGCGGCCAACGTTCGTGGAGCTATTCTATTATTCTGCTTTTACTTCGGAACTTTGATAGCGCGATTTAGGTTTCGATGTGTTTCGCTTGTGGCGCGACGACGGCGTCGCCACTGTATTGTTCAAAACTGAATTGAGTTTAAGCAGAATTTGTCTATAGCTTAGAAGGTTTCCGATAAAATCCAAAAATTTAACTGGCTTTATAACAGCCGTCACAAGCATGTTACACGGCAAGGTAATACCAGATAGAAGAACGTATTTTTTCTAGGACCTTTCCCTATCAAAATACGCTTAGTGAAACGAGAACAAAAATGGAGCTGTTTAAAATAGCATGGTAGAAATAAACAGTAATGCGGTTCTCTAGAGCGCGCTTGTGGACTTTACATGTCATCAAAATACGTTCTGTTTCCCAGACATGCAAAAGCCACACGGTTTTTACACTGCCGGAGATATGTTAAGTCAGCAAAATGAAAAATCATCGCAAATAACCTATAGCATGTTCTAGAAACAAAATATTATATTACTTCCGCTTTGTAATCACGAATGTAGCAGTATCACGGCCACAAATCCTAGAAAACAAATCTCCCGACCTATTTAGACCCATTTATTGACATGATCTACAAATATTCTGTTGGACCAAAGTGTCCTTTTTTTGCATCATTTTTCTACCGACTTCAAAAGTGAGGAGGTACTCAATTCGACTGTATGTTCTTTTTTTATGTGTGTTACCTCATAACTTTTTTCTATGCTTTTTAGGCTAATCTCCGAAACGGCTGGACCGATATTACATTGCTGCAATGTAAAACCTAATACTATTAATTATTAAACAAATAAGTCTCCTTACTTATCTAGTCCCACTTATTGATGGAGCAAATTCACACTCATTAAAAGACTAGCTGTTCCCCGCGACTTCGCCCGAGTATAATTTAGGGTTTTAATTATGTTGCGCGGAACCTTAATTATTTTTCTAAAGTAGCCTAAGTTACTTCTTGTGACATTAGATATCTGCTAGTGAAAATCCCGTCAAAATCGGTCAAGCCGTTTCAGAGATTAGCCGGAACAAACAGACAGACAGACGGACAGACAAAAACTTTAAAAATTGTATTATTGTTATTAGTACCGTATATACTTTCATATGCATTTAGTAAAAGGCTGTAATTTTGACATTACAAACAGACACTTCAATTTTATTTATTTGTATAGATGAGGCGATCTACAATAATATTCTGTTGGACCAAAACGTGCTTTATTTGTATCATTTTCTTATAAAACAATATGAGGCCAAATTTCGTTATTTACTTATTTCACTCGTTTTTTACACCCTTCTTCGCTTTTCTTATTACTCGAATATTGTCCGCTGATTAATATTAATTATGAATACGTTTTAATCAAATTATGTTCTTTTGTTTACGTTTGTTTATTTTTGCATGTCATCTCGATTTGATGTAACATAGCTATTTAGAAGAAATTGTATATGGTAATTCTGTGTACATATTTTTGTAAGGGTAAGAAAAAAAAAAGATATAAATGGATCAGGAATCCGATGCATATTGGAAAAATTCTTAAAAGGGTAAAAAAAAAATACATATCGGTAACCTGATCAACTCTCCTGTTTACTTGACAAGAAGGGAACAGCTTCTTATCCAGGTTACTAAATATTACCATACTAAGTGGTAATACTTATTTTCTGACTACAACACCCTATGGATAGGAACCACCATTTTATCTATTTCTGCCGCCAAATTGCAGAGCGTGTTTTACTGCGTACCCTTCTGAAGGGTATAAACTATAGAGAGAGGCTGTGAAACATTTCATCTTGATATTCGGAGGTGACAACGCATCTGTCCTCTGCATTTGTCCTTATTTGTTTACAGGTATCCATGGTCTACAGGAGCCACTTACCATCACGTGGACTGTCACTGTAAGCTCGTTTTTCACTTCATTTTAGTGATAAAAAAAATAACAAGTCCTTAGCATTGCAATATTGTAAGTGATTTCGTCCATGATATAATTTTACGGGCGGGTTTTGGTTATGATATTACATTGATGACAACAAAGTTATCAATATGTCGTATATAATGTAGTATATCCCTCAAATTACCTATAACATTATATAACCAGTAAAAGGTGTACTTAGTAGACTAAATCAGTAATTTATTTATTAAACGGTACAACCACAAACGAATTAATGCATTTGTATAATTTCACGACCGAGATAAACCTGTATTTGAATATGGCTTCCGAGAAAATCAGTTATTTATGCTAGGCTCCAGTCGCCTGCAGACGATCGGCACAGAATCGACTTTAGCAAATATTACTACAGTTATATATTCTTCAAATCAAATGAATAATAGTTATTTTTCTCTTTACTCTGATTAAAAATGCACAGCAGCAAAAATTCATAAAGTTAATAATCAAAGTTGAAAATACCACTATAAAGTCTCTCGTAAGGCCTCTTGAGCATAGAAAATATCTTATCACAATTTTTACGTTCCATGGAGCTGCAAACATTAGGTTCGGCCATTTGACTGATAAAGAAAATAACCAAATTAAACATACGCGATATATGACACAAGTACTACAATGGTTACAAAAGACTCACCGGTAAGGATTTCCATAGCCTTGTTAAATAAAAAATAAATAAACAGCGTGTCAAAAAGCAAAACACGTCGAGCACAGAATTTCCTCGTCGTTACTATTAGATTTCCTAACGCTCTTGGGCGCTATACGGGAGCATTATGGTTAAAATATGAGCACAAAGCCAACATTTGGCCGATCCCAAAATAGTATAGCAGGCCCCAACTAATGTTATAAACATTCGTGCATGTACGGCTTGACTCACACATGCATGCCTCGAATAACAAAATCAATATTTAAACAATTACATCGCACTATGTTTAGATAGTCTAGTTGATACAAAAAACATTACTGGGCAAACCGTAATCGTCGCAAGCAAACGAAATGGTCGACTATCATATTGTGCTGAAAAATGTGACTTTTCTCGACCACAACCTCGAATATGGAAAAACAACTAGAATAGGTAAAATAATACTCACAATCGTGAGACGTCGCGCGACTCTACATCACGTATGCAATTAGCGGCGTCTGATGTGTTTTTTAACGATGAAAAATCAATAATTTTTAAGAGCACACAATTGTTCATATTTTTCCGTCGGTACCCAGCTTTCCTTCCTCGGTCTCAGTCGCGCGGACACTCAAAAATGAAAAACCTATTGGAAGAAAACTGTGGAACCGAAAGAGATGCATATACGTCGCCGATTGTAAATAATGACAGGAGAATCATAACAAACGAGTGAGACAGTGAATAGCCTCGGATGAATTAACAAAAACAAAAAATGTTACGTAATAATGGCAAGGAAATAATTTTAACCTAATTACATACCTCTTTCGCACATTGTAAGAAGTCTTGTAGACGTCACTTTAGAAATATTTTAACTTTTCATAACATCGCGTATGCATTTTGACGGAGAGCGATCACCCGTCACGCGGACGCCATTTGCAATTTGCAATAACGTGCACTCGACTCGACTCTACATCTCTACACAGAGATTTTTTATAACTAGCTTTACGGCTCTGGGTTCGAGCCTTTCTGAGCCTGAAGTTACAATGTATAATTCATAGTACACTGTTTCACAATATGTTGATGCGTCACATTGTGCAACCCTTGGGAGATTTTGACGGCAACTTGAGCCAGCAGAAAGCTGACAGTTGGCGATGGTGGATCTCAAGGCGCCTAAGCAAACAGACCCTTATATTGAGAATCACATCACCATCAGAGCACTTGTTTCACTGTTACCACTAATAGTTCACATGCGCAGACTCTTAATACACAAAATCGCAACACTTCTACATATCAATATCCACTTCCTATCATTATTTAAACTATAATACAAGAGCAGCAATCCTTCGCCGTTCAAGTTTCCGGCAATACTCCTCTACACAGAGAGAGCATGTCACAGTAACAGAGCATGTAGAGTTGTAGAGTTTTTAGTACTTGCCATTAATAATATTTTTTTTCACAGCCCTATATGTACATTTGTACAATTATAAGTATGATTGTTTTTACATTACATCAAAATAATTTAATTTCAAACCTAAAAAGATATCAACGAGTGACAACATTTTTGTGACCTCCATGAACATACATTTAGATACCGTAATGGGCGGTAATTTCAAATGTTTATTTTAATTGTTTCAGACTGCATCTTACTTATCATATCATTATTTAAATACCTGGGATTGCCTATTTAAATACAAGTAATATACATACCTATATTTTTTTATTTCATTTACTTACTTCAGTTCAGTTTAGTTTAATTTTTTAAATGTTTTCTTTTTTCTTTTAATTTGTGCATCAAATTATGGTATTATTTCTTGCCTTATCTTTATATTATTATCGCATAATAAAGTTAGATTTCCGATTCTGCAAGTGACCTAACCTACAAATCATCACAAGCATGATCGTTACTGCGCTAGCACTAGCTTGCTACATATATATTTATCTATGGCTAGCACTTCTTATTAGTTTGTGATCGTTACGCATAATATCCATCGAACCATCGACTCTGCAAATTTTATCTCATCAATTCTGTTATAAGTAATAATCTATGCACTCCGTCGAGCGGTCGAGGCCGCTACTCACAACCTACTAGCTTGCTACATATTTATTTATCTATGCAAGCTACTCAAGTTTTTTTTTTGCATCGGTTGTTGGCAAAGATTACAAGTTGTCGGTTTTTGTTTCTTCTTTAAAATACTTCACACTAGGATTTTCTCCTGTATCGTGGAGGCAGTTGCAAACATAAATTCTACAAGGACAAACATCCAGAGCCGGAAAAAATATTTTATAGTTAATACCTAACAAAATCGGAATTATTAGTAGGCCATACAAAAACTTGTTCCGTGCGGGATTCAAGCGGGGGTCCTCAGCGCCACAAATGAAGTTGTTCTTTGATCTATATAGCCTGCTCGCTGCCACCTGCCACTTATGCTTACTGATCTGTCAGGCTAAGTCAATTACTCTGGTATCTCGTTTTGTGCATACAGTTGAAAAAATATTTATACAAATAACTAATGTGTAGTGGCGGGGTAAGAATATCCACTACCCTATATCATGCCATGGGTGTCGTAAGAGACGGCAGAGGGAAACAAATCAGGAGATGGGCAGCAGCGTCTTCCTAATAACGACTAAAAATAAAAAAACTGCGGTTGCCAACCCGCTTGCCAGCAACTATGGCAATTATTTGCCGTATGAGGCAATCTATGGCGATGGCCTATGTTCAGGAGTGAATTTTAATAGGCTGTAACGGTAAAAGTAACGGAAAAATATTAGTTGTAATTTGTATTATTCTTTTATCGTCTTTGGTGTGATTTTAAAATTGTTTGTTACGTCCGTGTATGATTTATCATTTATTTTATAATTCGTGATAATACCTACATACAATTTTTCCTTATTATATTATAATAATTAGGTTTGCTCGGAACCTTAATTATTTTTCTAAAGTATAAATATCCTAAGTTACTCCTTATAACTAGCTATCTGCCAGTGAAAATTCCATCGAAATCGGTCTAGCCGTTTCAGAGATTAGCCGGAACAAACAGTCAGACAAAAATGTTAAAAGTTGTGTTTTTGTTATAAGTACCGTTTATACTTTCATATAAATTTAGTAAAAAGTTGTTATTTTGACATTACAAACAGACACTTCAATTTTATTTATTTGTATAGATTTGTGATCAATAATCACTTTAATACAGCAATAAAAAATTCTAAAAAATATATAAATTGCCTCGCCTAACAGTACTTAGTCATTAGTATAATGATGAACAAACGGACAAACAAACTCACTCCTCGTGAGTATCGTCAGCGCGTCGGTTGTGTCTCCTACCTTCCTAAGTGGACTTAGTAAAGAGAACAAATCATATTAAAAAAGGGACACACTATGATGGAAGTTGATAGTGTCCACTCTACTATAGAACATTATATAATTAGGCCTATTTATGCACTTCAAGATTACATTTCAAGAATGTGTCAAACGCAGCCCAAACAAGCCTATGATGTTAGAGTAGTCCATTTTGATTTTTTCAAGGATTATGAGCGAAAAAAAATGAAACGTCAATTTTCAGTCTATTCGACCAGGTAAAAGGAAGGGTGGTCCCACTGTGAATGATGTCAGAGCATTTTTGTATAAGTCTACTGGTGAAGTGTACTTCAAACTTCGCCATCCACAAGAGTACACAATTTTGCCACAACGTAGGCAGCTTCCTCAACAGTACCTTGAACCTTCGGCATTGTATGAAAGGTCATTAGAAATAACTCAATCAAAGTTCAACCAATTACAAGAATCAAAACCATTTATAGACAGAGAATACCATCCGTTTTATGATTGTTTAAAATATATTTCATTCTGATTAAAACTTATTGTTAATATTTTTCAGTATTAAAAGTCTAGTGTAAATCAGATATCTTTTTCACTAATACCTGTTATGTGCCAAATAATTGACAATTTAAAATCTATTATGTGCAAAAAATAATGTGATTTAAAAATATAAAATAAACTAAATAATCTAAATACTCAAAACACAAATAAAATTACGTATGATATCTATGACTTCAACTTGATATGGTTTTTAAAATTTATCTTCTAAATTTTACAGAACTTTTTTGTTTCCTATCTCAAAAGTATACTTTTTGCACATAGCAGATTTTGGTTTGACAACGACGATATACTAGTTATTAGTGGTTCGACCCCACTTGGTCGATAAAAGAAAGAGATTGAAGAAAGCAGCACTTTTCATTGCCACTCTTTTATGAATAATGCCGTTGCGTGTCGCATTTTTGTAAATAGCAAAATATGTGAACCAGACCAGCTGTGGTGAAATTAAAAATGTTGTACACCAATTTCAATATAAATAAAATGAGAACATCATCAATGTAGTCGAAGTCAAAACTAAATACGCCTTATTATGGATTACTCCAAAACTGCTGTTCAGCTCTTGATCAATTGATATGGGACTACATGAGAAGCACCAGCTTTCAAATAAAAAAAGAATCATCAAAAACGGTTTAACTAACTACTGACTTAACGGTGGTAGAGCCACGCAGCAGCTTTTGCTGTTGCACGTATGGGCCGGCTCAAATCGGGTAGATTCCACGGCCTCACAGAATACCGGCATGAAGTGGAAGCTCTGCTTCTATGTTTCGTCTGGTGAGTGTAGGAGACCGGAGGCCCAATTCCCCCCCCCCCCCCCCCCCCGCCCCCCACCCCATCAATATGGTAGCGGAATTAAATCATAGACTACCCCAGGAAGGTACCAGCACCCCTGGAGAACCCCTCGCTGAGCATCCATGACCATGCTACTCCACTCCTGAGCGTGGGTGCTCAGGCTGCCCGCGTATTCTGGGGGGGGGGGGGGGCGAAATTCCGCTCAACACAATAACTGCTCGGGGCAAACTGAGCAATAAGACCAAGGCGACCCCTGCCACGCTATATGTGAATTTCTGCAACATTAGGGGACTTCACTCGAACCTAAACGCCGTCCACTACCATCTAGAGACGGCGAAGCCGGCCTTGCTCTTTCTGGCCTAAACGCAGGTGTACTCTCCGGCTGATACTTCGTATCTCTCCTACCCGGGGTACAAATTGGAACACTCCTTTGTGTCTCGGGCTGGAGTTTGACATCTGTTCTCGACGCCTCGGCAGTGTTGAGGGTTCGGACCTGTCCATCCTTTGGCTACGCGTAGATAGCGACGACCATCCGCGCGTCTACGGGTGCCTCTATAGGTCCCATAGCGGTAATGCCGAAACAGGCCGACTCATCGATCACGTCCAAATGGCTATTCCTTGCTACAACAGGTCCCATCTGCAGAGATCGTGATCCTTGGCGATTTTAACGCCCACCACGCCGAATGGCTCGGTTCACGTTTAATGCCAGCACAGCGCCTGCAACTTTACAAGGCGCAGGGTCGGCCTCACATTACTGTTCCCATCCCGTGGTAAATAAAAAATTACTTTCAATAAGTATTATGTAATAATCAATATTGAATAAAAATTATTCTATTCTATTCTATTCATCTCTGGGCTGGGGCTCCCCAGTGCCAGCTCCTTCCACTTGACCGCATCCAGCGCAGAGCGGCTCGAATCGTCGACGACCGAGTCCTTTCCGATCGGCTCGATTCATTGGCGCTGCGAAGAGATGTTGCATCTCTTTGCATTTTGTTTCGAATTTACCACGGGGAGTGCTCTGAGAAATCGTTCGAATTAATCCCAGCCGCCAAATTTCACGAACGCACATCGCGGCAGAACTCCCGATACCATCCACACCATCTGGATGATTGGCGGGCCACCACTGTGCGCTTTAGATGTTTTCTTCCTCGCACAACTTTACCACCAGCGATTTTTCCGGACCGATACGACTTAGGGACCTTCAAGAAAAGATCCTACTCTTTAAAAGGCCGGCAACGCATCTGCAATTTCCCTGGTTCCCCTGGTGTTGCGGTTGTTCATGGGCGGCGGTAGTCACTTACCTTATCAGGTGAGCCTCACGCTCGTTTGCCCCCTCTCCTATAAATAAAAAAAACTAGAAAAAAGTTCTGAGGTAACATAAAAAGTACAGTCGAAGTACCTCCTCCTTTTTTGAAGTCGGTTAAAAATGGTAAGTAGGTAAACTGTCTGAGTTTCAAAGACGTTCACGTTGTTATAATCTTAATTTTTCTCGATGTTGCATATATATAGACCTTGCTCACATTGTACAATGTTCTTATTATCAGAAATATACTAATACATTGTTACTAATACATTGCATAACACCTCGGTGTATTCTACTACCAACTAATATCAAAGGATTCAATTTGTTTTCTCACACCTAATCACAGCCTAAGTTAGACTGTGACCTAACCCTACAGTAGGAGCAGCGTCAACAAAAGCGCGTTACGGGCCAAGTGATACAGGCTCTCGCAAGCGTAAGGTGCATTTTGATTTAATACGCGCGCCGCAAGAATCGGTAGGCAATTTTAACGAAGGTCGCATCCGAGGCGTGCAAAGTATAATGAATATTAGTGTTTATCTAGGTTTAAACTCGCAAGTTTATTCTTCTGTTATTGTACTATTATTTATACTAATTACTGTACTGTACTATGGTTATAGTCCTTGTGAAATTAAACCTCCATGATGTAAGAAAAAATGCTGGCCTGAACATCGTAGTAAACAGAAAATCATATTAATTTTTAAATATTTTATTATACATGAATTAAGAGTACATTTGTTTTAAATAACTATTCATGGAATCACATGGTGACTGCCGGTATTCAATCGAGATGACCTGAAAGAAAGATAAAATTTTTAGCATTAGTGTCATAATAATATTATACCTACATAAATAACGTCGTTGTAATTTTACATATTTTATTTACAACAAGTAAAACAGTTTCAAGAATTTACTGGAGTAGTGTAGCAAGTAATTATGTAGCAAGTATTTAGAGTTCAATATAACCGAGGCTTCATGTGTAGTATAATATACAATGTAGGTGTGTAGTGTAGTGTAGTACAGTACATTCATTACATTTTCTTCGTGGTAGAGCCATGCTGCAGCTATATCTATACAAATAAATAAAATTGAAGTGTCTGTTAGTAATGTCAAAATTACATCTTTTTACTAATTGCATATGAAAGTATATACGTTACTTATAGCAAAAACACATTTTTTTAAATTTTTGTCTGTCTTTCTGTATGTTTGTTCCGGCTAGTCTCCGAAACGGCTGGACCGATTTTGACGGGTCTGTCACTGGCAGGTAGCTGATTTCAGAAGGAGTAACTTAGGCTACTTTTATTCTAGAAAAAGAATTAGGGTTCCGCGCAAAAACATAAAAACCCTAAAGGGCTCCGAGACGGTCAAACGGTTTGATTCAAACAGGTAGATTTTGGTTTGAGTCAAACCAATTTGATCGTTTACGCCGTTGGTTTGACAGGTTTGATCAAACGTTACGTGTTTGAAGCTCGTTTGATGGAAATTTATATTTTGGTTTTGTTTGAAGCACCGCTTGATCGTCTTCGCGATGTGTTTGATCAAGCCTCATCAGTCTTGTGCTGAATTTCGAAGCGATACGTTCTGTGTGGTTTCTAAAATGCTAAATACCTCAATGTTTTACACAATCTTTGATGTAGTGGAATAGCTTGCCTCATGTTAGTGGGTATCCTGTTTTTTAATTAATGGTCGAACTTTATTCAATAAATTTTTATAAGAATCATTGTCCATCCTCAGAAAGTTCTTATAATCATCTGGTGCGCTAGTTTCTAGCACTCTTTGAATGCCTCGTTTCCAGTAAAAAGGGTATCCGGTTCTCTACACTCACCATACGAAACACAGCAGCGTTAAGCTGCTATTTTACGCTGGTATTCTGTGAGAGCGTGGTCCTCCCCGGTCGAGCCGACCCATTAGTGCTACAACCATAATATAGCTGCAGCATGGCTCTACCACGTAGAAAAGAGCGAGCGTGTAGTGTAGAGCAGTGTATTTAAGTGCACAGGTGCATAATCATCTGCACTAGTGTGAGCAATAACATGCAGGCGTGATAACATACTACTAGTTTCGGCAGCACTAAGCGTCGTGTACACAGAATAAAGTCGTAATGCAAAGCAGTGCACAGTGATATATAGTATTGTGCGTAGTGTAGTACGGTGTGCAGTGTAGTTGCGGGCGGTCACCTGTAAGGACAGGTCATTACGCAACAACTGTTTTAGAGGATCGAAAATCAGTTACTGCAGAGTGGTACACTAACAATTGCCACTTGTCTTGGAAAAAGTTTGGGAGAAACGATCTCACAGTAGGATCCTCCTTTACTACAACAACGCTTCGTCGCACACCGCCAAGCAAAAAATCGACTACTTACCGACGTCAGACGTGGAATTACTGGGTCACCCGCCATATAGCCCTGACCTCGCAACTTGTGATTTTTATTTGTACTAGAGCGTGAGCAGTTCGGGCGCAACGCGGGACAGCAGCGAGGTGGCGCCAGTTACTGCGGTGCATAGGGCGTTGTGTGTTGTGAAGTGTAGTGCGGGCGGTCACCTGTATTAGAGCGTGAGCAGGTAGGACGCGGCGCATAACAGCAGCGAGACGGCGCCGGCTACTGCGGTACACCGAACGTCGCGAGTTGTGTAGTGTAGTATAGTGCAGTGTACAGTGTAGTGCAGTGCAGTGTACAGTGTAGTGTATTGAAGTGTACAGTGTAGTGTAGTGCAGTGCAGTGTATAGTGTAGTGCGGTATGCATGTAGTGTGGTGCGGTGTGCAGTGTAGTGCGGGCGGTCACCTGTACTAGAGCGTGAGCAAGTCGTGCGCGAAGCATGACAGCAGCGATGCGGCGTCGGCTACTGCAGTACACCGAACGTCGTATTGTGTAGTGCAGTGCAGTGCAGTGTAGAGTTGTGTAGTGCAGTGCAGTGTACAGTGTAGTGTAGTGCGGTGTGCAGTGTAGTGTGGCGCGGTGTGCAGTGTAGTGTGGTGCGGAGTGCTGTGCAGTGTACAGTGTAGTGTAGTGCGGTGTGCAGTGTAGTGTGGTGCGGTGTGCAGTGTAGTGTGGTGCGGTGTGCAGTGTAGTGTGGTGCGGTGTGCAGTGTAGTGTGGTGCGGTGTGCAGTGTAGTGTGGTGCGGTGTGCAGTGCAGTGTACAATGTAGTGTAGTGCGGTGTGCAGTGTAGTGTGGTGCGGTGTGTAGTGTAGTGTGGTGCGGTGTGCAGTGTAGTGTGGTGCGGTGTGCAGTGTAGTGTGGTGCGGTGTGCAGTGTAGTGTAGTGCGGTGTGCAGTGTAGTGTGGTGCGGTGTGCAGTGTAGTGTGGTGCGGTGTGCAGTGTAGTGTGGTGCGGTGTGCAGTGCAGTGTACAGTGTAGTGTAGTGCGGTGTGCAGTGCAGTGTGGTGCGATGTGCAGTGCAGTGTGGTGCGGTGTGCAGTGCAGTGTACAGTGTAGTGCGGTGTACAGTGTAGTGTAGTGCGATGTGCAGTGCAGTGTGGTGCGGTGTGTAGTGTAGTGTGGTGCGGTGTGCAGTGTAGTGTGGTGCGGTGTGCAGTGCAGTGTACAGTGTAGTGTAGTGCGGTGTGCAGTGCAGTGTGGTGCAGTGTGCATTGCAGTGTGGTGCGGTGTGCAGTGCAGTGTGGTGCGGTGTGCAGTGCAGTGTGGTGCGGTGTGTAGTGTAGTGTGGTGCGGTGTGCAGTGTAGTGTGGTGCGGTGTGCAGTGCAGTGTGCAGTGCAGTGTGGTGCAGTGTGCATTGCAGTGTGGTGCGGTGTGCAGTGCAGTGTGGTGCGGTGTGCAGTGCAGTGTACAGTGTAGTGTAGTGCGGTGTGCAGTGTAGTGTGGTGCGATGTGCAGTGTAGTGTAGTGCGGTGTGCAGTGTAGTGTGGTGCGGTGTGCAGTGTAGTGTAGTGCGGTGTGCAGTGTAGTGTGGTGCGGTGTGCAGTGTAGTGGTGCGGTGTGCAGTGCAGTGTACAGTGTAGTGTAGTGCGGTGTGCAGTGCAGTGTGGTGCGGTGTGCATTGCAGTGTGGTGCGGTGTGCAGTGCAGTGTGGTGCGGTGTGCAGTGCAGTGCAGTGTACAGTGTAGTGTAGTGCGGTGTGCAGTGTAGTGTGGTGCGGTGTGCAGTGTAGTGTGGTGCGGTGTGCAGTGTAGTGTGGTGCGGTGTGCAGTGTAGTGGGGTGCGGTGTGCAGTGCAGTGTACAGTGTAGTGTAGTGTAGTGCGGTGTGCAGTGCAGTGTGGTGCGGTGTGCAGTGCAGTGTGGTGCGGTGTGCAGTGCAGTGTACAGTGTAGTGCGGTGTACAGTGTAGTGTAGTGCGGTGTGCAGTGCAGTGTGGTGCGGTGTGTAGTGTAGTGTGGTGCGGTGTACAGTGTAGTGTGGTGCGGTGTGCAGTGCAGTGTACAGTGTAGTGTAGTGCGGTGTGCAGTGCAGTGTGGTGCGGTGTGCAGTGTAGTGCGGACGGTCACCTGCACTAGAGCGTGAGCAGGTCGGGCGCGGCGCGGGACAGCAGCGAGGCGGCGCCGGCTACCGCGGTGCACCAGGTGTCGAGGCGGCGCGCTAGAGCGGCTGCACCAGCTCGGTTAAGTGCACGCGG